>JAWZYU010000013.1:5617533-6354866 GCA_038380435.1 Ryuthela nishihirai
GGAACTCAAACCTGGGAACTGCAGATTATGAGCCTGGTACACTACCGATTGAGCCCCCCCCCCAAAAAAAGGGGGGAAAGTAAGAGACTATTTCTTATTTATTCCACCAGAGGCAATTTCATCTATATTTTGGTGCTAATGTATGGTTCTTGTAACATGTCTTAGAATAGCTAAGAAAAACCTTGTATTAGCACAAAAATATAAATCTCCCTGGCAGAAACAAACAGTAAACATTCTGAATGCTACAGTTCATTGCACTTGTTGAAATCAGCAGGCATGTATATCATATAGGACTGCTACAAGGTTCATTCTTTCATTGTGGAGGTATGCCAATTCCATCACCGTGAAATAATGCAATTATTCCTTGATCCTTTGTGTGTGTTATAAAGGTGTTATTTTTCAATGCACTTGAATACATCAGTCATATTTTGTGTATGTCACTAATTCAATCAAAACCAGCAAAATTATGCACAAAGCTGGGATTTATGATGGTTATTTGAAGCTCCAATTAAAGCAATGTTTTGAACACATAGAAACAAAAGAGTAAAAAGATTTAAAATAAAGTTCAGCATAAATTCATGAAATAAAACTTAATATTTAGTGACTAGGGTTAGAATATTGTAAAGTGTGTGTACAAAACATTTACATTATTATGGTTAATTATAATCTTTATAGAAGAGGTGAAGCATAACCCTCGCCATACAGGCATGAAACAGTGAAGTGCACTCTGTGGAACAAACTTTTTTTTCAACTGTGTTCAGGCAAAAAAAGTGAAATTTAGAACTTTTTTTGCCAAATAACTATTGAAAGGAATTATGGCATATAATATGCCAAATTAATCAGCATTTAATTCTGGATTTTTTTTGGAAATAAAGTATTTAACAAAAAAAGTTGACTAGTTTCATTTTAATAGGGCTTTTATTGAGGCATGTAGTAGAAAAATGCATCTGGCAATGCAAATAAAATTTATTTAAAAAAATAAATAGAAATAATTATAAGGCATATGAATAGAAAGACTATTTCTGAATAACAAAAAATTAATTTTTACTTCAAACAAGAAAATTACTCTCTTTTTATAATTTTTTTCTCTGTACTGTACTTTGAGAAAAGTTCAGGTTTTTCCAACCGTGACCAGTGAAATGAACAAGTCAACTTTAGAATTAAAAAAAAGTAATGAATGAACAGCAATAGGTCATGTTATAAACCAAAGAAAGAGCATTTATTTGGGGTTAAGAAAAGGACAAAAAAAAAGACAGGTAAATAAAATTTTATAAGCATTTTTTTAAGAAAATCATAAGGTTCTACTGTAAAAATATTCAAGTTTAATGATTATAGCTCCTTCCAAAAAATTTTGCTCATGATTAGCATGTTGGCTGTTGATCAAAGGTACTAGTGTTTGAGCCCTGGTATGAATGTTTCTTTTCTGTGTTGTCTGTATATTGAGGTCTTGCCTTCTTCGCAGATCTATGGGGCATATTAAACTGAAAGATTTCTGTCAGATCTCTGGCAAGCAGCTGCTTGAAGGATAATTTATTTATATTTATTATAAGTAATTGCATATCTTATTTATGCTCATATTTATTCCAAATATCACTGAAATCTGTGATGGATGGAAGTTTTTTTTTTCTTTTTTTTTTCCAAATTTTTTTGTTGATTTGAAATGACATGAACCCCCAAAAAATGTTTCCTTACAAAATTATATATACAGGGTGAATCTGAAAAAGTGGGCAAAACTTTACGGGGTGGTAGAACACAGCTATACGAGCAATATTCGTCATAGAATGTATGGGCGGAACGCAAACGTCGAGCCACTAGGTGGCATTGGAAATGGTATAAAAGGGTCGGTCCTCGCACCCAACGGCATTTCTACCATGGATTGCCGAGAGGATGGCTGGTTATACTAACCACGAAATGGCGGATATGCACTTTGTGTACGGTGCGGCGGACGGGAATGCAAGTGAGGCACAGAGACGTTACCGCGACTGGTTTCCGATGAGATGCACTCCAGATCGGAAAACCTTCGAGCGTTTGCATCGGCGGCTGTGTCCCGTCCACCACACCATACACAAAGTGCATATCCGCCATTTCGTGGTTAGTATAACCAGCCATCCTCTTGGCAATCCACGGTAGAAATGCCGTTGGGTGCGAGGACCGACCCTTTTATACCATTTCCAACGCCACCTAGCGGCTCGCCGTTTGCGTTCTGCCCATACTTTCTATGACGAATATTGCTCGTTTAGCTGCGTTCTACCACCTCGTAAAGTTTTGCCCACTTTTTCAGATTCACCCTGTATATAGAAAATATGCTGAAGAACAAAATGAAATATATGATCAATAATAAATGAAATCTTCCAACAATGTCCATATAAAAAAATTAAATCATATGGATGACATGCAACCACATGATGTAAAACAGCATATCATTATCTCTTCAATATACTATAATGAATGCTCTTTTTTGATTTATAGTTTATATCTACAACCAGCATCAGCTTTAATTTTATTTGAAGATAATGTAATATTACTAAAATTGTTATTGTATGTTTTTACATTATTAAACTTTTTTTGTATCATTTTAATTTTGCCATTTTACCTGTATTAGTGATTATGAGATCACTATTATTATTCACTTTTATCTTCAGTAATGTATATACTTATTTATTGCCATCAAAAGTTTTTAATAAAAGAATAAATTATCCCTCAAGCAGCTGTTTGCCATAGAAGTTTGACAGGAGCCTGTATAATATGCCACAGAAAAGATCTGTGAAGAAGACAAAACCTCAGCAGAAAAGCAACACAAAATATCCATGCCTTACCTAGGGCTCGAACCAGGCCCTTTTAATCAGTAGCCAGGTACACTGACCGCTCGGCCACCAGGACGGCTTTACTTCCAAGTATTCTTTTTGACCAGGACATACCCAGGGAGGTGAACCAGTCCCCCTGAGTATATTCTGGTCATCCTGCATCCTGTCGTCTTATATAAAATCTCAAATTTGTATATCTGCTTTGAAATCTGAAATCCAAAACAGGTGTCTATATAATTTCATTTTACCCCATATTATATGTCTGACACTAAAAATGATTTAAAAAAGACTATAAAATTTTATACCACATAATTATCATTTTAACATTTACTGTCCAGTGGAATATTTTAGTAATCGGGAAATCCACTCAAGTCTTCTTATTCTCAACCCCCTCAAACTAAAACCTTGGGTATGTGCATGCTCTGTGAAACCACCTTGAAAACCATAAGGATATTTGAATTTTAATATCCATTGCAATAATCTTTTATACAAAGATATAAAAATATTGAAATATGCAAAGATTTATTTTTTTAGGTAGTTTCATATTAACAGTATAATTGCTGTAGGGTTTAATAATATTAAATGGAATGAGCATAGTTTCCTCTTGTCATTACAGTGAAGAAGCTATTCGGCAAGCTGGAAATCCTACCACAAAAAGTGCAGTTGAAATGGAAAGCCATGTCTTTCAAAAGGCAAAAACAAAGGTTTGTGTTCATTTCTACTAGTTTTAATTAACTCTTCAATTTAGTGGTAATTATCAGTTGTGTGTCAGTATGCACAAGTTTAGTTTATTATATTAAATTTTTAGCTTAAAAAGTATGTAAGAAATTGTTAAGTTTCATTAAAAAAACAGTGTAATTTTGAAGTTAATAAAATCATACTGGTTTGGTATGATTTTTCCATGTTAAATCAATATAATGGTTTGATATAAATATATAATTTTGTGGGAAAAAAAACGAGTTTGCCATTTTACAGGATTTGAACCGACATCTCTCCAGATTCATATCAAAGTATTCTAACCACAAACTAGAATTGGGTTTCATCCACTAATGTGATCTATCTGTCATCCTGCACATGTTGCTGATGGCATCATCTATGATCGGGTGCAGCAACTTCATTTTCCAATGTTGCTCTAAGATGTAAATAAGAAAGGCACTTCACAAAGCATCATTAATTAAATAACCAATCAATGATAAATACACAGATCTTACTGTTGACACAGAAGTCACTAAACAATATATAATTTTATGGAAAAAATGGGATAGTCATTTCACTGGACTTGAACCCTCATCTCTCTTTAGATTCATGCCAGAGTGTTCTGCAGCAGGCACAATTGGGAGTCAAATCTGAGAATATCAAATTACACATAGAATACCCTGGCATGAATTTGTAGAGACATGGGTTTGAGTCCTGTGAATTGTCAAACTCATTTTTTTGCAAAATTATATTGATTTATTGACTTCTGTGTCAACAGTAAACTCTGTGTATTTGGTTGATTATGGTTTGATATTATTTAGATAATACAACTATCTCCTAAATTTACTTTTTGTTAAATGACAGTTATTTAGATTTGCATAATGATTCAGAAAATGCAGAAAGTGATATTACATTATTACCTATCTAACCCTGAAACAATTTTCCATAATCTCTTGAAACAAAAAAAAATTGCATTTTACAACCTCCCCTGAGTGTAAGAGGGGCAAATTGCTCTGTCAATAGAAATCCATTGACCATTGCATTCTAACACTGAAAATTCAAATTTTCTATTTCATAAATTACAGAAGACAAACTACTTGGTAATTCTTTCAATCGAATCAAAACTATTGTCAATCAATCTCATGTGATATCATTGTATCATTTCCTTGAAAGGAAGGTTAGATTTTTTTTTATTCCAACATACAAGTACTGAGTATTATTAACCTTTTCAAAGTTTCTGACGAACATAGATGTTGACAGAATCCGAAATGAGAGGCTCAAGATGTCTATGTTCATTTTTAATACAACAAAAAAATTATTTAAAAAAATAGAAATTACCATTTGAAATTTTTTTATGTATATCTTAAAAATGCATAATTAAAGTTTGAAAAACATTTACTTTTTTTATTTGATGCATATTTTATTAAACTACAATATAAATAATTTGTTAAATGCATCTGATTGCTATTTCTTAGAAGCACTTTACGGTATTGCCAATTTGTTTGTTAACGTTACTTTTTGCTGATGCAATTCACTGATTTAAACTCACAGGTTTGACTTCAACTATTATCAACAAAATTTTCCTTAAAGTTTTGAAAATCTCCTGAAAATTTGAAAATTAATAAAAAACTGCAATTTTTAAAAATGGAAGATTTTGGAAGTAATTGCAAAGTACTCACATTTTTTTTACCTTAAACCTATTTCAACATTCCTAGAATTATTTTTATCATTTATCCCAGCATTCTATAAGTCTTTCCCCTCTTCAAATTGAAACCATGATTAAAAAACTAAAAACTGGAGCTTCATCAAAACTGGTTGCAGCCCACAGCATCACAGGACAGGAAGTAGAAAGTGTTCTAATTGGTAACTCATATATGCAAGAGTAGGGAGAGCCATCTGCTAAGTGGGTGCATGGCAAATTTTTACATTGATGATTTAAGTCCAAATACTTACAAGAAATTGGATATACACTCCCTTCGTATAGTATTTTATTTCCTTTTTTTATAATTAAATCTTAGTTTTCATTTCTGTAGATTTATTTTATTTCCGTAAATTATTGATTTTCAGTTGAATGATAATTATAAATTTTTTTAGAGTTATGCTACATCGGTAGCTGGCTTACAACTTGTTGCTGTGGATATTTTAACATTGCATTATGTTATACATTAATAAATAGTTTTGTGGAAAAAAAGTTTTGCCAACGTACGAAACTTTTTTCTACAAAACTATTTATTGATTTATTGACGTTAAAGCCAACAGGTAACTCTGTGAATATTATTTATTGATTAAAAGGTTATGTGTTATTTTCCCTTTTATTATTTTTTTTCATTTTTTATTAAAAAATCTCTGATCTTGTATTGTTTTCTGAAAAAAAAAAATTAATATGAGTCTTGGATACAGATGAAAAAGAGTTTCCTTGGTACAGAAAATCATGTGAGAGAGTGATTTTGGCAAGGTACCCCCTTCCCCATCCTCACTGAAGGCACTTTACATTTTACTCCTCCCTTCACAATTTCATTTAAAACAGAAATACAAGTTTTTAAGTTTATATGGAATGGTTTTAAAATATTTACCCCATCCTCAGTATTTTGGCTATGCCACTCTGACGATATAAAGCAGTTTTGTTTTTCTTGGTTCACTAACTTTTCAGTACTTAGCAAAAATCCCCAAAATTTAATACCCAACAAAAAAAAATTCATAATGTTTAGTAAAACAAAAGCAACCAAGAAAGTGTTTCACCATTTCATAAACAGGACAGAAAATCCCATTAATATTGTGATGGTCCACCCATTCACTTTTACTTTTCCTTAACCAGTTTTACTTTATTTACATTATATTTATTATTTTGGGGATTATTTCAGTTGGACTTAATCACTTTTCTCTCTTCCAATCCACTAAAGGAGTTGTGCATTCACAATTCCAACTTTTGATTGACAACCGCTAATATGAGTGTTAAGGACACGCCCCCCTCTTGTGTTATAGCTAGCACATGATTGTAAGTTTATGCAAATGTTTTTTCCAACATGCAACACACACCACATGTATACTGAATGATGTTAAGTCACAGAGTTAGGAGAAATGATAGTAAGCTAAGAGTCAGTAATGATAATGGAGATAGTCAGTATGAGATAGTGATGAGAACAATGTTAGCTGAGAAGTTTGTTAGTTTTGGAGATGATTAAATGAGCTTTTATTTGCTCAGACTATTTTGTATTCATCAGTTTTTATGGTGAGTCATGATTTTTTTGGAAATAAACTTTTTTTGTTATATGAATATTTTGACTTTGTTAGTTTTTCTCTAGAGCAACGATAATTGTTTTTTCTTAAGATTTAACTTTAATAAATTGACCAGTCAAAAGGCTCAAAGAGAAAAAGTTTAACAATCTTTTGGAACATTACAATGTGAGCAATCCAAGTCACCTTGCTGGCCCATGTTTTAAAATGTATCACACTGAAAAGAATCATTAAAAGAAATAAAAATCACATTTCAGGTAAATATTTATGAAGAAATTTCCTTTTTATTAATATATAATTTGACTGTTTTTATTTTCCAAAATTAAGCCTTAATTGCATAGTCTAATCTATTTTTTTCACTGAATCATGCGAAGAAATCTTATTAAAATCAGTATGTTTAGTCTTTTATTGTCAATTATGTCATTATTTTCAATAATCTTATTAAAATCAATATGCTAAGTGGGCTTATAATTACCCACTTAGCATAGATAGTATAATTACCCACTTAGCATAGATAGTATAATTACCCACTTAGCAGAAATTTATAAATTAGTTACTTAGATAGTATAATTACCCACTTAGCAGAAAGTTATAAATTAGTTTATTTTTTTTATTTTAATTAAATTCTGTTTAGTATGGTATATAACATGACCTATATTGGTTGATTGGATTTTTAAAAAAAAAATTATAAAGTTAACTTATTTATATGACACTGTACAGAATAACAAAATATATATATATTACTTGAAGCAAGAAAATTAATCCCTTTTTATAATTTTTTCTCAGTACCATACTTTGGTAAAAGTCCAGGCTTTTTTGTCAACTGTACTGAGCCGTATAAACAAGTCAACTTTAGAATGAAAAAAAAAAAATTGGATGTAAACCAGTTTTTCAGGTGGCGACCCTGAAAGGGTTAATGTAGCGTAAATAATTTTTAAAATACTTACTTTTTGTAATACATAAGCAGTTTTGAAATAATAAAATAGGAGTGGCAATGAGGTTAAATCCTGTAGGTGACAAAATGATAATTCTGTCCCTGACCCTATCAGTGTCCTCTTTTTTACTGAGGGATGAAAAATTTGTGAAGAAAATTTCAATGCAGCAGGCACAATTGGGACTCAAATCTGAGTACATCAGATTACAAGCCTAGCATGTTACTGATTGAGTCAATCCTACCCAAGGGCTCCTCAATAAACTACACAGAGAGTCCAGTGTAATAGGTACACCATCCCTCATCACATAAATGATTCATTCCAACATGTAATACATCTGACATGCCTAGAACCACCATGGTGATGTGATGTATTATGTGTTGGAATGAGCATTTATGTGACGAGGGGTGGTGTACCTAATAAACTGGCACCTCAGTGCATATTAATAATTAAAATCAGTTAACCCAGTAGAGATTACATAATATAAAGATCACTCTTAATTGCTAATTTTAGAGAAAAGTAATGCCATTTTTGTTGAGCATAATTTACTTTGTATCGAAATTTAAAAAATAGCTGACATATGAGTGATTTCATGAATTTTTACATAGTGATATTTGTAGTTTTTATATAAGATATATAAAATAATATTTTTAGTTCACAAAGTAAATTTTTCAGAATTTTTTTGCCAGTAATTTACAGTTATATATATTTTTTAATTATCTGTTTCAACAGGAAGAATATCTAGGATATGTTGCAAGACTTATTATTCATGTTCGAGAAATGAGTGAGTACATTTAATTATATAGCAAAGTAACAGCAAGGCACATTTCTTTTACAACTGTCATTTAAATTAAGTAACTTGCAAGCTCAAAAGCGAGCTCAGATACTTATATACATACATTTAATATTAATGATTTTAATATAGCATTCCATTGTGCTATCTTTCCACAAGCCCTCAGAGCCCCAAGTGTTCTTGATGAATGTTCTGGTTAACTATGTTACCACATAGTTCTGATATGTCTTAGATAAGCCACTGTTTTTTTTTTGTTTTATTGCATGCAACTGATTTTTAAGATGTTTGTTGCAGCTATCTTTCCTCATAAAATTGACAGGAATATTGCAGGTAGAACAGAACAGTGAAATTTTACTCGTGAAAATTCCCTTTTGGATAATTTTTACATCAATCACTAGCTGATTTAACAGTGGTAAAATGCAAGAATGCGAAAACAGTTTATATGCAATAGTTTCTAGGAGTTTTTTGCTAGTTTTATCGGCCGACAAATTCATACCAAAAAAGCCATTAAACATACTTGAGACCAAAAAGACAGCCAGGCATACAGTTTACCGCACATTTAAAAATTACCATCAGCAAAATTTGAAACAATTGGAAAAAATGCAGAAGCAAAAAGATGATGAAAAATATTCGAAACAATAAACAAATACTAATTTTGTAGGCCTATAAAACTAGATTATACCATATATAACTATATTATTTATTATTATTATTTATAGCGATATTGGAGTGCTTTTATTAATATTCCAGTCTTTCACACCAGTAATCCTCAGATGTTATACTTTTATTCATAACCACTCTGTGATGACTCTGAATCATTTGATTATAATAGTCATTATGGATACAAAAGAATTTAATAGAAAAGTGGAGCTAATGTTCAGTGAGCTGAACTGCCATCCCGTGCAAAAAGACCCTACAGAAAAAATGGTAAAACAGTTGGCTAACTTCAAAAATCACAAAATGCTGCCAAAACAAATACAATTTACCTATTACCCACCTATGTATCCCACTGTGCCGCACCTTTTCATTAAAGTCAAGCTACATAAGGAAGGAGTACCACTTCAGCCCCTGGTTAGCAAGCACCACTCACTTACCATATATTTAGAAAAAACCATATATATATATTTGAACAGTTTTATGGATCCATTGAATATATCATCAATTCAGCTAAAGACATGCTACAACATATAAAAAATATGAAAATGCAACCAAATTATAGAATTGCATTGCTAGACCTAGTAGTGTTATTTACAAACATGCCAGTCAATGAAGTCATCAAGCTCGCACAAAATAGGATTGAAACTTATAATGGGGGTCTGAACCCTGAAACATATGGAGTAATAAAAGCACTCTAATATGTAACAGCAAATAATTTTTTCCAAATAAACAAAAAATATATCTACAGAAACATGGTGTACCCTCACTTACTCGCTGTATAATATAAAATATTGGGAGCAGTACATTGATCACACTACTCATTTATAATGAACAGAATGATTTCATAGCACATTTGCAAAGGGACCTAAACCAGATCTACCCAACAATAAAATTTATCACAGAAAACAAGAAAGAACAAAAACTACCTTTCCTGGACATACTAATACATCGCCAAAAGCGTAAATTTGATACAAAGGTCTATCACAAACTTACGGCATCACCAGTATTAATATCATACAACTAAAGTCAGCCTATGAATTATAAAAAGTAAGCCATAAAAACTTTTGTTTTGGAAAACAAAATGAACAGCAAAAATGTGGCTCAAAGAACACGTGAGAGATATAATAATGGTAAAACAAAGTACTGCTTTAGCCTGTTCTGTATGCAATAGAGAGCAAACACCTGATTTTGCTAAAGCAAAAATTATACCACCGCCAACAAATTATCAGCTAAACATGATGGAACAACTTATATCAAAGTACAGATCAATGCTGCAATGATGAAGTATATCAACCCTTGCCATGGAAACTTCTGTGCAAATTTTGGGGTATATTTCAATGACCAGCAGGCAGTGAAATATACCCTAAAATCTAGCAACAAACAAGTAGTTAAAGTTATATGCTTCAGAGTATGATAAACAACAAACAGACAGCAGCAATGACCACCACAAAGCAATGAAATCTGCCCAAATAGCATCAATTTAGCAATATAAGAAAGAAACACACATGTAGCACACACCCAACGATATAGTCTCTTACAACTGTCAACAATCGGTGCTCACATGATGATGACCACACAGATGATTGAAACCAGCCAGCACACTTAGAAATATTGTAAATAAAAAACCCAATTAAGAACTACTGTGAACTCCAACGGTAAAGGTTAATCTAAAACTTAAATTAATAGTAAATGTAAAAAACTGCTGATATTTAAAAAAAACTGCAAAGTGCATAGCGAAATATCATAGTCCTCAGACATTTAATAGGAAATAATAAAAACAGAAGTGCCAATCATGCAACCACACTATTTGTGAAACAGTGAACTTATAATGCACGTGAACCAAAGAACTAAAAAGTGCGGTGATAAAAAGAAACTGAAAACTAGGAACCTCCATCTCAACATTTGGGAACAACTCTACTCTGAAGAACTGGATTTTGGCAATATTCCAAAACAGTGTCTAAAGGTATTTATAACCTTGTATCTAACTAATGCAGGTATATACCTTTAAGCTGCTCTACAGCTTTAATAGTGCATTATTGCATGACTTGCCTAAATATTAAGTAAAAAGCTGTGAAATTATTCTGCTTAAACAAATTGTTTTGTTAGAATATACTCCATGAACATTTTGAAATTCCAGAAGTGTATGAGTATATTCTCATGTTTCACTTTACTGAGGGATGTATTTAAAGAACAATAATAAATAGCAGGATGAATGTTCTTGCTCTAATAGTGTTAAGATCATGCTGATTTGTGTCTAGTGTCCTCCTGTTGTCCATGAGCTGATCAATATGTCATAGAAATGTATTTCAGGAATTGTTATTTTTCAGAAGTTACATACTCTCTGTCAGTGAAGTTATATATCTCTTGAGGCTCTGTTTAATCTGCTAATTGCTGCAGAACAGTTGACAGAACTGTTAAAATATATTTCAGGACATTTTTACACCTCTGTGAAACATATGCTTCCTAATATTAGGCAACAAAACCTGATCTTTGATTAGCACATAGGACAAAAGTTAAAAAAAAAATTCTGCAGATCAAAAGTTTATATTTCATTCAAAATCACATGATGAGTAGTTTGCAAATGTATTTTACTAAACAAAAACATTAAAAACTTATTCAGAATTCTTTTTGCCAAATTTACCTTTGCATTAATTTAGGATGTTAGTATGGTTCATTGTGTAGAGATAACAATAGTTTTGTGCAAACTTTCCTAATTCAAAAATTTGTAACTCAGGTCATCCCAAGATAAATTTTCCTGTGATATGTTTGTTAATATATGTTTTAGCACAATTTTAAAAAATGCAAATGGCATATTTTAAGGTATTCAAGGTGAAACTTTTGATTTATGAACTTGAAATTTTAATTTACTGTTAAGCATTTAATATTTATTTATATGTATCTCTATTATGTTTCAAAGCATATTTCAAGACTTTAAATGAGACCTGTTTTAATATTTTAGCCATTAGTAAGTTATAAATGCCTAAAGAAAACTCAGCAGTTCAAATTTTGAAAATTTTTGCTCTTTTCAATACTTAGAGCTTGAAAAACTACTTGACAAAAAAATTGGTTTGTTCTGTTTACATATGAGTATTACAAGTACCATAATTTCCAGTACATAATTCACAGGTTATGTGTTGTTAAAATTGAGCAAATTGAGCATTGCATATTAGGTGTTAAATTTTTTCCTCTCTCTGGCAAGTTCAGCCTTTCTCATCCTAGTGTCACTTGACTCCTGCTGAGAGAATGAGATGGGAATGCTGATTGGTTTGTGCATTTATGACTATTTGCCAGTAACCATACTATGTCATTTGTAGAGTTCTCATTTCTGCTGAATGTTGTGTCTATTCTCATTGGAATATATTAATTCTGCCCCCCCACCCCCCACCCCTTCAAATGAATGTGGGTGAAAAAAATTGTGTGAGCTTTACTGCCAATTTTAAAGCCATTAATAGGCTGAAGAGGTTGGGAATTGTGAAGAAGGAAAGTTATTTTAAGTGGACAAAAGCAGCATTCATCTTTGCAGAGGTAACAAAAAAAGCTTGCATAGAAAGTAGCACTATTATAATTATATATTAAAGCAACAGATCATGTAAAATCAAATGATTCAGAGTCATCACAGAGTGATTATGAATAAAAGTATAACATCTGAGGATTACTGGTGTGCAAGACTGGATCTGGAAAAAATAAAGAGGTATGGGCCAAGTAATGGAATTGAGCCATAAAATGTAAAAGGTGGGTGGGGACAACAGACTGTACAGTCGGCCCTCAACATTTGCAGGGGTTAGGGGTGCAGGATCGCCGCGAATATCTCTGCCCACCCTCCCAAACCTTGACTCCTAATACTGTTAACCATATTTAACACAAAAAAAAAAGTAATACAATACACTACTGCAACAGTATGTTTTATAAATTTAAAATTACAGTATGAATGATGTAGGCTAACACACACACACACACAGAGAGGTAATACAATACACGTATAGTATGTGATGCAATACATGTACAGTATTTAGATAGCAGTAAAATTATTGAAGTTTATAAAACACAGTTATATACAGTACAATACAGTATTGTGTTTTATAAACTTTAATAATTTCATGCTTTTAAATTTTTCTTCGTCTTTCACACGATGACTATGTACAGATGATGAATATACAAACACTTCTGACACACAGTTCTTGCTGTACAGTTACGAAACTTACAGGACAAACAAAGACACACACATTCAAACAATGTTTATTGTAACTGTGCTATATGTCATTTATTCGAGGAGTGGAAGTGGATCGTCAGGGTGGTGTAGTCAGCAGTTCTTTTAGCACACTGAAACGTTTTTCAAAATTTAACTTTTATAATAAATTTGTGTGTATATTTATGGTAGTAAATGATAAAAGAGATTAATAATGCATATATTTTATGCATTTATGACTTACTGAACTTTTTTTAGTTATCTTTACATTTTCTAGTCTACGCACAATTTTCCGCAGTAGGCCGCAAAACTCCAGAAAAATTCACATTTAATTATTGATGGCAAACTCGTGAATAATCAAATCCACGAAAGTTAAACCTGCGAAAGTCGAGGGCCGACTGTATTTCGATTGTAGTATAATGTTCTCACCCCCCCCCCCATCTGTTTTAAGAGGTCTTTAAAAAATGTGAAATATGCACAAGTTGAATAATTTTTATCACCAGTCCAACCTTCCTCAGAGATCTACTATGGCATATATACTGACAGGTTTCTGTCAGATCTCTGGGGAAGGCAACTGCTTGAGGGGGTATTTTTTTATTACTCTTTCTTGCATTCTCAAAGGGAAATATTGCCCTTTGCCTACCCTGCCCATTCACATCTGGCCCTGCTGCTATATATCTCTTTTTCGTTGCACATCAGTGTTTTGCCCTTTCAATAAAACTAAGCTTTCAGTTACCTGTTGATTGACTAATTTATGTTAAATCCTAATGAAATGCTAAAGTACTTTTTTTTTCATTTTTGGCTGAAGAAGCAATTTTTATGGAAGTGGAAAATTATTGGAATTTCAGCTGCATACTATACAAATTTTTGTTTTCTTTTTGCTTATTTCTCAGTCCTGCAGATTTTGCATTGCCATGGATTATATGCCAGAAATTATAACAAAATTCAATTGAAATCAGAGAAATTGAGATTATTTATTTAACAAGGAATGACTGCTGTAGGCATAGGTCAATTTCTACATAAAGAGCTGCCTCTTCTTAAAATTTTCCTTCAGATGATTAGGTGGTCTATAGCAACTATACATAATTACATTGGTGCTCAAAAGTTAAGCAACAAATACAAAAACACAAATTACAAATGAGTCCTTAGTTGGATTTCAGTAAAACTTTAGTTGGATTACTATATATCCCACTATCACCTGAAAAAGAAACCAGTTCCCATGAATATTTAATGAGATATTCAAATTAGAAAATAATTACCTTCAAAGGGCATGTAAACATTCAATGATAACATACCCTTAATATGCCGCAAAAATTCCCCGCCCTGCCCACGGTCAGTAGGGGACACCGATGGGCTTGGAAAGGCCTCCTTCCGTCGGATGGGACGTTAAGCCGTGGCCCCGTGTGTGGGAGAGCCATACCCTGTGCACATTAAAGAACACGCTGGATGGACTTGATGGGAGGCTACCATCTGTCTCCCAACAGCTGTTCCAGTGGGTCCCCTCCCCCAACCTTCTCTGAACCTTCGGGGTCCATGTGACCTAGCCATTTAGCCCATGGTGTGCAAAAAAGTGCCGCTCAGAGGTAAAACAACCCAACCCTTAATATGATGTGTGATCATCTCGGACAGTGATAGAGGCTGCAAACGATTTGTCCTGCTGTAAATCAGGGTGTCAGTGAGGGTTTAAGAGAGAGTAATTGCCATTCATGTATGAGTGCAGATCGGAGGTGCTGGGAGGTAGATTGTGACCAGCATTATGTCATCCTAGAGTGTCCCAAACATGTTCTATTGAATTTCGGTCAGGCAATCGGGAAGGCCAGTCCATACGACTTATGGTTTCACTCTCAAGATATTGGTCCACCAAGCGAGCTCTGTGAGGGCAAGCATTATCATCCATTAACACTGAATTAGGACCCATTGCTGTGAGAAATGGATGAAAATAAGATTTGGGGATCTCATTGTGATACCTTACAACTGTAACAGTCCCTTCTGGGAAGAAATGAAGGTCTGTGCTGCCATTGAGAGTGATGCCTGCCCACACCAACACACCATCAGCTCCAAAACTGTCTCTTTCCCATATGGTAATATGATGATATCTGGTTCCAGACTGTCTCCATACCAAAGTCATTGGGTATTGCAGACTAAATTGGGTGTACTATCATACTTCATACTGTAGAGATAAATATACAGATAATTTTAGATATCAATTTAAATTAATCAATAAATAGTATATCCACAGCACCACCTGTTGACTTTGAAATCTATTTTAAAAAATTGGCAAAACTCACTTTTTCATGGAAAAAATGAGTTTTGCCAACATGTGGGATGCCAGATGTTGGCAAAGCTAATTTGCAGCTTCATGAGAAGCTGTGACTATGCAACTTCTCATTATATATTTATGTATCAATATAGACAGACAAACAGATTACGGAGGTCCAACCAGAAATTTTCTTCTCCAGATGCGTCTTTTCTGAGCTACAGCTGCTGCATTTGACCACTCTAGGCCAATTCTAACAAGGTCCTGTTTGACATTGTCTGTCCATCGCATTCTAGGTCTCCCCCTTTTTCTCAATCCCTTAGGCACACTGTTCATAATCCTGTATGGGCAATATGGCCAAACCAACGCAGTCTCTCTCTGCACAATATGCTGCTCAAAGGAGGTTGATGACCCCTTCTTCTAACCTCATCATTACTTACAAAGTTAAATCACCTAGTGACCAAGATACTGCACAAGTATCTAGAATCTAAGGCATGAACTTTCTTCTTATCCTGCTTACAAAGTGTCCATGTTTCATTGCCATAACTAACCTTAGAAAGAATCAAATTATTATGCAGCCCAATTTTAGTCTTTAGGTGTGCAGGCCTATTTTTCCACACTCTCCATAGATTCTTAAAAGTCCCAGCAGCAATCCCCATTCTTCTGTTTATCTCATACTGCACATCACCAGTATCTGTTACATAGCTCCCAAGATAATTAAACTGAGACACTTGCTCAAGAGTGCGGGGCGGGGGTGACTCAGTCGGTAGCGCGCCAGGCTCGTAATCTGTAGTTCCCAGGTTCGAGTCCCAGCTGGGTCAGCGTTGAGATTTATCTCCGCAAAATTCCCCGCCCTGCCCACGGTCAGTAGGGGACACCGATGGGCTTGGAAACGCCGTCCGTCGGATGGGACGTTAAGCCGTGGCCCCGTGTGTGGGAGAGCCATACCCTGTGCACGTTAAAGAACATGCTGGATGGCCTTGACGGGAGGCTACCATCTGTCTCCCAACAGCTGTTCCAGTGGGTCCCCTCCCCCAACCTTCTCTGAGCCTTCAAGGTCCATGTGACCTGGCCATTTAGCCCATGGTGTGCAAAAAAGTGCCGCTCAGAGGTAAAATAACCCAACTTGCTCAAGAGTGCAACCATTCAAAGCAACTGAAGCACTATCTGCCTAACTAATTTCTATCACTTTAGTTTTTTCTCTGTTTATCACCAAACCTACTCTATTACCATTCTCATCAACAGTCCTAATGAAAGAATTCATCTTATCAACATCATTAGTCACAAGGGCCAAATCATCTGGATAATCTAAATCAGAAATTTTGAAATTTATAGACCATTTAAGGCCAAAATCTTTCCCTTGCAAAGAATTTCACATAACATAATCAATAACCAAACAAAAGAGAAAAGGAGACAAAATGCACCCTTGTCTAACTCCACCAGCAATGCTAAACCAATCGCTGCAAGATGTACCAACTCTCACACACGACTCTGTTATTATAGAGAGCTTTCATTACACTAACTAACATATCAGGTATTCCATATGATCTAACAATCAACCACAAATTATGTCGATCACCAGAGTCAAAAGCCTTTTTGAAATCTATAAAGCTAGTAACCACAGGTTTCTGGAACTCTAAACATTTCTTAAGAATCCGCCAAAGTGAAAATATTTGTTCAATACATCCTCTACCACTTCTGAATCCGCACTGATCATCACGCAGTCCATCAACCAAATTCTTAATTCTATTAAGTATAATCATGCAAAGAACTTTACTTGGAACAGAAAGTAAACTAATTCCCCTATAATTATCACAAGAATTGCAGTCACCTTTCTTAAAAATTGGAACAACAATAGCTGTAGTAAAATCCTTAGGATTAACAGTAAAATTTATGATAAATAGTAAAAACCTTTATCATAAAAAATATTCAAAATTTCAGTCAGCCATGTGACAATGCAAATGTTCCCAGCTCTAAGCATCATTTCAGTGGTGATTTCGTCCACCCCTGGGGATTTATGCAGTTTTAATTTAGAGATTGCCAAAGTGACTTCGGAAGGTGATATAGAGCCATCATTAAAACCTCTATCTTCATTACAAACAATGGAGCTCTGGAAAGTTTCCAGAGGTACACAGGCCCATTCGGACTCTAGCAGAGCACGGAGGTTCCTGAGCTGATGTGGTTGTAGGTTCGCACGCTGAACCTGTCAATCCAAATGCTACCACAAGTGCTCTATGGGATTGAGGTCAGGCAATTTCGCTGACCTCAATCCCATAGAGCACTTGTGGGAGTGTTACCTAGAACGGTGACATCACTGCTGTGTTCCTGGAACCAGTCATGCACCACTTTAGCGACATGGCAGGGCACATTGTCCTGTTGGTAGACACCATCACCACCAGGATAAACGTCCAACATGAAGGGATGCATGTCAGCAAGGATGGACAGGTACCCATTTGCATTCAGGGACCCATCCAGTGGTACCAGCAGTCCCAGGTCATACCAGGAAAACATCCCCCAGACATGCACACTGTACTGCCTATACTTGACTGACAAGCATGTCCGGGTGTTGGTTCTCATGTGTCTGACACTGTATCACCACTGCCCGTCACTTCTGTGGAGTAGAAATCTCAGTTCGTCAGAGAAGGCAACCTTTTTTTACTGTCCAATGACAGTAGTCCCGTGCGAACTGCAGGTGTCATTGGCGATGGACCTTGGTTAGCATGGGTGCCTTTATGCAGCATCGACTCTGGAGACCCATGTGTAACAGGGTTCGCTCTACTGTTATCGGGAACACGTACCTGGGTGCCCCAGTGTTCATTTGAGTGATCAATTGCTGCACTGTTGTGTATTGATTGCCCCTTTACCAGTGGATGGAGGCGACGTTCTCCTCTGGGGTCGATGGTCTTTGGGGCTCCACAGTTATGATGTCTGGAGGTACTCAGTGTGCCAGCGGTCCATTCTTGGTACACTCTTACTACAGCACATCGCAAACAGTCCACAAAGTCTGCCATTTCCGAGATGTTTCCACCCTTGGCGTGGTAGCCGATGATCATTCCTTTTTGAACGTCTGTCTAATCAGCACTTCTGCCCATTGTGCTCACGCTACACACTTTGGCTCATCTGTCCTGGCCGGCCGCTTATATCTCCATGTGGTCGACCTTGTCATGTGCACTCTTTGCCGCACCTAGGTGGGTACACTGTGATTCCGTGGGTAGTCATATTATTCTGATACGACTGTGTAAAAAGAAAGCCTCTTCAAGGGACTTCTTTATAAAATGCAGTGGGAAAAAAAAAGTATTATGCTAAATAGAATGTGATTGGGACGAAGGAGTGAGCTTAAGTCAACATCACACCTGTGTATGTGTTTATTGTTCCAAATAGGGGTTGGTTGGGTTGTTTTAATAAATGCCTCTGAGTGCTTTTTTTCCACAAAATGGGATAAATGGCTAGGTCACAAGGACCCCGAGGGCTTACAGAAGATTGGGGGAGGGAACCCACTGGAGAGCTGTTGGGAGACTGATGGTAGTCTGCCGTCAAGGCCATCCAGCATGTTTTTTAACTGCACAGGGTATATCTCTCCTGCACATGGGGTCACGGCTAAGCGCCCTATCCAATGGACAGCGGCCTTTTCAAGCCCATAAATGTTCCATACTGATCGAGAGTTGAGATAAATCTCAATGCTGGCCTAGGCAGGACTCTAACCTAGAAACTGCAGATTACGAGTCTGGCATGCTACCGACAGAGCTATCCTTCCCGCTGGGGGCAAATTAGTTTAGAATGTACAGCGTGTAATATATAAATTTCTGTTTGTTGGAAATTCATTAATATTAATGCGTCCAAACATAAATGGAATATTGATTAGTTGTAAGGTGCAGAAATGGTGGAAATTTAGATCGACTAAAAGATCAATTTTGGCTACTGATGTTAATGTATATGTTTACGAAGTCATGGATAAAAAGAATGTGAACTTGAAATATAGAGGTGACCTAGCAAATAACCATATTCGAGTTGTATGGAAAAATTTATAATAGTTATTTCGTTTCATTAATCAACTCTTGGATATAAAGTAGAAAATAAGTGCTGACTGGAACAGTGATCAAGAAAATCCAAGATTAAGATGCTGGAAGTGCTAATATAGACCTTTTAATTAATTTTAGAATGTAAAATATGGATAAAAACGCGAAAGGGAAGCTAAAAATATGGAAGATCCCAGTTACAGAAAATTGATAAAAGCTATGTATGTAAAGCCGTCCCGTGGCCGATTGGTTAGCACGCTTGGCTACTGATCTAAGGGACCTGGGTTCGAGCCCCGGATTTAGGCTATGGATGTGTGTGTCGTTTATCTGCTGAGGTCCTGCCATCCTCTCAGATCTCCTACTGTGGCATATAAACTGACAGGCTCCTGTCAGACCTCTGTGGCAAGCAGCTGCTTGAGGGGGTATTTTTTTTTATGTATGTAAAGAAAATTTCACCAATTGGCATGGGTTTTGAAAAAACAAATGAAAGGTATTGTTTTCAAGGTAGAAATGTAATATTATTAATTTCTGATTTCTTTTGTCCTTTGGGAAATCTTGTGTCCTTATTGCCTTATGGAAAGCAGTGAGGCTTTCGAATTTCTCTAAATTTAAGATATCGCAGATCTTAATTTTATGCATTGTGTTTCATGACAAAAAGCAATTTTAAGCGATTGTTTTTTTTAAGCGTTCATGATGCTCTGTCTGGATTACACTGAATTTTCCTTTTATTTTTTCATTTGCACATATTGGGCAGAGAAAAATTGTAGAAACTTCTTGCTTTTACAAGACCGAAATCACTGCTGACAACTGCCTCAGTTAGAGCTAACACAACACATGCCTTGCTAAGAACGATGCTAGCTCCCTTACCACTATGCAGTTAATGTTCCGAAATAGATATTAGTACTCCATAGATGGAAAGAAGTTAAAATTATTGAATTCTTTCAGTTTGAAAATTGCGAACCAGTGAACATATGTAAGATTTAATGCATTTTGCACTCGGTAATGCTTGGAAAGGCCACCGTCCGTCGGATGGGACGTTAAGCTGTGGCCCCGTGTGCAGGAGAGCCATACCCTGTGCACGTTAAAGAACACACTGGATTGCCTTGACGGGAGGCTACCATCTGTCTCCCAACAGCTGTTCCAGTGGGTCCCCTCCCCCAACCTTCTCTGAGCTTTCGGGGTCTATGTGACCTGGCCATTTAGTCCACGGTGTGCAAAAAAGTGCCGCTCAGAAGGTAAAACAACCCAACCCACTTGGTAATGCATTATTAAAAGGAAATCATCAGCAACCGTAAGCAGTGCTTTTAATTCTCATTAAATGGACTACATTAATTTAACCAATTCATTTGGGCACTGTAATTGCTATATTTCATGTGTCAATTTCTCATAAGTTTTTTCCTATAAATTATGCTGTATTTCTCATAAAGTGTGAACACCAGTTTGCAGTTCTGATACCTCCTATTGGTTAAAATTAGCAACGCATTGTAGAGAAAGGAATGGATAATAAAGTATAGCATTTAAAAGATCAGCAAAAGCTAAATTTTTTGCTATTCAGTTTTTGAGGAGTTTAAGTACGAAACAAAGCTTATGGTTATTAGTCTTCGTTCTCCATCAGTGCAACGATCACTAGAATTGCAAAGCAGAATTATAAGATTTGCAGAACTTTTCAGTGTTACACGGATCCTAAACAAAATCATGTAAATTAGTTACTACAGTAGCTAATTGGTACTTTTTGTTGTTTCCTGAAAATTCTATTTTAGAGTTGAATAATTAATTTTAGGCAATTAACTTATGTAAGTGAGTAAGGCTGTGGATGAAGAGTTATTGTATTGAAGAAACAATAAATATCGTCTTATTCAGTACAGTATGCAGCTGTCTAAAGGCTTAACAGTTGGCAACCTGAAAACTTCACTTTCGGTTGTAGCAAATGTAAAAGTAGCATATATCTTTTCTCGTAATATTATTTAATTGGATAATTCATTTATTAGCAGGGGCGACTTGTCCATTAGGCCACCTGGGGCACTTCCTCGCCAAAAATAATCACAAAGAAAGAATAAACGAATTTCAAATTTAGTATTTATAATTTGTCATATCTAAATCAACATAATAAAGTTTCGTAATACATATATTCGTTTCGTAATCATTATTTGCCATGTTATGTGGACAATCACAGAATTTACTTTAAGAATCAGGGCTATGTTGGCTGCTTTCATATTGTCAATATGATTTTTAACAGTAAGACCACTGTCCGGAATCTTAGCATTATCTATTTACACTGAAGTGCCATTGAATTAGGTATAGCAACCTAGTTGCGTGTTGGACCCCCTCTGGCCCTGATAACAGCTGCCACATGACGAGGCAAGGACTCCACAAGCTTGCATAAATGTTCCACTGGTATGGCGACCCATACATCCTCCAGAGATGTCCACAATTCTCTCAAGGTCATCGCTGATGGGACACGGGCCCGAACTCTCTGCTCGATGGCATCCCAAAGATTTTCGATGGAATTTAAATCTGGGCTTCTAGGTGGCCAGTTCATTATTTCAAAGTTAGCAGAATGCTCCTGCATCATTGCTGGTAGATGCCATCACCATTGGGATGCATGATGGCCATAAATAGGTGTAAATGGTCAGCTATGAATACTGAATGCATTGAGTACTGGGTATGCATATATGTATTCATACTGGGATGAATTGAGAGTTGTCGGTACACATACCAAATGTCCCACAGACATCCAAATGAAGACACTCCAGGCCATCACTGAGCCACCACCAGCTTGTACTGTTCCAACCTGACGTGCAGGATCCATTGCTTCATGGAGTTGGTGCCATACCCTCCAGTCTCCCATCAGTGTGATGAATTTTAAATCGGGATTCATCACTCCATGTTATCCATTGCTAATTTTTGATTGTCCAATTTCAATGTTCTTTAGCCCAGGCAAGGTGTTGAGCCCTGTGTCATGCCATTAGAAGTGGTACTCTCGTAGACCGGCGGCTCCCGAAGCCGAGATGATGAAGTGAGTGTTGCATGGTCTGTGCACTGACTTCCCTGCTGGAACCTGCATTCAGATGGGAGGTGATTTCAGATAATGTCTGACCCCTATCGGTCTGTACGATGTGGGTCAGATGGCGAAGCCCACGATTATTCAAGACTGGTTGTCTTTTGCAGTTTGTCCAAGTGCTTGTTTTTTTTTGCAGGAATTTTCATATTCCCGGAACATCTTGGAACTGTCGTATGAGAAAATCCAAGTTCGTTGACAATTTTGGAGATTGAGTGTCCCATCTGTCAGGCACCTACAATCTGCCCTCTGTCA
Source organism: Ryuthela nishihirai (assembly GCA_038380435.1). NCBI lineage: Eukaryota > Metazoa > Arthropoda > Arachnida > Araneae > Heptathelidae > Ryuthela > Ryuthela nishihirai. The sequence goes on from JAWZYU010000013.1 coordinate 5,640,422, forward strand.
AATGCATCCAATATATCCCATTACGCTTCTCATGGCGAATGCTTGGGGAAGCCAAAGCTGATAGCTATATATGGCCAGAGTTTTATCCATGTCTGCGTGCAATTGCAGGACTCACGGTACTGAATTTGGATAACATCTCCTATCCCTAATTCAATGGCACTTCAGTGTATAGCGATGACACAAATGCACCTGCTCTGAATTGCAATAGCATTGAACTCCATCATGTCCCCCATTTTGTGTGGGGCGAGGGTGGCTCAGTCGGTAGCGCGCCAGACTCGTAATCTGTAGTTCCCAGGTTTGAGTCCCAGCTGGGTCAGCGTTGAGATTTATCTCCGCAAAATTCCCCGCCCTGCCCACGGTCAGTAGGGGATACCGATGGGCTTGGAAAGGCCGCCGTCCGTCGGATGGGACGTTAAGCCGTGGCCCCATGTGCCGGAGAGCCATACCCTGTGCACGTTAAAGAACACGCTGGATGGCCTTGACGGGAGGCTACCATCTGTCTCCCAACAGCTGTTCCAGTGGGTCCCCTCCCCCAACCTTCTCTGAGCCTTCGGGGTCCATGTGACCTGGCCATTTAACCCATGGTGTGCAAAAAAGTGCAGCTCAGAGGTAAAACAACCCCACTCCCATTTTGTACTGGCCCCAGACAATTGATTGGCTGATTCTACCGGTGCAACCAATAGTCGAAGATCTTGTTAATTAGCGAATATTTTCATTTGACTTATGGCAAGATAATAAAACTAAACTTTCCTGGCTAGAAAAGAGCTAGAGCAAAAGATGTGTTTGAATTGGGTTGGCAACTTTTTATTTTTTAAATCTCCCGAATCGCTACTCCGGATCGCTGAAAACGCCCATTTTGACAAGCTTGAAATGCTTTAGCTGCCATTTTGTTTACTACCTTCAACACGACTGGGAAGAAATATCGGTCACAAAGAACATACTAACGATTTTGTTTTCTTAAATGGAGTCAGATTCATATTCCCCAGATTAAATCGTTATTTTCTGTTTGTGTTTTTGTCTGAGGTTTAAAAGCTGTGTATCCTTTAACTGTGTATGTTATCTAACGGAAAACATGGGTGTCGCATAACTCTGCTAGGATAATACTGATTCAGATTTCCAAGTAAATCGCCTGCGTCATAAAAAATAAACCCAAAAAAAGATTTATTATATTCGGGACTTTTTTTCATAATGCGGCTATGGGATAATTGTTGAAATCAATGAGCACCTTGAAACTGTCTAAATTTAAATAAATAAATTCCTCATGAAACAGGTGTTTGCCACGAAGGTCTGACAGGAGCCTGTCAGGCTTATACGCCATAGTAGAAGGTCTGTGAGGATGGCGGGACCTCAGCAGAAAAACAAACACCTATGCCTTACCCAGGGCTCGAACCCAGGTCCCTTAGATCAGCCAAGCGCGCTAATTAATCGGCCATGGGACGACATATAAATTTACGCTCATGAAAATAAGTAAAATGGTCGCCATCAGCAGGTAGCATCTGAAGCGGGTTTTTTTTTAATATTCCTACCGATTTTTGCATTTCTGAGATACAGCCCATGTCATTATATAATAATAAACCCAGCATTATATATGTTATTTCCTTATTGTAGTTTTGTTTTATAATACGGACAGCAAAAAAAGCTGCTGAACGAAATAACTGCTGTTACAGTGATAAAACGATAAATACGATAAAATTCAGCGTTTTTGGCGAGTATTGTCAACACTTAGAATAATAAGTAATTTAGTAGTTTTATCAAACGTTTTTAGTGATTCGGGAGAATTACTTTTTATTTTGCGAAGGAAGGATACTTATGTATGAAGAATTTAAGCATAATATTAGATATGAAAATATAAAATGTGTTGAACTTATGGTCTACAAGAGAATGTTCATATTATATTTTAACATAATTTCTCATCAGCAGTCAGTAGCTGAGTTAGCTAAGCGCATTGTATTCATAACTTGGTCTCCTGTTTGAACCCAGCCGCTGTCATTATAGTTTTTTTTTCATAATTCGTTTTATTCCATATCACTTTTCTACAGTTTGTTGTAAAATAAATTAATATATGTAATAATTAGTATTATAAATTAAATATAATAAAAATGGACAACTTTTAAATTGATAATTTATGACTAGCCGAGTGGTTAGCACGCTTGGCTACTGATCTAAGGGACCTGGGTTCGAGCCCCAAATTAGGCATGGATGTGTGTGTCGTTTTTTTGCTGAGGTCCTACCATCCTCTCAGACCTTCTACTTTGGCATATTAAACTGACAGGCTCCTGTCAGACCTCTGTGGCAAGCAGCTGCTTGAGGGGGTATTTATTATTTTATTTATTTATTTCAGTTTAAAATAATAAATATAAATTTATAATTGGAGCGGAGTCAAAAAAAATTACCCTAAATATGTAGACATAATTTGCACGAATAGTTTTTTTAAAATACCACCAGAACGGAGAGGAAAAATTCATATAAATGTAATTATTACAGTAGAGAGGCAAAATACTGAATTGAAGTAGAAAGAACAAGAACACCTTTTCGAAATTTTCTCCTCAAAATTTTTTGTTGAATAATGCGTTTTGAGAATAGCTGAAAAAACGAATATTTGCATTCGGTTCAGTTCATTATCAGACATCTCCCCAATTGTTTTCCCTACATTGGGGCATTGCATATAGTAGTCAAAATGCTCCACCAAAACTCTTAGTCACGAACCACCACTGTTTATTAGTGATTTTCACAGGTCATCACCAACCGTTTGTGCCGATAGGTGAAATAGAATTGTGTAATTAGTTCACTGAAAGATAAATCCCCTTTGGAATTTTTAATTCGCTTTTTCCTTACACCTTAAAATTTCATTTTGCCCAATAAATGTCGTACATTGACAGGAACACTAAGTGGTAGCGTACTTAGGCTCGTTGCCTGAAGTTCCATAGTTCAGATATTGCCCCAGATGGTGGCTTCAGAGATGTGAAATTTTCAGCACTTTCCCTGCCCTGTACCATGACCACCGAGAGACAAGGCCAAGGGACTGATTTATGACATCACTAAGAGTGGTCTTGCCTTGCCGTGATTACGAAATGGAGCAATGGAATTTCTTTCAGAAGCAATGCGATATTTCCTATATTCTTTTTGTCTAATTTTTCCTTACGATTTAAAAAAAATGAGCGTTTTTAAACTACATTAAACTATTTTCCTTCAATGCCGATTTTTCTTTATATCCATTGCAGAAGCTACATATATAAAATAATGAAACACACAATGGTAATAAAAATTTCTGATTTATTCCCACACATTTATTTTACACAAATAAGAATTTGAAGGTAATAAGATTAAATGCATAGGTTCCCACAACAATCTTACTACTGCTTCACACATATATACAAACATTTTAAAATCGGAAATGTATTTCCCGATTAAAATTTAAATTTCAGAGTATTCCAAACTTCAATCACTAAATAATCCTATGTACAGAAAGAATTATTGAAATCATGCTGTTACTTGAGAGGTTTATCTTTTGCCTCTATAAAATATAAAGGATAATATAAGTATAATAAATATATTATTATTAAGAAAAATATACATGCATTTTGAACATTGTAAAAAACTTAGATTTACAGTGACCAACATAAGACATATTTTGCTTCTGTAATTTTTTAATAAAATTTATGTTTAAAGATATAATAATAATAATACACAAATTTAAAGAGTATTTCAATCATTAATTTACAGCCATTATTATTGCTTGCATATAAATGTTATATAAACTCATTCTAATTACAATTCAATCTTATTCAGTGATGGCACTGATGAAAGCAGAGGTCAGCAGCACAAAACACTTATTGATGTGTTGAGTGATTTAACCAACAATTAATAACTTATTAACTGATTCACGAGTCCCATGTCCACAGGACAGCTCATGTGATATTTTGCTACTGAATTTCTGTAACAAACAGTTACTTAAAAAGTTTTTGTTGATTTCCCAATTTTATATCATGATAATTCCTTCATTCAGAACGTGTAATAATCGTTCTTCTCCATTCAACTGATTGAAAATTTCTTAAAAAATCATTAAGCTAATTCACTACAATACCTAAAGTATCTACTTATAGATTCTTACTGTCTGTCATTACATAAATGAGTTAAAGATTAACATTTTACTAAACTAACATTCTGACACTTCAATTTTATTGTTATATCACTACAGAGATTAAAGTTGACAGTTTTCAATTCTGTTGGGTTAATATATGCTCACCCCTTCACAAAAAAAAAAATCCTAAATTCCGCTATATGCAATTTCTCTAAATTAATGTTGAATTCCTGATTAACACAGTATCCTTTGTAATTCAGGATTCATTTAGAATGTTTTAATAGTCATCTCAGTGATATATTTTTGAAAATTCAGAAAATATTTTTTTTATCACAGTACCTAATTTACAGACCAATTTTCCTAAAATATCATATATCTGATAAAAAAAGTTAAAGATGTAACTAGTATTATATTCCACTTTAACCCTATTTTGTGAGTGATGGAAACAGAGCTTACTGCAAAGTTCTCATCTTTGCTATTAACAACCAACATAAGAAAAAATTTCATGTCATCAACAACGTGGAATATCCTAAAAGATAATGCAAAATTTCTTAAATCCAATATGATGTTGAATTATGCATTCATATAGAATACTTAGTTGTCAATCCTCTAGATTTAACTTGTAAGCAATTGTGCTATGTAGACATTATGATCATCTTTTGGAGTTGATTAATGTTTCTTTACAAATTTTTTTTCACAAATGATACTGTAAGCTTACTATAAGCACCACAGCTTCAATTCACAGACCATTACTGTTCATTTAATATGTATATTAAAGATTTGATTTTACTTGATTTATATTTTAATGGTAATTTAATCAATCATATTTTGTGATGAAAACAAATTTCTCAGTTTTGTTGATTGCTAAGAACCTTTAGGAAAAAATGTCAAAGACAATATAATAACCAATAGTAACTTCAGCAAAAATGCACCTTGTAAAATTTTAACATAATTGATAACTGCTAACTTTTTAATTGCACAAATAAAAGGAACACTCTAAACCCCTAAAATTTACACTATAATAAAAAGAGTACCCAGACACTTCCAGTAACATTCAAAGTTACCAAACTTTGAAAATAAGCACTTTCACAGTAATTCTTCAATGTCAATAGGGTAAAAATTGAAGATTTAATTTAGTTCTCAGTTTTCTACAGTATTTACTTAACATTTAAAGAGTAATAGGAGCTGGAACATGGAGCAGCACATGCCACTGTAACAAACTTCCTAAGTATCCCCCCAAATTTAAAACTGAACAAACATTTATACATTTTATGGTACATTTTTGATAGTGAACTATTTGTTACAACAGTTGTATTTTAGCTTTTGAAGTAACTTTTAATTAGTGAAAGTTAATAAATATTGCAAAAAAAAAATAAGATTTAGAGAGGTTTGCATGAGAACTTCAATTTATCTCCAGCAAGTTTTCTCATTCAACCTATTTTCTGTGTGTAATACAATGTATGCATAAATATTTGTGGTTTAGAGAGAGGGTGCAAGCTCCCCTTCCTTCATAGGATGTTACTATAATTGGAATATGGAAGTGAAAAAAATTGGTTGAATGGAATTGAATGACATTCCCTTTAGTTGCAATTTCATTAATTTACTTGCTCCCCCCCCCCCCTCCCCATAATTTTTTTTCACAGATCTCTGTGTGCATTGGTTATAGTTTAGTGCAGGGGTCTCAAATCTAAATGAATTACTTGTCAATACATGGCAAACTTCATTTTATTTTAAACAATAATAAACAAAACATTACTTACTGTTACATTTAAATATAAATTACTTTTATGTCCAAACAAACTTCATTTATAGTGGTTTCATATTTGGTTAAACATTGAGTTAAGTTGTTTTACCTCTGAGCTGCACTTTTTTGCACACCATGGGTTAAAATGGACCCCGAAGGCTCAGAGAAGGTTGGGGGAGGGGACCCACTGGAACAGCTGTTGGGAGACAGATGGTAGCATCCCGTCAAGGCCATCCATTGTTCTTTAATGTGAACAGGGTATGGCTCTCCCACACATGGGACCACGGCTTAACATCCCATCCGACAGACGGCAGCCTTTACAAGCCCATCAGTGTCCCCTACTGACCATCGGCAGGGCGGGGAATTTTGCGGAGTTAAATCAACCCTGACCCAGCTGGAACTCGAACCTGGGAATTACAGATTATGAGCCTGGCGTGCTACTGACTGAGCCACCCTCACCCCTGGTTAAACGTGATCTTACCAGGGGCGTTACTTTGATTATGAATAGAACATATTGCTTATATATGCATCAGAACGTACCAAAGCTCTCTCTACAGAGAAGGCCAGATATCACATGACTGTGACATATCAAAAAAGGCTCTCCACTCTCGCGATGCTTTTCGTGTCACTTGTTCTTGCTGGCTATTATATGGTACTGTTTTAAAAATTTATTAGTTTTGTAATAGACATAAATTACATGTTTTTGAGGTAAATACAACATGAATTGTAATTGTAGTGTGAGCTGTTTTGTAATAGTTCTTTGTTAGGCCTAACCACCATGACTCAATTCAGAAAGTATTGTGTGCTTGGTTGCAATAATTGGTATAAAACACCTCTCCATGATGTGGGTTCCCAGCTGTGGCTATGAAAATACTAAAATGTTTTAATGGCAAGCAATGGCAGTGTTGTTCAGTTGATATTACTAATGATAAAAGACATATCGCTTTTTGTATATCAGCAAATAGGCCTACACTTAATACACTAGATTAATTTTAAATATTAAAGTGTTTAACAAAATAAAGGAGTGAAAGATGCTAATATGCAGCATTGTTCAGTTCAGATCAATCCATGTATTGTTTATAAAATTATATGCAATAATTGGGTTCAACATCATTGTAATTGCTGTGTTTTGTTCCTGAAACTGACAGTCTCTTTACTGTTCCACAGATCATATGGCAGAATGACTCCATGCTATACTTTTTCCCATGGTTTAGTTTTCATTATATGTTTATACTGATTACAAAGAATCTAGATCACACTACACTATTAGATAAATTGTGTAACTTACATTATCATTTTACTAGAGTCTCAAGCTTTCTCTTTTTGACACTTGTTTGCTCTTTCATGTCATTCCGTTTCTTACAATAATTATTTAACAAGGTGTTACTGGAAGCCCAAATTATCATTTTGCATATTTTTTCATCTAAATGACCTTCTTCACACATGTCATGACATCCCAGTAATTCCTCACTATTTAATAGATTTAATGTCAATACTGTGGCTAAAATTCTCTGATTTGGGAAATTTAAAAATTCATGCTCAAATTCACTACAAAGGTTTTTAACAACTATGTAATTATATACAATAGCATTTATAACATTCTGTTGTGGCCATAATAACCCACCTCTGTCTAAGTTTTTAATTAAACTGTGTGATGCACTTAATTGAATCTGGCTATCAAGAACCAAATATGTTTTGCAGGATTCACATTTCATTTTTTTTTTTAAAACTAAATAGGCACAGTAACCAGCCAAATAGATTAAGACTAAATTATTAGCCAAATAGATTAAGACTAAATTATAGTTAGGTAGGTAGGTCCTATTTTCGGTAGGTAGTATCTCTCTCTATATATAAATAGGTTAGGTAGTCTCCTATTTTCATAATATCATCTTCAGTAACAGCAATACTAAAAGGAAAAGAAACACTTAAATTTTCCTTTAGCTCTTCCCATCTGTGTTTGGCAGAAAAACTAGAAACATGGATATTCCCCATACTTTTAGTTGGTAACACTAATTTCAGTATTGAATATATCCTTAATTTGTTTTCACACTCGTATACCTGCCTTATTGAAATGTGATATTGGCCTCAAGCTAGTTGCCTGTATTTGCTAAATCTATCTTCTAAACAATCAGTTTGGAATTTCCCAGGCAATATGTATGCCATATTTAACTCTTCACAACAATATGAAGCTAATTCCAACAAAGCATGTGTTGATAATTTTAAAGCAGTATGTGTTTCTTTGGTCAGCATACCTGTGTCACAGCCCATACTTTGCCATGAATCCAGCCAATTCAAAAATTTATTTAAAAATAAATTCCTTTCATCTAAAGATGATGCTGTGAGAGGCATTTTATACATGTCATTTAGTCGAGTTCCTTTAAAAGGAGATTTAACATTTACTATATCCCACCATGTGTTAACTGTCTTAATGTACTCTGCAGTACCTCTAAAATGAGGCAATTTATGTTTTTCACCCATTTCTAAAAGTGCTTCTGCAATAAATTTATTAAAAATTTGAAGAACCAGCATAACATTTTGCTTCTCTAAGTTAGAAGGTGACAAGGCTTTCAAAGACAAATTATAACTAAATTTAATTAAACTATTGCTTTCAATGTCATGAAGCTTTCTAAGGGTTGAAAATGCTGCTGTAGAAAAGTAATGCCTTTCAACTAAACCCTCTGATCCAAATTTTGGATAAAACATGCATTGACCAGGATTTTTTTGATTAATCCATTATTTCTTATACATTTTAACAAGTGCACAGCATCAATTAAGAAAAACAATGGTCTAACTTTGTCTACAGGATGTGGATACATAATATTCAATGAAGGTGGTGTGGTGAAAAAAGACATTGCTTTTCTGTTAATAGAATTATTGTCACTGACAACACATATGATTCTGAATCCTATAGCTTCCAAATCTATTACAATTTTTTTAAAAATGCATGAAGAACTTCAGATGTTATTTTTCTCACAGGAAGTATGTGTACAACATCTTTAAAAGGAGACATAATACCAGTTAACATAAATACATAAGCACTAGTTGCAGCATTTTCACCATCAAAGGCACATCCAGCAACATTACCACCTTTATAATCAAAATGTGGCTTTATATGTATCTCATCCATCATTAAGATAACATTTTTGTGTGTGAGGTAACACTATATTACCTGACTGTCTTAAAAACCTATATGCAATAGAATACAATAAGGAAGAAAAAATCATTAACTGGTTGGAATATCTAAGACATGGTTTCTTGCAAGTTATAAAAAAAAACTCTGCTCTTTAACAAACTGCAGTGCATTTGTTTCATCAGTCTCAATACATTCCAAAACAGAATCTAATATATTATGTACTAACAGCAAAGAAGTATTAATTCTGCTTGAATCTTTACATTTTAAATCTTTACTACACAGTGCATCCATTTTACATAAAATATCAATAAAGTTATTCGTGTTGCTAACTTTTGCTGGCATTTTACCAATATCTCTTAAATTTTTTAACTGAACATTATCAATAAATGCCAATACTTGAAGTTCAGCATTAATAACCACAGAGCATGCTATTTGAGGTGCAGGATCAATTTGTAAATTAATGAAATAAACAGCATCATCTTTTAAAATCAGTGTCCAAAAGGGAGAAATATTAAAAAGTGGAATACGTTCCCTAAATTCTATTAAGTTAGAAAAGTTAATTTTACTTTCATGTTGGGCCTATCCTCTATGGCTTGCTGAAGGGACTTTTGTTCATTTCTTGTTCTTCTATGATCTGGACTTTCACGATGAAATACAGATGAAGAAAGGTATTTTGGGCAGTTCAGCATTTGAGAAGGAACTGCACCTTTGATGAGTCTAGGCTTTTCTAACTTTGCTGTTATTACTCTCCCTGTGGCTTCATCACACATGCTTGTCTCATGCTGAATTTCATTGACTTTAAAATGGAGTTCACATACCTACAGAATTTTTTTCAATTTTAGTATGTTGAAACATTAGAACTAATTGTGAAAATTAATTTTTATTATTGTAATCTATATTTTTGAAATATTCTTGTCTTAGTAGCAAAAATAATAGAGTATGAATAGGAATGCATTACTCATTAAAAATACTGTAAAACAAAGTATATATGTAGAAATAAATCTTGCATATGACAAGATATTTATTAACTGTCGATTTTTCACAATTTGTTTTTATGACATGATCTCATGTGAATGCATTTTCTGGTTATTCCAAATATTTCAAAATTTTACTTTCCTTACTATATAAATGCACACACTTTTCTATGCTGACTGGCAAATTAATGGTCAGCTCTTCACTTAATTTGAATTCATAAACTTTAGTCAAAATTGATTGGCAAAGGTAACATACATTACAAACACCCTAAACTGCATTTCCTCTATGCTAGCCAAGGTTAATAACCTGAAAAATTACTGATTATTTTATTCCTATAAATATTTGCTAAGTATAATGATACTGAAATACATGTAAATTCAATAATTCAAATTTGTTATTACAATTTTTAACATATAATATTTGATTTTGCAAATAACATTAATATTTTATCAAAGTAGGAGATTTAGTGTTAATTTTATTAAACATCAAGTGGCCTTAATGCCTACACAACACATTATTTATTTAATTTGATATACTCTGGGATTGCTGGCAGAATGCATTGTCAATTTTTTCTTTGGGTTGTAAATTGTGCAATATGTGAAATTTCATTCGTTAACTATTTTCAGAATTATTTAATTTGAAGTTAATATTTAAAAAAATATAATCAGAGAGCACTGACTTAGTGCGTTTTGCAACAGGTTTTGACATAGTGTATTCTGCAAACAAACTGTAATTTTTCAAACCATTTATTTTCAAATTCAGCGATTTCTAATATGTTACAAATCGCTGAAAATTTGAATCTTAAAAATATAAAGGATTAGAAGGAATCACCTTTTTGTGGAAGGAACCAATCGATATTATTTTATAGTATAAATAATAATTTCATAATTTTGTATAAGATTTTTTGTTTTGGTACAATGAAACAAGTTAGATAATAAAAGTACAAAAATTTACTTTGGATTAATTGATCATATTAGCCACAGAGGTATGAATGAGAGGAGACGCCCTAATGCGCTTTCCCTGTCCAAGATCATGATGCTGACACAGCAGGGCGGTAGCCATGTTGTTGCTTCCAAAACAAATCGTCTGCCACTGCAATCAAGCCTACTTTTCACTCAGTTTTACTGTGCGTTATAATGTTATCTACTGTTATGCCCCCACTGAGGATGCCGATGAGGATGAGAAGGATAGGTTTTATGAACAACTTCAGGATATTTTGAATTCTGTCAAGAAAGGAGATATTATCCTTGTTCTTGGTGACGTCAATGCCAAAGTTGGTACTGACTCTGACCTTTGGGGAGGAGTAATAGGCCCTTTTGGTATTGGTAGCTGCAATGGCAATGGGCAACGTCTCCTACAGGTAAGTAAACTCAATGGATTCAGAATAACTAACACTTATTACAAACACCATGACATACATAAGTTCACATGGGTTTCACCCGATGGGCTGCATAAGAATATGATTGATTATATATTAATTAACAGCAAATGGGCTAGTTCTGTTAGGAATACCAGGGCATATAGGGGAGCTGAAATTGGATCTGACCATTACCTTGTTAAAAGTGTCTTGCAACTTAAACTTAAAAAGTGTTGTGCTAGGGTTAAAAAATTTGTTTTTAATACTGAAGCTCTGAAAGACCCAGTTATAGCCAAAGCTTACCATGATAGGTTACTTAGTCATTAACCTATCATGGTAAGCATGACAGTCATGGTTTGCTTATGACAGTCATGGTTTGCTTACTACTGAAGTTGAGGAAGAATGGGATCATTTTAAACAGGCTTTTTTGGACACTAACAGTACTCTTTTAGGAAAAAAGGAGCAGAAGAGACAGAATTATCTGAGTGATAAGGCACTTGAGCTTATTTCGGAAAGAAAGAACTGCAGGAATGTCCTTAATCAATACCCTACTAGTCCTAATAGAAAGCATTACAGAGAACTTAATAAATGTGTAAAAGATCAATTAGCTGCTGATAAGAATATTTGGCTTGATGGTTCGGCTGAGAAAGCCGAGGAAGCAGTTAGACAGCACAACAGCAGAGACCTGTACCAGATAGTTAATGTTTTGTGTGATAGAAAACGGACAGGTATACAGGATTGAAGTATAAACAAGGTAAGGTTATAGAAGGTGAGGATTCTGTCATGTCTAGGTGGGCTGAGCATTTCAGTGATATTCTAAACAATGTGGTTAGTTCTATTCCCATTGTTTGCAATGATGATAGATGCATTGGTGGCTTTAATGTTGGCCCTATAACACAATCTGAAGTTATTTTGGCTGTTTCTAAACTTAAACTTCATAAATCCCCAGGGGTAGATGAAATTACTACAGAAATGCTTAGAGCTGGGAATGTTTCGGTTACCACTTGGATGACTGAAATTCTGAATATCTTTTATGATAAAGGCATGGTTCCTAAGGATTTTGCCAGAGCTATTGTTATCCCTATTTTCAAAAAAGGTGATCGCAGTTCTTGTGATAAATATAGGGGTATCAGCCTACTCTCTGTTCCAGGTAAAGTTCTTTCCATGATTGTGCTTAATAGAATTAAGAATCTGGTTGACAGTCAATTGCATGATGAGCAATGTGGATTCAGAAGTGGTAGGGGATGTGTGGATCAGATATTTTCACTTAGGCAGATTCTTGAGAAATGTTTAGAGTTTCAGAAACCTTTGGTTGCTAGCTTTGTTGATTTCAAAAAGGCTTTTGACTCTGTTGATCATCATAATTTGTGGTTGATTGTGAAATCATATGGTATACCAGACAAGTTAGTTAACATAATGAAAGCTCTCTATAATAACACTGAGTCATGTGTGAGAGTTGGTAAGGCTTGTAGCAATTGGTTTAGCATTATTTCTGGTGTTCGACAAGGGTGCATTTTGTCTCCTTTTCTCTTTAGCTTGGTTATTGATTATGTTATGCGAAATTCACTTCAAGGGAAAGATTTTGGCCTTAAATGGACTGGAGATACGAAAATTTCTGATTTAGATTATGCTGATGATTTAGCCCTTGTTGGCAAATGATGTTGATGAGATGAACTCTTTCATTTGATCTGTTGATGAGACTGGTAGTAGAGTAGGTTTGGTTATAAACAGAGAGAAAACTAAAGTGATGAAAATTGGTCAGGCAGGCTGTGATTCAGTTAATCTGAATGGTTGTAGTCTTGAGCAGGTGTCACAGTTTAATTATCTTGGGAGCTATGTAACAAATAATTGTGATATGCAGCATGAGATTAACAGACGAATAGGGATTGCTGGCGGGACTTTTAAGAATCTATGGAGAGTGTGGAGAAATAGGCGATACACCTAAAGACTAAAATTAGACTGTATAATAGTTTGGTTCTTTCTAGGGTTAGTTATGGTAGTGAAACTTGGACACTTTGTAAACAAGATAACAGGAAACAAATGCTTTTGATTCCAGATGCTTACGCAGTATCTTGGGCATTAGGTGGTTCAACTTTGTAACTAATGATGAGGTTAGGCAAAGGAGTTTGCAACCTCCTTTAAGCAGCATATTGTGCAGAGAGAGACTCCGTTGGTTTGGCCATGTTGCTCGTATGAATAATTATAGATTGGCGAATAGGGTTATGAACAGTGTGCCTAAAGGCCTCGGAAAGAAGGGGAGACCTAGGATGCAGTGGGCAGACAATGTAAAACAGGACCTTGTTAAAATTGGTGTGCATAGCCAGATGCAGTAGATGTAGCTCAGGATAGACTTCCTTGGAGAACTAAATTGCACGGTCCGGTTGGACCTCCGTAGCCCATGGCTGCTTGAGGATGATGATGATGATATACGGGAAGATTATTTTTTTACGACTAAGAGAAAGCCCATTTAAGCTATTTGGAATTTATATTGCTTTTTTTTTAATGCAATGAATATTTCCATACAGAATTACTGTATAGCAGAACTATTTATGTATTTCATTGAATACGACAATAACAAACAATTACCAGTTTTTGAAAGTTTATTTATACTGCACTAATAATAGCAGAAAACATTTTATGGATAAAACACTAAACATTTTATTCAATAGCAGCATTTAAACTGCAAAAAATCACATTTGTAAGATTCAGAAAATAGCTGTTTTACGTTAAAAAAATTCTCATTCCACAAAAATAAAAAACATTTGCTTAACAAAACTAAATAAAGCCAATAGTGTAGGAGCCAAAATGGTAGATTTTAAAAACACTTTAAACTTTGGTGGAGAAATCATGTATAACACAACTACATTAAAATGCTTTCCAGTGATTTCTCACAATAGTAATGATTCAACTCCAAAAAAATGTTAATAAGTTATGACACCCACTATTATGACAATTATGAATGTACTGAATTTTCATTTTAAATGCATAAGCCTATTTTTATTGAATTTGTTATTAAATCTTCAAAAATTTGTCATCTTAAAAGCCTTATTCATAAACTGTTTTAAATAAAAAAAATCCAAAACTACATGAAAATAAAAGTACAGTCAATTTAAATATAAATCTTATTCAGAATATAAATAATCAGACCATTTTCTCTATGGGATTTGAAACGACTATATTCTGCAATTCCAGATTGAAATGGAAATACCTTTAATATTAATATCTATTTTATGCTACAATTAATACTGAAATATCATATATACTTTATTAATGAACAAAAATTTTTATTATTAAACAAAAATATATACTGGTAGGTTTTTTAGACACAAAAGTCACTTGAGGAAAAAAAACTTCATTTCTCACATAAAGTATCTCATTAAATATCAATCCAGAGAAAATACTTTCATAAACAGTAAATACATTTATGTGCAGTTGGTTCTGAATTTTAAATTTACATACTTTATTACTTTTTATATATTAAATTACACCTCATACTTTAAATGAGGATTCTCAACAATCAAACAGTCTTCATGCTCTCTTTCAAATAAGAAATTTATCAAAAACAAATATGGCAGCTATTTGATTTTTTCTGACTTATAATTAATTTGGGTGCCAATAGCTCAATTGCTAGAGCACATGGTATGTAACTAAGAGGTTATTGATTCAAGTCTTACCAAGTTGAAAAAAATCAATTATTATTACAACTGTAGTTTAAAATTACAAGGTTACAGACTAAAATTAGGTTACATAATAATTTGGTCCTTTCTATAAATTTTCGATGTTAGTGAAACCTGGAACCTCTTTAAGCAAGGTAAACTGAAACTTGATGTCCTTGATTCTACATGCTTATAACACAATATCTTGGGCATTAGTTTGAACTAAGCAAAGATGATGCTAGGCAGAAATCCCTTAGAGCAGCAGTGTACAAGAGATTGGTCATTTGTTCAGCTATGTTGCCCACATAAAAACCTTAGATTACAATGAGGTGGAAAGTTTCAAACTAACCTCATTAAAATTAATCTGCAGTGGCCAAATGATATTTGAAGGACTAAATAACACTCTTTAAATACACAATTGAAAAGACCTTGCTCAGAAACTAATATAAATTAAAATTCTTTGTCATTGAGCAATAAATTTTTTAAGTTTTTGCTTCAAACTAATTGCATGTTGAGGTTTTAGGAGAAAACTCAGAAGCTTTTCAGAGCAAGGACAGTGCTCCTTCTTCAGTGAAGTGCCACTATATGAAAAGGTGAATGAAGATGGACACTATGAGAATATCTTATGTGACTGAAGTAGTCAGTCACCACATACTGTCACCTCACTGAAGGAGCACTGTCATTGCTCCGGAAAGCTTCTGAGTTTTCCCCTAAAACCTTTTAACATGAATATGGTTTGAAGGATTAACTTAAAAATTTTTATTTTTCAATAGAGAATTTCAATTTATTTTAACACTGGTCTGACCTTGATAATCCATAGCTGCTTGAGCCCACGCTAAAGTTATCATAAAACTTCTGTATATCCCAGTATTTTTAAATTTTTTAAGTTACATTAAAAATTTTCAAACATAACCAATTAGCAACTAGATTTGTTAATTTAAAAGATCACCAATTTTCAAAAAAACACTGGATGAAATGAATTTACTGAAATATATATTCCTATATTTTATAGAAATACATAGATTCTGAAAAAAATTCATCGCTGACACGGTGGGTATTGAACCTGCATCTCTCTAGATTCATGCCAGAGCACACTACCATTATACCACAAATCCGACGCATGGTACAATAGTAGCACACTCTGGCATGAATCTGGAGAGATGCGGGTTCGATTCCCACCATGTCAGAGATGAATTTTTTTCAGAATCTATTAATTAATGTTTGATGTCTATCTTAACAGGGAATACTGTGCATTCACTTTGGATTGATAGAAATACATTCAGTACAAGTTATTTTATTAAACTCATTTGAAAATCTGAGTTTGTCAGTTGGGTTTTAAGTAAAAATACAGCAGTTAACCAATTTGCAATAATAGTAGCCAAATTCATAAAGACTTAGAAATGTTTAAACATATCACACAGTTTTTGAAAGATTTCAATATTAACACTATATAAATTAGTTTATAATTATTATTCTCAACATTTTCAGCTTGGGTATATATATTGTTATATCAATCTAATTTCAAAGCTCTATAACTTCTAAAATATTCTTTTAATGAAAAAATGCAACTGTTGGAAAATTAAAGATCGTAATTTAACCTGTATTTTCAACAATATTAATTTAGTGTTTAAAGTTATGTGGCAATTGTAATATTAAACAGCAGTAATGCATCATAAGAATTTACCTCACAAAATAATTAAATAATATTGTTGCAAAACATTTAACAAAATATATATTTTAAAAGTTTGTGTGATGATATTTTCATTAAGAATTCTTTTAACTTTGATAATACAAGCATTTTTTTTATTAAATTCATACTGTAGAAGTTATTGATTTTTTAGGTAAGATATTTTAATTCTCTAATATTTTGGTAAGGCACTGTATGAGGATTATCAAGTAATGCTATTACATAGGTCTGAAAACCAGTTTGAAAACATGAATAACATAATGACTCAAAAACAAGTACATAAAAGATAAATAAAAAAACTTTTATCTACTTCTATTGACCTTTAAATAATATCATCTTTGTGTACAGTTGTCTCACTGAATTTGGGTTGTTTACAACACTTTTGGCCCAGTACATATATCTAATATGCAAATAATTTTGTACTACAGCATGGATTAAATGAATATAATTTTCCAGTGCAGATGTGTCATGCATATAAATATCCAGGGAGGTAAAAAGTTTTCGGTCTGCAACTGCTTCTAAAACCTGATTTGATGTATATAACATACCATATTTTGTGCTTAAGTGTTTTCCTCCACTTAAATTGACATTTTTACGAAAAGCAGATTCACTCTTTTTACATATCAAAAGTACATCTTTGGAAGGGTGAATTAAGCCACCATTACTCTTGTAGCTTACTAATGACTGTCTAAAATATGGCATTGTTGCCTGAAGTGCTTCTATACATATTTCACAATTTAACTTTAAAGACAGTTTCCTAACAATATAGCCAGCTATATAATACACAATATGTTCAGCACACTGACTTATGAACTAGCATTAAATAATCATGACCATTAAAATCATCTTTATCATCTAAATTGTTACCACTATCACAATAAATTGCCTGATATCCATTAGATGATGAATTAATGATACTTTCTGATGATTGTGTACTAGTAACATTTAATATACTTAACTCATCAAGAGGCACATAATTAGCAGATATTGAATTTGTAATCTCTGATTTGATGAGCAACTTTTTGTAGGCAGCCCTAAACTGCTTGGAAAAATAATTCAACGTGATCTTGATTTATCTTGTACAAAGGCAAGTAAGCCAAGACTGGATGTTCTGTTAATACTAGAGACTGGAACATGGTTTTCAAACTTTGAATACAAACAAGAAATCCTAAGAAACGAGTTTTCCTATTGGATGATAAAATTTTATCACCATTTCTGCTCACTTGCAGAGATGTTATATAAATTTCAATGACACTAATCAAATTAAATACACTTTCATAATTGCTTTTGCACAATGCCTTTTTTAAGCCATATTGCTTGACATTCCTAGAGTTTAGAATGTCAAACAAGTTATTGATTATTCTGATGAATGCAACAGTGGCTTCAGATCCTCTAAATTGTGGTAATTTTAATTCTACATTGCAGAATTCTATTGCATCTGCCACAGATTTGCTTAAAAGTTGAGTAGCCGACCTTACTTTCATTTTTTATTTCTAAAATTGTATGTGAGCAGCTTTTAACTTATTTCCTAGATTCAAGCCTTCACCTTCTTGCAGTTCATGAAGGGCTACTTCCATTCGATAAAATTGTTATCCGGATCAACTATTACTTTTTTCTCTGCCAAAGTATTCCTTACCAACTTAAACATATGGCAAGGATCCAAGAAGACTGATATTGTTTCTCCAGATACTGATATTGTATCCAAATTTGTAAAGGTTGTATTTAATGCTTTTGGATCGAGTGAGCAGCCTAAATGTTTGTCCATTCTTAGATTTGCTGCTAATCCATCAAAGGTGAGAGAAGCTATTTTTATCTTTGCTGCATGCAGCAAATTCAGACATTGCTTAACAAGATTTGCTCTTTGTACTGATGTCATACCATCAATAAGAAAATATCCTACTAGTACTTTCCATCTGCTGGACATAGAAAATATCCTACTAGTACTTTCCATCTGCTGTTTATGCAAACAACCATGAAAACCAATGCTTCCCTGGCTATTGGAAGAGAGTCATCATCCAATTCTGAGCCTACACTAATGTAGTCAAGAAACACATGACCATCATATTCAACATGCTGACGAATTGCCATTTCATATATTATTAGAGAAAATACCAGAAGATATTGACTACTGATGACTGCATTTGTTAAAGCTGCAAAGGCTTCAGAAGTGAAGCCTGGTGCAGCATCAACATGTTTGTACCATTTTGAAATGGTTCTAGGATGAATAAGGCAAGAATTAAAAGTGTGTCTCACATAACAATAAGCCCTTGGTGAGTAAAAGTTAAGTGTGAGGTCAAATGCTCTTAATTCAGCAGAATATTTTTTGGGTTGCTTTCTGTCCTGAGCTTTTGTAAGCTGACGAGCCAGCAATTCTTGATTAGGACCTGATGCTTTGCTTAAAATCTCTAATGTGTCTTCCTCCATAAGTTTTTTTTTTTTTTTCTCAATATCTTTCAGAACTAACTTCAGGTTTTTAATTTTCTTCTTGTTTCTGCGTTTTGTTTGCTGAAGTAACCTGATTTTTTTAACACATCTTTTATTAATTTCCTCAAATTCATCCAATTGCCTCTTAAGTTCCCCTTTGCTAGGTGACTGGCATATGATTTCAGAGGAAACAGATGAATTTGCTACTTCACTGCATCTATCTGTGCTTAAATTAAGATCTACAGTTGAACTTTCACTATGATCTGCTGGAAGTTTTCTCTGCTTTTTAACCTGCAAATAAAATATGGGTTTATCAGAAGGCTTTCATTATACTATATCATTTTTTTTGTTATTATATGAGCAGATGAGCATTTCAACAGCTAAGCTCATAGAAAATACAAAATTCACCTAACCCTTAACCCAGGAGGTGCTTTAATTTATATACTAACTGAAAGGAGTACAGTGTTACACCCTTAATATTTTGGCAACCACTGTTAATTTCTAAATTTATTTTTTCTTTCTTCCCCTAAAAACATGATTCTAAGCTTTAGCAAAATATTTCTTATTCCATTTTTTTTATAAATCAAAAGTAATCCAAAAGTGAAATGTAGAATTCCAAGAATTTAAACTTTTATTTCAAAATGGTTAAAAATGAACAGTTGGGTTGTTTTACATTCCATTGGATAGCTGTTAGCAGACATGATAGCCTCCTGATAAGGCCATCTAGTATGTTCCTCAACATACACATGGTATGTATCTCCTACATGGGATGGCCAGCCTTAAACTCCATACAAAATTTCTTTCCAATTGTACACTTGTTTTAATTTAAATGAGCAATGTGATTTGCAACATTATGTCTAATCCCGAGTTATTTGGAAACTGAATACAATATGAAGATTTCTTTAGCTTATTACATTCTTGTATTCAGGGCTGGACTTATGCCTAAGCTAACCAAACTACAATTTAGTGTCTTGCAATATGAGGGGCCTCAAAGAAATATATTTCAAGTTTTACTGTTAGAAAAAAATAGAGTAAATATATATATTAGTACAATAGAGTAAATATATATTTACTCTATTGTGCAAACATTCTTCACCATAACTTAGCACTGCAGGAATAATGTTCTCACATCAGTTTCCTGTTAAATTTTTACTGCTCCCTTCAATCATAATAAATGAATATATATTTCAACTTTTGAATTTTTCAGGCCTCTTAAATTTGTATATCTTAAATAAAAATAATAAATACCCCCCTCACACAGCTGCTTGCCACAGAGGTCTGACAGGAGCCTGTCAGTTTATATGCCATAGTAGAAGGTCTGTGAGGATGGCAAGATTTCAACAGAAAAACAACATAAACATCCATGCCTTACCCAGGATTTGAACCTAGGTTCTTTAGATCAGCAGCCAAGCATGCTAACCACTCGTATAGGATGGCGTGTATAGCTTAGGGTCTCAGAAGTTCAAAGTCCAGCCCTGCTTGTACTCCTATAGTGTTGGAACTATGAATTCTGAAACCTAGGGCAAAAAATATGACCCCACATACACAGTCAATCATTGTCTGTGGTCCACCATAAAATTTCATGCCCCCACTTATCCCACCCTACTTCTAGATTTCTTGTTTAAAACCATAAATGCTAGATGTATGTATATATATAAGAGTCAAGGAAATTATGTTGTAATATAATAAGATTATAGTTAATTGGTAATGGCCAAAGATAGTGGTGGTTTCTGGGTTTATAATTGTGCAAGTAGATGGAGAAATATCTAAAAAACGAAAATATTTCTGTAACATTAATAACTACAACCTGCTGTTAACATATATTTACTGGAAAAAATTTATTGTATTTTCACAAAATTCATTTACACAAAACTTTTTCTTGATTTATTGACTTCAAAGTCAACAGGTAGCTCTGGATTTACTATTTATTGATTAATTAATTCTACTGTTTTATTTGGAGAATATTTCTATTAAATGTTTCCTTCTCTGACAACAAAGTGCAGAAAGTGATGCAAATTAGCTTAAAATTATGATTTATAACATTTAGTTATAACTTTTTAAATTTTAACTGCTGGAAGTCACTTGTAATCTAGTTTGTATTACATCATTATAAAAAAAAAACCTTAATTTTCAGTTATACTATTCATATTCACTTTTCTGATTGTAGCAATATGTGTGTCGTTTTCATATGAAGCCCCAAGATCTCAGGGCTTCATCCATACCACATAATTAACCTAAGTCGGCGATGCCCAACCCGTAGCTCGCGAGCAACGTGTTGCTCGCGTACCGTTTTAATGTGGCTCGCGTATTCAGATTTATCACGTTTATTAAAAATAAAATAGTTTTAAAAATTATACATAAATATATCATATACGTAAAAGAATAGTGACCAATAGTTTTAAAAATTATACATATATATGAAAGAATAGTGACCTATTGTTTCTGATTTTTTCAAAAAAAAAGGTCGTCGTCCTATGTGTGGCTCGCCAAAAATTTTTAAATTCTTAATTTGCTCGAGATAGACTAAAGGTTGGGCACCACTGCTTTAAGTATTGACATGTGGTCTTGGATATAATTAACCACTTAATAGCCACTCTGCATTACTATTTATATACCCACAATTGAAGAAAACTACTATTCTCAAAACCTTTCACTGGAAATGTGCAAAAGGTTATTTTTGTCATCATGAGCAAGACAACAAAGGTCTCACTTCCTCTAATTCAGGCATGTCCAACCTGCGGGTCACATGCGGCCCTGGAAGCTGATAATATGCCTAACAAAATCATAAAGTTTACGTGTTTACCACATAAACTTTCAACATGATTATGTGAATTTCAGCGAGTTCTTTCATGACTCAATGGCGAAGTGCAGTGCTAACGATGCCTGCCAGATACGGTCAGTCAAATCGAATCCGAAGTGTGCATTAGACGTGACATGCGCTTGTGGTGACTTGGCAAATAAAATTTTATTTTATAACAAAAAGCATAGGAAAATAAATGAAATTTTATTATTCATATATATTAACTATATTATATATTTTATGGCAACACAATGTATGCACTAATGCCAAAAGTATTAGTGACACAAGCTAATATCCCAATCAAAAACTTTTCTGGCTACTATATTTGCGGCCCAAAACAATTCATCTTCACTCAGTGTGACCCAGGGAAGTCAAAAGGTTGGACACCCATGCTCTAATCTATGAAACTGCACATATTACAAGACAATTTTAAAACTTTGTGCTCAGTTTGTTTAAGACTTTCTAATATTTCTGATAATGGATAAAGGTACAATTCCATCTATCCAAGATATTTTTTGATAGATGAGGAACTTAACATCTTCTAGAGACAAAGTGTGTCATCACCTGTTATCTATAATGTTTATATCAATTTATAAAAGGAGAAATAGTAGAACAGCAAATGTACAAGTCTGTTTATTGGAATGTTCAGAAGAATGCTGAATCTGCATATTCTGTAGGGTAGTTTTTGAATTTCATATGTTGAATTAATATACCTTAAGAATTTGGGAAATAACAAAAGGTATATAACGGATTAAGGAATGTGAGATTGTTAAAAAGTATTTTGCTCTCATTGTATAAATCCATTAATATATCTTCTACATTCAAGCAATTAGTGCAGTTAAAAAAATATATTTTGAAGGTAACTTGGGAATGACTTAAATATATTGGGTATTGCAGTATCCCTTAATCGAACATAGCACAGAGATGTTCTGTCAATTTGATCGTCTGTAAAATGTGTAGAACACAAGGTACTACATTTTGATGGTTCGCAATGTTCTCTTCTTACAGCTTTCACCCATGCTTCTCGTCTCTATTTATTTAATGGAAAGTTGAAATAAAAGATATTTTCTATGTATTAGTCATCAGCTGACAGTGCATTTTAGTTTACTGTGCAAAAAATAAAGCATCTTTTCAAGAAATTTATTTTGAAAAAAAAAACAGTATCGAACAGTAAACCATAGAATTAAGTTTGAAATAAATTTGTAAAATTTCTAACACACCTCTAAACTTATAAAGGGGAAAAAAAAAATTCTCTGGTGTGATAACACTCCCATTTTTAGAGGTAGCTATACCCCTGAATTTGTGCTTATTTATAAATATATTGCTTGTATAAGAAGTACATTTTGACATTTATCACTGAATACAATTCTAAGAAAATAAAAAAAATCTGGTGAAGAATCGAGGTTTGTAACTCGAAATAAAACTGCTTTCATAGCGGCATAATTTCAACATGAAGTTGCTTGTATCATTATATAATTATTTAAACTTTTATAAAAAAAATGACAAACTTACCGATGAAAGGTAATTCCTGGTATCTTTTTTGAAGGGCGATTCGTGCAGCCGTAAGCTGAACAGGCTGCCATAATACAAATGTCGAAAAAAATTAAATTTTTATAGCCCAAGACTCTTTACTCACCTATACTACTGATCAATGTTTTGAATAGAACAACATGGCTGCCGCGCAGTCGCCGTTAGCATCATTTTCAAGTGCTTAGGGCCCCTCCTCTTTTCTTCCTACCTCCATGATATTAGCTTAGCGTAACGATTTTCTGGTAAAAATTCAGTTTAAACCCTGATAAACCTTTGAATTATAGAATATAGTTAAAGAAAATAAAAATCAGAACTTATGTTACTTACATTACTATGAATTGTTGGTATGAAATTCTTTTGATCGCTTTGATCCAAACTTCTTTTTGAGAAGTATCCTTCGGGAACTGAAATACGTGAACTTTTGGCCCATTCCAATAATTATCTTTACATTTTGGAACGACACATGAACTAGGCATAGCTGTAAATGCAAAAACATACTCAAACAAACTAATCAACTCAACCAGTGTGACTCGATCAAAACTAAAGCTATTCAAAAATGGCGACCGGAACACCAATGTTCGTGACGACACAGCTCTTCCGGCAAAGGAGTTCCTTGGCCTTGTGTCTCGGTGGTCACGCCTGTACTCGGTGAAAAAATGTAAAAGATTTAACGGTTGCGGGACGGGGTGGCTCAGACGTAGCGCGCCACGCTCGTAATCTGCAGTTCCCAATGTCGAGTCCCAGCTGGTCAGCATTAAGATTTATCTCCGCAAAACGCCCTGCTCTGCCCAAGGTCAGTAGGAGACACGGATGGGCTTGGAAAGACCGGCGTCCGTCGCGATAGGACATTAAGCCGTGGTTCGTGTGCGGGAGAGCCATACCCTGTGCATGTTAAAGAACAAGCTGAAGGGCCTTGACGGGAGGCTGCCATCTGTCTCCCAACAGGGGGCGGGGGTGGCTCAGTCGGTAGCGCGCCAGGCTCGTAATCTGTAGTTCCCAGGTTCGAGTCCCAGCTGGGTTAGCGTTGAGATTTATCTCCACAAAATTCCCCGCCCTGCCCACGGTCAGTAGGGGACACCGATGGGCTTGGAAAAGCCGCCGTCCGTCGGATGGGACGTTAAACCTTGGCCCCGTGTGCGGGAGAGCCATACCCTGTGCATGTTAAAGAACACGCTGGATGGCCTTGACGGGAGGCTACCATCTGTCTCCCAACAGTTGTTCCAGTGGGTCCCCTCGCCCAACCTTCTCTGAGCCTTCGGGGTCCATGTGACCTGCCATTTAGCCCATGGTGTGCAAAAAAGTGCCGCTCAGAGGTAAAACAACCCAACTCTCCCAACAGCTTTTCTATTGGGTCCCCTTCCCCCAACCTTCTCTGAGCCTTCGAGTCCTTGCGACCTGGCCTTTTAGCTCATTTTGTGCACAAAAGTGCCGCTCAGCGGTATAACAATCCAATCGGTATACCGGTTACGTGGCAAGACCGCGGTCGGTCCCTACCACATCTTTGCCGTTTTATTTACTATTTTCACTTAAAATCATCAGATCGTACAGATTTGGGCAATCTTAGCACGGTACTGTGCTTGTCATCAGTGTCGGTTTCATAGGGATCTCAAAACAGTCAAAACTCAATATTTTTTTAGTATTTTATTAAGTAAAATATTTCACAATCAGTATAATGTAGTTTATACATATACACTTCGTGTTTTGACTTAGGTTAATACATATAATGAAAATACTAAAATTGACAGATATATTTATTTTCGTTTATAATTTTTTTTTTCAGTATGTGCAAGTTTATATTAATGCATATTAAATTTTCTATTTATGCCTTTCTCTAATTCAATTAATTAATAATTGAATAATCAGCCCAAAGCATTTTTTCCAGTCATAAGTTGTAAAATAATTTTTAGAGCGAGTAACCCTTTTCACAACAGGTGTTAAGTACCCACTTAACAGCTGTTGTGAAAAGATAGGTAATGAAAGGTTTTCATTACCTATCTTCCTTTGATACAACGTTGTACCACCATATCTTTCGAACGCGATGGAGAAACTTAATGATTTATGTGCCAAATGAAAGCTTGTGACGCGGGGAGTGTCATAGGCTATTAAAAATTGAACCACCTGTGCTTTCTTCCCCCCCCCCCTAAAAAAAGTGAAATGTTAAAATTATTCTTAAGCTATATCTCCAGAACTGAAGGCCGAAAGTAATAAGCTATACGTCAAATGAAAGCTTCTGACTCGGGGAATGGCGTAGTCTCCGAAATATTGACCCCTAATGTTTTCTCCCCTTCCCCGTAAAAAAAGGGGTGGGGGAATGAAAATGATTGTTTCCCAAAAAATGTATCTCAAATTACAGCTTGTAACGCTCCAATGTCATGGGCTACCTCAAACATGACTTCAAAAGGGGGATAAATGTGCTCGATGTTTATGAGTCATATATTAAATGAAAGTTTTTGAAGGTAAGTATTTTTAAAGACAACAAAAAAAGTATAAATTAAAAAATTTACAAAAATATCTATCTCACCATATGCACTCTATAAAGTAGAAAATAAACCTAAAGCATATCGATGGTGCAGTCAGTCACTGAGTTCGTATTCACTTCAAAGGAAGATAGGGTGCCAGCAATCTTGTTGAATAGGTAAATCGGCGCCCTATCTTCCTTTGAAATGAATACGAACTCAGTGAGATTGCACCAATGACATGCTTTAGGTTTATTTCTACTTTTTATGACCCTATAGGAAGATAGTTTTTTTTTTAATTTTTTTTTTGTTTATATTTCTTTCTGATCCATGGTTCTTGAGGTCCTTTGTGACCTGGCCAAGTATCCCATTGTGTATTGGAGAAGTGAAGCAACCAAACCCTAAAATTGTTTATAATGTATAATATATTTTATTTATAATATAAAATAATATTGTTAAAAAGTGATGGACTCCGAAAGAATCATTACTATTATATAAATTATTATAAAAAGAAAGCCAATTATATAAAGGTGTTTACTAAATTGTTTTTTATAGCATTAAGCTCAATATTTAGGTCTAGATTTTTATTTATACCTTTTTCTCTAGTCTCGTATTTACATAAAAATGCTTATTTTAAAAGTTACGATGCTTCGAATTTTGTGCTGATTTGTGGCACGCTGAAGAAATTAATAATATTCAGCAACGAAAGGCTGGAGATATATTTCATTCCCACAAAATAATACTCTATAATTTCAAAACAATTCGCTGGTTTGAAAATAAGGAAACGGAAAACCAATGCTTTTACCTCTGATTTGCAAAACGAACTTTGGGATTGGCTGCTGGCGCTGTCGTAACTGCACCGATCAATAATTGATCAGGTAGGCTGCCGAGACCGGACTCGGACAACTCCGCTGCTATTGATTAACTTTCAATCAACACTGTGATGTTGGGAGCACGCGACGGATCTTCCTAATTGCTGATGGTCACGTGAATCCGACACTTAGGACGAATCTGGCCGTAGTACATCTTTCTGACTTTAGACGTTATGAAGCTTTACATTTAGGCGTTATGAAGCTTTACATCAGGACTGAAGTTTTATGCCTCTAAACGCATTCTCCCAAATATATGGAATACCAGATATGAAGATTATAAACTGCACTGAACAACGAGCCGTGTTCTCAGTCGGTATTCGTAATATTTAAAAAGCAACAACAATGTATTGCGTTAGTTACGTTTGCATGCAGAATGTTCGATTTTCAATCTTGGTATCGCATGCGCATCCACTTGCAAAAGTCGGGCAGCATCTCTACAAATGTGCTGTTTTTCTATTTTAGTGCTAAGTGAGTTATGAAAAAAATACATTTTAATGCCTTAAATCTTTTTTACAGATTCCCAATATATCTGAGTATTCTATCAAAATATATAAAATTTCGAATAGTAACGAATATTATTAACTCATGAATGCTGCCAAGCCGGAAAAAAGAAGTACACTACTTATCCCTCGATTTACACTGTATTCAGCGTACACGGTTTCACACGATTTCAGATTTCCCCTAAAGGGAGTTTCAGATTTCTTCTAAAGAGGAGAAAACTTGTACGGGGGGGAGTTGATATGGCAAATGAAGCTTGGGGAGTGTCATCTACTATATATACTTCAAAGAGTTTCAGACCTCTGCTAGAAGAGGGGGGATAAAATATTTACCTTGGGTGGTGGTGGGTGGGTAGCGGGTGGGGACGAAACAATCGTAATTAGTTTTATTCGAAATGAAAGCTTGCGACGTGGGGAGTTCAATCTACTATATAGTTTAGAGAGTTTCAGACCTCCGCTAGATGAAAGCTTATTTTGAATCTGCCGTGATATCTGACTTTTCTAGACTGAAATTTTCTGACTCGTAAAAACCGAGTTTTATCCCAATTTTAGCAACAAGTTAACTTAATGGAGGCACTCCTGCACGTGTGGCCATGGCTTAACGTTGCATCCGACGGATGGCTGCTTTTTCTTGCCCAACTGTGTCCCCATTCTCACCGAGGTCAGGACGGGAGTTATAGCGGTGATAAATCTCAACGCTCACACAGCCGCCCCGGGAATTGCTGATATACACAATCTGTCACTTGCAACAGGTAATGGGGAGGCGCACGACACTTGCATTGCATACTTAGTTCCCATAAAACACACATTGTGGTTTTTCTGCACTTTTGTCTTCATTTGGTTTACCTACGGCAACGCTTTCATGAACGTGACATATGGAAATTTATGAAAACAAGTGATGTGTTTCGCTTCGTTGTCGTGCCATTTGTTTTCCTTTCGTGTGAGAAATAGTTACAAGTGACCTCCACTTAATGCGGTGGATGCGTTCCTGCCACCTCCACATTAAGTGAAATTCGCTTTTGCTGGGGGTATTTATAATAGAGCCTTGCGCTGATGCGGATATCCGCGTTTCAACGCTCTCGGAGGATAAAAGATTGATGTAACGCGGGTAAAATCTCGAATTTGATATGCAGGAACGTGAGTAAACATTACTGTATTATTGATGGCTGACACGAATGAAAACAACTACTTGAGAATAACGGAAAAAGAATGAAAATTCAGTAATGATATGCACTTCAAAAAGGAAAAAAATAGATTCGGATAAGGCCACAAAGTAAAAAAAAAAACGTGAAGAAGCTTTTTTTTTTTGCTGTTAAAGCAGAAAAGTGAAATTAAAGCTGTGAAAATTTCAGTTGTGGAGATCATGAAGGTTGCATAATGATGTGTAGAGGGGAATTATTGAGTAATGAAATGTAGTGTCTTCCCATAATCGCAGAAAGCTGCATAATAAAAGAACAAAATTAACTCAAAAGTATTTACTTTTGCAAAATTATAATTAGATAAAAATTGCGTAATATTTAGTAAAGAATATTTTTCTGAAATATAGTCTTATATATATTTTATCTTTTTTTAGTTAATTATTTATTAGCTATTAATAAACTATTAAACTAATTTCTTTTACTCTAAAACATACATCGGACTTCCAAGCATTTCCAAAACCTCGACGGTTATTAAGTAGCCAATATAAGTGGATGTTAATTAAGATTTGCTGATGCATACAGAACTTTTGTCATCTGCACAGGGCCCTAATTTTAACATGTTTTCAATGAGAGAGCGTTGTGGCTTCACCCCAAGGCACCCAAATAAATATAACTCGTAAAATGTAAAAACAAATAATTATTTATAAATAAAATGAAAACAAAACTTAAAAATACCATGAAATCTCGGAGCTCGCTGCTTGACCATATTAACACCCTTAGTATGGCTTTCACCTGAAAAGGAATCCAAGATGGAGGACTACTTGATTTTTTTTTTCTCTTGGTACGCAATATACGTTTATAGATTTCAGGCATCACGTGACAACTACAGTTCACGGCACTCTCGTGTGAAGTCATAGTTGTGCTCTCTGTGGATAAGAAATGAACCGACGGATCTCAGACAGATAAGAAATGCATGGATTATGGAAAGAAGTGCCTCATTAGTAACTTCGAAAGTCAAGATATGGGTTTGGCTCATTATATCATGGTGCAAAAATTATTCACTTTTTATAGTCAAAAATTAAAAAAAGGATTTTTTTTTAATTTTTGGGTAGTAGGCCTCTTTAGTAATCTGTGTTTTCCGGGTTCAAGTCGTAACTGTTACCTGCGTTGAAAATTTTTTTCGTTCTAATTTCGTTTATCCCTCGACGAGAAAGGGGACACCGTTGGGCTTGGAAAGGCTGCCACCCTCGCATTAAATGGCCATTAATGGGGCATTAAACCATGGTTCATTAATGAACACACTGGATTGTCTTGGGGGAGGCTTCCATCTGTCTACTAAAAACCGTCCAGTGGGTTCCATTCCCATCCTTTTCCGAGTCCTTATGAGAGTCATTTTCCTCCTTTGTTTTCAAAAAAGTACTGCTCGTAGGTAAAATAACCAAATCCTTAGCAATGCATTATGATAGACTTCTTTACCAGGTTATGTGTCGTTCCCCTCTGTGTAAGAAATTCTCTGAATGATAAAAAAAAATTCTTTAATTTTTGACTATAAAAAATGAATAATTTTGGCACCATGATATAATGAATCCAGTTGGCAAGGGTCGCGTTAGGTGGGAGGTCCCCAGTATACATGTTTGAAGTTATAGAGTTACTTTCTAATTTACAGTAATGTGCGAATTAGTTGGGACAAGCGAAGGAACGCTGCTAAGTCCCTTTCGCTGCAGAGTCTAAACTTGCGCGTGTCCCTGCAATGGACACGCGGAAGTTTAGACTTGCAGCAGAGCGATATCTGCAAGTCTAGAATTGTCTGTTGTGTTACTCTGCTATTATTTACACTTCCACTTTAGTCGGAATTGATATTTCATAGGCTGAGGACGTGATTATGTAAGTAGTTCATAATTTTCATTGGAAACAGTTTTTATTGAATACATCATGGACATCACGCCTCGTAAACGAGCTAAAATAATCGCTTTAGGCGAAAACACTTCACTTACTGCTAGGCAGATAGCAAAAGCAGTTGGTGTCGGGAAATCCAGCGTTTCACGGATCATGAAGCTGCATAAGGAGGCAGGGTCCGTGGACACGTCCCGTAAAGGAGATTGTGGAAGAAAAAGGAAAACCACCCCTGGAGATGATAGTCTAATTCGAAGAATTAGTATCGTAGACCTAAAGAAAACCAGCGGAGACATCAAAAGGGAGATTGCGTCTCATGGGGTTAATAAAGATGCTTCCACCGTATGTCATCGCCTTCTGGAATGTGGCCGCCGGGCTCAACGCCCCTCCAAAAAGCAGCTTTTGACACCCGCTATGAAGCAAAAAAGGCTATCCTGGGCAAAGAAACATCGAGACTGGACTGTGGAGAATTGGGAAAGAGTGATATTTTCCGACGAAACCCACTTTGAGGTGCATGGCTACAGGTCAAATTTCGTCCGCCGCTCTCCTGGAGAACCTCTTCGATCCGGCCACATCCAGCAATCCCCCAAACATCCACCCAAGGTCATGTTTTGGGGATGTTTCATAGCTTCCGGGCCACAGACGGTTCACCCCATTGAAGGAATGATGGATAGCAAAAAGTACATAGGCGTTCTGGAGGCGAAAATGGAATGTGCAGTGTTGACTGCAGAAACTGTTTCCTAACGGCGATGGGGTATTTCAACAGGATCTGGCTCCATGCCACAATTCTAAGCTTGCTAAGAGCTTCTTTACCCAGCAACATTTTAAGGTATTGAAGTGGCCAGGAAATTCACCCGATCTAAACACCATTGAAAATTTGTGGGCCATTATTAAAGCGCGCATATCTAAGATGGATTGCACGACGAAAACCAAAATGATAGAAAGTGTCGTGAAAGTGTGGTACCACGACCCTGAAGTGAAGGAGATATGTGGAAAGCTAATGACATCAATGGTTGAGAGGGTGAAAGAAGTAATTAAAGCTAAGGGGGGTCACGTTCATTATTAACTACACTATTAAACAAATAAATATTTTAGTTGTTTCTTTGTTACTGCATTTTCTTATTGTCCCAACTAATTTGCACAGTACTGTATAATAGTTTTGCTTTATGGGAATTATTACTACCAGATGCCAGTGTTATGAAAGGAGAACATGCTTTTAATTTGTGAAATAAGTTTTTTCCTTCTAAGTCTTATTTCAAGTACCGACTAACAGGTGAGTCAGAAAAGGGCATAATACTAATTAAATATGCTTTAAAAAATGTGATGTGCTGATTTTTATTCCTATTTAATAAGCAATCAAGAGTTATTTTGCCTTAAGTGTCATAATGGTTGGTAACTATATACCGAAGAGCTAAAACATGACCAGTGCATCTTTATACAAATCGAAGCAACTGCAGGTAAAGACGGTGCATGTGTGAAGATCATGAAATGGTATAAATAAGACCTGATACTGAGCTCTGTTAATCAGTGTTATTCTTGTTCTTCAGATGGGAAAGGCAGCGGACTTAGTGAGTTTGACAAAGGCCAAATTGTAATGGTTAGATGACTGGGTCAGATCATTTCCGAGATGCAAAGCTTGCGGGGTGCTCTCAGTCAGCAATGGTTAGTACCTTCAAAAAGTGGTTCGAGGAGTGAAAAACCACGAACCACAAGCAAGGTGTGGGCTGACCATGACTCACCGATGCTAGAGATGAGTGAAGGCTAACCTGTATGGTATGAGCCAACAGAGGGGATACTGTGGCGGAACTCGCTCGTAATTTGACTGCTGGTGACGGGAGTAATGTATCACAACACAGAGTACATCGAATCCTGTCGAAAATGGGGATGCATAGCTGTAGGCCACTCCTAGTGCCCATGTTAACCTTGGTTCACCGTCAAAAACACCCACAATGGGCATGGAGCATCAAAACTGGACCTTGAATGATTGGAAGAAGGTCGTCTGGTCTGATGAATATCATTTCCTATTGCACCATATGGACGGCCGGGTGTGTGTGCGTCGTTTACCTGGAGGAGTGTTGGCACCATGATGCACTGTGGGACAAAAACAAGCTGGTGGAGGAAGTGTAATGCTTTGAGCAATGTTCTGCTGGGAAACCCTGGGTCCAGTCATTCATGTGTAGGAAACTATGACGTTTACCACCTGCCTAAACATCATTGCAGACCAGGTACATCCTTTCATGTCACGGTATACCCCACTAGTAGTGCCTTATTTCAGCAAGATAATGCACTATACCCGAATTGTTCGAGAATTTTTCGCACTTCCAGGCATTGCTCTGGCCTCCAAATTCCCCAGACATCATCAGTCGAATTGAGCATCTGTGGTTGTGTTGGAACAGCATATCCGATCTGCGACGGCTCAACCACGTAACTTACAAGAGTTAAAGGATCTGCTGGTAACGTGTTTGTACCAGATACTACAAGACACCTTTTGAAATCTTGTAGCGTCCATGCCTCGCCGGGTAAGAGCTGTTTTAGCGGCACGCGGAGGACCAACATCATGTTAGGCAGGTGGTCATAATGTTTTGGCTCTTATTTTTAATTAAACCGGAGTATCGGTGTATGTTGATGCAGAAGGCAAACTTGCTGTTTCTATGAACTCTGATTGAGGTAGTGGTCAGCAGGGATTTCGATCTCGACAGGGCATGGTCTTTTATGAGAAGGCTCCTACAAAC
Organism: Ryuthela nishihirai; assembly: GCA_038380435.1. Lineage (NCBI taxonomy): Eukaryota > Metazoa > Arthropoda > Arachnida > Araneae > Heptathelidae > Ryuthela > Ryuthela nishihirai. The sequence goes on from JAWZYU010000013.1 coordinate 5,673,398, forward strand.
TAGGAATAGTCCTTAACTTCTTCGCTGTCTTTTATGTTGCAAAAAAAAAAATGCTCTGAATTTTCATAGTTCCATCTAACCGTGGGTAGAAGCAAATTTTTTTGCAGTTTTCTAAACCTCGTACTTTTTAATCTGGCATTTAAAGTTATATATATTGAGATTACAGAAAATAGTAACCTTTACAGTATTAACAGAATTAATTTATTATTCACGAATTGCATTTACAGTAAATTATTTCACGGTTAACAGTAAATTATATTTTAGTCATGTGTTCAAGAAGATTTAAAAAAGGAAAGTGCAAAAAAAAGGAGTGCTTTAATTTTAGTTTGAATCATGTTACAAGTCTATACAAAAAGGAGGACATTTCGTGTTTTTTTTCAAAATTTTGGGAGAAAATGAAATAAAATAGGAGGACATATGGTAACCGTAATCAGAATGGATTTTTTTAAACTCGCAGAACTCTAAAACAGCATATTATAAAGGTGATGCTAAATTTTCACAAGTATGTTGCCTGTTAAGTATTAAGTTTTCTAGATAGGCATTCTATTTATATATTTTTCTTTTTGTACCTGTGTTCTAGCAAAATTGTTATTTTGAATTAATCTGATAATGGCGATTATTATATTCGTCGGTTATTCATAAATATTATACTAAACTTTTGCAGTAACTCTATATTTGCGCTGTCTAGAGAGAGACCTTCTCTATGGCTTACTAAACTGACAGGCTGACTGTCAGGTCATTGTGGCAAGTATCTGCTTGAGAGGTAATTTATTTTGTAGACTTCTGTGGAATAAATGGAGCCTGGCGGTAGCGTTGCTCTAAGTAGGGCATTCACAACACCATATTAATAATCCTAGACTATTCTTTTTCTCATTTCACGGTTGTGAGGTATTTATAATGCTATGTGGGCAGCATTCTCAGCGACTGTTTTCGGCGAAGACAGACAGTCTTGACCTTAACTTCATCAAGCATTTGAGAGAAATCTCAGTAGAAGCAATGACTTTCTCCAACAACCATAAAGCTGAGTTTATATGGAACTTTGGACGCTTCTGTCCTAAAAATGTTTTAGTGGAAAAGAGATATGAATGATTTTAATACTGTTTCTCCATTGCACTTAGCGGTATATTTTTAACTGCAAGTGTTTCGCAAGGAATAGCACAAATGTTATGTTAAATTATCATAAAGCATGGCAGTGATCTTGTATGTATTAATGATAAGGTTTACCCCCACTCATAAACTATGCGAATATTGCTGTTCAGGCCAACGTGTTTGGCTGTCAAATGCGTAACAGAAAAAGCCACATTAAGCGGCCAAGTTGAATAGCTTGACTATCACATAAAAGACTTTTCAACTTGTCGTTTTTACGCAGCGCATAGGCGTCTTGGTCGGCATTTTATAAGGCTCCTAACATGAAATTCTTAAATTGCTTATCAGCTAAATTCTCAGCTTATTTTATGGGAGAGGGGAGAAGAACATTCATGGGCTAGCAAAGTCCTGGTCTAACTATAACGGGACGCAAAGCCACGGTCCTGCGTGCAAAAATACATTAGACGTGTAAAAGGAAATTCGGTGGTTTTAAACAAAATACTGCTAATGCCCCTAACACGTGTCAATTTAGCTCAACGAAACACTTATCTTTGTGGCTTGTAAGATTTTGATATAAAGACCCATTGTAGAGCCAGAAATATACATTAATAATTAAAATAGCTGAATTTAAGATTTTTTTACAGAAATTCAACTATTGTCATTTTTTATTCCCCACACACTGGTTCTGCTTTCTAATATTTTTACGTTTTACCAATCCATCGGGATCGTCGGTAGAATGCCAGGCTCGTAATCTCTACTTCTCAGGTTCGTGTCCCACTTTGGCCAGCGTTGAGATTTATCCCCACAACTCCCAATCGGAAATGGGACACCTTTGAGCTTGAAAAGACTGCCATCCGTCGGATTGGACTTAAAGCCGTGTCCCGTATGCAGGAGAGCCATTACCTATTCACCGTAAAGAACAGCCGGGGGCCTTGATGGTAGATTACCAGTTGTCTCCTAACAACTATCCAATGGGTCCCCTTCTTCAACCTTCTCTGTGCCCTTGGGATCCTTGTTAATAAACCTACACCCGATGTTTCCTATGTTCATTGAGTTTTCTATAATGTCACTTTTGCTATTTCAGACACTTTTTCGTTTGTTTTTTTTGGTTTGGCATAAAGGAAATGCGATTTTCTTGTACATGTGTTTTAAAGATTCAGAAGCATTTAGTGTTATCGAAAAAAGTTGTTTTTGGCGAAGCAACATACCCAGAGAATTCCAGTGGTTGAAGAAATGAAGTTTGAAACATTGCTTTGGTGACCAGGTGCTACAATTTTCTGGGACTTGCTCTGGTAATGATCATCGTCCAATATTTTCAGGGTGGTTGTGTTACATCTGCGTAAATCAGTCTCGAGTTTTACGCTTTTAAAACTGTTTTTTGAATATAAAATACATAAAAAAATAACAACAGTTGTAAATTTTATACTCCACCATTTGGTAGTATACTGTTTTACGCTGGACTAATTACAAATTTGTTCCAGCCTTTAGAGCAATCTCGAAAAAAAAAAAAATTCGAATACAAACCGCGCACCGAAAATTTAATAATATTATTTTCGTAAGTTTGGTCAGTATAATATAGTGGCTGTTACCGTGTAGTCAAGTGAGTTTCATTTGCTGACCCTCATCCTTATCTCGTGTATCCCAAATACTTGGGCGCTCTTTGGCGGATTTACCCATAAGGCTAAGTAGGCTCAAGATTAAAGTTTTTAGGGGTTGACAATTTTTAAGAAAAAAATGTGATAAGTATCAAAAGATTTATTTTCTGTTTATAAAATGTTGATTATTTTATTTGGATTATGGGTTGGGCTGTTTTGCCTCTGAGCGGGGCCTTTTTTTTTTGCACACAATGGTCTAAATGGCCAGGTCACAAGGACCCCGAGGGCTCAGAGAAGGTTGGGGGAGGGGACCCACTGAGCAGCAGTTAGGAGACAGATGGCAGCCTCCGTCAAGGGCCTTCATCGTATTCTTGAAATTGCACACAGAACCTCAGCTTAACGTCCTAACCGACGGGCGGCGGAATGTCGAAGCTCATCGGTGTCCCCCTACTGACCGAAGACAGGATGGGGAGTTTTGCGGAGAGAAATCTCAACGCTGGCCCAGCTAGAACTCGAACCTGGTGCGCTACCGACTGAACCACCCCCGCCTCAGTTTGGATTATGTCAAGGCCCTCTTTAAACTTATATAAAGCTGTGTCTGCTTATATAAGCCTGCTCCTGTGTCTGGATTCTAGTAAAATCTCTGACCTGGCGTTCCTAACCAGTCAGGTCAGAGACGTTTGTTAAAAGGAAGACAAGCGTTATTTTTTCTAAATTTGTAACTTTCGGGTTAAGTTTGGAATGTTATTACTGTAGCAATAAATAATTTTTAATAAAATACTGTACAACACGTCGGAATTCGACGATCGGAAACTGAAAATTCGAAATATCGAACTGAAGGAATGAAAAAAAAAGTGATTCCAAAGTTTTAAAAGTTTTAACGGAACAAATTTCCTGCTGAAATTCAACGTGCTCCTTAAACCGATCATATCAAGTGGGAAAATAAAAATGGTTTTAGACTAGAATTCTGTTATTTAATAATTATATTATAAATTTAATTGGTATGGAAGGCACATGCACGAGATTACACTTGTGTGCTTTCACTTTCCATTGTAAAATATTTATTGTGAACAGGACCATCTTAAGCCTTACCCGGGTCCTTAGGCAAAAGTAAAATATGCCCCCTCCGCAAAACTCCCTGCCCTGCCCACGGTCAGTAGGGGACACCGATGGGCTTGGAAAGGCCGCCGTCCGTCGGATAGAACGTTAAGTCGTGGCCTCGTGAGAAGTACGATATCGGCTATCACGTAGCTGTGCTACAGGCGCAGGTGAAACAGCTGTTGTGGTGTAATTGTCGACAATGTCAGATCTCATTGACCTCCAAAAAGGCATGATCATTGGTGCGCGTCTTGCAGGAGCTGCAGTAACCAGAATAGCGGAACTGTATCGAAGATTATGACTACCTATCAAAAAGGGGGCGGGGGTGACTCAGTCGGTAGCGCGCCAGGCTCGTAATCTGTAGTTCCCAGGTTCGAGTCCCAGCTGGGTCAACGTTGAGATTTATCTCCGCAAAATTCCCCGCCTTGCCCACGGTCAGTAGGGGACACCGATGGGCTTGGAAAGGCCGCCGTCCGTCGGATGGGACGTTAAGACGTGGCCCCGTGTGCGGGAGAGCCATACCCTGTGCACGTTAAAGAACACGCTGGATGGCCTTGACGGGAGGCTACCATCTGTCTCCCAACAGCTGTTCCAGTGGGTCCCCTCTCCCAACCTTCTCTGAGCCTTCGGGGTCCATGTGACCTGGCCATTTAGCCCATGGTGTGCAAAAAAGTGCCGCTCAGAGGTAAAACAACCCAACCCTATCAAAAAGGACAGGGCGTTGCCTCCAAACATAAAAATTGTGGACGTCATACGAAGTTATCAGCTAGGAATAGATGAACTTTGGCACGGATTGTACAACGGAAGCACAAGACCACGGCACCACAAATATCAGCAGAGTTGAACACCAGTCGGAATGATCCTGTTTCCGTCATAACTGTTCGTCGGAAACTTCATCGTGCCGACGAACAGTTATGACGGAAACAGGATCATTCCGACTGGTGTTCAACTCTGCTGATATTTGTGGATCTTGTGCTTCTGATTACCAATATCAATGCAACAAAACATGTAAGGTGGTGCAAAGCACATAAAAACTGGGGTGCTAAAGACTGGCAACGTATCATCTGGTTCTGATGAATCGTGCTACACATTGTTACAGGTAGAGTGTACGTCTTGCAAAACCCTGCAGAATCTTACCACTCCGACTGTTTGGTTCCGACTGTGAAGCATGGAGACAGAGCATCCCTGATGCTGTGTGGTGCCATATCATGGCATTCCTTTGGGCCATTAGTTATTCTGCAGTCGTATCACTTCTGCAACGTACGAATCCATTCTCGGGGATCACCTGTACCCAGTGTTGCGGCATTGTTCCCCAATTACGGTCCCTGGTTTCAAGCGGATAATGCATCCGTGCATTGTGCGAAACGTGTCAAGTTGTGTGTTTGCAGAGGATGAAGTACAGCAGCTACCCTGGCCACCTCAATCTTCAGACCTCAATATTATTGAACATTTGTTGGAATATCTGGAGCGCAAGGTCAGATCACACTTTCCACTTGCAGTATCAGTGGCACAGTTGGACCATATTTTATAGGAAGAATGGTCCGGCATTCCATTGCCGTATGTGCATGACTTGTATAAGTGTGTTTCACGTCGAATTGATTATTCTACGGGCGAGATGGGCCTACAGCTTATTAATAAAATGTTCTCCACAAACAGTACGTGTTTCCATTATTTTGTAAACCCCTGTACTATTAACCGACCGACCGACCGACCGAAAATTTCAATCAAAAATTCTTTATAACATATAAGCAATTAAAAAGAAATGGGGGAGTCGTCGAAAGGCTTACAACCTATGGGCGGCAAAATGATAAATCTACCCCTGCGGCTGCGGATTCGGGACCGACAGAAGTTGATATGAATGCTATGTAACAAAGACCTGATGAGACACACAAATGTCCACGCCATATCGGGGTTCGAATTGGACCACGCCAGATATAGCGTTAACCATAGTTTCCGTGATGATCTGTTTTGTACCTTTTAATATGAGCCTTACATAGTGCATTCAGTGGCCTAATTTCCAAGGGCGGAGGCTTTTACATGTTCTTTATACGTATTTTCGTGAGAGCACCCATATTAATAGACGTATCTTTACAAAGTTGCGAGTTTCCATGAGCATCGTTGTTCGTGCATGCCAACGCCCTTTATTGTATTATTCAGCTAATTTGGTATAACTACGATATCTTTTTAAATGTATAAAAGATCGAGTTTTCCGAAAATGCGTACCAAATTTATTGCCTTGTTTGTTCCGTAACAGAATTTGACTGCATGAAACGAAATAGCTTTCCGAAATTTACACAGCCCTTTAAGTAGAATGGTAATGAGGTGCGAAATATTTTCCTTTATGTAATTGAATTATTCTCTTGCGTTTTCTACCGCTTGCTTTTAATCGTCTTTCTCCGCGGTGAACGTGATGTGATATATGTGATCTCTGCGCGCTTTACATCTCTGTTACTGGGAGCATCCACAAGCCTCTTTTCGTCGTTTTTTATTTTCTTTCTGCCCTTTCGCATTCGCCATTTTTTCTCATCCTTGGCTATTTGCCAGCGAATTGACACAATTCCTGTCCTTGCGATAATTATTGAGTCGCCCAATTGTTGCGTTGTTTGCATACCAATGTCCCTGTATATTGCGTTGTTCATCAACATGTGGACAGCCCCTGAGTGGTGGGGTCGCGTCTCAGCTCGCAGCCAATAGAAGCGATAGGAGGTGCGCGCGCGCACATGCCTAGCTGTCCCGCAATTCCCTCTTCGCATCCTTCCGAGCGCGAGGAAGCTGGTCCAGGCGTAGTTCAGCTGCTCCGGAAGAGAGGCTGTGGAGAAGGCGGCGACTGAGAAACGTAGAGAGAGGGAGCTTGTGCGCTGCAAGTCTTCACACTGCGTTGGCTCTGCCTGCAGCAGCTGCTGAACCATTTCTTTTCCATCGTGACTTTTGCCACTCGTTTTCCGTGCGGTGTAGAGAAGTCAGAATTACGGTGGCATTCTTCTTGACGGTGTCACCGTAATGTTTTACTTTTCTTGTAAGTAGCATAATTTTTTTATATTCTTCAAAGACAGCAATTCTTCTGTATTCTATCTTTTAAAGTTATATTCTTATTTATATACTGTTGCTGTTGTACATAATCCGAGTTGTCTACCATAAGTTTCAGTCATCATAAGCTGAAACTGGTACTAATCGTAATAATATTTTGTTCATTTTTAAAACTTGGCGTGGATGCATATTTATGAATTAGCACTAGAAGTTCACTGCATTTAGTGTACAAGCCAGAAACAAAATAGTTTACTCCCGTAAATGCTTTCGCGAATGCTGATATGTTAAATTTTTATTTTCATATGTTAAAGCGAATCTAACATTGTAGTTAATCGGAAACCAATTACCATTGCAATAAGCATTACATTTAACGATTGCGATCAGTTTAAACATTATGGAAGCTATCAATAATATGTTTTTCCTGATTTGGTTATATTCCATTCCAATATAACATATATAGAAGGAAGTTCCGAATACATGACTGTTCTGTAACGACTTTCTGTAACTTTTAACTACACACGATAGGGACGCACAATTCGATTTTTCACTTGTAAATTTTATAAGTAATATTTTATCTGTGCAGTTAATACTTACCGGGATACAAATATTTATATACTTTTCGAATGAAACTCCAGCATTATTGCGCAGATCAATTCTTTTTACAGTAATTTCGAAAGAATACCACAAAAAAGATTTAGAAATATATCATCTTGAAAAGGAATGAGAAAAGAAATGTCACCTTAGAAATAGAACAGATGTAGCCGACCAGATAAAAACACTTCAGCCACGATTGGTTCATTTGAAGGTTCTATGACAGTTCTCTTGAGGGGCGGGGGGTGGCTCAGTCGGTAGCGCGCCAGACTCGTAATCTGTAGTTCCCAGGTTCGAGTCCCAGCTGGGTCAGCGTTGAGATTTATCTCCGCAAAATTCCCCGCCCACGGTCAGTAGGAGACACCGATGGGCTTGGAAAGGCCGCCGTCCATCGGATGGGATGTTAAGCCGTGGTCCCGTGTGTGGGAGAGCCATACCCTGCGCACGTTAAAGAACACGCTGGATGGCCTTGACGGGAGGCTACCATCTGTCTCCCAACAGCTGTTCCAGTGGGTCCCCTCCCCCAACCTTCTCTGAGCCTTCGGGGTCCATGTGACCTGGCCATTTAGCCCATGGTGTGCAAAAAAAGTGCCGCTCAGAGGTAAAACAACCCAACCCATGGTTCGAGATGCGAGTGCAAGAAATGGATCTTCAAAAACATTCGACAGCCAAGATTTTCATAGTTTTTGAGAAGATCTTGAATGAGCTGATGGTATTTTCCTCTTTGTGATTCTTCAGAAAACCCTGGACCACAAATATGAAGGATTTCCACGCAGTGTGCTCCTTCATATTCAGAAAATATTAATTTCTTTGAAGACAGTGTCATTCAGTAGCTTTCTGATCTGAGGACCAACAAAGATCCCTTCTTTGAGTTTGGCATTACTTAGTTTTGGAAAATTTTCCTTCAAGTGCAAAAACCCTTTACCAGTATTGATGTGTAGTGGTGGGAGCAGAACAGCAGAGGGGTCAACTAGAGGCTTTTACCTCACATTACTCTTTCCAGGAATAAAAACATCTCTTTTGGGCCAGTCTTTTGTAGTGTCTCCTTTCTGGCCCTACTGTCTCACAAACACAGAAAACAGCAAAATTTTGTGAAACCTCCATGGAGCCCGAGCAAGAGAGATATGACTTTTAGGTCACCACATATTGTGCACTTAAACTGGTCATATTAAAAACACCACATATTGTGCACTTAAACTGGTCATATTTTATGGCACTGAGTATTTTCTCCATGCTTTCATAAGTTTCCTTCATTCCTACAGCGTGTGTCACTGGAATGGAAGGTTTTTGGTTTCCTCTATGCAGAAGGACAGCTTTTAAGCTTAATTTTGACGAATCTATAAATAGATGCCAATCCTTAGTGTCGTGAGTTGTTCCAATTTCTTCCATCAGCCCTTAAATATCTGTACAGAGACATAAACCATCTTGCATCTTGTAATAAGCAGATAAAGCCAAATTTCTCTTTCTGAACAGAGAAACTCTGGTACCCTTGGCCAGAAGATTCCACTCTTGAAGTCTTGAACCTCAGCTTGTTGTTTGGAAAGTCCTAGGTCTCGAACAAGAATCATTTAGTTCATTTTGCTGAATCAGATGGAGTTCGTCTAACTTTTTAGGGATGTATGTAGGATCAGGATCTGTATGTCCTCAAAGTCTTCCTCTATTGAATGGGGATCCAGTTCCTCTCAGTTAGTTGGAGGTGTTGGTATAGGAAGATCTTCTCCATGAGGAACTGCCTTATGGCTGAAGGCACATTTGGATATTGTATTTTCCTTTTGTTCTTTTTTGAAAAGCCAGACACTTTAATTAAAAATAGCAATCATGCAAGTGACTAGTTGACTCACGCCAAACCATTTTATCTTATTTTTTTATCTTACTTTTCAACCATTCACTGAGGCCAACAAAGCACGAAATGCAGCGGACATGTGGAGCCCATGTTTTGCCTGATCAACACGACATTCAAAATACAAGTTATAGGCTTTCTACACAATCTTTGTCAAAGAACGACCCTGGGGTTTTAAAATATAATTTCCACACACATAACAAAACTTATCTGGCACATTAACAAATCCGCGACGCTGTCTTTGTGCCATTTACACGCCACAATTCACTCTTCAACGTACAGCACGTGTTCATCCTATAATGAAAACAACAAGAATGGCGGTCTGAGGTTAGGTTACTGTTATATGTTTTCTCCCACTTGGCAATCAGTGTTGCCAGCCACAAAAAGTAAAATATCTAGAATCCTCCCAGTTGCCTTGAGGTGTTGGTATAGGAAGATCTTAATAGGAGTCAAAGTGACCAATAACATAAAAACGTGGCGTGCCTAACCATTTTTTAAGGCCAGATCTGAAATCAGCACCTGAAAAATAGTTAAAGGCAGCTACAATTGTTCATGTTATAAAAACCTTGTAAACCAATGTAATCAATATACTTAATCTGGCTCATTTCTTATGACTTTAATTTTTTTAACCAAACATTTCTAGATGCAACTAAACGATTTTGTCCATTCATAAGACCCATTAAAATTGTATATTTTTGTTTTTAATCAAGATAATTTCTTATTCTTTGATAATATTTTTATTGCAATTCATTACTCATTAGAAATGTATGTTTCATTTTTAAGTACAGGATTTTACCTGAGGCTCTTTAGTAATATAGTTTTTTTTCCTGGCGGCTCTTTGCTGTTTGGGTTGGAAACCCCTATCCTAAACAGTGGGTTAGGGGTTGGATCAGCTGGTAGCACGCCAGGTTCGTAATCTGCAGTTTCTCGGTTCCAGTCCCTGTTATTCCTACATTGATTCCTACATTACTCCCATCTTGTTCTCAGTGTGAAGAGAGACACCAATGGGCTTGAAAAGACAACAGTCATTTCTATAAAACATTAAGCCGTGTCTCTCTGTCTTCAAGAGAGACAAACTCCATACACGTTAAGAAACGCACTGGATAGGAGGCTTCCGTCTGTCTACTAGCAGCCATTTTTTGTCACTCGGCCATTTAGACCAGTGTATGGATAAAAGTGCTGCTTAGAGGTAAAACATCCAGTCTTTCTAAGCAGCAAAAGCTAGGACCACCAGTTCGGTTTATAGCTTCCTCTTTTAATTCCCAATTCTTCCCCCCCTCACCACCACCCTCAAAAAAAAAAAAATAGAAGAAAATGGGGATAATGTGTAATGAGTGAAGTTTCAGACGCGGGGATTATTATGGGCTACCTCAAATTATGTCCCCTTCTTGCAAAAAAAGTAGAAGAAATTTTTCACGAGGATCAGTCATAACGGAATTGTGTGTCAAATGAAAGTTTGCGACATCGGGATGTCAGCTACTTTGGATTGCAACGAGTTTGAGTTAAGTCCCGAGCAATGGCGGATATTTTAATCTAGGATTGTCATAATCTAGCAATTAATACGAATGAAATAATAAAAACTCATGCAAGTAATTCATTTACAGTTGATTATAGACAAAGGTCTTCTAATGTCAATGGGGCGGGGGTGGCTCAGTCGGTAGCGCGCCAGGCTCGTAATCTGTAGTTCCCAGGTTCGAGTCTCAGCTGGGTCAGCGTTGAGATTTATCTCCGCAAAAATTCCCCGTCCTGCCCACGATCAGTAGGGGACACCGATGGGCTTGGAAAGGCCGCCGTCCGTAGGATGGGACGTTAAGCCGTGGTCCAGTGTGCGGGAGAGCCATACCCTGTGCACGTTAAAGAACACGCTGGATGGCCTTGACGGGAGGCTACCATCTGTCTCCCAACAGCTGTTCCAGTGGGTCCCCTCCCCCAACCTTCTCTGAGCCTTCGGGGTCCATGTGACCTGGCCATTTAGCCCATGGTGTGCAAAAAAGTGCCGCTCAGAGGTAAAACAACCCAACAACTTCTAATGTCACTTTAGTGTGTATTCATAAACGTGAATATAAGCTAAGGCATAAAAGTTAAATCTACTGTTCTGTAGCTAGTAAAATTGATTATGGTATAGTAATGAAACATGTTTTAAGTTCTTCTTGTAAAGGATATAGGCCCTTAAGCGATGCCTCTAGCTAATAGAAGATCTAGAAAAAAATTACGTATATGGGGAGTGACTAGTTTGAATTAGAATAAACCAGAATCCTTTTCAACACATCCTTCGTCAGAATTGATAAATACGTTTTTCGCCTTGTTTATTAAATTTCTACGGGAGAGGGAGACATAAAAATGAAACCTTCCTAGTAAAGTTATCCAAGAAGAGTAAAATGTTATTAAACTGAAATTTAAGTGGATGAGGTGAGTAGTATAGTAAATGAGAGTTCTGGGCCAATGTTAAAGTACAGGGAATCCCATGTTAACCTGGTAACATGGGATTCCCTGTACTTTAACTCGTCTCCCCCAAAAGTGTCCCATGTAACCCAACATGGGACACTTTTACATGGGGACTTTACACATGGAGACGAGCTTTAAAGTAATTTGGGGGAGACACTCTGCGTGAAAGACAGAACACGAGGGGGTTTTGTTGAGGTACTTTTCTTTACACAGTACTTAAAATCGCATTCCATATCAGCGATCAATATTTGTGATGCCATATTAATAACGAACAATACGACAAATGTGACTAGCATTATAAGTATATCATCGAATCAGCTATTTTCGCTAAAAATCGACACGCAGCGGGGAAAAAATGCAATAGTAATCTACCAGGGGTACGTAACACCTGAAGATAGACATGAACGCCAAATCAGCGAGCCTAAAAGGAATAAGGACCAAGAACATGCAGCCTCAACACTGAACAGCTTAAACGGCTCTAATGTTTATTGCAATGATATTTCAGCTATTTTTTTTTACATTAAAAAATGCCGGAAAAAGGTGTTTTTTTAAGTAAATACAGTACTGTCAAAAACGAAATAATGTTTTTCCTGAAAAAATGCGTTTCGCCGTGAGTGTAGGGCAACTAGATGCCAGTGTTCTAGGGGCGGGGGTAGCTCAGTCGGTAGCGCGCCAGGCTCGTAATCTGCAGTTCCCAGGTTCGAGTCCCAGCTGGGTGAGCGTTGAGATTTATCTCCTCAAAATTCCCCGCCCTGCCCACGGTCAGAAGGGAACACCGATGGACTTGGAAAGGCCGCCGTCCATCGGATATGACGTAAGTCGTGGTTCCGTTTGCGGGAGAATCATACCCTGTGCACGTTAAAGAACACGCTGGATAGCCTTGACGGGAGGCTACCATCTGTCTCCCAATAGCTGTTTCATTGGGTCCCTCCCCCAACCTTTCCTGATCCTTCGGGGTCCATGTGACCTGGCCATTTAGCCCATTGTGTGCACAAAAGTGCCGCTCAGAGGTAAAACAACCCAACCCAGAGCCAGTGTTCTAAAAGGAGGGCAGAAAAGGTAGAAATGGTGGACATGCTTTCAATTTGTGAAATAAAATGTTTTTCCCTACAAGTTTTATTTCAAGAACAGAACTAACAGTTCCGAACAGTTTAGTCAGAACTTACCGAACTAACAGTTTAGTCAGAAAAAGGTATAATTCTAATTATTCAGTACACTTCAAATTATATGATGTACCGATTTTTATTCATACTTGATAAGCAATCAATGGTATTTGGCCTTAAGTGTCGTACTGATTAGTAACTATCTGCTGTTGCAGGAGGCAAACTGTGTTTCTATTAACTATATCTGAGGTAGAGGTCAGCAGTGACTTCGGTCTTGCTAGGGTATGATCTTATATGATAAGGTTTGTACAAATTAGGAATAGTTCCTTAATTCCTTCGCTATCCTTTTATGTTGCAAATTAAAAAAAATCAAACTGCTGTCAACTTTCATAGCTCCAACTATCGGTGGACGGAAGCAAAATTTTATGCAAATTTCTACAGCACATACTTTTTTTCAATCTGGCATGTAAATTGCACGTAATGAGATTACAGAAAATTGTAACTTTTACAATAAGAGAATTAATTTAGTATTCACGATTTGCATTTATTGTGTATTATTTCACGGTTAACAGTAAATTATATTCTAGTCATGGGTTCAAGAAATTTAAAAAGGAAAAATACAAAAAAGTGCTTTAATTTTAATTTAAATACGTTATAAGTTTATAAAAAGGAGGACATTTCATGTTTTTCAAAAAACCAGGAGGGCACGAGATAAAAAAGAGGACATGTCCTTCTTTTGGAGGACGTATGGTAACCCGATGTGAGTTTCAATAACTCACATCGGGTTACCATGTCTCCAAATATGTCTTTCAATAACTCCATCGGGTTACCAACTGTAATGTAACAATCCATGTCTTTCAATAACTCCATCGGGTTACCAACTGTAACTTTAATATGCCGTAGAACAGATCTGTGAGGAAGGCGAGACTTCAGCAGAAAGACAACACCGAAAAGAAGCATTCACACCTTATCCGTGGCTCGAACTCAGATTCCTTTGATCGGTAGCCAAGCACACTAAATCACTCGGCCACAGGTTTTCAATTTCTCATAATTTTTAGATTCTTCTGACACATTGAAGGTTTTGTCACTTTCTAGAGGGCGACACTTTCTATGCAGTGCACAGTGGTTCAAAGGGTAAAAGAATCAAAATTAATAACTCACAAAAAAAGGGTTTAATTTTCCTAAAATTTGGAGCGGTAATTATTTTTGTTAGTAGTATATCACATATTTGAAAATAATGTAATATACTGGATATTTATTAAATAATACATAAACTTCAAACTCTAATACTATTCAATGGGAAAATGTTAAGGAGAATTTTTCTAAACTGAATTACGGAAACATTAAATATCCGGTCACCGTAATATTTAGCATAATAATTGTTGGTTATAAGTTTGTAATGTAATTGAAAATGGTGGAAGTATAACGGATATTTCCTAAGTAATTCTAAGTTGAATTTTTAACATTAATATTATTCAATAATGGGAAAAAAATAAAAAAAAATTTCATGGAATAACTGAAATGTAGAATATCTGATTATCATAAAATTTTCATTATTGATTTCCGCTGTATTTATCGTAATATATTTGAAAATGGTGGGATTGATAAAATGATAAATTTGTTACTAAAGCTAAAATGTTACTTAAATATAAGTAGAGCCCTGCGCGGATAGCGAAAGTCCTATCCGCATCCGTAAGGTCTTATCCGCAAAACTTGATCAGCATCCGCGTATATATCCTCTTTAATAACCGTCGCGATTTTGCAAATGCTTTTGAAGTCCGATGTATGTTTGTGAGTAAATCAGTCTAATGGTTTATTAATAACTAAAAAAAATACTGTGAAAAATTAAAAGCCTTTTGTTCGTAAAAATGTGCTTTACTAAATTTAGACAATTCTAATTTTGCAAATTCTTCTGATTTAATTTTGCTCTTTTAAATGAAGTTATCAGCGATTATGGGAAGACTTTTATAGTACCCAGTAATTCTCCTCTAAAACTTCGTGATATTCCCGACTAAAAATTTCATTCGACTGATATTCAATTCCCGTTTTCTGCGTAACACCTCAGTAATTTTTTGAATTTATATTCTGCTTTTCCAGCAAAATGATCGCTTCTTTCACATAGGATACGTTTCTTCTAACTTGTGGCAAATAGGCTTTTTTTTTTTAAGAGTGAATATCATCATTGAATTTTTAAAACAGGTTTTTTTTTTAACATTATCTCAAATAGTTTTCTTCGTTCATGTCAGCCATCAATTACGCAATAATGCTCACATTTCTGCATATCTTATCAAATACGAGACTTTATCCTCCAGTCGTGTTACCATCAATTTTTATATCCGCGTTAAGGTTAATCTTTTATCCACCGAGAGCTTTTCGATTCGGATATCCGCATCCGCGCAGGGCTTATAAAAAATATAAGCATATATTTATTTGTAGGCTTTGCAAAAACAAAATAATATGTTTTATAGGTATAGTTCTCATATTACACCTCATGATAATTACCAAGTGATCATGCATCTAGTGCACTATATTATTAACTAGCAGATTTACTCGGCGTTGTCGGGTCTGCTACTCTCTAAAATACATAGTAGATGGCATTCCCCATGTCGCATGCTTTCATTGGCATAAAACTCATTACGATCTATTCGTCCTCTCCCCCCACGGAAAAAAATTCTTCCCCTCTTTTGGGGAAAATCTGAAACACTCTAAAGCAATGATTCTCATATGTGGGTCGCGACCCTCAGGGGGTTGGGAACAACTTGTAAGGGGGTTGCAAAGCTCTGATGGTTTCATATATTTTCACTAGTATTTTTAGCGGAAATTTTTTTTGCAGGAACGAAGGTGCTTCAATGTAAGGAAGTGGTCGCATATTTTTATATAGGATTATAGATGGTCTTATGAATTTATGACAATCTAAGGTATTGCAATGTCAAAACCTGACATGAGAACCTCTGAGCTAAAAGCACACTGGTGTTCAAAAGTTAAGCAAGAAACAAAAACATGAATTACAAACAAATCTTTCGTTTGATTTCATTGAAATGTACAGATAAGTCCATGATAATATATCCCACTAGCATCTGAAAAGCAAACGAATTCCCATGAATGTTTAATGAGATATTCAAATTAGAAAATTAATACCTCAAAATGGTACGTGTGTTTAAAGATTCATTGATAACGTACTTTTAATATTGTATGTCACACCTTGGACAGCAAATACAGGCTGCACAACGACTCGTCCTACTGCAAATCATTGTCACTGAGTGTTTCAGAGAGTAATTGCTGCTATTCATGCATGAGTGCAGATCGGAGATGGGTTGAGTCGGCAATGCGTCGTGTCCCAAATATTTTCTATTGGATTTTGATCAGATGATCGAGAAGGCCAGTCGATACGACTTACAGTTTCACTCTCAAGGTATCAGTCCACCATGTGAGCTCAGTGAGGCGAGCATTATTGTTCATTGACACAGAATCAGAACCCAATGCTGCGAGAAATAGAAGAACATAATAAAGTTCTGGGATCTCATTGCAATCTTACAGTTGTTACAGTCCCTTCTGGGAAGAAGAAAGTCTGTGCGGCCATTGAGAATAATGCCTGCCCATGCCAACACACCCACAAGTTCTAAAATTGTTTCTTTCCTGGATGTTAATAGGATGATATCCGGTTCCAGGCTGTTTCCAGACCAATAGTCGTCGGGAATCGCTTTGCAGACTAAATCAGGATTGATCGATGAACATAACATTGCCAAATTGACATTGAGTCCAGTTATGATATTGTCGAGACCAATTGAATCAGGCTCTGTGCTGGCTGGATATCAAAGGGCACACACGACTGGTCATCTTGCATAAAAAGATGGCCTGCATGAAGCCTTTTGGACAGAGTTTGTCGAGATATACAACCCATCATGTGGATGCTGCAATTTCGAAAGCAAGCTGCGTGCGTTATGGGTTCTATGGCGCCTTGCATTTCGAAGCAGGTAACGGTCGCCTTTAGTTGATATGACCCTCAGATGCCCAGGAACAGGTCTTGTAGCGATGTTTTGGCTTGTTTTTAATCGATTCCACAGGCTGCTATACAGTGCTACGATTCACATTTAGTGACCTGTGCGGCTTTGAGCCTCCCGTTTGCTCACCATGCCATTTCTTCACTCAAAAGATTTCGTTTGGCCATTATCTAATGGTTGGCTATCTCGGATATCAAGACTAACACCGAACTTCGTACCGAACTGACGCTCACGTACAAATGAGGTGCTTTTATACCGATTTGTTTCATATGCTCGACTGTGTTTAATGGAAATTTCGTGTGCAGATTTGAACTCAGTATCGTTTTTTATGTAAAAAATCTTACTTTTGTTATTTATTGTCAATTATCGCACAATATATGCCGATTTTTGCATTTGTTGCTTAACTTTTGTGCACCAGTGATATAATAAATGGCACTCCCCACTTCGCAAACTTTCATTTCACTCGCCCCTCCCCCCATTCCTCGCCTACCCCCCCCCCTCGATAAAAATTTTATCCCACTATTTTAAGGGTGATCTGAAACTCTGAAGTATATAGTAGATGGCACTCCCTACACCGGAAGCTTTCATTTGGCATAAAATCCGTCAGATGGGACGTAAAGCCATCACCCTCTGTGCTAGAAGCCATACCTTGCACACGTCAAAGAACACGCTGAATGGCCTTGACGGGGAGACTACCATCTGTTTCCCAACAGCTGTTCCAGTGGGTCCCCTTCCCCCAAACTTTTCTAAGGCTTCGGGGTCCTTGTTGCCTGGCCATTTAGTCCTTAGTGTGCAAAAAAAGTGCCGCTCAGAGGCAAAACAACCATAAAACAATCTACTCCTTTTTAGGAGGTCTGAAACTCTCTAAAATTGTAGTAGGTAGCATTCCTCGCGTGATTTTGAATAACTACTAATGCTAAGTCAGTGAGAGACACTAATTAGATTTTTAAAGAGATGGATTTTTTAAGCTAATGTTAACTCTATAGAAATTTCGAGAAATTCAAACCGCCCACCCCAACGGGTTCGCACATAGCCTCTATTCTTTCCCTGGGTGAAGGGAACTATCAGGCAAAGTTTTCTGCCTCTAGCTCATGTGGGGGTCGAGTGCATAAGCGGACAGACACAAACTTTCTTCTTTATATATTAGATAAATGAATTACCGCATATCCTCGGTTATAAAACGCGCTGTTTTCGATTTTTAATGTCCCTGAGATCGTGGTGCGTCTATCATTTGATGGCGTCTAAGAATCGACATCGAAAGATTAAATTGTATGACTAAAGCGTAAGGAAAATATGTAATACTAGGTACGTGTAAAAGAGGATTGTGAGCGCATATTCTCCTGTCATGATCTTTAGCAGGATACCAATTTGATTACTGCTGTATTATTTAAGATTATTTAAGAAACCTATTAAAATTTCATAATGAATACGATGCTTAGTTGTTATCTGAACTTCCATTGACCCCCTCTGGTAATTGAAGTAGATGATCAAGAGATCAGCTGCTTCAAAACTTGCAGAATGAGTATCAACTGCATGGAAGTATTACAAAAAAAACCAGTCATCCAAGAGAAGCGTACAAACGCTCTTTATGATACAGAAGTTATTTTATGGGACATTTCTGATTTTGACTGCCCTGACTCAAAAGCAACTCATGAGAATCTGTAGATTCAGATTGTAAAACCGAATGTGTTATGATGCGGACAGTGAATAAGCAAATTATTAATTTTTTTGTTTAGTGTTGGGCATTTGTATCAACAAACAAGTTTTAGGTTTAAATATGAACGATTCCTGTAGTAATACTTTTTCTCCGAAACAATACTGTTTTCAGGAGTGCGTTTTACAATCGATGACGTCTTATAATCGAGGAAATACAGTATTCAAAAACATTCCTATCAAATATAAATGTAGAAATTTAATTTCAAAATTTCACAAAATCCTCATCGTTTAAGCTAGAAGTCGGCTCGACCTCTTGTGTTTCTTCTTTCTCAAGTGAGCAAGTCAACAGGTATATTGTGTCAGGCCACATTTTTTTGTGGTTTTTGGAGCTGTTTTCAAAGCAAAGAAATAATTGGAACCAAAGGTCGTGGAGCACTTCCATGTGTTAAATTCCCGATAATGTTTTATCCTTATTTCTTGCTTCTTGAACTTCCTCCTAGAATTGCCAATTGGCAATGACGCTTCCTTTGCTACAAGAGAACCTTGTATTAAAATTGTGTGATATTAGTATTGGCGTTTCAAGTTGGGTAAAAATAATAATAATAATAAATATCTCTCAAACAGTTGCTTGCCACAGTTAATTTTTTTTACCAAAGGATATTTTTTTGTTTATTATTCTTTGATCATAGTACAAGTAAATTTTTTCGTTACAAATGACCTGCAAAGCTTAAAGCTTATCTGCAGAATATAGAATAATTACATTTATAATTTATTACAACAGAATGTTTAGCCTTTCATCTGATGTAACATTAATATTATTTGACATTGATATATGATGAGTAATATTGACACTGAAATGTGACATTTATAATATTTAACAAAGAAATTAATGACATTGACTAGAACATTGATGTAAATATGATAAAAAAAGACAACTATTCAAATGATAATTTACTATGAGTATTTAGTTTAAAATAATATAAATTTATAATCAGAACGGAGTAAAAAAAAAAGGGTAAACCTTTATATTAGATATATTTTTCAGGAATAGTTTTTTTAAATACCACAAGAATGGAGAAAAAATTGCATAAATATAAGTATTATAGGGGAGGGGCGAAATACTGTATTGAACTAGAAAGGACCAGAACAACACCTTTCGGAGTTTTTTTGTTTTATTTTTTCGATTTTTTTTTTAATGCATTTTCAGACCAGTTGAAAAAAGAATATATGCATTATGAAACGTCTTTTCAGTCCGGTTTAGTTCAATTCAATATCAGGCATCTCCCAAAAGCATTTTTCTATATCCGAGCCCTCTCTGTTCTAGACAAAGTATTCCACCAAATATTTTAGTCACGAATTGCCATTGCTGTACAGTACTCGCCTTCCTCGCAGATCTTCTGCATGTCGTATTATAACTGCCAGGCTCCTTTCAGACCTCTGACGCAAGCAGTTAATGAGGTTTTTTTTTTATTGTATACTGTTTTTTCCCTAATGTATAACGTGGTTTTGCTCATTTTTTGTTCCAAAACTTAAGCACTATGATTTTCAGAACGGCCCAAGTATCTCATCTTGCGTATTCGCACGATTTTTACACAGGAAAATTTGCCTATAAGAACCTAATAATAAACTTGCATTAAATAAAATAAACGTAACTGATACGACTCTTATTTGTCACAAGCAGCACCATTCCCATTTACCTGAGAAGTTCTGAAAGTAAACCTCTGCTAAGTCTACTAAGGGCGATATTTAATTACTCGAGTTTTTTCACCTTAAAACTTACCCTAAAATATATAGAAATACCCTTCTTTCCAGTATCTCTGTATATAGTGTGATATATATCATTCTTATGTATTAGTGTCACGGAGTTTAGGGGCATTGCTGCTTGTCTCAGTCGTTATTGTTTCAGCTGTCGCAGTTGCTGTGGTTGGGTTAGCCGGTAACGCTGCAGTCCCGTATTCTGATGTTCCCAGGCTCGAGTATCAACAGTGCTTTCATTGAGAATTTTCACCGCTAACTACTGTGCTGCCCTCGTTGGGAAAGAGGACATCGATGGGCTTGAAAAAGGCTACCACCCTTCGGATGAGACGTTAGCTATGGCGCCGTGTGCATGAGAGCGTACCCTGTGCACATCCCCTAATAGCTTTTCAGTGGGTTCCCTTTCCCAACTGTCTCTGAGCTCTTGGTGTCCTTTTGAGCTTGTCATTTAGCCCTTTGTATGCATAGAAGCGCTGTTCAGAAATCAACCCAATTTACGAAGTTTCACTTCAAAGAGCCATATTTTTACTTCCTTATTGATCCTCTAGCCGTCCCATGGCCGAGTGGTTAGCACGCTTTGGCTACTGATCTAAGGGACCTGGGTTCGAGCCCCGGGTAAGGCATGGATGTGTGTGTTGTTTTTCTGCTGAGGTCCTGCCATCCTCTCAGATCTTCTACTGTGGCATATAAACTGACAGGCTCCTGTCAGACCTCTGTGGCAAGCAGCTGCTTGAGGGGGTATTTATTTTTTATTTTTTATTATTGATCCTCTAGTCTGTTCCTTTCGCAAATAATTTTACTTAGTTTTGTTAAATAATTGCGCTCTCCGATGATTATGGCAGAATTTTAAATGAGTACAGCTCTTAACGCATATTATTACGAAATTAAATATTATTAGCAGATTTACCCGGCGTTGCTCGGGTCTGAAACTTTCTAAAATATAGAGTAGATGGCACTCCCCACGTCGCAAGTTTTCATTTGGCATAAATATCAATAACACTCGATCTCCTCCCCCTGGGGGGGCTCAGTCGGTAGCGCGCCAGACACGTAATCAGTTCCTAGGTTCGAGTCCCAGCTGAGTCGGTGTTGAGATTTATTTCCGCAAAACCCCCGCCCTGCCCACGGTCAGTAGGGGACACTGATGGGTTTGGATAGATCCTCCGTTGGATGGGACGTTAAGATTACTAATAATAATTTTTATGTGTGCGGGAGAGCCATGCTATGTGTACGTTAAAGAATACACTGGATGACCTTGACGGGAGACTACCATCTGTCTTCCAACAGTGTTCCAATGGGTCCCCTCCCCCAATCTTCTCTGAGCCTTCAGGATCCTCTTTCGTGTAAGGGAGAAAAGAAATGGACATTGTCGAGGTACCCGTTATCCTCCCCACGTCAGAAGTTTCTAAATTAAAAACCGGAATTTCCTCGCTCAAATAATGGAATTTTTCAAATCACTTTGTACCCACCAGAGTTCCTCGGATACAATTTGCCAGGCACTTTATAACAAAAGAAAATTAACTGTGGTCTGTGGTCTGATAAGAAATGTAAAGGTACAAAAAAATTATTATTATTATTAAACAAAATTATTTATTACTTAGCATATTAAAATTATTTATAACTTTACATATTTAAAACATTTATGAATTATTTGTATATGCTTTTATTAGCTTTTGCATATTTTTCAAATTAATGATTTTAACTTCCGATACGAATTTAGTTTTTGAAGCCCTTGTTCTGCTCGTGCTGAAGTAGAACGACTTCAATATCCACGGTCGCTCGCGCTCTTGACCCAGCAAACTGAACAATGAATTAATCACGCGAAATCGGAAAGAAATTAGTTTCATGCATTCATTATTTCATATTAAATGGTGGCAACAGTTATTTTGAATAACTTTCAACTGTTAATTTTTAATCACGGGAAATCAGTTATTAATTTACCTAGTTTGATATATTTCTTTTTTCAAAATTTTCGTGGTAACAGTTATTTTGAATAACTTTCAACCGTTAATGTTAAGTTTATGGGGATTTTGAGAAATTCAAACCCGCCCACCCCAATTGTGGGTGATCCAGCGAGTTCGCACATAGCCTATATTCTTCCTCTGGGGTAAGGGAACGTTCATGCAAAGTTTGGTGTCTCTAGCTCTTCTGCGGGCTGAGTGCATAAGCGGACAGATACACAAACTTTCTTCTTTATATATTAGATTAGTTTGAAGTGTTTGATACGGAGATTTTGAAAATCACAAATGTTTCCAATAATAATGAAGTATTGAGCATCAAATAACAAACCACAAATAACAACCCCCCCCCCCCCCACACACACACACCATCTTGTAACCTGTGGTTAGAGCTCTTGGCTCTGATCAAAGAGACTGGTTTCGAGCCCCGGTAAGGCATGGATGTTTGTATTGTTCTTCTGCTGAGGTATCGCTTCCTCACAGATATTCTCTATGGCGTAGAAACTGACAAGCTCCTGTCAGACCTCTGTGCAAGCAGCTACTTGAGGGGGTAATTATTTAAGCAATGGTTGAGACAAAGGTGTTTTGAGGGAGAGATATTGAGTTGCACAATGGACGATCATCACCATTACTGGTAGGGGCGGGGGTGGTTCAGTCGGTAGCGCGCCAGGCTCGTAATCTGTAGTTCCCAGGTTCGAGTCCCAGCTGGGTCAGCGTTGAGATTTATCTCTGCAAAGTTCCCCGCCCTGCCCACGGTCAGTAGGGGACACCGATGGGCTTGGAAAGGCCGCCGTCCGTCGGATGGGACGTTAAGCCGTGGCCCGTGTGCGGGAGAGCCATACCCTGTGCACGTTAAAGAACACGCTGGATGGCCTTGACGGGAGGCTACCATCTGTCTCCCAACAGCTGTTCCAGTGGGTCCCCTCCCCCAACCTTCTCTGAGCCTTCGGGGTCCATGTGACCTAGCCCATGGTGTGCAAAAAAGTGCCGCTCAGAGGTAAAACAACCCAATCCATTACTGGTATATTACAATAGTCCAAACGTTGTATTTCATCGATGTTAAATTTTACAAATTTATCTAGCATAGCTGAAAAGGGGTTTGGCAGCGGAACAAAGGGACCCGGGTTCGAGCCTCAAATAATAAGATGGATGTTTTCGAATGTTGTCTTTTTGCTGGGGTCATTCTTTCACAGATCTTTTCTGTAACTTATTATACTGACAGGCTCCTGTCAGGCTTATGTAGTAAGCAGCTGCTTGGGGGATCATTTATTTTTATGCCTTCCCATTGGCCGAGTGGTCAAAGAACCTGGGTTCTAGTCCTAGAAAAGGTATGGATATTTCTTTTCTGTGTCATTGAGATCTCACCTTCCTCACAGAACTATGTGGCCTATTATATTGACATGCCCCTGTCAGAATTTAGTAACAAGCATCTGCGTGAGGAGCAAATAGTTTTTTTTAAGCTGTGCACTGCATGGGACATAGATAACGTAATTGATGATTGGTTGCATCAATATGAAGGCGCGACCAAAAAGCTATACTTAAAGTGATTCAATTTGGAGATAGTGTTAATTCGTAACCTATGTAGGCTATGGTTAATAAATATAAATTTCTAACTTCCTCACAGTACTTTTACAGTCTACCGTCCGCGAAGCACTTTTGTCTGACCCGTCGAATAAATATAGATGGGAATTAATATTTTCACGTGGTTGAGAGTTTGGCTTTAAAGCCGTTTAATGATTGGGGATGGAGATTGGCTCAATCGCTTGCGCGCCAGGCTTTTAATTAGCAGTTTCCAGGTTCGAGTCACATTATTGCAGTTTTGAGATTTATCTCCTCTAACCATCATCTTGACATTGATGAGAAATGGGACACTGATGGGCTTGGAAAAATCCCTGTCAGTTGGACGGAACGTTAAGCCATGGCTTCATGTGCAGGAAAGCCATACTCTTTGCACTTTAAAGAACACACTGAATGGCCTTGACCGGATAATTTCATCTGTCTGCTTTCAGGTGTCCACTAGGTACCCTTCCCAATCTCCTATGAGCCCTTCTGACATGGCCATTTTGCCCATTGTGTGCAAAAAAGTCTCTCAGAGGTAAAGCAACCCAACTCTTTGGAACACTCAAACCTAATGATTGAACTGATTGGTGGACTGAAGGTCAGGTAGAGCCACAAACGTCATATGTAACATATGCAAGACAGTCGATTTCTACCTTTTGAAAGTTCTTCGGGCGGTATTTTGGCTTGAATAGTTTATCTAGTTTCCACACATATGTACGATAAATCAGATTAGCCTAGAACTGTTCAGTTCAGCATGAAAGTTCGACACAAAACTGTCTGTCTCTGGGACCCTTTAGTCCTACAGGGATCATTTTATGAGTGACTACCTGCAATCTATTTTACTACTATCAAGCAAAACATATCTCGTCGAATTGGGAAAAAAGAATTGCATTCTATTCGATAGAGTTGGAATTTTTCCAAAGCAGATAGCTCTATAGGCAAACTTGCTGGATGCAACTTGTTATGCCTTCAAACAAAAAAAATTTAGTTTTAATGATGATTATGAAAGTTGGTGACTGTACTGCAGGTGTAGACAACTGAAGAAACCACGTACAGTTGTTCGTTTTCTGTGGGCCAAAGGACGTATGACCAAGGATATTCACAAAAAAATGCTTCCAGTGTATGACAAGGAACTCTTTGTCATGTAAGCTGTTTACAACTCGGTTGAAAAATTTGCACAAGGATTCACGAAACTTGAATGCAGTGCCAAATCAGGTAACCCAAGAGACCGTTAATGATTTGGGATGGGAACTTCTTGAATATCCTTCCTACTGCCCTGGTCTCACTCCTAGCCATTTACATGTTTGATCCAGTAGGTACGCTTCCCAATCTCCTAAACAAGCCCTTGTGACATGGCCATTTTGTCCATTGTGTGCAAAAAAGTCACTCGGAGGTAAAAACAACTCAGCTCTTTGGAACACTAAAAAAATACCATTTTTCTGATTATGCAGAGATTGAAAACAATGGACGTTACTGGTTACAACAACGACTGGCTTTTTTTTACTCGGCGGTTTTTCAGAATTTGATGTGAAGCGATGGGGACAAGTATATAAATGTTTTTGGAGATTATGTTGTAAAATATAATTATGATTATATTTTGCATGTATATATATGTATATAGGTATGTTCAGATAATTTTCATGCATTTTTTTGCCTGCTTTGTAACTTACTCCCCTTTGTATAATATATAACTAAGCATTTCTTGCATCTGTGGTCGTCTTACTTTGCAGCTTAAACAGAAGTAGTTCCGAAATTAATTTGATAAAGAATAGAATAAGCAGATTTTTGAATTCAGTTGATTTTTAATCCTCTTATTAATTTTTTTCTGATGAATTTTGCCTTGCCTCGTCCCGGCCAGGTTCGTAATCTGAAATTTCCAGGTTCGAGTTTTACTGTTGTTGAGTTCCTAACTTTTTTTTTTACTGAGAATAATCAACACTGATTTCCTTTAGGGTCAATCACATCAAGTTTCCCTCAGTAGACTGACGGAAGCCTTTCCACCGCTGGGCTTGGAAAGGCTTCCGTCAGTTGGATGGTACATTAAGCCCTGGCCCTGTGTGCGGGAGAGCCATATCCTGTGCGCGTTAAAGAACACGCTAGATGGCCTTGACGGGAGGCTACCATTTGTCTCCCAACAGCCCTTCCAGTGGGTCTCCCTCCCTCAACCTTCTCTGAGCCTTCGGGGGCTTAGTCCATTGTGTGCTGAGAGGTAAAATAACAACCAAGTCCCGTGGCCGATTTCAAGTCTTTCCTGGACCAGCATTGAGATTTGTCTCTGCAAAACTACCTTTCCTTGGTCAGTATGGGACACCGATGGACTAGGAAAGGCCCCGTCCATCGGATGGGATTTTAAATCGTGGTCCCGTGTGCGGGAAAGACATTCTGTGCACATTAAAACATTCAATGACTTGACGAGAGGCTACTATCTGTCTCCCATCAGCTGTCCTCGGGGTTCTTGTGGCCTGGCCATGTAGCCCATTCTGTGGAAAAAAAGTGCCGCTGAGAGGTAAAACAACCCAAAAATTTTTGCGTGAACTCAGAAATGAAAATTTTTACAAGCGTGTAACAGAAATTATGTTCTTATGTTGTTTCCCCTGCAGTCATGCTTACAATTCAAAAATATGAAATGTAGTATTATTGCTGAAGAAATAAACACTTAGTGCTTACACACTTTAATACATATTTTTAGGTTACTCTTGTATTTTGAATATATACAGAACCTTCGATATATATAAATAACCTTTAATCACGTCGTTTAATCAGCAGATTACTGTTTAAACTATGCACAACCATACCCTTCTTTTTTTTCTCCTTTTCAAAACTCTGCTACTGGAAATCTTTAGCTTTAGAATTTGTTTGCACACCTGTGCTCCAAACTAGTTCACTGTAATCCACGCATTCTTGCATAAATGAATGTAGTTGTACGCAGAGGCGGACTGGCTCCAAATCTTCGGGGTGGTGATGGAACAAAGGGAACTACCACTAGAGAAAAGAGTAGAAAAAAGTTAGCACATCCTATTTTATATTGGATGACTAATTCACTCATCCGTCATATTTCAAGCAAACAGGTAATATTTGCTTTTAGCACAGAATTGCGACCGCTTCAAATGTTTCGAAAAATGCCCTTGGAGTGCGAACTTTGAAATATTTTGAAATGAGAAAAATACTAAATAATTCTTCAAGTTCATATGCGAAGAAAGTCTAAGAAGGGATTAAAAATCGAAATTCTTGTATATGGTATTAAATCTTTCCTGTTTTTATTTTTCCTTTTTTTTTTATTCCAAACGATCTTAATGTTTCCTGCTTAAACAATAAGAGTAACGGTTTAAAATCATAAATTCTTTTTATTTATTTTATTTGTATTATTTTATTAATTTACATTCCTTAGGATTATTTTTTCTCAAAGACTTCAGTTAATAACAGAAATATGCGTTTTGTAGTTCTCCAGTGGTATTTGGGACAGACAACTAACTATCTTAGCCTGCCCTAATTTTTCATGGACTCGAACAGAGAAATTTTTGCAAACCTATTTTGCGAATAGGAAGAAGCAGCACTCCCTGGCAGTTGTTCCCAGACAAGAATTCACATTACTGGATTAGGGATACATTTACGAAAAGACTTTTCATTTTTCCGTTTCTAAATTCACTATGATGAATCAAAACTCCAACCATAGCTGTATCATGACACAGCAGTAATAACTGGGTGTCTCTAGATATTTAGTTAGAAAAGCTATCTTGACCTCAATAATTTGGACAGAACCGCTTTTTGGTGCAAGAGTTGTCTGTGAGGTTAAATAAACAATGCATAAAGAGAGTGTCATCGTGCTGTTTGCATATTCCACATTGGGCGTTAACCTGAGTTCTGGAATTCCAAATTTTATTTCATGCATAAACTACTATAGGCATGCACATACTTTTAGCTTGTAAAAATCTTTCAAAGTTTGTACGTTTTACCTTTTGAATCTATTAATGCCAGTAATTGATTGATTATGAAACCAGTTTATTTCAGTAATCTAAAATGTCTCTATATTGTACGTATGGAACTCGTCAGTATTATGTTCTCATTAAAAGTTCCGCTTTTCGAAAATTTACTGATATCAAGCAGTTCATTTTAACGCTGAGAAATACGAAATTTTAATATTTAGACAAGTTAGCAATTATGTACTGTTAAAGCTGTAATGCAGTTTAAAGGACCTGAGATGTAGATATATCAATATTTCAGATTTGTATTTATTTTCTTATTAGTGATTTAGTTTTAAGACTTCTTTCATTGATTCCGCGATTTATGCAGTATTAAATTTAGAAATTAACATTCATACGAGTTATCCTTATGTTTCGACAAACTTTTCTTTTGAAAAATTAATATTAAACCTAATTTTTTTGCAAAAATTATTTCAATTTACTCATTCCTCTGTTCTACCTGCTATAGTGGTTAGAAAACCTGTCTTACTAACTACTACTGTTACAACTTGCACGTACTTTTATGAGTAAATTGGTGTAAAATAGTAGTTTGTAGGTTTCTGTTTCACTGTAAATTAAAAATAACCATATATTTGTCTAGCAATTTTTTTGAGCAGTTCTAAGTTCAAATTGGCATAAAGTAAGTTTCTTAATATTTTTTTTTATCACGATCCACTTTATTCGTGTTCAATAAGTCCATTTGGTTTGTTCTTTAATTTTATTGTTTGAATGACTCGTATGGCTAATCATAGTATGCCTTGCAGATTGTTATTACTAGCTTATGGCATTAGATCGAACATTAACGGATTAACTTCTACAGAAAAGGCGTTATTGATTTATTACGTACATGTATAAAATTTTGGTAGACGATGAACGAAAATTATCATTGAATAAAGTTTAAATGCCTCAGCTGTATTCTTAAATATGTAACTCTCCTAATTGAAATTTGTTGTTAGTCATTTGAATTCTTTTTTGAATTTCATTCATATATACAATTAAATTTTTTAGATATTCTGGTGTAATACAAACCAAATTATGTATATTACAATTACGTCGACAGTTCCACCCCTGCCGAATTTTACATGTGTTCATTTATTATGTTTGTCATTTATTATATTTTACATGTGTTCGAATTTAACAGATCCTCTCTCCCAGTGGTGACCCGTTGCAGAGATACGCAGGGTTAGACCTTAACACGAACCTATTTTTTTCGCCACAGAAGAACCGATGAGCCCGATTTACTTCTGTTTGATAGATCACACACAACTAAGAGAGACCACAGGTGAATGTTTTGTAGAGTGAAGAGAGTTGACATACAAGGAAAAATCGTCCTGCTGATATGTCCTTTCTACCGTTGAGCTGCCGACCATGAGAAAATCTTGATAGGCTGCCGGTATCCAGCAGTAGAGTATCTGATACATTTTCTGGACGCCGTGGGTACGTATCCCATCCGGCTCAATGAAAAAAAAATTTTTTTTTATACTGGGATTAACCCCATACAACTGTAAGAGTTGTAAAAGGGAAACTCAAACCGGATTCCGGTTGTTTCCGTGTGAGCTTGAATCAACTCTTTACGTCACACGCGTCGCTCCATTGTAAATTGTACCTAATGTTCAGAAATTAGATTGAAATTGAACTTTCCCTCATTACTATAAATATTTCTATGGTTATAGGAAATGAATTGAAAAATGTTTAGTGCATGTGTTTACTCTGAGTATAAATCTCTAAATATAGTTTTATTTGTCAAGGTAAGCATTTACTATGGATGGATTTCTTAACAAAACTTTGGCCACTTTCAAGTTCTCTGCACTTATCCACTCCCCTTCATTGGGAATTTAAAATAGCTTGGGCCCATCGTTGTCGATGTTAAGTTGTGTCCCCATGTTTAGGAGAGCCAAAGTTTAAAAACCTGCTAGATGACCTTGTTTGGCGGCACTTCTGTGTCATGTCTTTTAACCTTCCAGCTCTGAACTTTTTATAATCTGGTAATTTATCCCATTGAATAAAAAAAAAAAATCTATTCAGGATTAAAGCAACTAGATTTATATTTTCATGTCCCTCAAAGGTAACTGTATACGAACAGTAATATCTGGTTTTAATCATGAAGAAAGTGGCTCTTAAAGATTACGTTTGATCTTAGTATTTTTAAGGCTCGAGCAAGATTGGAAAAATAGAATAACTGGACAACTCTTGGTGAAATGAAGACTTGAAAGTGTCTACAGCAACCACGTGCAGCTTTACCTGGGCTGCGGGCTAGATTGTGAATTTTAAATGTTCATGTTGGCCTCACAGCAGGATATAAATGTAAAATTTAAAAATATTGATATTTCTTGAGCAAAAAAAAAAGTTACTGGATTAAAAAATTGAATTAAAAGTAGAACATATTTCCTAGACTTGGTAGCCTTCCTTCATTGATAATGTAATATAGTTTGATATGGCTAGTGTTAGTCGTCCCTTAAACCTCATCCCTTTTGTTAAGAGTCGGCGTTAAAAAATCCGACCAGTGGCCCCCACTGTTATATGGTATAGGAGATTTAACGTCACGTGGGATCGACCTCGTATTTTCAGAAAAAAATTTTTTTTGATTCTATGCCAACATTTAATCTGTGTATTTACTGTTTATTGGTTATTTCATTAACAAAGCTTTAGCCTAGTGACTTCCAATTTCCATCTAATTCTGAGCAATATTGAAAGATTGCCGTTCCAGATCATAGATGGCTCTACAAGCGACAAAATCTGGAAGATTTAGTCACAATTAGGTGATAGAATGAACTAGCTGTTGATAGTTTAATGGTGAGAATACCCGGCATGTAACTGGAAACGTGAGTTCAATAATAAGTAATAATAAACCTCAAAAACCTCAAAAAAATTATTTATACGAAAAATAATAAGTAATAATAAACCTCAAAAAATTATTTATATAAAACATAATATATAATAATAAACCAATATATATATAAATTTTCTAAACCTTATCAAATATTTAATAAATTTAATGGGAGCATTGTGGCCGTAGTTGTTGGACAATAATTTTTTTTACGTCCATATCGATATTTGTTGTTGCGAGCCAAAGTATGTGTTCAAGTGTACTCTTTCATTTTTGGATATTTTTCTTCAGGGCAAAGTTTGAACAATTCTATTCCAGTTTCTCTATTAGATGCAGTAATTGGATCGGCCTGAAGGTCACATAATTCCATTTGATATTTAGGATCTAAGGTGCTAATATCAGTATTTAATGGATTACTGAATAAATTTAACTTTGCTTAAGGTCATCAAATTGAGAAAATCTTCAATTAGGATATCTAATTTAGAAACAAATTTTTCAAAATTAACTGTTTTACTAAGTTGCTTCATTTCTTCGTAGAACTCTTTACAAGTTTCAAAATGAATTAAATTGTTTTCCTGCAAATTTGACTTCAACAATTGTAGTTTGTTTCTAAACCCAGTAAAATTATTATAAAGACAGCACCGTTTTGACCTTTTCCTTGTAGGAATTTATTCAAGATATTTAAATAATCTGTAATGGCTTTTAGGAAAGCAAGGGAACATAGAAAATTTCCATTAACTAAACTTGCTATTAAATCTTCATCGGTGCCCACACTTCTGTGAGAAAAAGATGAATTTCTTTTCGAAGTGCAAAAAATCTCTTGATCATTTTCTCGCACTTAACCAGCGAATATTACTATGTAAAAGCAGATCGCCATACTCAGCATGCAGTTCGTCCAAAAAAGCTTTAGAATTTATGTGTGTAAGAGAACGATTTCAGCAACGAATTAAATTGGTAATTTTGACAACCTTTTTCATTACGTCGTTTAGTCTCAGCGAAATGCCACACAATGTCTCCTGGTGCACAGTACACTGCAACATTGGACAATGCATGCGCAGTGAGAGCGATTCGTGCTGTCGTTAGATGCTTCTTATTACTGCAGCTTCATAAAAACATTTGTTTGATGACGCCGCACCATTCTTAAAAGATTTCAGAAGTTTGCCGATCGGCTTAAGAATGTTTTGTAAACTTTATAGAATGGGTAAGTTGAAAATTGCATATCAAGTAAAGTAATATAAGTTGATAAAAATTATAAAGTGGATTATTTATTTAAAATTTGAAGTAAAAACTTGATTTTGTTCGCGGGCCATGAAAATCCTTATGCGGGCCGCTAATTGGACAACGCTGAAGTAAGTCATATTTGAATTATGGATAATTGCAATGTTCACACAGATTACAGCGTAGTATATTGACATTTTTGATCAACGGTTATATCCAGTTCACGTGGTTGTTTTTGGTGAAATTATGAACTAGTCGGATTATAGAGGCTCGACTGTGTTAATAATACTAATGTAAAAAAGGACGCTGTATACGAATGATCTCGCGGTTAAATTTTAGATTTAAAATTAGATTTTAAACTTCAATCCCACAAGCGATGTGTGAATTATCCTTAAAATGTATCTCCCACTAATGGACTTAAAAGCATCTCGGGAGTGTTTAAATGATGTAAAACTGAAAGGAAACGAGTGGAAAGCTCTTGTACTTTCACCATATCCAAAGATTTAATATTTGTTAACCTGTGTTCTCAGTGCTCGCTTCAAATTAGAACTAGTAGTTCATATGAAATAATGTTTGCTAATGCAATACACCATTTAACTCGATAAAAACTTCGCTGTAATGATACTTAATACCTTGCCCAATAATACGAAGAACTGATCTTCCAAGAATAGGCATTTACTATCTCTGACCTTCTTTAAATATAGATTTAACTTCCTTCCGACTGATCAACAAGCTGATTTCTTGGTAGTTAATTTTTTTTGTAGGACAGATTAATAAAATGAGCTGTAAGTAGATTTAAATACATAAAAGTCAAATGTGATTCATTGAAAGGTAAACTCAGTCAGTAGCGCGCCAGAGTCGTAATCTGCAGTTCCCAGGTTCGAGTCCTAGCTGGGCCAGCGTTGAGATTTATCTCCGCACAAATCCCCGCTCTGCTCACGGTCAGTAGGAGACACAGATGGGCTTCGAAAGTCCGTCGGATGGTACGTTAAATTAACCCTGTGCACGTTAAAGAACATTAAAGTTTGATGGCCTTGACGGGAGGTTACCATCTGTCTCTTAATAGTTGTCCAGTGGGTCCCCCTCCCATAACCTTCTCTGAGCCTTCGGGATCCTTGTGGCTTGACCATATAGCCCGTTGTGTGCAAAAAAAAGTACCGCTCAGAACTAAAACAACCCAACAACAACGCTGTCCGCGACTGCTTATATTGATGTTAAAAATTGGTATTATTTGTTCTTCTTATTGTTATTGTTACAAATTTGTAAATAATGTACTTATTTCTGTAATTTTCTCAGTGAGGTATTGTGTTTACATGTATAGTTATGCCCTCAGATGTGTTTTATATGTTAAAAATTTCTGACTGCTGTCCGCCAACTGCAGTTCCCAGGTTCGAGTCCCAGCTGGGTCAGCGTTGAGATTTATCTCCGCAAAATTCCCCGCCCTGCCACGGTCAGTAGGGGACACCGTTGGGCTTGGAGAGGCCGCCGTCCGTCGGATGGGACGTTAAGCCGTGGCCCCGTGTGCGGGAGAGCTATACCCTGTACACGTTAAAGAGCATGCTGGATGGCCTTGACGGGAGGCTACCATCTGTCTCCCAACAGCTGTTCCAGTGGATCCCCTCCCCCAACCTTCTCTGAGCCTTCGGGGTCCTTGTGACCTGGCCATTTATCCCATTTTACCCAACCCAACACTGTCCGCCGCCTCTGGGAGGAATTACTGGGGAGGGGGGGGGGACAAAGACACTGGATTTCCATTGCAGTGGAATATTTTCCCCTTCGTTTTAGAGGTTTTTTTTTTTAATTATGAGCAATGCGTGAATATGCATAGGTTTAATAATTTCTGGCTTCCACTACCCTTACTAACATTCTCAAGGAGGGAGGGCATTGACCTCCCTCACTAATAGATCCGGCCCTGGATAGCAATTATTACTATTTGTAACTGTAGTCTAATCGTTATTTGCATTACAATTTTTAAATTTCAAAGCAAAAAGGACGTATATCATAAACTTTGCGGAATCGCAAAATACGCAAAAAAGAAAGACTTGGTTTTTATGTGATGCACAAATGTTTTAAATACAAGTTTCTAATGAGTTCTCGAGGTTTGAAACGTAGACGTCTTGTTTAAGGGGGAAAAAATTCCGTTGCATTCTTCAAACAGATGGGATTGGATATAAGAGGAGAAAGACCAAAGAGATTAACGTTTTAACTGATCGTATAAGAAGCAGAAATAAAAATTGCGTTATCCAAACTTTAGTAAATCGTACATTCGGTATTCAGATTATAAAACAAATAAAAAAAATTAAAAATAAAACCTATCTTTCCATATGTGCCCTAAAAAGCGGAAAATAAAACTAAACCATATCGATGATGCAATCAGTCACTGAGTTCTTATTCACTTCAAAAGAAGATAAGGCGCAGATTTACCTACTCAGCAAGATTGCCGGCCCCTATCTTCTTTTGAAGCCTTAACTGGCATAGTGGTTAGGCAGCTAGCAACTGTTCCAGCAAAGCAAACTTTGTGTGCTGTATTAGCTCTAACTGAGACAGTGGTCAGCAGTGACTTCGGTCTTAGTAGGGCATGTCCTTGTATGAGAAGGCCTGTGAAAGCTAGGAGTAGCTTCTAGGATTCTTCTCTGTCTCGCAAATAAAAAAAAAAGAGAATACGAATTCAGTGACTGATTGCACTATCGAAACGATTTAGGTTTATTTTCTGCTTTTTAGGGCACATATGGAAAGATAGGTTTTTACTTCAATGCAAGCCCGGACGGACGGCACTCGAACCTGGGAATTGGAGATAACGAGCCATCCCCGCCCCAACGGAAACTCGATGTTCTTAGTATTGATTGTCCTCAGTAAGAAAACATGATACTTCATTCTTGACGTATGAAACAAACGTTGGGGCTCTTCACCCCTCTATTTTGCTTATAAATCGTTGAAAAGAACCATTTCTGGTAAAATTTAAGTTAATCGTGACGAAATATGAGTTGTAAAAATGATATAAAACTCGTATGCCATCAGCTCAATAAAGTGAAGATCGAAAGTTGCAAATTTGCAGTACACCAATCAAAATTCAGAAATTTAGAGCTTGTTTGAATGGCGAAAAGGCGAAACTACCTGTCGGCCTGAAGAAAAAGGTGGAAGATAGCGGAATACCTCGAGAAAAAATCAATGAAAAAGTCAGATCGTCAGTCAAAAGACCATTCCAGAACAAAATCCACGGCAATAATTCTGGAAAAGTGTCAAAATACGATCCAGAATATCTGTTATGGGTTGATTTCTGTTTTTCTTTTCTGTAGTCAAAATTTGTTTGTAGTTTGGCTTTATCGTACCTCTCTTATCGAGCATTTCGTCAAGAATGAAGTATCTTTTGTGCTAACTCCAATCTTGATAAATTTTTTTACTAGGACCAAGGAGGTCAAATAAGTTGTTAACATAATTATCGATGCTAATATCTTCTCGATGTGAGATGATTCCGCTATTTTAGCATGATTTCTGATTTTATTAGTACTGTCATCCTCACTAGTTTTTAGCGAAGTCCTGAGTTTTTACCTATATTCCTATTGCTTTTCGCTTAACATTTGTCAAAACAGTTATTCCACCATAACTTTCGAACGCCTTGGAGAAACTTAAAGATTTATGTGTCAAATAAAAGCTTGTGACGCGGATAGTGTCATAAGCTACAAAAAAACTAACCCCTATGCTTTCTATTCACTCCCTTAAAAAGGGGAAATATGAAAACTATTCTCCCGCTATATCTCCAGAACCTCGAGTGCCAAAGTAAAAAATTATACGTCAAATAAAAGCTTCTGATGCGAGGAATATCATAGGCTGTGAAAAATTAACTCCCCCATGCTTTCTCTCCCCCCCCCCCTAAAAAAGGGGGATATATGAAAACGATTGTTCCCCTATATCTCCTGAACGCGAGTACAGGAAGTAACAAGCTATGCGTCAAATGAAAGATTGTGACGTGGGGAGTGTCGTGAACTATAAAAAAAAAATGTCCCCCTTTCTTCCCCCCTAAAAAAAGGAAAATATGAAAAATATTCTTCTGCTATATTTCCAGAACGTGAATGCCTAAAGTAACCAGCTATAAATCAAAGCTTCTCATGCAGGGAGTGTCATAGGCTATTAAAAATTAACCCCCATTCTCTCATCCCCTTTAAATAACGGAAATGTGAAAATCGTTCTGCTATATCTTTCGAAAGCCTACAGTTACGAGTTATGTGTCAAATGAAAGCTCATATAATGACCGTCTTAAACTATTTCGAATTTTGCCCGCACTATTCTCTCCCTCGTAAAGGCGGCGGATTAAACTTTAATGAGTCATACCTGAAATTAAAGCTTGTCCCGTCTCCAATGCCATGGGCTATCTGAAACACGACTTCAAAAGGGAGAAAAAAATGTGGTTGATGTTTGAGTCAAATATCAAATGAAAATTTTTCAATGTTTTTTTTTGTAATAAAGAAAACAAAATATAAATAAATTAAAAATTTTAAACAATACTTAATTTCCTATATGGGCCCTAAAAAGTAGAAAATAAACCTAAAGCATATCAATGGTGTAATCAGTCACTGAGTTCGTATTCACTTCAAAGGAAGATAGGGCGCCGATTTACCTACTCAGCAAGATATACCGGCGCCTTTTCTGCCTTTGAAGCGAAAACGAATTCAGTGACTGATTGCACATCGAAGTGTTAATTAGAAATTGAAAAAAATGCCTTGAATTAGAATGTGAAATGGAATATGTAACGTTAATTTAATTTACTGTAATTTAAAATGCAGAAAAGTGTTTTCATCCGATATCATCATCATATTCAAGCAGCCGTTCTATTAGACCGTGCAATTTAGTCTCCATGCATATCTATCCTGAGCTACATCTACTGCATCTGGCCACTCACTATACACCAATTCTAACAAGGCCCTGTTTGACATTGCCCCCCACTTTGTAGGTCGCCTTCTCTTTCTGAGGCCTTTAGGCACACTGTTCTTAACCCTATTCGCTAATCTGTAATTATGCATACGGACAACATGGCCAAACCAACGGAGTCTTCTCTCTGCACTATATGCTGCTCAAAGGTAGTTGTCAATTACTTTGCCTAATTTCATCATTACTCACAAAGTTGAACCACCTAATACCCAAGATACTGTGTAAGCACGTAGAATCAAAACCATCAAGTTTCCTGTTACCTTGTTTACAAAGGGTCCAAGTTTCACTACCATAAATAACTCTAGAAAGAACGAAACTATTATACAGTCTAATTTTATTCCTTAGGTGTATACGCCTATTTTTCCACACACTGCATAGATTCTTAAAAGTTGCAGAAGTAATCCCTATTCGTTTGTTAATCTCATGCCGCACATCACCAGTATCTTACATATGTACGTAGCTCCCTAATTAATCCTTTTTTTTTTCTATTAATGACGTAAAATTGCACGAATTTTAATACTTATTGTACAACCATTCTAACGATGGAAATCAAGACTTCGATACTTGTAATAATATGGACTGACTAGTGGACTTTATACACTCCCTTAGTACTACGTTCAGAAGTATGCAAATACAACACAATGATGCGTCACCGTGCACATTTTGCATGGTGAAAAACGCACAAACTTATGAATCACCCTAGTAGCTATAAGATGTTAATTTCAATTTGAATTTTTAGTTAACTGAGTTGAAGAAATTATGAGCGTGAAAGCAAAAAATGGATAACGCTTGGGATGATTTATAAATGTAAAACGATATGGCGGACAGTAGAATAGGTAAGTTGTGTAGTAATGTTTAGGTGCAAATGAAAGAGATCTAGTTAATCTAGTGAAATTTACACTTCCGTTTTTCAATTCATTTTGTTGCGGGGTTTTGAAACTAAAATTGCATGTTGTAGGTCTAGGTAAAAAATCTGAACTCCTGAATAAAGAACCAATGGATATTTCCATTTGAAGTGCTTTTATATTTTTATTTGTACAACATTCAAACGCGCAAGCTTAACCCATTTCAAGTTATATATCTGCAAATTTTATCAAAATGCGAAAAACCAAAAATAAAGAACCAATGGATATTTCTATTTGAAGCGCTTTTATATTTTTATTTGTACAATATTCAAACGCGCAAGCTTAACCCATTTCAAGTTATTTATCTGCAAATTTTATCAAAATGAGAAACGGAAGTAATGTGTTTTTTAAAAGTATATTTTATTAAAAAAAAGTCTACAGCACGTTCATGATCAGTGGTTTTCTTTCGTGAATATAGTAATTTACGAAATTGAAATAAAGTAATTAAGTTCATGAAACGCTGCAGTAGGCTGTAAGTACATTGTGCGTGTGGGATCGATTTTCCAGAGTACCAATATATTCTTTTTATTCGCTCTTTGGTAATAATGACTTCGAAAGCATTAAATTTGTATCAAGCATTTTTTAATGCGCTTCTTCAGTTATTCAAATGTTGCTAGTTAGTTGAAGCTGAACAACTAGTTTGTTTTTTTTTGCTGTTATTTCGCTGCATATTAGTTATTGAATTCTTTGCTGTGCAGATGCAGTTTTTCTAAAGAACTTCTAAATCATGATTATTTTGAAATTTATTACTGTATTTAGATGACCAAATGAAAATTGCCGTTGGTGAAATTGTAATAATTTATAAGTAATATGCATGGTTCAGTTTTATAAGGAGCCGATATGATAATTGGGAAATGCTGTTGGGCTAGCTTTAAATATTGCTTAACTGTTGGGTCTTCTAGTTACTATTTAACAAGGCCTACATACCCGATTTTCAAAAAGTATAGTCTACGGCTGAATTCAGATTTTATTGAAAAAAAATGGAAAAGTCTATCCTGCACTGGGAGTTAAAAAATTAATGTGCTCTTTTGGATTCCATTAACGGTAGTTCCCAACGAAAATAAATTCCAGAATTCAGAACTGAAGCATAACATATCACAACAACAGAATTGTAATGGTCAATTAGAATTAATTTTCCCTTAGTATTTTTCCCTTGAACTGGAATTAAACATATATCTACTTACTTTCTTATGGAACAGGGGTTGGCTCAGTTGGTAGTGCACCAGGCTGGTAGTTTGTAGTTTCAACCTCACCTGTGCCAACTTTTAGATATATCTCCCGCTAAATCTCCACCCTGCCCTCGGTCAGAAATGAGACACCGGTGAACTTGGAAAGGCCACCGTCTGTTGGTTGGGGCGAAAAGTCATTGCCCCTTGTGCAGGTTAAAGAACACGCTGGATCGCCTTGACGGGAGGCTACTATCTGTCTCCTAACAACCGTCCAGTGGGTCCCCTCCCCCTAACCTATTCTGAGCCCTCGGGGTCCTTGTGGCCTGGCAATTTAGCTCATTGTGTGCAAAAAAAGTGCCAACTGCTGAGCTTTTAAAGGATGGGAGAATATTTCACATTTGATTTAGTTACTAATATTAATCCTTAATAAAACTGTTTGACCCATGTTTCTTGGTAATTAAAGTAGCGCATGTGATCATTCAGATGAAGCTACTAAAGGAAATCCAAAATAAGGACTTTGGAGGGAAGTGTTTGGCGTTGATTTAAGCACCACTTCTCTGCCTGATGTTGAAGTCATTATAAACTTTCATCAAACAGGGAATATATCGGATAATTGGAATATAGTAGCTGGCTTCTTGATATTTTCAGTGGAAATATAATAAACATTCGGATATCTGACAGCCGGAGTCAGAATTCATGCGCAGTTAACTTTATGCAGCGCTATCCAGATGTCCAACGAAGGAAAAAAGGAAGTTAAAATAATAGATTCAAATTTCACGAAAATTTTTATAATAGTGAAGCTATTTTCGCTTGTAATTTAGTTTACAAGGACATTTTTTGAGTTTGATATGAAATTTTTTGAATTATAATTTAAAACGTAATTTTATATGTACGAAAAAAATGTTAAAGTTTAAAATATGTTACTTTTTGAATGATAAAGACGTTTCATTCTCATCAGCTTTGACAGATCATATGTTAGTTAATAACCAGTGAATTTAATATAGCTAGATCGTTTAGAAGTTCAAATTAGACTTCATATTAGAATAAATTAGTGTATATGTATCCTATCGGAACATTTCAAATAATATATTTTGTCATCTCTATATTTAGCATGTTATTTTCTCTTATGGTGGCTTGAACACAACTTAAAGTGAGTAAAACGTTTTTTTTTTAAAGTGTTTTTAGGAAATAAATTTAGCATTGCGTGTTTCTGTTTTAAAATGCGAGTAGAGGTAACCCTCGTTTAAAGCGGGAATACGTTCTTGGGAGACCCGCTTAAAAGGGTTTTTATTTGCTTATTTTTTGTGTATCGTATTGATCTTTTTGATATTTTATCTCCTCCTCAAGAAAAAAAAGATAACAGTTTCACTTTGTCGTCTAGACTTCGAACTTTTTTGTTTATAGAAATAAATATTATTTTTGTGTTGGATAGGTATTGACGAAATAATACGATTTGCACTTCCCTAATCTCCCAAAAGATGAGTTTGGGTTCAATTTTTCGAGCCCAATTTGGAGGAAAAAGTTCTCTGACGTATCAAAAGACATAAACAGAAATGCATGTCGCTATTATTTTACATATGCTTTTATTATTATTATTGTATGATAAAATTAAACTACTAATACTTTTTGGAACGAAAAATAGAAATACTAGTAGCAGAAACTGAAATTTCGTGGGTAACATCATTATAACCCAGTGAGACATTCATTTATTAAAGATAGAAAATACTGAAAAAGTAAAAAGCTGTATGGTGTTTTTTAATTACTAAAGACAGGTTAAATTGTAATAAAAATATTTTATAATTATTAATTCCCGCGAAAGGTTTGGTGTAAAACGTATGTCCGTTGATGGCTTTTCCCATCGATAAATTCATTCTTAGCTTTCCAGTTTAACGTACAAATCCACTTAGGCGACGGCAGCGTCCCCATAAATTTCAGAGGATTTGCTCCTGATCCACGGTAGCTAGTAAACGATCTCTTAAACCAGCATAGTTAGAACTAAGTGAGACCTCCACACCAAATTTGGGACCGATAGTTCAATTAACCGCGGAGCTACAGGCAACCGAAAATTTCTGCCACCAATGACGTCACATGTCCATCCTTTCGCCGGAATTACGTCTATTATATAACATGATTTTTACTTTTTTTCTCAATTATAATAAATATTTGAAATTTAAATTATTCTTATGCCCGAGTCTAATTCATCTTTAGTCTACTTCTAACAAATCATAACCAGGGGATTACAGATATTATTTTTCTCCCAATTCGGTTATTTCTTTGCATTAATACTAATGAAATCGAGCAGTATTTGGTTTCGGGTAAAATTGGGTTCTATTACAGAGTACTTTTATGGTGTAATAATAGTAACCTCCTCCCTCTAATTTGAATTTTTGCCCATTCAGAAAATTACTATTTGACTTTGTGTCTATCTGTAGACATTTAACTCGTTGGTTTAAGAGATAAATGAAAAATTCTTTTTGTGTTGTATAAGTGTTAATAAAATATTAAATTTTCATAATCCAAATCACCAAATAGTTTGAATGTCTCCCTAGATCGCTAACGTTGGAAAATGACAAAATTTAAGTGAATATTATAACTATTGATGCTAGAAAGTTGGTAGATTGTGGTTGTGCAAGGGGTTTACATTAAAGCAATTTACCCCTATTTAAACGTAATTTTCTTATTATTTATTTAGACGCAACTTTCTTATTTAAAGAGAGAAACAATTTTTTTCGGTTGAATTGGTCGAAATTTTTCATTAGTTTGAATTTCTACCATTTAGAGCATAGATTCCCAACGGGGGCGCTGGAGCCTTCCATGGGGGCGGTAGCTGATCCAGAGGCAAATGGGGGGCGTTGAAGCAGTCAAGAGGGGCGGTCAAATAAATAAATAAATTTAATGGAATTTTCTGTGACAACCTTTTTATCTCTTCTATTCTGTGGTGTCTTCCTGGTGATTCTAGTCATCCACTACCTCATCCGTCATGTACAGCTTTTCAACTGCAGCTTGGACAATAAGTTCCCTGCTACCGCCTACTAGCGTACTGGTACGTCTGAAGTCGACTGAGATGCTCTCAAAAGTTCTCTTCAAGATCACAGATTGAATATAAGCTTCAATATGTTTTCCCACTCCAAGTCGCTTTGAGTATGCTTTATGGTACGTAGTTACAATACCATCCCACGTCAGAACATAAGGTATAATATTAACATTACACTTGTGAATTAGGCTCAACTCATAGCCAGCAGATCATACTTCCTCTTCTTTTCAACCTCTACTGTCTGCAGGTTATCCTGAGATGTTATTCCTACTTCAATAATTGTAATCTCATTCAATACCTTAACATGCACTACTATATCAGTATTATTATGTTGGACATGTGTGTCCGTCCTGATAGGCAAATCAACCTTGATGCAATAATAATATAATAATAAATTTATTATATTTAATATTTTTTTATAATTATTTTTTAATATAATAAAATATCTGTTTTCGTGAATAAATATTTTATCTAGCTATGTAAATTATCTTATTGTTATCGCGTTAATAAGCATTTTCAAATTAGCATTAGGTATACCTATACCTAATTTGTTTTAGTTTAGAATAGATTGACGGTGACAAGTCCTTGCAAGTTGTTAGGCAAACACGCGGTTCATGCAATTTAACATGTTTCGACAAGAATATGGGAGCTTGAAATGACTTGTTTACGGAGCAAGTGCGCCGGCATCGCAAACATACAAGTTAATGCGTGCACAAAATCAAATCTATAAAAGCGATAGCTCTAGGAATGTTTTATTATTTTTATGTGCTTCGCCGTGATAAATAGTCGTGAGTGATAAGTGTTAGAAGTCATTATAAACATTATTTTTATAACTATCTATAAATCTGTTGAGAAGTTAATTTGTATTTGAAAATGTCTGAATCTACATCTAAAAAGAAATACCGGCAGTACAGTTTTGAGTATTTGAAATATGTATTTACGTACTCTCCTACAAACCAATCATTACCTATGTGTTTAATTTGCCGAAAAGTTTTTTCAAATGAAGCTATGAAACCTTCAAGGCTACAAGAGCATTTAAATAAAATGCATGCTGATAAGAAGAACAAAGATTTATCCTATTTTCAAGAACTGGAAAAGCAATATTTAAAACAGCCAACTATGTCAAACCTTTTTGCGTCGTCTTCTAAACAAGATGATGATGGACTACTACGAGCCTCATATAACGTTTCATTGTTAATCGCAAAAGCAGGAAAACCACACACAATTGGCGAGGAATTAATTTTGCTGGCAGTCAAAGAGATATTAAAAACTGTTCTTCATCATAAGACACCGTCAGATATCATCAAAAAAATTCCTCTCAGTAATAATTCAGTGCAAAGAAGAATAGATGAAATGGCAAAAGACGTTGAAATATCATTATGTGATTACTTAAAGACTTGCAAATTTTCCATTCAACTCGATGAATCAACTCTACCAAATAACGAAGCCTCTACCAAATAACGAACTCTTATCATATATACGATTTATAAAAGAAGAAAAAATTCACGAAAAGTTATTATTTGCTAAAAATTTGGAATCTGATACAAAGGGAGAATCTATATTTAATACCATGCAAAAGTTTTTTTCAAGAGAAAAATTCCTATTTGCAATATTTTGTCTGCTGCTACTGATGGTGCTCCAGCAATGACAGGGCGTCATAAGGGTTTCATAGCGCATTTGAAACAAACAGTGCCAAATGTACTCGCTGTACATTGTATTATTCATCGTCAGCATTTGGTTGCAAAAAATTTGAATGAACGTCTGCATACGTCGCTCCATTACGTTATTAAAGCAATCAATAAGATTAGAAGCAATTCATTGAATGACCGATTATTTGGTAAGCTTTGTAATGAAAATGAAGAAGATTACAATCGCTTGCTGCTGCACACAGAAGTACGTTGGCTCTCTAACGGTGTTTGTCTGAATCGTTTTTTCAATCTATTTGACTCAGTACTGGACTTTCTTGAAGACAGAGACGAAAAATTGCGCGAAAACCTGATTACGTCAAAAAATGACATCGCTTATTTGACAGACCTGTTTAAAATATTTAATCAAGTTAATTTACAATTGCAAGGTGAAGAGTTGAATTTAATTAAAACAAAAAACGTCATAGCTGCTTTTGCGGAAAAAACTTCTTCTATTCAAACGAAATCTAGGTAGAGGTGAATACAACCACTTTCCCACATTATCAGCAGTCTCTGCAAAACCGGAAGATTTACTTACTTACTGCCAACACTTGGAAGTTCTTCATGTTGATTTTACGGAGCGTTTCCAAGATATTTTAAACATGAATATACCGAGTTAGGTTTTAGATCCTTTCGCAAACACAGATACTGAAGAGTCATCAAATTTGGAAGAGGAACTCTTAGAACTCACGACTAACGATGCACTCAAAGTAAAATTCAAACATGGATACCAAGAGTTCTGGCTTCAAAAATCAGTACCAGTTCTCTACCCTGGATTGGGGGCAATAGTACAGAAGTTTTTAATCGCATTTCCTTCGTCCTATATGGCTGAGCGTGGATTCAGTGCAGTAGCTAATTTACTGTCAAAGAAGAGGAACAGACTACACATCACTGAACGTGGCGATCTGCGATTGATGTTAACGAAATTGGAACCCGACATTAACAAATTGTTAACACTCCACCAGCCTCAACCATCTCATTAATTTTATTTATTTATTATTAATTTTGTGTTTATCTCATTATTTTTTATTTCTTATTGATTCTGTGTTTATTTTTAAAATTTTAATAAACAATTTTATTGTACATTTGGTTGTCGTTCTATTAATTTCTGCTTTATGATTTTTAATAGATAAATAAACAGATAAATTAGGTACAGATAATATGCAACAATATTTCATGTAAAATTAACTATTATGGACTAGGGGGGGGCGTTGAAAATTTTGTTCTCTTCTAAAGGGGGCGATGGTCCAGAAAAGGTTGGGAATCACTGATTTAGAGGGATTCTGTCTGGACTCTGCAAATAACTAGCATACTAATCGAACTTTCCCGCATCACAGATACTTAATAAAGTCATCCTAGTAATCTTCAGTTCCCAAGTTCGAATCCTAATTATGTTTGCTTTAATATTTATCTTCTCTAACGTCCACTC
Organism: Ryuthela nishihirai; assembly: GCA_038380435.1. Classification (NCBI taxonomy): domain Eukaryota; kingdom Metazoa; phylum Arthropoda; class Arachnida; order Araneae; family Heptathelidae; genus Ryuthela; species Ryuthela nishihirai. The sequence continues at coordinate 5,718,262 of JAWZYU010000013.1, forward strand.
TGCCCTCGGTGACAGGGTACACCGATGGGCGTAGAAAGGCCGCCGGGTGGATTAAGTCATGACCCCTTGTACAAGAGAGTCATATCTATCCTCCTGTACTGTTAAATAACATGCTGGATGGTCTTCGCAACATGGCTATATTATTTAGCCCATTGTGTGCAAAAAAAGTGTCGCTTAATAATCCTGATCGTGAAGAAAATGGATGTGTAATGTAATAAGACTTGTTTGAATGTGCAAAAGTTGTCAGATATTTTTTCAGGATGTTGAATTTTGTTTGAAAAAGCATATAAGGTTTTATTTTTGTATAATATGTTAGTCCAAAAATGCATATTGTAATTTTTTTTAATCATTTTTCTGGTTAGACCCGAAATGCAAATTATTTGGGAGGGTTAAAAATGTAGTTAATCAGGTAAAAACTCAGAAAAGTTTTCACCAACTCATATCGTAATTATACTGAAAGTTTCACCTTGACGTCATTATATAGCTTGGAAAAACCTGTGCTGTTCAAAATCAATTACACTTTCAAAGTACTAAATATTATTTACATTCAGTTAATTCCTTTTGCTACCTTTTTTTTTTTCAATGGATATGCGATTCATTTTAAAGTGAATAGATTCTATATTAATTCGCATGAAAGGGAGAAGTTGCAGTTTTTCACTAATAAACTTTAGAGAGAAAAATAGTACATATGCAAATAATAAAAGCACCTCGTTGCCTTGTCCATAAATTTCTGCATGCCGTTTCAGGAGCAAAAGAAAAGACGGAAGTGGGAACTGAAATTCATTCACCACAGGAGTATCGATCGAAATCGATGTTAAAGAAAAATTATTTCAGTGGTTGATGAAAAAGTGATGTTTTTATTTGGAAACTTTCATCATTTTGTTGGTTTCTTTTTCATTTATTCTTTTTTTTTTCTCTCCTTCTTTTTATGTACTACTGATGTAATCTAGATCATATCTGTAAAACCATATATGTACATTCCCGCTGATAAGCTTCGGCTTAGTGGGATTTTTTATGTAAAATAATTATAGATAATACTATTGAAAATGAATTTGAACTTTGTTGTTGAAGTTCAAACCTTGCAAATAGAAGAGTGTCAAAATACTCTGATGGGACAACATTGTGCTGCTGCTAGGTCTTATAGCGATTATTCCGTGACTAGCACAATTATATGAGCTTTATACACGAATGTCTGAGTAGGAACTGATATTCTGCGTTTTTTTTTCAGCTGCATATGTATTATATGTGTATAAATATTATTGCTGATAAAAGAAACTTTTTGCTCAGATCGCAGGAGTTGTTTGCCTTGTTCAGAGATATTGACTTTTCCATTTGAAGTTCTTTTGCGACGCTGGGCACGGAATGTTCAGAAATAGCTTTGGCTTCGTGATATAAGAACCTTCATTTATATTCAGCATTCGAAACATACCAATGATGAAATTTGAAAGACAGCATTCTGGTATTTCCATTGATAACCAATTGAGAAAAAAAAAATCCATTCTTCGGAATAAAATTATACTTCTTATTCATTATGCAGTGGTTTCAGATTTGTTTATGTTTATTGACCAGAGCCATATGCAGTCTTTGTGTGTATAAGAATGTTATGGGTGTTCTTAAGTAGGGTAGGTAGAACTGATTGAAATATTGCAATAATAAATAGGATGTTGGTGCAACATAAATTTTAGATTAAACCTTAGCTCATTAAGTTTATTGTTTTTTAATTTATTGAAGAAATCCATATCAAATTCCTTAAAAATTGTAATTCTGATTTGAAAAGAAATTATATAGCGTTTTGCGATATCAAATGAATTTTTATGATAATGCGACATTCTAGAACGCAGCCCAAGGTTTTTAAATCAGCCCTTTTATCGTTTTTTTTTTATTTACAATAATTGCCATTTGTTACGTAGGCCACTTTTCCTTAGTGTCACAAAATATTTTAATTATTTGTATTTGTACATAGCCAAATGGTTACCCTGATTGACTGCTGATCGAACGGAGCAGGTTTCGAGCCCCGATATGGCATGGATGTTTTTTATGTGCAGGTTGTCTTTCTGCTGAAGTCTTGGCTAGGGTGTATTTATATTGAGAAGTTTCTGTCAAATCTCTGTGGCAAGCAACTGCTTTGAGGGTAATTTATTTTTATCTGTACATTAAAAGTGTTAATAGAGAAATAAAACAAAAGAAAATGGAAAGTTAATATTCTCTGTTTCGGTATAATATTTTGTACCTATTTTTATTTAATAAACAAATTAAAATTGGTAGATGTGGGATTTCGCAATTCGATTTTTGGGTAGCAGACAAGTCAGTGGACATTTTTTTAACACCATGTGAATATATAAATATTTTCATTCAGATAATGCGAATTTCAAGGAGTCTGATATATTTCGTGGGAGAGGTGTGTGGTAGGGGGTCCCACTCACATGTAGACTATATGCATCAGTCATTGAATAATTTTCAACCTTTCTACCCTCCTAAAGTCCGATTTAAAGCAGAAACTGAACCAAGTTCATCCTTACTTGTGTGGAGAGGGGGATCCCGCAGAATATTGGCTGCTTATCAGACCTATAATCTTTTATTTTTGAGGAAAAACATATACTTCAATATATATATAACAATACTGAGTACTTCAATATAAACAATTTTTTTTTATATTTTTATCTTGATCGTGCTTATTACTAAGTGCAGTTGCATTAAAAATATACAAGCATAGCCCTTTTTTCGATAATCGAAGTTTCTGTTTTACTACTATAGCACCAACTGTTTATTTTCCAACGAGTTCGTAACGATCGTCATCGTTGGATCAGGAGTTGTCAGTTTTCTGACGCGTCAGAATGACTTTCTCAGTCAATCTTACCAACCGTAGGGAAATTTCCCTTTGTGCGGGAGTTTTCAAAAGAATTCTGGTAAAAAGGGAAGTTTTACTATAATCGAATTAAAATGCTGGAATTTTACTGGAAAATAATAATCCCTAAAAATTCTCGTAATTCTTATTTGAAATCAAGTATGTAATTTACTTCGAACTGTCGAAATTGGCTACGATATTTTCTACATTGATTTATATATTTTTTAGATATTCGCTGTATAAATATAGTTATTGCAAGTAGGTAGAAATTATCTGTGATGACATTACCAATTTTCATCTGTCTCTTTAGGGTCGGGGGGTGGTGGCTTAGCCGATAGCGAGCCAGGCTCGTAATCTGCAGATCAGCCCTTTTATCAGTTTTTTTCCCAGCTGGGCCAGCGTTGAGATTTAGCTCTGCAAAATTCTTCGATCAGCTCTGAGATTTATCTCAGAGCTGATCGAGGTGAAACGACCCAACCCGTCTCTTTATCTTTGAGATTCAGAGACTGGAGGCTTTAATAAATCAGTGGTTTGTTATTTCTTTTATAGCCTCCAAAGGCCCCTAATTTCGACAATTTCCATTATTAGACAACCAAACTGTCAGAAAAACGAGTTATGTTTGCTTATAGTTCAAAAATTATGTCGTAACAGTTTTCTTCAATTTCTTCTAATTTGCTGTTCATTACAACTACAAAAGCTGCTAGGATAACAGAACTTGCAAGAACATTACAAATGGACAGTATATGGAAAACACTTTCTTCTTAGCAATGAACTAGTGAATGCCTTTTAGTATGCAATATTCATAAGTATATACACCAAAGAGACAAAACATTATGACCACCTGCCTAAGATGATGTTGATCCTCCACATGCCGCCAAAACAGCTCTTACCCAGCGAGGCATGGATGCTACAAGATTTCTAAAGGTGTCTTGTGGTATTTGGTATAAACACGTTACCAGCAGATCCTTTAACTCTTGTGAGTTACATGGTTGAGCCACCGCAGATTGGATATGCTGTTCCAACACAAACCACAGATGCTCGATTGGATTGATATCTGGGGAATTTGGAGGCCAAGGCAATACTTGGAAGTCTTCCTAATGTTCAATGAACCATTCTCAAACAATCCGGGTAATGTGGCATGGCACGGCACATTATCCTGCTGAAAGAAGGCACTACTAGAGGGGAATACCATTGCCATGAAAAGATGTATCTGGTCTGCAATGATGTTTAGGTAGGTGGTAGACATCATAGTTTCCTGCACAGAAATGACTGTAACCCAGGGTTTCCCAGCAGAACATAGCCCAAAGCATTACACTTCCTCCACCGGCTGTTTTTCGTCCCATGGTGCATCCTGGTGCCAACACTTCGTCAGGTAAATGATGCACACTTACCCGGCCATCCACATGGTGCAACAGGAAATGAGATTCATTGGACCAGACGACCTTCTTCCAATCATTCAAGGTCCACTTTTGATGCTTGCGTGCACATTGTAGGCACTTTCGACGGTGAACCGAGATTAGCATGGTCACTTGGAACAGCTGTGCAGCCCCATTTTCAGCAGGATTCAATGTATTGTGTGTTGTGACACGTTACTGCCATCACCAGCATTCAAATTACAGGTGAGTTGCACCACAGTATCCCTTCTGTTGGCTTGTACCATACGGGATAGCCTTCGCTCACCTCTAACATCGATGAGTCCTGGTCAGCCTTGCTGGCGGTTTGTGGTTTTTCACTCCTCAGACCACTTTTTGAAAGTACTAACCATTGCTGACTGAGAGCACCCCACAAGCCTTGCCATCGCGGAAATGCTTGCTCTGACCCAGTCGTCTGGCCATTACAATTTGGCCTTTGTCAAACTCACAAAGTCCGCTGCCTTTCCCATCTGAAGAACAAGAATAACACTGATTAACAGAGCTCAGTACAGGTCTTATACCATTTCGTGATATTTCACACACGCACCGTCTTTACTTGCAATTGTTTCTATTTGCATAAAGACGCACTGGTCATAATGTTTTAGCTCTTCGGTATGTACATCATAGTGAACTGCGTTGTGTGCTTCATTTGTTCTGGCGGTATCAATCACAAACATACTGACGATTTGCTAATATAAATCTCTTAAAGTGTACACTATAATACCAAACATATTCGAGACCGTAAGCTTAAAAATAATGTTTTTACTGAAAATAGAATTTGTTGCTTCAACAGTTCAAAATTTTTACTATTTGTTTTCTGTCATTTAGGTATGATTGAACGCAATCAATCCCGGATCTAGAAAAGAAAATGGAGATGGGGGGGGGGGGGGGGGGGCAAGAAACACAATCGAGCCGAAAAATGTAGGGACGGCAGCAAGAGGCTGGATTTCCGATGCAGTATAACATTTCCCCTTTTTTTTTACAGGTCTTTAAAAAGTTTCTTGAAAAATTTGTGAAATGCAAAATATTTTAATAAGTTTCGCCTCTTACCATTATTATCATTGTGAAGGGGGCATGCACCACCCACCACCGACCCTGTACCAAATTGCAAATCTGCAATAACTTATAGTTAACTAAATTCAAATGCCTTAGAAAAGTTAAAGAAACGGCCTTGGATTTTTTTAAATCGATAGTCTAAGAAATCTACCAGAAACTCAACCGACTTTTCGGGATCTTTTTTTCCTTTTTGGAAGCCATGTTGATGTTTTTCTAATATTTTTAATCAATTTTATTTCATCATCATATACAATTTACAATATAGGAAAATAAGAGTGAATCCAAAAACTACATGGTTTGTCTGGGCCACTAAAGGAAATTAATACTGAAATCAATAACTACAAAGATCACAAACAATATGTGTATTTTTCTGAAATATATATATACAATAAACTTTTACTTTACACTAGATTATTCAATCATATGTGCAACATCTTCCGAAGAAAATAGGAAGCTCTTTAAGTTTCCGTTTGAACATATAAATTTTTTTTATTTCGTATTTCAAGAGGGCAACTGAAGATTTTAGATGCGATACATGAATAATGCTTATGAGCAATTTATTTTTTTGTCAAAGGAACTGCATATTTTGTACCTTTCTGATGTTATAAAAATCCGGTGCAGTTTGAAAATTAAAGCAATTCTGTTTAAAAAATATCATTCTGAAAATAAAGACATGTCTAATAGGTAAAATATGCAGCATAGATTAACGACTGAAAGTACTTACAATATCCATGTTAGTTTTTATAATTCAACAATTTCGTTTTTCAGAGTTGGGTTGTTTTACCTCTGAGCGGCACTTTTTTTGCACACCATGGGCTAAATGGCCAGGTCAAAAAGACCCCGAAGGCTCAGAAGGTTGGGGGAGGGGACCCACTGGAACAGCTGTTGGGAGACCGATTGGTAGCCTCCCGTCAAGGTTATCCAGCGTGTTCTTTAACGTGTACAGGGTATGATTCTCCCGCAAACTTCAATCATACCTAAATGACAGAAAACAAATAGTAAAAATTTTGAACTGTTGAAGCAACACGCCATATCCGATGGACGGCGGCCTTTCCAAGCCCATCGGTGTTCCCTTCTGACCGTGGGCAGGGCGGGGAATTTTGAGGAGAATAATCTCAACGCTGACCCAGCTGAGACTCGAACCTGGGAACTGCAGATTACGAGCCTGGCGCGCTACCGACTGAGCCACACCCGCCCCTTGTTTTACAGAGAAACCAGAGGTTTAAAAACCGAGACATAAGTGCCACCCCAACAAATTATACCGTATTGAAATGCTACTTGTATCCATGGGAAGTACAATATTCGCAACATGAGATTAATTTTGTATTTCGAGTGGTGGTTAGCGTGCTTGGCTACTGATCTACGGGACCTGGGTTCGAGCCCCAGGTAAGGCATGGCTGTTTGTGTCGTTTTTCTGCTGATGTCCTGCCATCCTCTCAGACCTTCTACTGTGGCATATAAACTGACAGTCTCCTGTCAGACCTCTGTGGCAAGCAGCTGCTTGAGGGGGTATTTATTTTATTTAATTGAAGTAGTTTGTAATGTCCTTTACCTGTTATGTTTGGCGCATTATAGCCATAAATGCTAATGCGCCATAAAAACCTAAATACCAACCAACCTGTTATCAATATGTTTCTTCCATTTTAGATTATTAGCTACGAAAATACCTAAATAGTTATTGTTCTGTGTCATCACAATGAAATTGCAATTTAATTGCAAAAGTACTTACGATATTTGGGTTATTTTTCAGTTCATAGAAGGAAAGCTTAGTTTTATTCTTATTGAGAGTTTATTATTTTCGAACCACATGTACCTTCTCAAAAACATTATTGACACACATTAGATCTGTAATAGTTTTGGTACTAAAAGTTAAGCAAGTGCCACCTTCAAAAGTAGTAAGATTTCAATTAATGTTCATTTCACAGAGGTCATTAATATAAATATTAAATAACAAGGGGCTGCTGAATGCCAGTTTAGTTTGTTCCGGATTGCTGAGGGAGTTTTTTTTAATGTAACTGTGTTCTGTTTGTTAAATAATTAATAAACCATTCCAGAACAATCCCTCTCATACCCATATACTCTAGTTTTTTTTTTTTTTTCAATTATTGATGAGTTACGGTGTCAAAAGCTTTTCAAGATCTAGAAAAACTGATAGCTAAATTCCCTTGGTCTATTAAATTATAAATGAAATTAATAAATGACAATAACGCATGATCAGCGCCCTTACCCACAATGAAGTCAAACTTATTTGAGGAAAAGAAATTTATTTAAATAATTAAATGCTCTGAATTTTACCAGTTTAAAAAAAAAAAATGAAAAAACACAAAAGCGATATCGATCTGTAGTTCGAAAGACAGTTTTTATTTCCCTTCTTCTAAATTGAAAATGCAATAGAGTTTTGAAATCATCTGGAAAAAATCCAGATTGGAATGAAAGGTTAAAAATATAAACCAATGATAAATAATTAAATTTTTCCTTTTTTTTTACTATGGCCTGGCATTTGCTTTCTTATTAGATTTGTAATAGTCTTATCTAATCCTTGTTTATAAAAGAAAAAATAAAATAATTTTTATAATAATCATAGTCTACAGGTTTATCATTAAGTATTTTGCTAGTTAAATCGACAAAATAAAGTGTTAAATTCATTTGCTGCGTCTCTAATTTCGGTAGTGTTAGATACCTCAATATTATTAATTTTGTCCGGTAGAACTTCATGTTTCGAGTTTTCCGAATTAAATTATTTACAAAGTTCCTTATTTTTATATCACTAGTGATTTTTAAAATTATTCCGTGTAATATTTGTTTTTTGTCTTCTTTAGCTTTAGACTTTAAGTTATTCCTATGTAGATTACTTTTCATGGCTCTCTTTATAGGTAACACCTTTTAAGGTGTATTTTTTTTTAATTTTTATATTTCTTACCTCTCTATGCTTTAATCAAATTTCATTGGTCATCCACGGTTTTTTACGTTTTTGAATGATTTTTTTTCCATAGGAAGATAAATCCTTAATTACTTTACACAAAATCTCCGAAAAGTTTTTGTACGTATTTATTAACATTTGCTTCTTGTGTTTCACGGATGACTTCGGGATATTTTGAATTCGATCAAGAAATAAGATATTACCGTGGCCGAGTGGTTAGCGTGCTTGGCTACTGATCTACGGGACCTGGGTTCGAGCCCCGGGTAAGGCATGGATGTATGTGTCGTTTTTCTGCTGAGGACCTGCCATCCTCTCAGACCTTCTACTGTGGCATATAAACTGACAGGCTCCTGTCAGACCTCTGTGGCAAGCAGCTGCTTGAAGGGGTATTGATTGATTGATCTAGGTGACTTCAATGCCAAAGTTGGTACTGACTCTGGTATTGGTGGTGGCAATGTCTCCTACAGGTAAGTAAACTCAATGGTTTCAGAATAACTAACACCTATTACAAACACCGCGATATACATAAGTGCACATGGGTTTCACCTGATTGGCTCATAAGAATATGATTGATTATACATTGATTAATAGCAAATATGATAGTTCGTTTAGGAATACCAGGTCATGTAGGGGAGCTGAAATTGGATCTGACCATTACCTTGTTAAAAGTGTCTTGTAACTTAAATTTAAGAAGTGTTAAGGTTAAAAAGTTACCTTTAACACTGAAGTTTTAAAAGATCCAGTTATACCTGAAGCTTACCATGATAGGTTATTTAGTCATTATGACATTCATCGTTTGCTTAATGCTGAAGTTGAGAAAGAATGGGAGCGTTTTAAAAAGGCTTTTCTTGAAACTAACAGTACTCTTTTAAGAAAAAAGGAGCAGAGTAGGCAAAATTATTTGTGTGATAAGGCACTTGAGCTTATTTCAGAAAGAAAGAACTGCAGGAATGTCCTTAATCAATACCCTACTAGTCCTAATAGAAAGCATTACAGAGAACTTAATAAACGTGTAAAGGATCAGTTAGCAGCTGATAAGAATCTTTGGCTTGATGGCTTGGCTGAAAAAGTTGAGGAAGCAGTTAGACAGCACAATAGCAGAGAGCTGTACCAGATAGTTAACGTTTTGTGTGGTAGAAAACGGACAAATATATATAGGTATTGAAGAATAAACAAGATAAGATTATATAAGGTGAGGATTCTGTCATGGCTAGGTGGGCTGAGCATTTCAGTGATGTTCTAAACAATGTGGTTAGTTCTGCTCCCATTGTTTGTAATGATGATAGATGCATTGGCGGCTTTAATGTTGGCCCTTTAAAATAATCTAAAGTTATTTTGGCTATTTCTAAAATTAAACTTCATAAATCCCCAGGAGTAGATGAAATTTCTACGGAAATGCTTAGAGCTGGGAATGTTTCGGTTACCACTTGGATGACTGAAATTTTTAATATCTTTTTTGATAAAGGCATGGTTCCTAAGGATTTTACCAGAGCTATTATTATCCCTATTTTTAAAAAAGGTGATTGCAGTTCTTGTGATAACTATAGGGGTATCAGCCTACTCTCTGTTCCAGGTAAAGTTCTTTGCATGATTGTGCTTAATAGAATTAAGAATCTGGTTGACGGACAATTGCGTGATGAGCAGTGTGGATTCAGAAGTGGTAGGGGATGTGTAGATCAGAATTTTTCAATGGCAGATTCTTGAGAAATGTTTATTGGTTTATTATTAAAATTAAACATTAAAATTAAAATTAAATTAAAATAAAAAATTATATTAAAATTAAACAAACATTAAAATGTTTTTTCTGTGTTGATTTAAAAAAAAAAAAGGCTTTTGACTGTGTTGAATACCAAAATTTGTGGTTGATTGTGAGATCGTATGGCATACCAGACACGTTAGTTAATGAATGAAAGCTCTCTATAATAACACTGAGTCGTGTGTGAGAGTTGGTAAGGCTTGTAGCAACTGGTTTAGCATTGCTTCTGGTGTTCGACAAGGATGCATTTTGTCTCCTTTTCTCTTTAGTTTGGTTATTGATTATGTTATGCGAAATTCACTGCAAGGAAAAAATTTTGGCTTTAAATGGTCTGGAGATCTCAAAATTTCAGATTTATATTTTGCTGATGATTTAGCCCTTTTGGCAAATGATGTTGATGAAATGAAATCTTTTTCATTCGAGCTGTTGATGAGACTGGTAGTAGAGTAGGTTTGATTGAGAGTAGGTTAGAGTATTCTTGATGATAAACAGAGAGAAAATTAAAGTGAGGAAAACTGTTCAGGCAGATGGTGCTTCAGTTGTTTTGAATGGCTGCACTCATGAGCAAGTATCTCAGTTTAATTTTCTTGGAAGTTATGTAACAGATACTGGTGATGTGCGTTATGAGATTAACAAACGAATAGGAATTGCTTCTGGGACTTTAAAGTATCTATGGAGTGTGTGGAGAAATAGGTGTATAACCTAAGGACTAAAATTAGACTGTATAATAGTTGATTTTTTTCTGTGGTTAATTACGAAACAGTTCACTCTTGAAACTGTGGTACGAGAATATCCAAATAGGTTGACAATTTCGGAGATCGAGTATCGAGTTCATCTAAATGCTGCGCCTTTCCCATTACTTTTCTCATGACGAATACTTCAGGAAGATAAAGCTGAGAGCTATATATATAGTCATATCAGAATAATATAACCACCTATCTAATAATGGGAATAACCACCCTTGGCCTGGATGACAGTGGTGAGATGGTGTGGCATGGACGCAATGAGACTCTGGAAAGTTGTCAGAGGCACATGTGCCTATTCAGACTCCAGCAGAACACGGAGGTTCCAGAGATGATGTGGTTGTGGGTCTGCACGCCAAACCTGTTGATTCAAATGGTCACACAAGTGCTGTATGGGATTGAGGTTAGGTGATTTCACTGGCTAAGGGAGAACAGAGACATCGCTGTCGTGTTCCTGGAACCAGTCGCACACCACCTTAGTGACATGGCAGGGCGCATTGTCCTGTTGGTAGACACCATCACCACCAGGGTAAACGTCCAACATGAAGGGATTCATGTGGTCAGCGAGGATGTACAGGTAGCCATTGGCATTCAGGGACACATCCAGTGGTACCAGCGGCCCAGGAGGGGTGGGGATGGCACAATTGGTAGCGTGCCAGGCTCATAATCTTAGTTCCCAGGTTCGAGTCCCAGCTGGGGCAGCAGTGAGATTAATCTCCACAAAAATTCCCCGCTCTGCCCACGGTCAGTAGGGGACACCGATGGGCTTGAAAGGTTGCCCGCCGTCCATCGGATGTGATGTTAAGCCGTGGCCCCATGTGCGGGAGAGCCATACCCTGTGCACATTAAAGAACATGCTGGATGGCCTTGACGGGAGGCTATCATCTGTCTCCCAAAAGCTGTTCCAGTGGGTCCCCTCCCACAACCTTCTCTGAGTCTTCGGGGGCCATGTAGCCCATGGTGGTTAAAAAGATCCAGTTATAAAGCTCAGAGCTAAAACAATCAGACCCAACCAGCGGCCCAGGTCATACCAGGAAAATATCCCCCAGACATGCACACTGCCGGCCTGTACTTGACTGACAAGTGTGTCTGGGTGTTGGTTCTTGTGTGTCTGACGCCATATCCGCCAACGCCCATCACTTCTGTGGAGTAGAAACCTCGATTAGTCGGAGAAGGCAACCTTTTTCCACTCTTCCACTGTCCAATGACGGTGTACCATGCGAACTGCAGGTGTCGTTGCCGATGGACCTTGGTTAACATAGGTGCCTTTATGCAGTGTCGATTCCGGAGACCCATGCGTAACAGGGTTCACTCTACTGTTATCGGGGACACATACCTGGGTGCCCAGCGTTCATTTGAGTAGTCAATTGCTGCACTATTGCGCATTGATTGCCCTTTACCAGTCGGTGGCGACGTTCTCCTCTGGTGTTGATGACCTTTGGGGCTCCACAGTTATGACGTCTGGAGGTACTCGGTGTGCCAGCGGTCCATTCTTGGTACATCATTACCACAGCACTTCGCGAACAGCCCACAAAGTCTGCTGTTTCCGAGATGTTTCCACCCTTGTCATGGTAGCCAATGATCATTCCTTTTTGAACGTCCGTCAAATCAATACCTCTGCCATTGTGCTCGTGTTGCACACTATGGCATCTGTCCTGGCCGGCCACTTATATCTCCATGTGGTCGACCCTGTCATGTGCACTCTGTAACACGCCTGGGTGGGTACACTGTGATTCTGTGGGTGGTCATATTATTCTGATACGACTATGTATGATCAGAGTTTCAGCCACTCATGCACGCAAATGCGGGACTTGCGGTACTGAATTTGGATAATGTTTCCTATCCCTAATTCAATGGCACTTCAGTGTATATACAACTCTGCCGTTTGTATTTCAATATAGTCTATTGTGTTAATATTTATTATTATAGCACCAGCCTTATTATGTTGTTTATTGTTACAATATATTTTATAAGCTTTGATAAAGATCAATCTCATATTCCTTAATCTAGATCTCTGTCAATATACAATTAAATTTATAATCTGTAGAGTCTCACTCAGCTAATAAGGTATTGAATTAGTAAACACGTAGAACTCTTTACAGACTTCACAGTTTAGATGTTCTCTTTCACTAGAATTCTAATATTTATTAATATTTTTTCAAATTTAAAAAATCCACCAGTCCGCCTCCTTGATCCGAACCTGGTATATCCTAATTAGGTCATCGACATTCGGGAAGTGGTCTAGCTGATTTCTTTTTTCTCTCTTCCTAAACGTTAAAACAAATATCTCTTGTAGCAATCACTAATGTGAATTTCCTTGCTTCATATTGATAAAAGTAATTTTAATTTTCGTCGATGCAAAGGAAATTAACTGTCACTTCACCCAAAAACTATGCTATTGATGAAGTCCAGGGTGTCAAAAGCAATAAAACTAGTCTGTTTCCAGTGAAAGTTTCGTTATGCATATAGAGAAAATGGATGCTTGGTTATACTATATTACATCTTATTAAAGTGATAAAAGCAGCATGAAAAAAAAAAGCGACTAATGAATGAAATTTTCTAGAATAGTGTCTACTCCGCATACTTGCCACATCCCTTGTCTGAAATGGCCGTAGATTTTTGAAGTCTCGTGATTAAGGATAGTAAGCCTAACATAAGATGAAATTCGCAATTATTAGAAACGAGAGAGCATACACACCTAATCGTTAATGTTGTTATTTCTCGGTCAGTCATGTATTTCAGAAGAAACCTGTTAGGGTCTTTCTAAAAAATAGATGATATCCATAAACGGTCTTTCCTTCCTAAGCTAAGGCGTAGTAAACATAGCTATCAAAAAGGAAATGAAATAAAATCGTCAATATAGAAACTAAATGTTAGGATAGATTGTTACACTTTAAACTCCTTCGCCATGCAAAATCAACCGCCTCTGTTGATAATAGAAAATCGAATAAAAGAGAGCAGAAAGAGCTAAATTTCCAGCATCAGTTTAATATGCGTAATTTAATAATTTTGTCATTTGTAAAATGCAAAGAGGAGAATTAAAAATGCATTCTACGTTTCATCTTATCACATGCAGTGTATTGATCCTAAGTGACTTCGTGAAAGGCAACAGGGAATATTGTTTGGGCTTTATTCAGGTAACACAGAAAACCGATTTTGCTTCTAATGTAAACGTTGCGGTTTCAAAACCGAGAACGCCAGAAAGAAGAAAGAAAAGCCAGAAACGCGTCGTAACGTATTGTAATGCTGTACCTGTAACAGTTTCGCTAGTTGGAAATTTTTGCTGATGTAAACATTTATTCAAGAGTTTAGCAAACAATGTACTCTTCGTGATAAATCACTGTACAATAGGCTACAAATCCATAGCATTCTGTTTCTTATCCTTATAAAAGGATACAGGAAAATTGATATAAATGATATTTTGTTTATATATACAAACATTATGCTGATATTTTTGAGCTCTAAATCTGACTTCCAAAGCTCGTGAAGTGGTTTGCAAACCCTATAGATCCGAAAATATACAACCATAATCTACAAAATTATTCTATATAGCTCAAAGCTCTATCGACGGTGGAAGAATAAAAGTATTGGGATCAGATAGTTACTGCCAATATGTTTTTTTATGAACATAAATCGAAATTCTGAAACAGAATAATGAATATATTTCCATCTTCTCTCTGCCTGGCTAATGTTAATGTTAAATTTATAGTATATTTACATTAATGAGATACCCCGAAGGTCCGTATTCCTGTAAAGGGAATTGCAGTTTAAATCGTTCATGGCTTCGTAAATTGCTTACTCGAAAAATTTCAGAGTTTCAAATTCGGCTTTTTATTAACTACGGCATTGTTCGTATTTTATTAGCCATTGAGCCTATAATCGTAATAGACATTGCATATCCCATTACAGTTGATGAAATGGTAAATTGATACAAAACAAATGGAAGCCATTGGAGTATTTATAATGTGAAACCACATTGAAAACACAAGTAAATCGACTAATGTTAATTTCTTTTACGTGTTTTTCTTTTTGTAATTTATTAATATTTATTAGCTTAGTTTTAACCTCAAAAAGTTTGTAAAAAAACATCAAAAAAGTTATTAAGTTACAGAATAACTAAAAATACGAAGATGTGAAATTTTATCACATACTTACGGGACCAGCTCAAGGCATTTTGCGGGCCCAGCTGAATCACTTAGATTAAAATATTTTAGGTTTAATTATGCAGTATGATTTTAAAGTTATTGGACTTATAATTAAAGATAAAATTAATTTAAACTGTAAATGCTCTTAAAAAATTTCCTTTGAACTATTATCAAATTATATATATACCATATATCAGCACTAGCGCACCCAAGGAGAGGAAACCTATGTGGCCTTTATCCCGAGGATAGAACTCAAATAATCTAAAAAATTTTAAACACATGAGCGTACAATAATATAGAGAACTGAAGTCTTATTGCTTTACTTCTTTGTTTTCATGCCTACTTTTAATATACAGAAATAAACGTACATCATGTTCAGTGCAGTTAGTTTTCAACTGAAATTAGCATAAATTCGACCAGTCACACTGATCTCACTTTTTATTTTAAAAATCTCAGTTTGATTATGGCATACGAAAAAGTATTCCCAATACAACTTCAACGCTATAAACCTAAAATTTGTGCCGCCTTAAAACAATCATAAGAGCCAATGCAATTGGGCCGGTCTTCAAGGTGGTATTGCTGTCTTGTTCCTTATATAGCCTACGTATGTAGGAGGGAAACAGATACTGGCAGTTAAAATATAAATGACAAAGGGAAAAGAAAATTGGAGCATTTAAATTCGTTCAACAGTAAAACAGTACATGTTCTTGTTATAAATAAACGAAAGGTTGAGAATCATATAATGAATTTAACTAGAGCCTTATTATTCGCTGTTGCTAACGTTCAGAGTCCATGCTATTTAATTATGCCATGATTAAAATGCTGGTTTCATTATTTATTCCGGTTATCCATTATCATTCAAATTATTTTTCAGTTGCAATTTCTAAAGTCACGTATTCTTTTCTAATTGTTTAGGGCAGCTTAAAAACGTCTCCCACAATAATTCCAAGACGATTGAAAATTTCACTTAATAAATGCTAAAAAAATAAATAAACAAGCGTTACCTTCTAAATATATTTTAAACTACGTTTTCGCTCAAGCTATAAGGCTTGTTTGAGTATTTTCCATTCACACAAATCGGTTAAGGTAACAAAAACTTGATCCTTTTTTAGACTGAATCACATCGGTACTGCGACTACTGTATGATTTCATTAGAATAATAAGAAATCATCAAGAATTTCTTCATTCTTCATTGGTAACATCATCCGTTTCCATCTGCGCACTTGATGTTCCAGTCGTCGGAGATGGTGCGCAACACTATGCAGCACAGCAGGAATGGAATGCTCATATGTGGTGAACGCAGCAGTAGCAGTCTTCCTGCTACCGGAGCGCTCTGGCTCTACCCCCACCAGATGTGAGTGGTCAGGCCCAATGTATTGATTGGATGCTATCTCCAGAAATGCCAAGAGGAAAGATAAACTTCCGGAGGGTTTGGCTGTCCCCCCAACGCAACATCATTTTAGCTAGTTTTGCGGGGCAGAAAGGGAGCATTATAAACTGAGGAAGAACCCACGTTACCAGCAGTGAACAGTGCGTAATTTTGGGTCCCTTGGCTTTGGACAGTTGAGCATCACTAGCCTGTAAATGCGATTCTCATGACTTTCGAACTAGAGCAAGGGTTGATATGATATCGTTACACTGCAGCTTTGAACATATTAGTAGATAGCGTATATGTTCCAGTATTGGGTCTGATGTAATTTTTTTTTCGTAATTTGAGAAATATATACTCTAGTTATTTTGTGTTTCTCGTCACGAGTACACTGTAAGTTCTTTCTCGGGATTCATAGGACTGAAAAAGTATTGAGATAAAATATGATAAGACAAAGAAAAAAATTTAAGGCAAATACCAGGACTTATTTAGATAAATCGTTTAATTGGGAGTATTAATTACGAAATTTTATATATGTCGTGGCAAATACCTCTTATATACGTTAAAAAGTTTCGAGGAAAATTAAAAAAAAATTGCTAGGTGAATTATAATTTTGAGGTTTAGATATTTTTTTAATATTAAAAATTAATAATACAAAACAGGCATGGCACCAGAAGAGGAACGGAACGACCTTGGATGTAAAACAAACACTAATATTTGAAACAAATACATTGCATCAAACCACCAAAAAAGGAGGTTCGGGTTTATCAATAAAAAAAAATTGTATTCAGTTCTTTTTTTTAAATAAAATTTAAAAGCTTCAATTTTGCAATTTCGGTTGAATTATAAAAAAAATAACAAAAATGCGTATTATAATTTTTTTTATTTTTATGATATATATACCAAAAATGTTGATCAAATAGTACATTTGCTTAAAATTTTAAAAAATTACTCAAGCCTGCCACAGAAATATGACAAGCAACCTGTCAGTTTAATACGTCATAGAGATCTGTGAAGAAGATGGGTCCTCAGCAGAAAAACTTCATACCATATCCAGAACTTGGAACTCAATGTCTCTTGATCAGTAGCCGAATAAAATGTTTTGTAGTATTTCTGTGGAAAAACTGGGTCACTATGGTGATAGGATAAATTTTAATACAGAAAGATCATATCTGCATTAACTTGCATAGCAGAAACTGCTAAGATTATTAGAACAGAATCATATTTCAAAGAATTCAAAGTATTCAATTTCTCTACCAATAATGCAATCTTATTTAGAAACCTAGAAATACTTATTTTCTGTCATTCTCTTAAGTTCGCCATTTCGAATTTTCATTTTTCGCCTGCTGCATTTTGGCAGTCTTTCTGCTAATGCATCTAATAAAAATAGAAAACAAACAACCCATCATTCTTGACTTGCATGGGTAATGCATTCATGAAAACCAACATGTAAATCAAATTCTCACTAAACGAGAACAGTTTTCTCATATTAAATGATTGAAATGCCCACTTTAGGGGAGTACATTCCTGAATTAGCCTACCCAACATCACCGAGATTTCAAATTGCAATGTAGAATACAATACAACAAGTGTAATACGGTAAGTAAAAAATAAAATATTTCATAGAAATAAATTATAAATATTTAAGATTTGACTGGCATTCTCTAAAAATTTTTTATCAACATTAATTGTATTTAGCTACTAGGTGTAGGTTCTTCTTACTTAGGAATCCAATGGTTTTGCATTTGGAAGTAAATTCAAATAAAAAAACTACCTTGGATAAAAGAAAAAGTAGTTATTAAGAAATTAAATCTGACAATATTTTGAACTTGACATTTTAGTTTTGTTTTTGATATAAATGTACATTATTACAATGTAAATAACACAAGAGCATCTTTAGTTGTTGGAAATAAAAACATTGTATTATCATTTCGAGTAACGTGATGAATATTTCTGTTTTGGCTTTTAAACTGAACTCTCCTAATGTTTTCTGTAAGACTAATAAAGTGCAAATTAAAGTCATTTGCTAATGCTTTGATCTCCACATCATTGTTTAATTTGTCCAAAGAATTTGGAAGAACTGCATTTTTTGCTATTATCAAATTATTCACAAACTTTCATTGCTTCTTGCTATTTCCATGACAATTAATAAATTGTCTTCTATAGTAATTATTTTTAGCATTTACAATTGTCACATTTAATTTATTTCTAGTGGTTTTAAAATTTGTTTTGTGAAGAAGATTACATGGATATTTTTTGTGCAATTCATACATTTTACCTCTTAGTTTAATCATATTTCTGATATCATCAGAAAACTATGGATTTTTGCTATTTATCTTTCTTTTACCCAGTGTATTGCTTAGAATAGGGGTTCTCAATGTGGGGTATGCAATAAAATATTTTGGGGTACGCCGTGAGAGCTGAAAAGTCGCTAGATATATGTAATATATATATGTTTTATTTTATTCCCATTGTTATACTATAATAAAAAAAATAAATACCCCCTCAAGCAGCTGCTTGCCACAGAGGTCTGACAGGAGCCTGTCAGTTTATATGCCATAGTAGAAGGTCTGAGAGGATGGCAGGACCTCAGCAGAAAAACGCCACATACATCCATGCCTTACCCGGGGCTCGAACCCAGGTCCCTTAGATCAGTAGCCAAGCGCACTAATCACTCGGCCATGGGACGGCGTTATACTATAACTATAGTTTTATCTATACAAAGGGTATGCCAGTTACATACACATTTCCAAGAGGTACGTGAAGCATAAAAGGTTGAGAACCACTGGCTTAGGACATTCAATTTGTTCCAGTAATTGATTAGGAAGAACTTTGCAAGCAGAGTTAGGATTATTGTCAAATAATATTGCATCCCAGTTGCATTTCTTTAAATTATCATATAAAACAGAATAGTTTATTCTATACATGGCTCATTCGTAGAATAGCAACTATGTGAATTGGGAAATTCCAATTTTAATAACTACAGGATATATCAGTTCTTACTATTGCAGCACTAATATTAACACCATTTGCTTTCTTACCAAAAACATGATCTAGACATGAAACAGTAGTAGTTGTTTCTCTAGTTTCACTAGTTACATAGGACTGGAATCCCAGAGATGAGAGAAGATCTAAATATTCATTCACATAATAATTTTTTAATAGTAAATCAATATTGAGATCACCAGTTAGAATTACATTTCTACCTTTAATTCTTTTTAATGCAGTACCCAGTTCCTCAACAAACTGATATGGAGTATACTGATGGGAACGATATATAAGCAAGTATATATAAGCAAGTATATAAAAATCTTGTTTACTTATAGACAAACATATGGATTCTGTTGTTACCATTTCAATTTCTACTTGCGACACAATTATAGTATTTTTTTATTTTTTATTAATGCCACTAGCTTTGTTATATTGTCTACAGTTATGAAATTTAATATAGCCATCTAAATTATATAAACAGACCTCATCACCTTTTATCCAGATTTCAGTCACAATAATTACATCTAACTGATAATTACTGTTATAAACAATTTCTTCAATATGATGTAATTTATACCTGATACTGCGAATATTAATATTTAACATATTTAACCCATTGTTGTTAGTTATATGAAAAGAATTTAATTTATCAAAATCTAAGTACTCAGGGACAGTATCATCAGGAAAAAAATTTTCATTCACATTATCAGCCATTGAGAGACACAAAAATCTTACAACTTTCTATTCTAATTCAAAGATCAACAGGCCATTCCATCTTCCCTCAAAGTATCATTTAAATCTGACTCATTTCTAATCGTTCAAATCTTTGAATTTTCTGAAAGCCTCATAAATATTTTTCCTTCCTTAATCCAGACATATTTAAAATTAGAACATTTTGCATATTGTTTAACCTTAAACAAGAGTTGTTTAAGAGCAGGAATCAGGTGTTCATTTAAATATACTTTGGATTTTTTTCAATTTTACGTCAATGTCAGAGCAAGGGAGACCATATTGGCCATTTTTGTTTGCTGAGTCACAATAATTACATCTAATTATTGTCACTCATCTCTAATCTTCTTGGCTCAGAATTTTACAATTATAGGTTTGATTTTAATAGCTACAGGATGATGGTCATTTATATCAGTTCTTACTATTGCAGCATTAATATTAACACCATTTGCTTTCCTACCAAAAACATGATCCAGACATGAAACATTATTTACTACTTGTTTAATTACTTGTTTTTCTAGTTTCACTAGTTACGTAGTTAACCTTTTCACAGCGGCTGGGACAGCATCTGTCCCGACACATTTCCGTGCCTGCTCAGCGGCTGGGACACTTTTGGAGTTCTTCATGGGGGGGATGGAAATCAAGGTGTGTTGCCTCATGCTGCTGGCAACATAAAGGGAAGGAGTTACCCTGTACCGCCTGCAGTGCTGCGACGATGTATACAATAGGTCCCGGCTAAAGAGTTTGTTTCCTGTTACAACGAAAGCATGGAGAGGAGCCACAACTGAGCTTTTAGTTTGGTTTCTTGTTTCTCAGTTCTGTTTAGTTTTTCCGAATGTATATATTATATATATTTACTCCCTTTCATCAGAGTTACTACACTGCTCACAAAAATTAAGGGATATTTCAAAATGAATATGAAGCGATGAAATATCCCCTATATTTTTGTGAGCAGTATATTTTGTGCTTTATCATGTAAAAGTGTAGAGATTTAACGGAAAAAGAAATTCAAGATGAATTAGGACCCCAAATATTAAATGAAACTTTGCCAATTTTGATTGAAGCTCATAATTTATGAAGACAATTGCTAAATTTATGCTTCTAAATTAATTAATAATGGAACGTCATGTAACTATACAGTTGTGTTTGTCATAAAAATACTATTCCATTATTTATTTATTCCAACACTGGAGATTTTTCTCCAATATTCTGCAGATGCAGTGGCGATACAAAAAAAAAAATCCCATTTCTCTGTCCTAGCAACATCAATTTTCCAGCTCTCTAATGCTTTGTTGATGTATACGGAAGTAACTGTTTTCATTAAAGTGCTAACTTCGGATCTTTTTTTCATATAATGAAAGATATTTATGCATAAAATTGTTTTTGTTAAATATAGATGGGCCCTATTGCTCAAATGAACCCAGATCTAAAAAAAATAGGGGGGGGAGAGGGGTTAAGTTACAAATTATTATTACGTAGTAGAAAATTTTTAACAAGCTTGCTCATATCCTTAATTCTGTTCAACTCTTTAAAATATGTAGTAAATGATATTCTTTATGCAACAAGTTTTTATTTTACGTACAGCTCGTTACAATCGATCCCAATATAATTTCTCTTCCCCTTTTTTCTGGAGGCAGAGGGCATAATTCCATTTTTTCAAGGGATTTTTTTTTCCCAGACGTATAAGTAATTGGGAGGCAAGCATTTATATTGCTTTAAGTTATGATAAGAGGAAGCTGTATACTGATAGTGCTGTAAATGATTTTGGAAAATCAAAATGACTGATACAGACACAATACCTAAAATATATTTTAGATTATTACATGTGAATCAAAATATTTAATTGAAAAATAGTCTTGGAAAATTTCATTTTAAGAAAGTGTTACTTCTGCGATTTCAGTGCCTGATCTATCATAGCTCTGTTATTGCTGCAGGGAAATATTAATTTCTTCGAAATTTGATATGTTATATTTTTGTTGCAAATATTTACCATTTCCGAATAAATATTAAATAAAAAATCCCTCAAGCAGCTGCTTGCCACAGAGATCTGATAGGAAAATCTCAACAGAAAAACGATACATTCATCCATGCCTTACCAGGGATTTGAACCCAGGTCCCTTAGATCAATAGTTAAGCACACTAACCACTTGGCCACAGGATGGCAAATAAATATTAGAGAACAAATAATTTCTTGTCATTATTTTTCAAACGAAACTAAGAGATAAAAATATTTTATTTATTTCCTGAAAATATAAAATGCAAATGATTGTATTAAAACACGTAATCTTTAGCATGAAAGTTGCGTAATATTTATAAGGTAATTGTTCTGATAATTACAAGAAAATCTAACTGGGCATCATGAAAAAGAGACAATACAATATCTGACAGTACAGATAACTACGTTTATGAGTAAGGATCCTTTATTAGACTCAATAAAACCCTACTATGCCAATTTAGTTTTTACAGTCATATTTGCTTACAAATAGCATTTATTGGTTTTTGTACCCTCTTTATTAATATTTCCTTTATTATTATGCAGTCCTGTGACCGACTGGTTAGCACGCTTGGCTACTGATCTAAGAGGCTTGGGTTTGAGCTTCGGGTAAGGCATGGATGTATGTGTCGTTTTTCGTGATCAATCAGCTACTTCTGCTGAGTTTTCTCCATCCTCACAGACATTCTACTATGGTATATAAACTGACAGGCTCCTGTCAGACCTCCGTGGCAAGCAGCTGCTTGAGGGGGTATTTTTTTTATTACTATATCCTTCATCCATTTATTTACTATAGGCTTGGAAACCTGTGACTTAGTAGTTAGCATTGTCAGCTAGTGATCAAAGGAAATGCGGGTTCGAGCCCTTGATAAGCCATGGAGGTTTCTCGTCTTTCTGCTTAAGTCTCGCATACCTCATACTCCACTTTATGGCATATTATACTAATAAACTCTCGTCTCCCTCTGTGCCAAGTAACTGATTGAGGGATAATTATTTATTTTGTATGAAATATAGGCGTGTGAGGTTTCTCCTTGTGTTTTGCTCCTCTCTACTAATAAAAAAAATATTTAATATTGAAAAAAAAAATCAGAGAAACTTCTGCCTTCAGGGTATTTTTACATCAGCCTAGTCCAGAACACCATACTGAGAGCAAGTTTGATAAAATTTGATAATTATGCTCATCAAGAATTTAACACTTTGGTAATTTGTCATGTGCACAATAGAGGGAAAAAATATTTAATTTTTATCTGAGTTGCATGGTTTTGTAATACGGGAGCATAATGGGTTAAAATGAGTCAGAACATTGGTGTGGAAAGGTAAAGTTAAAATGTCTCAGAACAGATAAAGAGTGTGCCTAATGAAGTATATCGAATTATGTTCACCAAATATTATGAGAATGAATAATAAACATTATTTTTGGAAATATCTTTGGAAAAATATTATTTCTCGCTATTGCATATGCCTAAAATTAAGTTGTGGGTAAAAATTATCTGCTTCCCACTCTTTGTAGCATAAGATTTAATAGAGAAAATCCTCAGTTAAAAAACTGAACATTTATTATTCTTTTTTGCAATGCATCAGTTTTAGTTCATTTTTTTTTTTATTTCACAAATTTAAATATCAGTGACATGCTCTAAAAACTAGTATTATCGAAGACAGCATAACTAAAATAATGTGATAAATATAGACAGGGATATACCAAAGAGTAACATACCAAGAGATCCCCCCCCCTCCTCTGAAAATTTGCTCATGTACGAAACCTCAAACTTGACGAACCCAGGTCCCTTAGATCAGTAGCCAAAGGTTTCAAATCCAAAACAGTTGTTTTGTATATTTTGTTTTAACCTAATAGTATAAGTCTGACACCAAAAACAGATTAATTTGTAAAAAGAAAACTACAAAATTTTATTCCATATAGAATATCATTCAAAAATTTCCTGTCATCAGATGGAATATTTTCCTCTTATTTGCAGACCCCCTTCCCCCACTGGAAACTAAATCCTGTGCACCTGTCTGAATACAAGTACAGCACAGAGAAATGGAAACAGTTCCATGTTATCTCAACAGAATATTACATTCTGATCTTAATAAATCTTCGATATGCTTTTTAATGAAAAATATATCTAAAGATAAATTAATGATATCAACAACTCTATCTAAATCTCGATTTAATTAATATTTGTTCAATATTTAAATAAGAATGAACTCTAAAATACCTGATAGGCTACAAAAAATTGACTCCAAAATTTTATTTAAACATTGAAACAGATTAAAAATTCATCATCATTATCCTCAAGCAGCCATGGGCTAATCTGTTTTAATGTTTCAGTTAAATTTTGGGGTAATTTTTTTTTCATAGCATGTTAAATATTACAGCTTTCATAATCTTGGAACACTGAACTAATATTGTTCAAAATCGAGATTTACATAGATTTAACTGAGATTTTAATTTAACTCTAGATCTATTTCTCATTAAAAATCATTTTAAAAAAGCTATTGAGCTCTGAACATTATTGAGATAACATGGAAATGTTTGCATTTTTTTTGTCCAGTATCTGTATATATTCTGTAAATGCAACTAGCTCTTATTATTGAGGAAGCACAAGAAACAGCACTCAAAACACAGTATGCCCAGAAACAACCAAGGAGAGAGCACTTAAGAGGATTAACTAATGGATGGAGAGGGTCACTGGAAACTGGGAGTGGTACTCGCCTCTTCCTACCCCTCTGAAAGAATTTGGCGCAAAATGCGCCGCTACAGCAGAGAGTTTGCTGAGAAAATGCATCACCATCAAAAGGTTAATTGCTTCTTGTTCTGCGGGATTTTTGGTTGTCAATAGGGGACTTGAAATTATACTATGCAGACAATACAATTGGCCGAATGAGAACTGACTCATGAGATGAGATGCCTGCATTTGTTGTACAAACTGGCAATGATTTATGAGCCTCTTCTATGTTATCTACAAAATGGGTGTTTTATTAATAGAGTTGCCACGATTTCTCACATCATGCTTTGAAAGTTTGTTTCAAACCATGTAAATGTTTGAACTGCGCAAATGAGAACATGTGTAAATTAATAAACCATGTGAATCCAAATTCGAGAGCTACTTGTTTATAATATATTAATACAGGAATAATAATTGCAAGAGTCATTTTTTTTATCGTTTAGGAAATTTAAATCAATTCAGGTTTGGATTCGTATAAAATGGTTGCTTCAGAATGGTTTTTGTTCCTAATTTCGGTTTGGTTCAAAGCATTGGTTTGATAAGTACAGAGATGTTCAAAAGTAATTGGGCAGTAATTGAAGTATTGTCATTTTCAAGATAACGAGGAAAAAAATATTGCTTACGCCACCAATATGCTTTGTTGCTTCAATCCTTATTACCATTTGGTTAATGGGGCGGGGGTGGCTCAGTTGGTAGCGCGCCAGGCTCGTAATCTGCAGTTCCCAGGTTCGAGTTCTAGCTGGGTCAGCGTTGAGATTAATCTCTGCAAAACTCTTCGCCCTGCCCACTGTCGGTAGGGGGACACCATACATTGGATGGAAGAGCCATATCCTGTGCATGTTAAAGAACACATTGGATGGCCTTGACGGGAGACTGCTATCTGTCTCTCAAAAACTGTTTCAGTGGATCCCCTCCCCCAACCTTCTCTGAGCCTTCGAGGTTCTTGTGACCTGGCCATTTAGCCCATTGTGTGCAAAAAAAAAGTGCCACTCAGAGGTAAAACAAACCATACCAGTACTAATTTTGGCATTGAAGTCACCTACAACAAGGGTAATATCTCCTTTTTTGACAGAATTCAAAATATCCTGAAGTTGCCCGTAAAACCTATCCTTCTCATCCTCATCGGCATCCTCAGTGGGGGCATAACAGCAGATAACATTAAAGTCTTAATGCTTGTCTGAAATTTTGCTGTAAGAAATATAAATTTATACCCCCTCAAGCAGCTGCTTGCCACAGAGGTCTGACAGGAGCCTGTCAGTTTATATGCCATAGCAGAAGGTCTGTGAGGATGGCAGGACCTCAGCAGAAAAACAACACACACATCCATGCCTTATCCGGGGCTCGAACCCAGGTCCCTTAGATCAGTAGCCAAGCGCGCTAACCACTCGGCCACGGAAACCTTTCATTAATGCATTCATATCCTAGAAGAGCATCACTAGCGTGTCTGCTGAGAAGCAGACCCATGCCTTGGTGATGCTTATTATCATTCCTCCCTGAAAAGAGAAAATGAAGATTATTTTTAAGAATCTGACCTTTATCTGCCCATCTGGTCTCTTGCAAGCCAAGAATATGTAAATTATAACTGTGGAATTCTTGTGTGAAGACCTCAAGAGAATAAGCTCTGTGCAAAGTCCTCACAGTCCAACTACCTGTGGAGAGAAAAGGGTTAGAAAATGGTGAGAAATTGGTTTAAAGAAACTACATTTGTTGAGAGAGGGAATGCCGACAATATCGAACAGCCCCCTAATCGCAGACATGGGGCAAAGACCCGTTCCCCCACCACTAAAAGCTGAAGCCATCTACACTGGAAGACTTCCTCCAATGTAGAATTTGACGATGCCAATAGAAGCAAAGAGTTCAGGTGCCTGCGATGACCTCTGCTCAGGATTATCCACCAGCTGATAAGCATATCAGTGAATCTATTCACTTAGGGCTGTCAACCCACAAACAAAAGGAAAACACAGCGGAAGATTTTCCCTCCACAGAAGCCCACCAGTGCAGCAAAATCAGGATCCATAATCAAACTCAGAGCCTTATTTCAATCCAGTCAAGTAGGTTTATATGGTCAGCACCAAGACCCTGTGTGGTTGACCACTCCTCAGCAGGGTAGAAAAAAAAAGTAGCTATAGTTGCCCAGATCAGTAGGCCACACTAATCTGGCAGCCCTCTCCTTCCATTCACTTCTATAAGAATCTCTTTTGATAGGTTTGATTAGATAATACAAGTCACACTTTTCAAATCTCTCAAAAGCTGTAATTGTGCCCTCAAATGGTAGAAAGAAAATTCCAAAATTTAAAATGAATATTTTAAACAATGTATTTATGCTAGAAATTTTGGTGGTGAAATGTGAATGTTCTGAAGCTGAGTCAACAATGAGTTTGACCCCCTTATGAGTAGGGTGGGTGGGAATCGTAACTGTTTTGTTTTGAGAGAGATAACTGGAAAACTCTTTTTTAGTTGGATTGGTACTAATGAAATACTAAGTTTGGTTTTCTCATTTACTACAGGAGGCAAAGAAGTAGTTTAACAACTGTAACTCCGAGTCTTAATGTATATATTTTCCCCTTGATTAAATGACTATAACTCCTTATGAAAACACTCTGGATGGTCTTGACAGGATGCTACCATCTGTCTCCCAACAGCTGTTCCAGTGGGTCTCCTCCCCCAACCTTCTCTGAGCCTTCGGGGTCCCTGTGACCTGGCCATTTAGCCCATGGTGTACAAAAAAGTGCCGCTCAGAGGTAAAACAACCCAACCCTTACAAAAATGTTTTAGACTCAAAATATTTTGGGAAATTGCATATCTTATGTGTACTAACAGTTATGCCAAATATCATTGAAATCTGTAATGGGTGGTGGACAATTTTGTATTTTTTTTTTTGACATTTCCGTTTCCCATGACCTATTTCTTAAATAAGCTTCTTGTAGAAAAATGTAATTAATAAATAAAGATCAAAATTTCGATTTTTCAAATGATTTTCTTTTTGTGTTTAAAGAGTTATGGTAGCTGAAATATTTAACACTTAAGATCTATTTACAAATCATTTTGAAATATAAAGTCATTCCGAAAAGAAAAGAAAAAAACATTCATAATAGACAAAAATTCAAATAATTAATATTCAAACATTAAAAAATTATGCTTTTTTAGTAAAGTTTAATGTAATGTTTGCTTCTTTCATTTTAACCTGTTCACATTAACTTCTGAAATCAATTGTTGCCTTGATTGGCTTCTGAGTTAAATTTCCTTTAAACAAAGCTACAAGCTGTCTTAATGAGTCTGTAATTGCATAACTTGCAGATGGGATTTACCTAGAATGGGGATTTTTGGTTGAGTTCTAGCAGCTGATCTGGAGCTTGAAATGAGTTGTGCATGCTCAACCAAACAGAAAGGATACATAAATATTCCATCCCAATAACTGTTTAAATACTAAATAAATATTGTTGGAAATCGATATTTAAGTAAATTTAAGATCTTTAATGTGAGCAACATTTTACCAAAAGAATTTTAACAAGTTACTGAACTCAGGATTTCACTCTCTATTAATATAACATGTGTCTATATCTAATAAAGTGCTTAATGATGCAGATGCACATACACAATATATCAATTAGATTATCACAATTATTGCATCATTCTCCAGTCAGAAATAATTGAAAAAATATTTTTTGATGTCTGTTTGATGGAAGTCAAAAAGGAATTAGGCAAATACCACACATGCCTGTCTATAATTTAATTTTCATGCCATATGATTTGGGAATTGATAATTAAATCATTTTTTGTATGAATGTTTACTTTTAATTTTCTAATTTAAGAATTATAAATATACAAGTCCCAGGATATAATTGTTTATTCCATATTTTTTTTTGCAGATTCCAAGAAAACAGCACAGCAGGGTATGGCTCCTGGACAGGCAGCTCCATCTGCATCTATGGCTGCTTCAGCTGGGCCAACTTCTGGAGGCCAAGTTTCAGATCCCATGAGTGCCCTTCGTAGCCTTGCAGGCCAAGGAGGTGGTGGCACAATTACTATACAGTCTCAACCTGGTCAAACACAGATGACTGCTTCACTGTTGGGTTCAGGAGGCACAATTAGCACAATGCCTACCCCTTCACAGGCCCAACCCCAAGTTCAAGTACAGTCTCTAGGTCAGGGAAACATTCCACAATCTTCAGCACCCAATGTTGTTCCTACTTCTCTGTCACAGCAGGGACTGAACCCACTTGTCATGCAGCAAACTCGATGTTAGTATTTCCACAGGAAATTAAGAATAAGGAATTTTTTTGTGTAGCTTATTTGCTAGTGCATAAAGATAATTAGCTTTTTCTAAATATGAGGCATGACTTTTAAAATAATATTTGTTCATAATTATATACCCTATTTCATAAAAGGTATGCAAATGTAATATGGCTTTATATCATAGCAAAAGTATAGAGAAAGACATTAAAAGAATTCTTTTAATCTTTTTTTTTTCTTAAATTTTATTCGCATATGAAATGCATTCATAATTTATTAAAACTGCAGTTTGAAATATTCATCCACAAAAGAAAATAAACAGGATGCAATGGTAAAAAGTAAATCAAAATATGGTGAAAAAAAAAAGGCTGATGTCAGTAGGGCACACTATGATCCAAAGAACCACCCATCAATTTCTTTGAATTCCACACTGAAATTCATTGTCCAAATGGTAATCCTTTTTCATCAGTATACAAGGTAAGTTAGTACAGATACTGAAAAATTTGTGGCAATACAAAAAGACCAAGGCACAGCCACTTCCTGGGAACTATGTAGCTCTTATGAGAAACAAAAATGTCATTCCAATATCTAGAATATTAAAACAACTGTCATGTGATCAAAAGGTCTTCAACTCAGTGTGATCCAAATTCGACTTTTCTCTAACCACTTTCTTCACTAGCATATAAGTTGACCCCCAACTTTTGAATTAAATTTTGCCAAGTGGGTCTCAGGCAGCAGCAAGACCCCTTCACAGTCCAAATCTAAAATCCGGTCTTTAGTTCAAGGAAGGATTCTAGAATCTTTGTGATAAAAAAAATACACACTTTTATTATAGTTAATTCAGTTTATTTCCTATCTAAAGCGATTGCTTCTCATATTCAAAGTTATGCATTTGCATTTAAATTAAGTCACATAATTCTCAAGATCAGCATTTTCCAATATGCAGTAAAATAATGGTGCAATTTAGATGTTTTATGAACATATTGCAATTATTTTGTACAATTTAGAGAACATGTTTATGCCTGGATCACTGCCTTTAAACACATTAAAGGTTTAAAATGAGGTTTTGCATGTATTAAATGAAGCTCTTTCTAGAAATTCTTTATCAAAGAAGTTATATATGATTAGAACTCCTGTTTAATGATTTTGGATTTTAGAATTCAAATGTTGGTTGACCCCAATATAATTTGAGTGTTTTTATTTTGAAAAAATGGTGCTTGTACTTAGAACTATATATTTATATATTTATTTATTCTGAAAGGATAATTTGTTTAATGCAAATCATTATTGTTCTAACTGAATCTATA
Source organism: Ryuthela nishihirai (assembly GCA_038380435.1). Classification (NCBI taxonomy): domain Eukaryota; kingdom Metazoa; phylum Arthropoda; class Arachnida; order Araneae; family Heptathelidae; genus Ryuthela; species Ryuthela nishihirai. The sequence goes on from JAWZYU010000013.1 coordinate 5,748,487, forward strand.
CATGCATGAAAGTGACTACAAAAATGTTAGTAATAGTATGTAATATAATGGTACATACAAGGCCGGATGTAGGAGCAAGGGAGCATGCCCCCCTCCCCCCCCCCCCAATTTCAGAATGCTAGTAAGGATAATAAAGACAAAGAAATTATTAAGCTTATTTATATTTCATGCCTCTTTCAAGAATTTTTTTTGTATTAAAGATTTGTAAAAGGGAGAGGAAATATTGTTCTGCATTGAAAATCTAGTGCTCCCCCCCTACTTTGTTCTTGTCTATATGATTTTTGCCTTCTCCCCCCCCCCCCCTTCAATTGTTTTCTATATCCAAGCCTAGGTATATATAACAAATATATATGTATATTTAATATGTTAATAATAAATATAATTATTATGAGAAATTAAAACTTAGGCATAAATCATTATGATAAGATTTTTCAAAGAATTATGTAGGAAATATAAGCTAGAATAACTCAATGCTAAAAATACTTTTCTGTTAGAGAGGGGGTCTCTCTTCATTATAGTGAAGTCTCAGCATCAGAACATGGTGACAACTTAAAATGGAAGAGCAAAACAGCACTGTTCTGATCTAGACATTCATACTCGCCATTCAATATTTTTTTTTTGGTTCCTGACTAATCAACTAAACATCGGCACTAATAAACTTACTACTAGGAAAACAGAACTAGTGCTGAAATCAATAGCCTAGTAAAAGAGATAGGAAATTCTGCTTTTTTGGTATTTAGTTTTTGAAATTTGACACGCACTTACATCTCAAAAAACTACAAGTCATGTGCCTGCCAAGTACCAATTCATTTGCTGTCCTAGCAACATCAGGCAATTTTCAAATCAACTAATTCAGATCTACATAATCACAGCAGTGCTCTTTCCTGCTGGACTCATGTATATAACATATAGGAAAAAGGCTATGCTGCCTACCGAATTTATGAAGATTTAATTTTTGTTTTAATCTTTTGTGTCACTGTTAGGTTAGAATTTGTTCATTCCTTTTGTTAAATTATGTTAGATGAGGTTAAATTAGGTTTTTCTTGTTTTGCAATTTTGATCATTAGGATAGGATTGCTTAAGATTTTGACTACAAATTTTGCATTTCATTCCTTGTATCTGTTTGATTATGCAAATGTGAATTACTTGATTTCAGCATTAAATATTTCTGTGGGATTTGTGTCCATTACCAGAATAGTGTTACACATAACAATTACTGCACATTGTATTGTTTGTTGTTAAAGTGTTGTTTAATGTAGAAGATTGTTAGTGTAGTGGCAAAATTAGCAGTCTGGTTGTGTTATGATTTTATTATGAAATAAATTTTGCTATAATTTATTCAAGCAAGAAGCAGTGTATTCTATGGTTATAGACTGGGACCAGTTTAGTTATGTATCAATCCCCAAATGTATAATATATTTATATATATATATATATACCCCCCCCCCCCCTCAAATGCTGAATACTCCTTTCACTCCCCTAGAATGAGAGGAGTATTCAGCTCACAAGGAATGTAGTGGAATTGAAGGTAATCATGTTGAAATTCAGCTTTAAGCAGGGGTGTGGAAATTCAGAAAAACATTTACCAACCTGCAGTTTTTACCATAGGCCAGAGCAAAGATATACATAGACCTGGCAGGAGGAGATGAAGCATTTCCTGCTTTTATGTGTATAAAAAAAGGGGATCATTAGTTTTTTTAAGAGGATTTAAATGGAAGAAAGTAATGTTCTTTTCCCCTGAAAATATTTTACTGTTATGATCTTTTCTAACTTTGAAAGTAACAGGTCATGCCAGAAAATTTATGAAAAGTGAATTTCTTCATTCTTGGCTCTGTACATTTCAAAAATAACCCGGTAACAATACAAAAATTATATGCATTTAAAAATATCCCATCACAGTGACAGGATATGCAATGGTAGCTGGACAAACAATGTGTATTTCAGCTTGTTATTCATATGTGGAAATTACATACTGAAAATTTTATATATCAGGTACTCAAAAGTAGAATATTCCTGCTTTTTGTTTTTATCATGGCACAGTATTTTGGAAATAATAAAAAATTACTCCCCGTTTATCAACTTGTCACATAGCTCTGATAGAAGCCTATTAATATAATAAACCTTAGAACAGATATGTGTGGAAGGCTAAACCTCAACATAAAGTGCAAATTTGAAAAAAAACAATATTTATGAACTGAATATAAATTAGTAATTTAGCATTTGTACCAATACTTAGTGCTTTATTTTGTAAAATTAGTATTTGATATTAATAACTGATAATATGTTGACTGTATAAGTACACTGATTATATTAAACAGTGTACTTAAAATCAGCTGTATTTAACCTTAAACTGACAGGCTCCTGTCAGACCTCTGTGGCAAGCAGCTGCTTGAGGGGGTATTTATTTTATTTTATATAATAGTCTACAAAGCTAAACTTGTTGCTAGAATGAGAAAAAATACTATGCTAGTCTGAAAAATTGAGTCTAGAAGAGTTGGATCTTGCTGCCAATTCAAAACAGACCTTTAATTAAGATTTGAAACAGATTGCATTGCAATGGCAATAATATAAATATACTTGTTACAGATGCCAATTTTATTTACATAGGAATTTACTGTTATCTATTCATTCTTGAAAATAATTAATAACAATTTAGTGGATTTTTACTTTGGGATGACAGTTTAATAATCTCCCTTGATGTTATACTTTAGATACTTCATAATATTATTATATCTATATACTTTAAATTGAAGAGATATTTTTTGACATATTTAATGAATATTAAGGAAGATATCACTCTGAAGTTAACGTCAATCAACTTGATCAGCGGCCGGTAGCTCAGTGATCCAGAGCATCTGACATGTTATCAGGAGGTCGTGGGTTCGTATCCTACCCGGCTCAAGACAATTTTTCCTCTAAAATTGATCGATGTTAATTTCAGAGTGATATCTCCCTTAATATCTACACAGATAAAAAAAACTAAATCCATACCTCGTAAAACAGAGTCTATAATAGGTTATAAACTGGTTGCATTTTCTTAACCTTGTAAAACTGAGTCTGTCACTGTGTAAATTAAAACTGGTTGCATTGTTTTTATCATTTGACCATGTGAAACTGAAACAGTATAAGTTAAGTACTGTGTAAATCAAGGACAAGTGTAGTGATAAACTTGTCATCTTCAACGTTTGTGTGTGATTCCTAATAGCTTGCAGAGAATGCAACTCCCTCTTGCTTGAAGAATCCTTTATATGGCTCTGTTAGGATAATTATCTGTTAAAAATAAATAAATAAATACCCCCTCAAGCAGCTGCTTGTCACAGAGGTCTGACAGGAGCCTGCCAGTTTATATGCCATAGTAGAAGGTCTGAGAGGATGGCGGGACCTCAGCAGAAAAATGACACATACATCCGTGCCTTACCCGGGGCTCGAACCCAGGTCCTGTAGATCAGTAGCCAAGTGTGCTAACCACTCGACCATGGGACGGCTAATTATCTGTTACCTATTGTTATTTATTAATGCTTTATAATTTGAAAAAATATCTATTTGAGTCTAGTAGTCTGACTAAATAGCAAAAATATCATGCTCTAGACTTTGTTATATTAGACAAATCAATTTGTGACTGAAAATATTTAGTTTAACAAAAGTGTTTTTCTATAGTATTTGAATATTAAAGGCAAAAATCGGCATTAAAAAGTAAAAATTTAAGCATATAAATTTTTATAGTTTTAGGATCAGTAGGAGGTATTGTAGCTCCTCAGCAGCAACGCCCACAAATGTTAACTACTAATGTGCATTTGATTCAGAAATTTCGGCAACAACAACAGCAGCAGCAACAGCAACAACAGCAGCAGCAGCAACAACAACAGGCACCTCCACCAAATGTTACTAGCACTTCTATAGTAAGTTATTTTTATGTGATTTGTTCTGTTTTTCTTGCTTGTAGTAATCATCCTTCTATTTTTTGAATTCTTTTCATATTTTTTTTCAAGTTCAGGCACAAGAAAACTAAATGAATAGGAATTCCTGACAATTTTTAACCCTTACAGTGTCGGGTTCCTGAAACTGTCATGGTGGTGACAGTTTCAGGAATCACTATCTATGGTGGCCGAATTTATTTTAATCTGTTTTCGAAAATAAAATAAACAGTTTTAGAACCTCATCCTGAAGTAACTAATGAACGGAAATATGTCATGTTATAAACCAAAAGAAAGAGCATTTAATTGTGCTTAATAAAATGACAGAAATTTGAAGAAAAAAATGGTAGGTTAAATTTTTTAAGTTTTTTTTTAAACATTGCAAAATTTTACTGTTTTTTTTTTTCACTTTATCTTTAGTAAAATTTCAAAAATACATATATTTTCCCGTTTTTTCTATATTATTGTATTATTTTAATATAAGTAGTTCATAATATTTCTATTATTGCTTAAATCTTTAATTTATTTAATTTTTTTAACCTTTTTACTCTGGCATATAACACATAATGCATAGACTTTTAACAGTCAGCAAACTCTAGGCTTAAGTAAAGCAGTGTCATAAAAATAAATTTGCTTTAAAAATAGGATAATTTAAATAAAAATTTAAAAATATATCAGAAAATTAATAAAGAATTTTGAAAAAAATTCAATAAATGTTTCAAATCTTTTAAAGTTTAATTGAAGAAATTTGAGAATGAGTCACTTTATTATGAAGCTGCATAACTGCTACAGAAAAGTTAAATTCTAAAATTCTAGCAGAAATTTTGGTTAAAAATTGCATTTCCTGACCTTAATTAGTTTATCAATACTTTTAATTACATTTCAACCAAATCAAGTCCTACCTTTTAAAAATCACACTCTGAGTAATCCTAATGCATGTTCTGATTGCCATTATTTATTATTATAGATTGCTAGCAGTTCCACTTTCGATTGTTTCAAATTAATTATTGTTTATAATTGCAGTATCCATTTGAGAAGCAAAATCCATTTTTGCTTCTCAAATGGATACTGCAAAAATGGATATCAAATTGTTTATAATTGCAGTATCCATTTTAAAATCAAAAGTCTGCTAAAATATGATCGAAAGCCGATGTGCATAGTTTTTGGATGACACAATTTCCGGTAGTAAAAAAAATCAATATCCTTATGTTAAAAGTTTAGAAAGCATTGCAACTCTAGTAGTGCTATAAATAGCATAAAAGAGTGGGAAACGTAACTGATTGATAATCTAAGCATAGTATGGCAGAATAAACTGAATTGGCACTACTTGATGCTATTTGCAGTGACTGAACATGTGCATCTGACTGAAATAGATTTATTTTTGAACATTATCATAATTGTTTCAAGAGGAATCAACCTATAAAAAAATTAAATCATAGATTTAAATGTTATTTTCAATATCTGAATAGAAACAGTTGAAAAGAAATTAGATTTTTATTCGGAAAAATTTTTTTTTGCAACTTTGTACTATGGGAGCAAAGCTTTAGGCTCCGACCTCTAAAATGGGAAAGATGAAAGCGATTCTTTGGGCTGCAACACATAAAGAGTTAATGAATATGACAAGAAAAGAATGACACATATATTTTTTATAATTACTGAAAGCCTTGATACCAGTGCCATTTATGCATACAATGGCTGTCTGAGATGGGCTGTCTGAGGAAGAATTTGGGGCAGGATGGCTCAGTCAGTAGCATGCCATGCTCATAATCTGTAGTTCCCAGGTTTGAGTCCAAGCTAAGCCTGTTTGAGATTTATCTCAACAAACCTCCCCACCCTGCCCTTGTACACCGATTGGCTAGGAAATATCGCCATCCAGCTGATAGGACATTAAGCCATGTATGCGGGAGAGCCTGTGAACATTAAACAACACTCTGGATAGCCTTGATGGGAGGCTACCACATCTGTCTCCCAACAGCTGTCCAGTGGTCCCCTTTCCCCAACCTTCTATGAGCCCTCAGGGTCCTTGTGACATAGCCATTTAGCCCATTGTGTACAAAAAGGTGCCACTCAGATGTAAATCACCCAGTTCTTTAAAATCTGGTACATTTTGCAAAAATATTATTTTTCCAGAAATGTTAAGGAAGCAATCCGTCACTTACATCTATGATTACATTTGTCTTGAATAATTTTCCACTTTCATCACCACCAAACATTATTGGTACTGTCAAATATAAGCAATTATTGTTGGCCATTTCCAAAGTATATACTTGTGCTATTTTATTGCAAAATTTCTACCCCATCCTTCAGATTTCATGAGTAAAAATCGAAACAGAGAGGACAGAAAAGAAAGTGTGTTACACTTAATTTAGCTTAAAAAAAATAGAAATTATAAAAAGGTTAGAAAGTAGAGAAGGAACAAGAAGCTTATTCAAGAATACAATATAAGATCATTAACATTACAGGACATAAAGGCACAGAAAGAATAGTTAGTGAATTTATTATATTTAAATGTTCTTTTAACTGCCCTCCAGCTTCTGCACTATCAGCTAGGTCTAGTAGATAATCCAACTAGTGAGTATGAATTAGGCATGCTTTTAAAATTTGCATTACAGTACATGACAATATTTGCTCTGACTTTTTTTTTATTTACATTTGTTTAGACTTTTTTATTTTCATTTGTTTAAATAAATAATAAATACCCCCTCAAGCAGTTGCTTGCCACAGAAGTCTGATAGGAGCCTGTCAGTTTATAGGCCATACTAGAAGGTCTATGAGGATGGCGGGACCTCAGCAAGAAAAACAACACATCATACCTTACCTGGGGCTCAAACCCAGGTCCCTTAGATCAGTAGCCAAGCGTGCACTAACCACTCGGCCATGGGATGGCTTTTTTTATTTGTTTACATTTAGCAAATTCAACTATTATTTACAATCACCAGCACTGCCTTTTAGTCATTATTAAATATTTACAGATGTAACGAATATAAATTACTATGCTTAATATTAATTGAAATGTGCTTCTTCAAAACTGCTAGGTATACCTATCAAAAATCCAGAAAATTTTAAAATCCAGTGCCTCTCAATCCTCAAGGGAGCCAGATTTTAAAAAGTGAAGTCCTTTGAATGGCCATTATTCAGAAAGCAACACAGGAACTGTTTGCACTTCCAAAAAAAGCCTATCAAGAATGCTTTCAGAAGTTACAGAAGCATTGGAATTGTTGTATGCAGTGTCAAGGAGATTGCTTTGAAGGAGAGACATTTGAATAGCCAGTAAGCCCCCATTTTCCATATATTTATTCAGTCCCCAAACTTTTTGATTACACCTCCTACACTGTATGGGACACAATCAATTGAGCAAACAATTAGTAGGGCCTGATCTTCCTGTAAGTGCAAACATACTGATTGTGTTTGTGTTGAGATTTTGTAATCTGATAGATTTCAAAATGACAGAAATCAAACAGATTGCTGCTTGACAGAAATCAAGTGAAATCTGTCAAGATCAAGCAATCTTGACAGATTTTGTAATCTGCATGAGATGGGAGTTATCTTCCTTTGCTGATTGATTGAATATTGTTTACATATCAGCATTTGCAAATTAAGAAACCAGTGGGAAATATGCAGAAACATTTCCCAAGCTTTATGCAGCCCAACCCAAATGGTATAGAAATTTCAGGAATATGTTCACATTAAGGGCTAAGAAATTTGGTGGTAATTGATATTATACCAGCTCTTTCCAAATGATAACTGACCTCTTGCAGTAAATCTCACTCAGTTTCAACAGAGTTTAGCCAATCTGATGACACCCTGGGTTATTTGAGCTCCTGCAGTAGTCAGTTGATTTCTGGTGTTCACTGGTGTAGACCTCGCATAATGTGCTAATTCATCACTGCAGCATGATAATTCTAACAGAACTTTAGTAGCTATAGTAGTGATTGAATGCACTTAAATTGTTATTTTCCATTTCTCCAAATAGTTGGCAAAGTTTCTTCTTCATTCTGTGACTGGAAAATACCAGTGAATAAAGATTTCTTCATTCACATTATTGTTTGAATGTATTATATTAAAATTTTCACTGCAAAAGAATGTTATGCAGTTGCCAAAGGAAAAAGTCTATTTAGATTTTAGATTTGTGTGTGTGTGTATTATTATTATTATTGTTAATATGGGATAAACCACTTATTGATTATATTAAATATGACTGCTTGTCTTTTGTCAGAGAAAGCATAATAGTTCAATAATTAAAAATATATTTCAGCCTCTCCAAGGTGGTTTCAATGAAAGTCTGTCTTTTATACAAACCCAGCAGCCTAGTCCTGTATCAGCACAGTTCCAAGGTCATAGTCCTGCTCCAGTTACAGTAAATGTTTCTTCATTGCATTATTTTTATTTGTATCTTGTTCTAGATTATTAATTGCTTAATTATTTTTGAGATTAGCATATTAAATGATTAAAGAAAATAGACTCTAGATGTAGAAATGACATAAACTAATCACGTTATGATCATTGCTTTTTAAACTGCAGTAAAATGGCAAGTCTTGGAGATGGTAGCAGATGTACTACATGTGGATGCAGACTACTATGCTGAAAGGGGAAACACAAGATGCTAAAAACCAAAGCCATGAAAATCCATTAAAGTATAATTGGACAGACTGTGGAGGGAATATTCACAGCAAATAACAATAAATACAATAGCATATTAACCAGTAGGGCAACATAAATCACATAAGCTTTCTCATACACACAGATTGTTGGTAACAATTCATACCTTTGGAACAGCTTGGCCATCCCCACCACTAACTTTATAAGCCTGTTAAATAAAATAGTGTATTACTGTTCAATATAAATAGGAATGTGTGAGAAGTAGAATTTACAGAACATCCATTCATTTCTGGAGAACATACCCATTTTTAATTTTTTCACCAGTCACAGGACAGCATAGCCTATTAGCTGTTCTTAGGTAGCATCTGATATAACCTACCAATGTCATGAGCAGGTTATATTGAACAGTAAGACACCCAGCAAAATAAGAATTTGTTGTGCATTAACAGATACGTACAGAGAAATACATTTCACATGTTCAGGCTAGTTGTTTTCACCAAGGAAAATCTCTCTTAACCACTCAAGGGCAAAGACCCAAAATTGCATATTCCAAAGAGAGAGAGAGACTTAACCCTTCCAGGGCTTATGTCTTGTATACAAGTTGACAGAATCCAAAATGAGAGACCAATTATGCCTATATCAGTTCATAATAGCTGAGTGTATATCCATGACAATAAATACTTTCCTAATAGTTAAATAGGCCTCAAAACAAAATTAAAATTGCAATTTTTTGCTTTTTCTGCCAACACAAATCTACTATTTATGTATGCATGTTATAAAATTTGTTTACCATAAGTCTCTTTGCTGTGACATCAAATATCGTAACCAGTGACTGTCATGAAGTGGCACCACCCTATCTTCATTCACTCTGGGTGAACTTGCAATCAGTGTCTGCATCAACACCAGTTTCAATTTCTGCTTCCCAGCTTTTTATACTTTAACCTCTGGTTAGGCTTCCTCATTCTCGATTACAGACAGCTAGACCTTCCAAACTGAAGGGAATCAGAGAAAGACTTTTTTCATGGCAGTCTCTGATCCATATTTATCAGATGTTTTTCACCACATGGACACTCGTGGCTCTTATCACTTTTTTAGGCAGACCTCGATCTTGTCTTGCAGTTGCATCCCCCTTCTTATGGGGGGGACTTCGTTAGACTTGGTTCTCTTTGAAGCAGTGCTGACACCAATGGGAAGGGTTAGGTCTTTGAGCACTGTCTTGGGGATCTATCTTATTTATTTACAACCTGACATACCTTGGTGTTTTTAGTGACTCAGATTGGAGATCTGTCCTCTTCCTTGAACACAGTACATATTTTAATTTCCCAATCCACATTTTCACTGCCATTGATCTTTACAGCTGCTCTTACTTGATCCTTCTACTTTTTACATGGGAAGATGAAGATGTACGGAAGCAACATGTAACTTCTCTCATGTGAAGCCAGGCCACCCTCATGTGTGTCATAGTGGACAACTGATTAGGCTGATTTGGAGTGGTTTGAACTACTCTCTGTGAATCCAGTACTTACACAGTCAGTTAGGAGCCTGTCAATATTGCAGAAGCCTCTATTATTTCTAACTTCAATATGGTTTCCTTGTTTTTCTGAAATTGTGATGGATTCCAAATGATTGCAATTCACATGGATTATTTCAGAGATATCTGGATTCTTCTAAGTGCTCCAAAATGACTCCAGAAATGGGTGAGCATTATTCGTCCCATTCATTATTGACTGTGAAGTGCAATGAACATGTAATTGCTGATTCCTTAGTAATTGCCAGTGCTTTATCTGATGCCATTTTCCTCCATCTCTTCTTTGTCTTTTGCCCCAAGTTTCTGGATCTGAAGAGCAAGTCTGAATGCTCTTTGTGTCTGTTCATTCAAATGGCATGGAGCTCTACTAAGCAGAAGAACTGCAGCTTGCTCTGCATTCTTATTGTGCTTTTGCTATTGGATCTGATAACATTTCTCTCCATTGTGTAAAATCAGCTGAACTCCACATTTTTAATTGTATTTTTCTCAAAGAACAGTTTCTAGACTTCTGGTAAGATACTATTGGCTTTTCCTGAGCCAGTGAAAGATCATAAAATTTTTTACGGTTATCATCTGACAGCATTGACAAGTTGTATGTGCAAAGTGTTAGAGAGAAGGTTTAATGCTAGACTAATCATCTATTTAGAGCCTAATGATCCTTAAAACATCTAGTGTGGCTTTTGCAAACAATAATCTGCTCTAGACCACCCAATCTGCTTCAAAATGGCAGTCGGGAATTCTTTTCATCATCAACCCTCTATTTCAGAAGAAATAAAAAAAAGTCTTTCTGTTGCTATCAGAATCCTGAACAAGAGCTTTTATTTTGTTATCACCAGTCTTGCTAGTTGAAGACATGGACATTATCATAAACACAATATTTATTTTAATGATTAAGCAAAAACACTTCAGAGAGCAACTAATGAATGGAGAAACTAGTGCCATTTGTTGTATAATTTTGAAAAAACTGAAGTCGCTCACAAGCATTAACAAATTGAACTCTTCATAGCCACTTAAAGGGTTAATTGCTACAACTGTACATGCATAATTTTACAGTAAGATACGTTAAATTGGATAGAAATTCTCGATATAAAAATTAGTGTTCTTATATTCAAGATAAACTATTTCAATAAATAGCTTACAACCACAGTTATAATTGTATTAATTATCCATGATTTTTAGCTGTCTTACATCTAAAATATTCTTGAGATGGTCATTTCTAACCTTTACTACAATCTGAACATATTGCCTCTTGTGTAATGTCCTGATTTCAGGTTTACTACCTGTAAATACTTTATCACCTTTTACACTCAAAAGGTGACCAAGTACAGAAAGTGTGATGTTGCCAATTTTTTCACTTGTTTATGTCTGGCACAGACAACAGTTACTTGTTGCTGATGTTCTTATGTTACAGTACTTCTGTTTCTCCTTTCCGAAGTTAACGCTGTTTGCGACATCACTGTAGTTACATTTGCCAGTCCAAGTTTCTTGCTTCCTTGCACACATCATCCATTGTGCTTCAGTCTGTCTTCTAGTGACTGTAGAAATCTTACTGTTGGATAGCAATCAGAACTGCAACCTATCTGATAGTAAGATTTCTACAGTCACCATAAGAACAGACTGCAGAACAACAGATAATGTGTGCAAGGGAACAAGAAACTTGGACTGGCAAACATAACTACATTGATGTTGCAAACAGCATCAACTTCAGAATGGAGAAACAGAAATACCATAACGTAAGAAGAACATCAGCAACAAGTAGCTGTTGTCTGTGCCAGCTATAAACAAGTGACAGAACTGGTAATATCATACTTTCTTGTACTTGGTCACCTTTTGAGTTTAAAAGATGATGTAAAGTATTTAGAGGTAGTAAACCTGAAATCAGGACATTGCACAAGAGGCAATATACCCAGATTGTAGTAAAGGTTAGAAATGATCACCTCAAGGATATTTTAGATATAAGACACCTAAACATCGTGGTTAATTAAATTAAAACTATTTCTATTCAATTCAAAAATTAAACTCTTATTTAAATCTTTTTTCTCCTTGTTATAGGTAGTCTTTGGTTTACACATTTCCAATTGATGGTATTTTGCTTTAACTACATTTAAAATTCAATAAAAATATGCTTCTGAATCCCCAGCTAATGATGCAGTCTTAATTTTAAAATAGTGCCAATGCAACCTGTGCAAAGCATCTATCAAGTTCATGGTCTCAGTATCTGAATCTTGTGGAACATATCCCACCACAACTACATGTATTTCTGTTAGAAAATTGTCCCTGCTCAAAGATATAAATCCAGAATTTTCAAAATATAATAATAAATTAAGAGGAATGTGGATAAAATCCACATTTCTTTTAAAAATTGGGAACTATGTGATTCCACTTCTCTGATTAAGCTGATAAATTATGCACTTTTTTGTGTTATAATTATAATAAGCGGTGTATATATATGTTATGTATCTTCATAGTGATGTGGTCTTTTTTAATCATTGAAAGGTTTCAAGTCAAGGGCCTAATAGTAACCAATCGACTATTCCTTCTCCTGTTGGTCAACACCCATCAAGTGTCAGGTATAATACATTTTATTGGGCATTTTTACATTTTTTAAGATGCGCATAGGAATACATATACTTTTGTATTTCAAATTTACCATATAAAGCTACAGAAAAATTCTGATTTTAAGTTCCTATATTTAGGATTTGTTGGGGGTATTGTCTAAAGCTCCATATAAATGTTTTTTCATGATATAGTGTTTATCAATGCAGCAATTTTCCTTGAATTATAGTAGAAGTTTTGGTTTCTGCATTAATTCTGTGCCTGTAACATCAATCATTCTAATTTGAGCACACACACAGAGACTTATGAGTACCTATGTACTACTTTGACTTCAATACTACTTGTTTCCATTATCTTAACTACACTTAAAATTCAATTAAAATATGCTTCCAAATTCCAGCTAATGATGCAGATACTTTGTTCAAATTCTCTTTTTTCATGTTTCTCCTTACCGATTCTTGCATTGGGAATGTTAAGTTAATGAGAACAACAACTGTATTTTTTTTTGTCTTTCCATAGTAGCATTAACTCCTTCAATGGTATGCTTGGAACAAGCCCAAATTGTAATATCGCAGAACAATTCCATGCTCAGCATAGTGCTCAAAGTGTTGTATCCTGAAATATTTTTGGGTTCTTTCTATACATGTAGTTATTACACTTTGTGGTAGATGATAGCATTTTATGGGGTCATTTCCTGTGTGTTTTGTGGTGTATTGTTGAAGTTTTTGGTATTTTTATGGTAGTATTCAAACCCCAACATGGGTGTACACAAAATGGCAGAGAGAAAAGTGTGTGTGGAAGCAATTAATGCATTATTAAAGATGAACAATGAAATGGAATCTGTTGAAACCAATATATCAGAGTAATCAGTAAATTTTTTATGCTGACAAATTCACATAATCTAAGATGCCAAGTTTATTAGGTATATCTACCTAGTAGCATGTTGTGCCTCCTTTGGCCTTCAGAACAGCCCAAATTTGTCTTGGCATAGAACTTACAAGATACTGGATGTGTTGTGCAGGAATCTTGTACCATGCAGAAATGATTGTGTTGCACAGTTGCTGCAAATTGGATGGCAGCCCAGTCTTGCCATGAACAGCCCTTACCACTCCCAAAGATGCTTCATAAGGTTTAGATCTGGGAGCTGTGCATGCCAATGAAGCAAGGAAACATTGTCGGCATGTTCCTGTAACCATTTGGTGAAGATACATGACTTGTGAGCAGATGCATTATCATGTTGAACCATCTGAATGAGAAGAAACTGTAGCCATGAAGGGATGGACTTGGTCAGCAACGATGTTCAAATATGCCATGGCATTCAGATGTCCTTTGATGGGTATCAGGGCGCCTAAGTGTGCCAGAAAAACATTCCCCGTACCATCACACTGGCCCCCACCAGCCTGTATTGTTGACACCAGACAAGATGGCTCCATTGCCTCATGTTGCTTGTGCCAAATTCTGATCTATCAACATGATGCAAAGGGAACCTTGATTCATCCAATTAGTGTCGATGTTCCTGCACCCACTGGAGATGCACTTCCATGTTCTTTGCTGACAGCATCGGCACTTGATATGGTCAGCAGCTATTGTAGCCTATTCACAATAAGGTCGGATACATGGTGCATTTGATTGGAGATGACCTTCCACACACCAATGTTTAATTCTGCTGTGATTTGCCTGGTTGTGACCTGTCTGTTCCTGTTCATTTGCACAATTCTCGCCAGTCTCCTTTGACCCTCTGATCCACAAGCTGCTTTTGTCCACAGGATCACCGATCACTGGTAGTTTTTTTGCACCATTCTTAGTAAACCCTTGAAACAGTTGTACTTGAAAAGCTAGGAAGATGGCCATTTGGAAGATGCTAGTATCTGCACACCTAGCACCAACTATCATTCCACATTCAAAATTGCTCAGGTCACTCATTTTGCCCATTCTGACACTCTCGTGTACAAATCTCGTGCAAATCTAACTGATGCTTGAAGAGCTGGTCTGCCTTATTTATACCACACACCGAGGTCATGTGACATATTGGAATAAACCATTTATGTGACATGGGTTGTTGTACCTAATAAACTGCCATCTCAGTGTAAGTAGTGATGAGGTATTTAGCCAATAGGCAAAGCCCTGTTTATTTATGTCAGGTCTCAAGTTAGGTGAAATGGAATACAGTTATAAATCATATCCAATTAATATCAAACTTTAAACTCTTCACTGAGATTTTCAGGCCAACTGTTGGCATCATCTATAAGTTGGCCCGAAAGTCTCGATGAAGAGTTTGAAGTCTTAAATTAATGGAAAAAAGACAGAGTGGCATTAGTTCAATGGTTGAATACTCTGGCATGTTTCTGGAGAGATGCAGGTTCAAGTCCCATATGTTTGTGAAATTTTTTCTGCAAAATATTTATTGATTTATCAATAGTTAAAAAGTCAACAGGTAAATTAAAAAAATCACAGCATTACCGTTAAAAAGTCAACAGGTAATGCTGTGATTGTCATCTATGTTTATATCTTTTAAACTTTTTATAAGCATGAGGGACTTTTATGCCTTTTATATTTTTGTGTAATTTATTTATTTATACTACTGTTATATCTATATTTGTCACTCTTTAGTTCTTTGTTTTTTATTTTGTAATTTTTATTTGTTATAATTTGGCACATTTTAGTTCTAGTTGCTTTTATGCTATAAAAGTTAAACCAACCTGAGAAACCGTTTTATGTACATAATGGGATTTAATAGGATTTGACTGCATCCACATTATAAATTAATAACCTTAAATATATGTAACAACAATGAGTAATATGTGAATCTCTGCATTAATTATATATAAATACAGCAGTCAGCATAAGTTCAAAGTGAATATGAAAATTTAGTCTATCAACTTTTTTAGAATTTTGCATACCACACTTTGAGAATCACTGCAATAGTCCTAATTTAATATATATATTGCAAGATTGCAAGTACTAAGCCATCTATAAAAAAATACCCTCTCAAGCAACTGCTTGCCACAGAGGTCTGACAGGAGCCTATCAGTTTAACCTTTCTAATGTCCATGTTGTCTATATGTGTTGACATCCGCAAACGAGAGTCTGAGGATGTATGCATCTGTTTTTAGTACAACAAAAATATTCAATTTTTTTAAAAACAAAAATTGCTTTTTGAAAGTTTTCTTGTATATATCTTATAAAAATACATAAATAAAGCTTGAAAAAATATTCTTTTTTTATTTGATGTTTATTTTATTAAACCATAATATAAATAATTTGTTAAAACCATCTGATTGGCATTTCTTAGAAGTGCTATACAGTATTGCCAATTTGTTTGGTAGCATTACATTACTGTGTGTTAAAGCAACCACCTGATTTAAGCTCAAAGTTTGATTTGAACTATTTTTTATAAACAGATTTTTCCTTGAGTTTCGAAAATCTCCTTATAATTAGCAAAAAAGTGCTATTTTTTTTTTAAATGGAAGATTTTGGAAGTAATTATAAAGTATGTACCTCCATTGTTTTTGTTTTTTTATACTCTTTTTCTGACAAACTTATTTTAATATTCCTAGTTTATTTTTATCCTTTATATCATTTATCCTAGCATTCTATGCATCTTTCCTGCTCTTCAGATTGAAACTGTAACCAAAAAGAGAGCCTTTCAGCTGCAGCTGCATCTAGGTCATGACTCATTGCACACTGGAATGAGCTGAGGATGCAGGTGGCTTTATACATATGTTCTAGACTCCTCAGTTCTGTGGTTATAAGTGGCTCCATAATAGATTTTTTTTTTAAATCTTGCTCCAGTACATTGGATACTCTTTGTAAAGTTAGTATTTTTTTTTTATATATATATGTTCCTTAGTTTTCATTTCAGTAGATTTATTTTCCGCAAATTATAGACCTTTCAGTCGATTGATCTATCAATTGGTTTTTCAGAGTCATATCGGATGGCTGTCTTACAACTTGTTGCTATGGATATTTTATTTCAAATCACATTAGGTTATACAGGGTGATTCAGAATTCATCATCAATATTTAGTGGGGAGGAAGGGAATAAGAAAAGAAAGAGATTTCACATAGGAAAGTATGGGGGCAGACGAACGCATGGTGGTGTAGAGGGCGCTGTGTGTACACACCTCTCATACAGAAGCACAGCTGTTTGACGCGTGCAGTCAGTTGTCATTCAACAAGGTGAATTTGCAGAAGTAACATGAACCGGTATACGTGGAATGAATGTGCAGATATGCATGTAACTTACGGTGCGGCAGGAGAAAGATGTCTTCGAGCCAGGCAATTGTATGCAGCGCGCTTCCCAAACCGCCGTGTGCCACAGCATCAAACGTTTTCACGTATTCATCGCCAACTGCGTGAAACAGGATCGTTTGCTGCTAGTAATGTTAATCGAGGGAGGCGCAGATCGGCACGGACAGTAGCAGTAGAGGAAGCTGTCCTACAGGAAATCGAGGAACAACCTGGTACTAGCACACGAGGTATGGCTAGGCAGTTTGGAATTTCGCAAGCAACAGCGTGGCGGATATTACACGATGAAGGGTTACATCCGTTTCATCTGCAAAGAGTGCAATTATTGGCAGCAGACGACCATCCCAAGCGTGTTATTTTTTGTCAGTGGTTCATGCAGAGAACAGCCGTTGATCCCAATTTCCCAACATATGTTCTTTTCACCGATGAGGCGTTGTTCACTCGAGAGGGTGTCTTCAACACACACAATTGGCATGTGTGGGCTCATCAGAACCCACACGGTACAAGACCTGGAGCTGCGCAACAACGTTTTGCTGTCAATGTGTGGACTGGGATTGTCGGTGACTGTTTGTTGGGCCCGTATTTACTACCATCCCGTTTGGACGGTGCCAAGTACCTAACATTTCTTCAGACTGTGTTACCGGATCTTCTGAACGAGGTTCCTGATGGTAGTCTCCGGCGAATGTGGTTCCAGCATGACGGCGCTCCTGCACATTTCGCAAATGCTGTGCGTGCTTACCTACGCAGACAGTTTGGTGGTCAATGGATTGGCCGCGGTGGACCGGTTTCTTGGCCACCACGTTCACCGGATTTATCTCCAATCGATTTCTTTGTATGGGGTGCTATGAAAAACATGGTGTACGAGACCCCTGTTGATAGTGCTATGGATCTTGTAGCACGCATATCAGTTGCTGCCTCAAACATCCAGGAAATGCCAGGCATCTTCCACAGGGTCCGGCTGTCCATGCAACGCCGTTGTGAGTCATGCATTCTAGCACATGGTCGGCAGTTCGAGCACCTCTTGTAAGTCTGTACAACCAATGCAAAGAAATGTTACATGTAAGATAATAAATGTTTTTTCCTTACCACTTCCTTCTTATGTGTTCTTTCCATCATTGAACTGGGGTCATTTTACCCTACTACATGGCATATGCGCCCATGCTTTCCTATGTGAAATCTCCTTCGTTTCTTATTACCTACCTCCCCAACAAATATTGATGATGAATTCTGAATCACCCTGTATATTGATTTTTCTTTTATTATTTCTTCATTTTTCAATTAAAAAAAAACTTTGATTTTGTATTTGTTTCCCAAAATTCCTGAAAATGAATGAAGTCTTGGATACGGAAGCAAAAAGGGCTTCCTTGGTGTGAAAATCAGCCCTTCTATGGGAAGGCAATTTCGGCATATGTTTTATCATACACACACACCTTTTATTTTGCTTTGGTGCACTAACCTTTCAGCACTTAGTCAAGATCCCAAAAATTTAACACCCAAAGAAAAAAATCATAATGTTTAGTTTAAAAAAAAGCCTACTAAGTGTTCCCTCATTTCATAAACAGGATAGAAAATCTCATTAATGTGAGCAATCCAAGTCAGCATGTATAATGTTGGCCTGTGCTTTAAAATATGCTACACTGAAAAGAATCATTAAAAGAAATGAAAATAATGTTTCAGGTAAATATAATATTATTGGGGAAGAAATTTCCTTTTGATTAATATATAATTTAACTGTATAACTATATTATATCATGTTGAATGCTGTGCATTCAAATGTTTTAAATACCTCTATATCTCAAATTGTGAGGAGTGCAAAGTTATTACAATTCAACATAAGTTTGTGACCCTTTTATGTCAAAAATTATTGTAATAAATATACCAAATAATTGCTAACAAGTCATAAATATATCATTATATATCCATAATGTATACTAGACAAACAAGAAATGCAATTATAATTACCAATAATTCATAGGCTGGTACATCTACTTTACTTGATACTTTAGCATCATTTGATGTCAGGAATACTTGTTCCTCGTGATATGTCCAAGCTCTTCTGTTGGTACATTTACGGAGCTTATTACAATCATCACATGTAGCCAATGATGTTAAATTATGTAAAGAAACTAGTCCTTTGAAGATACAGGTATGATGTTATATTGATGTAGTCATCACTTATGCAGTCAGTAAATATATAAGATATTACTTGTGTTTGAAGTACGTTGAATCACTTCAATTAACTGCATTTGAAGAATACTGTATCACTTCTGTTGTACTGAAGTCGTTACGTCCTTCCATAAACTAAGATCTTTAAGTCATAACAGTTGTTAAATCTGAAGGTTTATATCTAGTTATATTGCACTTTCCTATTTATGATACGTTTTGGTACAGAGTTCTGATGGAAAAGAAATTTTTGCACTATCCTCAGATTTTGCAAACAGAGTTATAATATTTAACATTTAAAATCGTCTAGAAGTTTAAAATCTTTTAAAAACATATTTACTGGTGCCCAGATGTTGCTGGCATTGGCGATTCCAGTACTCCCGTTCAAAAGAGCAACACATTTCACCGTTGTTCTGACATTATGGCGTCTTCAGAGCTGAAGACGCTGTATTTTTTTGTAAAATATTTTATGTTGAGAAAATCAAGAATTAAATTATGATTAATTTGGCATACACCATTGCCATAATTCCTTTCATTAGTTATTTGGCAAAAAAGTTCTAAAGTTAAATCTTATATATATAAAAAAGCTATAAAAATTTTGAAAAAAATTTTTTTGGTTGAGTATAGGGAGAAAATAACTTGACCTTTGGATGTAAACCAGTTTTTCAGGCTGGAGACTGGAAGGGTTAATACATCATAGTTTAAGGTCTGTGAAGAAGGTGAAACCTCAGCAGAAAAACAACACAAACATCTATTCCTTACCCAGGGCTTGAACCCAGGCCCCTTTGATCAGTAGCTAAGCATGCTAACTGCTCAGCCACAAGACAGCCCTAATATAAGAACATGAAAATATACACTGCTACTTGGCCACGGGATGGTTAAGTCATCTATATGGTGAAATATTTTATGTACTTGATGAGGAGAAAGATTAACACAGTAAGTAATATGAAAATAGTGTACATTAAATGCAGAGTGTAGATAAAATCTGAATAACACATTGCAGTTGTAAAGAAAAAAATCCATAAAGGAGAAGAATGCATGCAGTTTATATATACATATATTCCTTGTATTTGGTGAATGAGGGGAAAACTGGTTAGGTTCCAACATCCTCAAAATGTACCCAATTTTTTATTATTATTGTTATTTTGCATATTAGTTACACATCAATGTTGTACTGTATAAAATACATGAAAATATTGTAATCATTTCTTGTTTCTGTACTTTTGTTATTACACTTGTGAAAGTGGTCTGCTAAAAATGTGTAAAAGTTATACAACAAATTTTGGAACTTTACAAGAGTTTATTGAAAATTGTATAACAGTTTATTATAAAACAAAAGTACAATACAATCTGTATAATTGGTATAATTAAATTTAGGCTAATAAAAAAGTGTTTTGGACACAAATTTTTATTATTATGTGTGTTAATATATCCTTATTAATCATTTTAGGTTTATCTTGTCATTCTATTGTTAAAGACACTATACAGGTAAATCCCATTATAATATGGTGCTCGGGGGTCCAAAGAATTGCATCGTGATATAAACGGGATTGTGTTAGCAAAACTTCAAGCCATTTTGTCATTCAAACTTCGTACATCGGCCAACTATATCAACTTGTCTTTGCTGCTTTTTTGCATCCTGTAAATTGTAATAGAAAGATTCACAGAAAATCAGAAAAATCAAGTAAACAATATTATTACATGGAAAATTAAATTAATATGATATATTGCATTGTTTCAATCATATCTTGATGTACAATAAAGTATTTAAAACTAGAAATAAAGCTTGTACGATAAACACACATTTTGTTACCATTTTTAGCTTTCCACATGGTTGTATTGATAGTTACATTCATGTTTTTAAATTGGTAAACTGTTGAACGAAAATTGAAAATAAAATAAATTGTTGAACAAAAATTAATCAATAGCAATTTTGTATACAAGGGCCTTCAGTAACAAAACAGCTTGTCAATTTGTTCATTTGAAATACAAATCAAACAGATGTTGCCAACAAATGGTTACAAGTAAATGAATCAACTGCTGGTATTCTTTTGGATGTCAAGCGATAACAAGTATCATGGATTCGCGCCTGGAGTTGAAATATCCCAACGTGTACACAAAACTATGCAAGGAATTGAAAAATTATGTTTCATATGACAAAAAAAAAAGCCATTCTTGCATCACATTATAAGCAGGATTGCGTTTTAACAGGATTTACCTGTATTTAAAAAAAAAAAAGAAAATTGAGGATAAAAGTGTATATGCTTATTTTACCAAAAATATGCAATGACTGTAGCAGGTAGCATCAAGGGTTGTTTTCACCAAATTCAAACTGCTTAAATGGAATAGATAAATTATATTATATAATTATAATAATTAAATGGAATAGAAAAAAATTAAAATTAATTTTGCCCTCTGTTTTAGAGGTCTTTAAAAATTTTCTTGAAAAAATGTGTGAAATATGCAAAGGTTTTTTGATATTTTACCTCCTTTATTTGTACTAGAATTTTCGGAGGAGGAGAGGCTTCCCACTTCCCCTTTTATCCAGGAGGGGCTTCCCCATAGAGAGCCCGCCATGCTTATCTATATACACACACACAAACACACACCAGGCACTTAATTAGAAACTTCATGCAGATGTATGTAAACATCACTTGCACAGCATATATGCAAAATACGTGGCCATGTACATCACCACATGATCTAAGCAACTATTTAAGACTGCTGCTCATCAGTAATCATCAGTAGTGTTGATCACAATGGGAAAAACAAAGGATCTTTCGAGTTTCAATAAAGGGCTTATTGTGGGTGCCCATCTGGCTTGAGCAACGATTTTAAAAATAGCAGAGCTGACTGGTTTCTCAAAAGGTGAGATATCGGGTTTTTAATCAGTGGAAAAATAACCCACATTGCTTGTTTAAGAAGCATAAGTGTGGCGTGACAACAATCTGTCAGGAATGAGATCACCGTTGTCTGAGAAGGCTTGTATTGAGAAACAGGACTTCCTGTGTGCAGCAATTGACAGAAGCATTCATTGAAGGCTGTTCCTGATCCATATCTCAGTGAACTATTCACAGGGAATTGAAGAGGATTGTTATTAGCAGTCGCATGCCTATATGGAAACCGCTGATTTCTGCGAAGAACCGGAAAGTTAGTCTACGGTGGTGTCAGGAACACCGTGACTGGACATTGGAAGACTGGAAAAGAGTCGTGGTCCAAAGGGTCGCAGTACACCTTGTTCTGTACCAATGGTAGGCAGAAAGTTTGGCAGGAGCCCCATGAAGCAATGTACCCAGCTTGCCTTGTAAACACAACTCAAGGTTCCAGAGGTGGTGTCATGATGTGGGGCACGTTCTGTTGGTACAAAACAGTTCCCTGATATTGCTGGAAGGTCGGGTGTTCTCCAAGGATTATTTGAACATTGTTGCCAATGAAATCCATCCTGCAATGTTGACTTTTTATCCAGCAGGGGATGATTGTTTCATGGACATTGCTACTGTCCGTCATGCAAGATTGTGTTCAGCGGTGGTTCAGCGAGCATGATAGTGACTTCCACCATCTTCCCTGGCCACCACAAAGCCCAGATCTGAACCCCATTGAGAATGTATGGGACTTGTTAGAAAAACAGATCCAGGAGCAAAGGCCTCTTCTTTCAAATCTGAGCCAGTTAAAGGACTGTCTAGTGAATGCCTGGTACGCTGGAGATGTAAAGGCACCCCAACACCTTGTGGAATCTGTTTCAAACTGCATACATGCAGTAATTCAATCTAAAGGAGGTCCAACTCAGTATTGAAGAAAGGTTTCTATTCAGTGGCCAGTGTGTGTATAATCACATATGCAAAATGACTATGGTTTATTTTGCATCACATTTGCAGGTTGTGCAGAAATGCATAACATAACATTTAAATGGAGAAAATAATTCATATTAATAGGCAAATGCAGATCTTCAATATTGCTTAGCTACTGCTAAAACTGAAAAAAATTTCATTGTGACTTCAGAAATAGCACTGACTGAAAAGCTTGTATTTCAACATAATAATATAATATCTGTTCTTAGAGTTAGTTTTATATATGTGTCACAATCTTGATAGTATTTTAATTTTCTAATTTTTTTTTTTATAAAGGCAAAAATGTTTTTAGCAGTTCTGAGTTCCTGTATGCCTGCATACTAAAAACTTCTGCCTTAGTTGATCACAATGTTATAAGAATGCAGCTTGAATTTTGCTCTTTAATGTAGAGATTAATTAACTCTATAGTGTTCTTCCTAATGGCTAGAGTATCTCTTTTAACAGAATTATGTCCCCCAACTACAAAGGTCTACTTGCTTTTTTTATACTGTATATATTGTTTAATAAACATTCTATCTCAAAAGTATGCATATCTTAAAGCATGAGGTTAAATAAAATATGAATCATTCAAGATCTTTAATTCTAAAAGAAATGTTTTATACTTGTGCTTTAAAATATTTTTATTACCAAGACATCTTTATTTTCACATTTGCTAAATGTCTCCATCTCTTTAGCTCCCAAATGGCTCCATCTCCAGCTGGTTATGCTCCTAGCCCTACATCACAAATTACTCCTTCTCCAGTGAGTAGCTTTCCAGGTAGAACACCTGCTGGGGCACCATCTCCTGGAAGTGCTCTCAATACTCCAGGTAATTTTGGTGATTTATTCATTTCACTATGTTAGAAAAAAATGCATAAATTAGGTAAAAGCTTAAATTGCCAATTAATAGTTTTTCATACATGTTAACTTATACTATGTGCTTGTTAACAGCAATACAATGATTTTATGTAGTTAAGGAAATAATGACTGAAATAATAATGTACCTAAAGTATATGATAAATGTATTGGTATGTGAAGTTTTTGAACTATCACTTAAAGCAAGAATCAACAGCTCATGACACATAAAGTTTATTTCACCAAGCACTAAAATGCACAACAAATCAACATGAAATATATAATGCACTATGAAAGAAAAGCTAGGGAGCAGCACATCACATGCAAAATAATTGCAAAACAATTTGGCATATTATGAAAAAAATGCCAACTTCTTAGTTTGCAGTTTAAGTGTATATGATAAGTAAACCTTCACTTGAATGGAAAAGGAGTTGATGCCATTTTAGTAGTCAAAGACTTATTTCAAGGTTAAGTGAACTTTTAAAGCATTTATGTTAATGCTTCTGGTTGATGTATTTCATATATTTTTAACACTTTCAGAAAATATAAATTTAAATAAATGGGAGTGTTTAATATACCAAAAGAAAAAAAAGCATTAATTTTAAACAATTATAGAAATAAACAGTATTTTATTGTGGTGAGGTTTCTGTTTCAGATTTTTTCAGAAATTTGATCATCTGATACTTGACTAATTCAAGAATCTGAGTGATATATATCAATTTGACTCTTGGCTAGTCAAAGCCCACCTGTTTGACTAAACCAATTGGTTGGTTAAATGGCAACTAGTTGGCATAGAGTAATTTTTTATGTGACCAACCTCCCAAGCATCAATTACTGTCTAGATATCATTTCTCCTGGTTGAATCCATTCACTCATATTTTTACATTTATTTTTTATTAAAAAATGTATAAGGGTATGGTAATCCAAAAAGGAAAAGGAATAATGACAATGCCAGTGGGTCAAATAAAAGAACCAAAAACTCTTGGTTGTGAATTGAAATTGGAAATATTAAAGCATGTTGAGAAAGGTAAGGGCCATGCTGAAATCATGAACTCATTGGGAATGTGTCATTCGATAGATACAAAAAAATTTTAGAACATATGGCACATTCATATAATTTGGTAACAATGGTAAACAGTCTTAGGGCATAATGTTGTGATTGTTAAATGGAAAGACTTCCAAAAGTGGGGATAAATGACTAGTATCAGAAACATTTTCATTCTTATTAGTGAGGATATAATTGAAACATAGGCCAAAAGTCTATATGATTATTTGGAAGAAAGAATGGATTCTAGAGGTGAGCTTTTATTTAATGCAAGTCATGGCTGGTTTTATAGAGTTAATAGAAGGGCAGGTTTGCGTAATCTTAAATTAACTGGTGAAGCTGCAAGTGCAAAATATAATGTTGTCTTAATCGTGATGAATTGACAAAAATTGGTTAAAGATGGGGTCTGATATTCTTGTTAAGGTTTTAATGTACATGAAAGAATGTTTTTCTGGAAGGAAATGCCAACCAGAACTTATCTACAGAGAAAGAAAAGACTCCTTTAGGATTTAAACCATCAAAAGCTTAATTCTGTGTGTTTACCCAAGGCTTGAGTAACAAGTTTTATTTTCAGTGATTAGTTTGTTTTCCATTTTTTTCCATCAGTGGAATGTTATGAAAACAACAATATGGCATATAAAGTTTTGTTAATTTTGAACAATGCACCACCCAAGATTTAAATTATGTGAACCCAAACTGGAAAGCAGCATTTCTTCCACATAACACCACTTCAGTGCTACAGCTCATGGACCATACTATGATTGTGACTTTCAAGTGTTATTTGAGTCACATCTCACAATGCAGCAAGCATTCACAACTGATGGTGAAAATGGTTCAACCCTAAATAACTTCTGGAGGGGGTACTCATGGAATTGAATCAACAACACTGGAGATTCTTGGGCTGAAATTAAATAGTCAACCATAAATGGATCATGGAAGAAGCTATGCCAACAATTTGTTAACAGTTTTGAAGGATTGAAAGAAATCAAATCAATTTATAGCTCTGTGAATTCAACCTGCCTTAAAAATGGATGAGATAGTAGAGACTTCATTAAATTGTAACAGTCCACTGAGACCAAGAAAAGGCAAAGATGATGATGTTATGGTTTCACCAACTTACTCTGAAGACCTTACAGATTACTAGATTTCAATTTTGAAGCACAATATTTTCCCTTCCATTTTAAAAATTTATTGAGAATTGTGTGAAATATGCATAAGTTTAATTTTTTGCCTCCATTACTCTTATTAGCTTCTTGGAGGGAGAATTGTGGTACTAAAGGTATCAGGGGTTTGCCTTCCTGGAAAAGAAATTGGTTGGCTTTGGAATTAAAAAATGAAATAATTGCAAGTCTCTTGGAGAGGGTCTTGGGTCCCCTCCTTATGACTGCCACTGATGCCTTGTAGTGCTTGACCAATTCTTCTACTACCTAATACAGTTATTATTGTGAGGAATAAGCACTGTGAGTGGGTATTACAGTAGTAATAGTTAATTATAACTAATAACATAAACATTTTTGACATCTGAATGTGGGGAAAATTACTAATTGCAGAAATGAGTATTTTTAATATTCTTGCATATTCACACAATCCTTTGGTTTATATTTAAGCTGCTATCTTTGCTGTATTCTGTTAATATTGGGTACACAAGGAAAATTATCTTGAGCCTGGTAGGATCTGAACCCACAATAATGGGAACTATAAAGTTCGAATAACGTTAACGTAATGTTATAATGATATTTAAATTTTGCTCTAATGGAAAACGATATAAATTTTTTGCTGTAACGAAAAATGTACAAAACATTTTTATTTTTGTTTGCTAACACTGGTTTTTGTTATCTTTGTGTTTGCTAACTGCTTTAAAAAAAGTTTAAAAATTTATTCGTTTTTACTACTGAAAAAAAAATTAAAAATTAGTCAGTCTTTGTTAGGGACTTGGCTTTTTAAAGGTTAAACATTTCTTAACAGTTTATATGCTTATAACCATGTTCTTAATTGTTACTTTAACCTAAGTTGCCCCAGGTGCTACTCCAAGCCCAGTTAATAGATCATCACAAGAGGATTTGTATCTAGAGAAGAGAAAACAGTTATCCAAATTTATTGAACCACTGAAAAGAATGATTGCTCGCATTGACAAAGATGAAAGTAAGGATTTTAAATAAAATTCAAGTTCATTATTATTGTTAAATATTCCATAATTCTTCAAATACTGAATAAATGTAATTTAAAAATCAATTTAGACATTATCTCTTCTTTCCCCTCATATTTATTTTTATAAAAGCTAATATTAAAAACTATCAAGCTTGAAATTAATTTTTTGTTGAGAAAATATCAATCATTCTACTATGGAGAGTGTTCAAAGAGTTCTTTACATCTGTCTGTAGATTTACATTTGTTCCTCCAAAGTTAACAAGCTGTATGACTTGTTTGAAAGCTTGTCTACACTTGTCATTACATGTTAAAAGCAGAGGCCATATCATTTCTCTCTCTTCACTGGTGGCTTATAAAGTGTGCCTATGAAATCTGTGGGTTGTTGCTATGGAACTTATAAAAGACAGGGAAAGATTTTACATTTCACAAAAATGCAGCTGAAATGAAGAACAAGAATGATGTGAAAAAAAATCATACTGATTTATCACAAGTATAAGGGGGTAATGTTATGAGATGGATGTACAAATTCAGAGGACAGCAGAGCTTCAAAGACCTCTTTCATGCAGAAAGATCAAAGGTGGCTGTGAACAAGAGAACCATTGCTGCTGTTCGGGAACTCATTAACCCTTACTGTGTCGCATCCTGAAGAATTGTTTTCATTTTTTCCATTCTAGTGATCAGAGATTGAAGTTTTGCTCCCATAGCACAAGGTTGTGAAAAAAAATTCAAAATAGAAATCTGAATTTTTTGCAACCATTTCTAATCAAATATCGAAACTAACATTTAAATCTATGATATAATTTTTTTACCTGTTTATTCCACTTGACAAATATTATGATAAAGTTTAAAAATAAATCTATTTGAGTTGGATGTCCATTTTCAATTACTGTAAACGGCATCAAGTAGCACTGATTCAGATCATGCCTTTATTCTGCCATACTTGTGCTTAGATTATCGATCGGTTGCATTTCCCACTCTTTTCTGCTATTCATAGCTCTACTGGAGTTGTAATGCTTTCTAAACTTTTAACATAAGGATATCTATTTTTTTACTACCGGAAATTACATCATCCAGGAACTATGCACATCGGCTTTCGATCAATATTTTAGCAGACTTTCAATTTTAAAGATGTTTTTCATTTACTTTAAAGCATCTAAAATAATTTTTTATTGCTTCTCAAATGGATATTGTGATTATAAACAATAATTAGAAATGATTGAAAGTGAGACTGCTAGTGATCTATAATGGCTGAATCAGAACAAGCATTAGGATTATTCAGATCGTGATTTTTAAATGGTAGGACTTTATTTATCAATATTTTTAATTACATTTTAAGCATATAAACAAATTAAGGTCAGGAAATTGCGATTTTTAACCAAAATTTCTGCCGGAATTTTAGAATTAAACTTTTCTGTAGCAGTTTATCAGCTTCATAATAAAGTGACTCTTTCTCAAATTCAGTGCATCGATTAAACTTGAAATGCTTTGAAACTTTTTTTTTATTTTTTTTCCATAGTTCTTTATCACTTTTCTGATATATTTTTCTTATTTAGATTATCTAGTTTTTAAAGTAAAATTATTTTTCATGACACTGCTTTACTTAGGCATAGAGTTTACTGATCATCAGAAGTCTAAGAATATGCATTATATGCATAAAGGATAAATAATTTAGAAAAAACGAAATAAATAAAAGATTTAAGCAATAATTGAAATATTATGAACTGTTTATATTAAAATAATAAAATAATATAGAAAAAAAATGGAAAAAAATATATATATATTTTTGAAATTTTGCTAAAGATAAAGTGGGAAAAAATAGTAAAATTTTGCAGTGTTTTAAAAAATAGGCTTAAAATTTTAACCTATCATTTTTTTCTTAAAATTTTTGTGATTTTATTAAGCACAATTAAATGCTCTTTCTTTTGGTATATAAGATGACATATTTCCATTCATTAGTTACTTAAGGGTGAGGTTCAAAAGTTATTTTCTGAAAACATTTTAAAATCCAGCACCACAGTGAGTTCAGTTTCAGAAACCTGACACTGTAAGGGTTAAAATCCACACATCACTGTTCTGGTAATAAGTTTCAATGTCAGTGTATTTATTGGGAATGTTGGAACAATTATTCATAAATATTTAAAGTTCCAAAAGATCTGTACCCCACAAACTGACAGAACACTGGAAAATGGCTCGAGTTGACTCATGCAAGGAGTTGCTGACATTGTTTGAACCTAGTGGCCCCAAAAAGTTAACAGACATTGTCACAGATGATGAGGCATTTTTAGTTTTATTACTATACAACTCCCAGAAAGATCAACAACTATGTTTGGGTTGCGGAAAATGAACCATATCCCCAAATCCTCTGACAAGACTTTTGCTCAAGGAAGAGGATGTTCACATTTTTTTTTTCAATTCCCAAGGAGTGGTAGCCATGGACACCATACCTGAACAAATGACTATAAATGGCCGATACTGCACCAAATTGTTTTGTTCAAAATGGTTAAGGAGATGAAGGAGCAGTGTCCAACAACAGATGTGTCAGTAGTTCTCTTTCATGACAATGCCAGTGCTCACAGAATCAGGCAAGTTATGGCCTATCTGGAGCAGGAAAAAATCAAGCTACTACCCCCATCCTACATATTCACCTGATGTTGCACCATGTGATTTTTGGTTGTTTCCAAAATTTAAAAAGGTACTTGCTGGGAAGCTTTTTTTCAAGATTGCAAGACCTTGCAAAATGCATTCATTCAGAGTTGCAGAGTATTCTTCAACAGGAGTGCCACCAAGTGTTCCAGAATTAGCATAGAGTATTTTGAAGGACAGTAAAAGTTTTGTTGAGGTAAGTGCGATGGCTTTTGTTCTGCAGATGCATGTCAAGAACATTATGAATGCCCCTTGTAAGAATTAATCTTATAACTATTAGTTTTACAGACTAGTGAATATGCATATTCCTGTTATTTCGCTTATTCTGTATCCAACAGAAACATTAAATTGATACTATTCATATTGTTCATTGAATTTTCATTTAGTAAATTAGCAATTCATATTCTCATTTCACATCTGTAGATTTCAAGTATAAACTTATTCATGAATATACTGTACATGAATACCTACAGATGTATATTGTGTTTGAAATAAGTACTAGAATTTTTTCATAACTTTGTTTCAAAGTGTAGTTTTTACTGTTATATCTTTATAACTTTATTAGCAATCATCAAATTCTTTAAATTTAGGTTTACTTACTGTCTAGTCAAAAACACATCTGTTGTTCTGATGCACTTAAATTTGGCACTACAATGCTTTATGTTAAATACTAAAAATAGCATTTAAATATATAAATTTAGAATTTTTTATTCCAGAAAAATCCTTCAACTTCATGCAATCTATACTGTTAATCTTCTCTCAAAGTTTGACAAAAAAACAAACACAAATAGTACAACATTGTGCTAACTGTCCAATTAGCTCAGGTGTTAAACTTGTAAGCCATATTAATAAAGTGAGAATTTAATAGTCCCATAACTTTATAGGTTGAGCAATTGATATTCACCTACCATAGAGCTTAAGGGTTAACGATATTGAAAACAAAATTAAAAGAAAACATTCCTTTGGAATAAGTGGTTGGATTGGGTTGTCTTACCTCTGATTGACCCCTTTTTGCACACAATGGGCTAAATGACCAGGTCACAAAGACCCTGGGGGCTCAGAAAAGATTGAGGGAGGGGACCCACTGGACAGCTGTTGGGAGACATGGTAGCCTCCCATCAAGGCTATCCAATATGTTCTTTAATGTGCACAGAGTATGACTCTTCTGCACAAGAGGCCATGGCTTTACGTCCCATCTGACGGATGGCAGCCTTTCCAAGCTCATTGGTGTCCCCTAGACCAAGGGGAATTTTGCAGAGATAAATCTCAATGCTAGCCCAGCTGGGACTCGAACCTGGGAACTGCAGATTACGAGCCTGGAATGCTACCAACTGAGCCACTCCCACCCCCAGGAATAAATGTCAGTATTTTGAGCTTCAGTTTTATGAAGTATAGAACTAAAATATTCATTACTAATGAAGCAATTGATTTAGTAATATTTCAGTACATGCAAATTTTCTTTAACCCTTTCAGGGTTGAGCCAAAAAAACTGGCTTATATCCAGAGGCCCAGTTATTTTTCACTATGCCCAATCAAAAAAATTAACTTTAGAACTATTTTGCCAAATAACTAATAAAAAGAATTATGGCATGTTATTTGCCACATTAATCGGCATTTAATTCTGGATATTCCGAAAATAAAATATTTAAAAAAATGTTTAATTTTAATAAGGCTTTTTAGTCATGTAGTAAAAAAAACATCTGGTAATGCAAAGAAAATTTTATTTAAAAAAAAATTGACAGAAATATTTATGATGCATATGAATAGAGAAAGGCTATTTATTTCTGAATAAGAGAAAAATAAATTGTACTTGAAACAACAAAATTACTCCCTTTTCGGATATTTTTTCTTGGTACTCTACTTTGAGAAAAGTCCAAGCTTTTTTGCCAACTGTGCTGAGTCAAATAAGCAAATCAACTTTAAAATTTTTTTTAACAATAATCAATCAACAGAAATAGGTCATGTTATATACCAAATTAAGAAGAATTTAATTCCATACTTCCTGAAAATAAAAAAATTGAACAAATTTACTAACATTACTTTTGGTAAAACTTTTTTATATTGATATAAAGAAAAAAAAATCTGACTATGCAATTAAGGCATAATTTTAGAAAAACCTGATGAATAAAAACAGTTAAATTATATATTAATGAAAAGGAAATTGCTTCCTAAATAACAAAATATTTACCTGAAACATTATTTTTATTCCTTTTTGTAATTCTTTTTAGTATAGTGTATTTTAAAACATGGGCCAGTGTTATACAAGGTGATTTGGACTACTCATATTCATGTGATTTTCTGTTCTGTTTATGAAGTGGAGGAACACTTTCTTGACTCCTTTTTTTATGGAATTAAGCATTGTGCAATTTTTTCTTTGAGTGTTACATCTTGCAGATCTTGTCAAAGTGCCGAAAAGTCGGTGCACCAAGGCTAAAAAAAAGTCCATTATCCTCAAGAGTATCACAGCCAAGATATTGGGGGAGGGGGGTAAACTCTAATAAAAACCAATCAATGTAAACTCGAAAACTAATAATTGTTTAAATGTAGTATTTTACAGGGATGGGGAGAAGTAAAACTCTTAGCATAGCAGCCGAGAAGGAGGGCAGGGGAATTATAACACAGTTGTCAAAATTGCCCTTCCACCATAAGAGGACTGATTTCAGAGTCAAGGAAGTGCTTTTTGCTTCTGTATCCAAGGCCTCTTCATTTTCAGGAAATGATAAAAGATCAAGTTTTTTTACTAAAAAAATGAAGAAGTAATAAAAAAAATTAACTTATAACCTAATGTGAGGTTAAAAAAATGAGCACAGCAACAAGTTGTCAGCCTGCCATCCTCATAACTGGTGATGTAGTATAACTCTGAAAGATAGATAATTGCATTTAAAATCAAAATAGATTTATAGAAATAAAAAGCTATGGTTTAATTATAAAATTATAAATAAAATACTGACTGAATTGAAAAGATATCCAATGTTTTTAACTCTATATACAACATAATGTGCACATGCCCACATATGGCTACAAATTACTGCCATCTTGTGTTTTGCTGGGCTGTGATCTATTTTAAGCAGCAGTATTGCACAATTCAAGGTTTCAGTAGCACAGAGCACTATTGAATGCTGGAATGAATGATAAAAATAATTTTAGGAATATTGAAATAGATTTAAGGCTGAAAAGAGAGAGTAAAATGAAAAAATATTTATATGTACTTTGTAATTGCTTCCAAAATCCTCCAGTTTTAAAAATAGCAGTTTTTAGTTAATTTTCAGGAGAATTTCTAAACTTAAAAAAATGAGTGTGCAAACAGGAGATTGCTTGAATGCAGAAAAACAGGCAAATCAGCTTTGGCATATATTGCTTATAAAAAAATTGCAATTATCCATTCATTGATAAATAATAAATTAACATATTTCTTGTTGACATAAATTAAAGAAATAATTTTGGGGAAAACGAGTTTTGCAATGAGTTGAATTAAAATCCATGCCTCCTAGTTATGTGCCAGATGCTCTAACCCATAAGCTATCACCAGCTCTGTCATTCAACCACTTAGTTTTGGCTTTTAAATCTCACTGACCTTGTCGCTCATGGCACCATCTATGATCAGGAAAGGCAACTTATCCAGTATAGCTTAATATATAGATGTTAAATGTGTTCTAAAAACAGCTATAGCCACTTTTGGCCTCTTTTTAATTTCTGTCAATGTGTATAATCGATGGGAATTTTGGATGGGTTAATATAGCCTGTAATTCTGATAAGATTAAATACAATAACTGTTGAGGACTAATATATGTTGTTAGTTCTCAACAGTAAATTGAACTTGTATATTGGTGTTATCAGTAGAAATTGTCATTATGGATATCCTACAAATAATTTGTTCAATGATGTAAGTTTAAATGCATCATCTGTTGATAAAGATATCAGGATTTTTATAGAAGCCATTTCTAAGCAGAGAAGTTTATGTGTGGCCTGCAGTTGTTCAATAGCCTGCAATTGTGTAGTTCAATTACCACCTGAGTCAAAAATCAAATTTTCACTGTTTGTAAATAGTTATTTCTTCTAACTTTGCTATTTTTTTTTTGAAAAATATGTGTACGGTTTTTTTAACCTTAACACATAACTAGAAGAATAACATATTGCCTCTAGCAAATATAGGATGCTTGTTTTCAGAGAATGAATAGTGCCCCTCTAAAAAAGAAAATGAGTAGTGCCATCTCTAAACAATTTTTTGTCTGATTTTAGTGCCCATTAACAGTGTAAATTAGAACTAATGGACGATTGGGAAAATGCAGATGTTAATGTTTTATTGATACCTATGAAACAAAAGCAAATTTCCATATACCTCTTTAACTCTTTCACTACCTTACTGGCCCAAAATGGCTGAGATTTTAAATGGACACATCCAATCAATGGTATTCCTTCCTCTTCACTACCACCTACCTGTAGTTTTGGCCAGTATGGTAGTAAAAGATTGAACAAAAATATTTTGTCCTGGGGATAAGAGTGCAAATCATTGCTGCCAACGTAAATCTCTTGACCTCTCACACTCCACCATTCAAATTTCTGGTATAAATCATTTAACATATACAATTAAAATTTTATAGTTTTCCACCATTAGAGGTGCTATTAAAGTTTCACTTTCTGCCTTTAGCACCTATTTGAACTAATGAATGATTAGGAAGAATGCAAATATTAATATTTTATTAGCACCTGTAAAACACAAAAAGAATTTTTCATTTATCTCTTAAAGTAGAAAAGTTTCAATCCTTCGTTCCCAGGTTAAGGGGCAAATCATTTGCTGCTAATGTAAACCTCTTGACTCACACTCCATTATCAAAATTTCAATTTTCTAGCATCAATAGATCATTTACAGTATTCGTTTCAAGTTTTGAGATTTTCCACCATTAAAGGGTGTTATTTTGCATAAAATTTAATCTTAATATTTCATCAATACCTATCCAACCCAAAAAGAATTTTTAATTTAGCTCTAAAAAGCAAAAAAAAGTTGAATGTATATAAATGGGAAGATAACAAAATGCAAACTTTAGCTAATTTTTTTTAAATGTGCTAAAACATAGTGTAAAACATTTGTTCCATTTTTCATAAGATTTGCATTTTCAGCATATACATAAAGTGAATACATATTTAAGCGAACCTTTGATTTTATGCAGATAGAAAAAAAGAACTGAGCAGAATGAAAAATTTATTGGATATCCTTACTGATCCTAATAAAAGGTTTGTAAAACAGTTCCTTTGTGATTTTATTTTGTGCTAAAAAATTTCTCAACTTCTAAGATTTTTTTCCTTTTGATGTATAAATAATTGTATGATAAATAGGAATATATTTTGTATAGGAATACAGAATTAATGTTGATTTGATAAAAGAAAAACTAATGCATAATTTATTAACGTAGCAAAATTAGAATTAAATCAAAATCAAATAAAGCTTTAGAAAGAGGAATAAAATTTGCATATTCAAATAGACCCCCTCACCTTTATTAAACTTAATTCCACTTATAGAACAAGCAATAAAAAATGGTCTACAATTATATATCAATGCAGTCACTTTATACTATTCAGTTTAATAATCAAAATCCTATTCCATATAATGTACAGAATGAACTTAGTGAATTAAGAAAATTAAAGAAAAATCCTAGTATTAAAATTATATTAGTTGACAAAACAGATCTGAGTCTATATCAAAATTTTGTAATCCGCAAAAATTTTGTCCTTAGTTATTAATGTTTAAATGAAAGAAAGATGCATATTTAAGTGCAAATTGTTTAAATGGATAATTCAAGTAGGATATATACACCCTTCATAGTTAGTATTTTAGGTTAGAAGAAAGAGTTACCAACCTCCTTTGAGCAGCATATTGTGCAGAAAGAGACTGCATTGGTTTGGCCATGTTACCTAGATGCATAGCTGCAGATTGACAAACAGGATTATGAACAGTGTGCCTAAGGGTTTCAGAAAGGGGGAGACCTAGGATGCGATGGACAGACAATGTCAATAAATATTTTGCAGAAAAAATTTTTGCTGACATACTGGATTTCAACCTGTATCTCTCCAGAAACATGCCAGAATATTCTCCCAGTGGAACTAATGCCATCTCATCTTTTTCCCGCTAATTTTAAGACTAAACTCCACCGAGATTTTCTGCCCAACCATTGGTGTGATCTATGATCTCAGGTGGCAACTATTATCTTTATATTGCACAGAGTGAGATGGAAATAAATAATAGTCTCATCACGCTATTTAGCATTATTAATGATTTAAACATAGATGATAATCACAGCAGTACCTGCTGCTCTTTTGGTGTTGATAAATCAATAATATTTTGCAGAAAAAATTTTCACTGACATATGGGATTTGAACCTGTATCCCTCCAGAAACATGCCAGAGTATTATCCCAGTTGAACTAATGCCAGCTTGTCTTTTTTCCACTAATTTTAAGACTAAACTCTATCACCGAGATTTTCGGGCCAACCATTGGCGCCATCTGTGATCTTGGCTGGCAACTATTACCTTTAATATTGCACAGAATGAGATGGAAATAAATAATAGTCTCATCACGCTATTTAGCGTTATTAATGATTTAAACATAGATGATAATCACAGTGTTACCTGCTGCTCTTTTGGTGTTGATAAATCAATAAATATTTTGTGGAAAATTTTTTTGCCACATACGTGATTTGAACCCGTATCTCTCCAGAAAGATGCCATAGTATTCTCCCAGTTGAACTAATGCCAGCTCGTCTTTCATTAATAATGCTAAATAGCATGATGAGACTATTATTTATTTCCATTTCACTCTGTGCAACATAAAGGTAATAGTTGGCACCAATTGTTGGCCCGAAAATCTCTATGATAGAGTTTAGTCTTAAAATTAGCGGAAAAAAGACGAGCTGGCATTAGTTCAACTGGGAGAATACTCTGGCATGTTTCTGGAGAGATATGGGTTCAAATCCCGTACGTTGACAAAAAATTTTTCCACAAAATATTTATTGATTTATCAATGCTAAAAAGAGCAGCAGGTAATGCTGTGATTATCATCTATGTTTAAGACAATGTCAAACAGGACCTTCCTAGAATTGGCCTAGAGTGTCCAAATGCAACAGTGAGGAAAATTACACAGTCTGGTTGGACCTCTGTAGCCCATGGCTGCATGAGGGTTTTGTATGTATTCAGAATTAAATACTCATTCTTTTAGTATATAACATACTTCTGTTCAACAGCTTCTTCAGGATAAGATATGAAGTTAGTTTTTTTCTGCTGAAACCATTTGAAAATAATTTAGTTACAAATATAAAAGTTGGCATAGCATAAAGACTAGAGAGACTTTTATGAAATTCAGATGAGAAGTACATCAGACAATGACAAAGAACATATGCAAACATGAGATTCTAGGAATGGATGGCCAGGAATAATGCTCATGCATTAAAAGAGGTCCTTCACTTGTGGTGGTTGAAATGCCCTGACTGACATGCAAGTTGCACAACAATTATGTGTGTTGGTGACAAGATGATGGATGAGGTTGGATGGAATAAATGACATTGTTCCATTAACACAGATCACAGCTTTAGGATGCTTCTGGGAGGGGCTGAAGAGCACCAGTACATCTCCCCAGAATGTTCCAGACATACTCAATAGGATTAAGATCTGGAGCGAGTCTCCAGATCCAAATCCTACTGAGCAAGCTTGAGAGTGAGGATATACATAGGATGGAGTAGCTGGCCACTCCATCCTATGAATATCCTCACTTTTGAGCTAATCTTGGACCTGATGAGCCCTATGAGGATGAGCATTATCATCCTAAAAATGAACTCTGGGCCAACATTTCCTTTAAACTCTTACATAGTTCTCAAGGATCTCTATGTACTTCTGACCATGAATGGTGCCACCCTCAACATATTAGACTACATGTTCTAATATGTAGTCTAATATAATAATAGAGGCATATAGTCATTCAGCATTATTAGACTACTGCTGAATAATAATCATTAACAAGTTCAGTAGGGACTACATCTATCTTCCCACACCAGAAGACCTTACCTCCTCCCATAGTGGTCTCATTCCTGGATGTTACAGGGATAGTTGTACATTCTGCTTCCCCCAGATGAGCACACATTGGGAATCTGTAGTCAAAATTTAATAATATGTATTTATATATTGGCAACTGAAAACATGATTCACCCATGAAGAGCACATGCACCCACTTCTGTTCAGCAAATACACAGTAGTATCAGAATAATATGACCACTTATCTAATAATGGGAATAACCACCCTTGGCCCAGATGACAGTGGTGAGATGGCGTGGCATCGATACAATGAGGCCCTGGAAGGTTGCCAGAGACACACGTGCCCATTTGAACTCCAGCAGAGCACAGAGGTTCTGGAGATGACATGGTTGTGGGTCTGCATGCCAAACCTGTCGATCCAAATGGTCCCACAAGTGCTCTATGGGATTGAGGTTGGGCGATTTTGCTGGCCAAGGAAGAACGGAGATATTGCTGTCGTGTTCCTGGAACCAGTCATGCACCACCTTAGTGACATGGCAGGGCACATTGTCCTGTTAGTAGACACCTCACCACCAGGGTAAACATCCAACATGAAGGGATGCATGTGGTGAGCGAGGATGGACAGGTACATTGGCATTCAGGGACCCATCCAGTGGTACCAGTGGTCCTAGGTCATACCACGAAAGCATCCCCCAGACATGCACACTGCCACCACTGGCCTGTACTTGACCAACAAGCGTGTCCGGGGTGTTGGTTCTCGTGTGTCTGATGCCTTATCTGCCACCGCCCATCACTTCTGTGGAGTAGAAACCTTGATTCGTCGGAGAAAGCAGCCTTTTTCCACTCTTCCGCTGTCCAATGATGGTAGTCCTGTGCAAACTGCAGGCGTCATTGCCGATGGACCTTGGTTAACATGGGCACCTTTATTCAGCGTCGACTCTGGAGACCCATGTGTAACACTCTACTGTTATCAGGGACACGTACCTGAGTGCCCCAGCGTTCATTTGAGTGGTCAATTGCTGCACTGTTGCGTGTCGATTGCCCTTTACCAGTCTACGAAGGCGATGTTCTCCTGGATTCGATGGCCTTTGAGACTCCACAGTTATGATGTCTGGAGGTACTCGGTGTGCCAGCGGTCAATTCTTGGTACACCCATACTACAGCACCTCGCGAACAGCCCACAAAGTCTGCTGTTTCCAAGATGCTTCCACCCTTGGTGTAGTAGCTGATGATCATTCCTTTTTGAACGTCTGTCAAATCAATCCCATCTGAGCCCATCGTGCTCATGTTATGCACTATGGCTCATCTGTCCTGGCTGGCTGCTTCTATTTCTGTGTGGTCGACCTTGTCACGCACCTGGGTGGGTACACTGTGATTC
The DNA here is from genome assembly GCA_038380435.1 of Ryuthela nishihirai. Classification (NCBI taxonomy): domain Eukaryota; kingdom Metazoa; phylum Arthropoda; class Arachnida; order Araneae; family Heptathelidae; genus Ryuthela; species Ryuthela nishihirai. Next base: position 5,787,409 of record JAWZYU010000013.1, read on the forward strand.
CGTGGGTGGTCATATTATTCTGATACGACTGTATATATGATGCTGCTTGCACCAATTCCTTCATGGCCTTCTTTGAGAGGGGTGAGGGGAAGGCAAACCATCAGTCTCCTATCATACAGACCCTTCTCGCGAAGTCATTTGGACACTGTTCTCAACACCATTGTGCTTGAAGCACAGATGAGCTTGACAGAGTTGTCTGGCTGTCATCTCCCTGTGCCTTCTCACTCTTACAGCCAAATATTGGTCCTCCTAGGATGTTGTGACCTTGGCCAGTCTGGAGATCACCATCCAAGAGACATTGTGTGTTTTGGCTACTGCAACTTGGGTCTGTTCTGCCAACGGCTATCCTTCTTCCCAAATCCTCCAAGTAACTCTGGTGTTCCTCTGCATGTTCTCCAACACCTCTTGCAAGTTGAAGAGCTTTAGAGTCTGAATCATGCAATATGACAAGTGCTATATCTGTGCTATCTTTTATAGTGTGCCTTATGTGCATGATGTTTTGTGTGTGCAAGCACTATTCACATGACATTCCTTTTTTGCATATGTTCTTTGTCATGGTTTGATGTACATCTCTACTGAATTTAATTAAATTCTAGCCAGTAATAATGTTGATATGTCAACTTTTATGTTTGTAACTTAGTTTTGTCCACTAATGTATAAATTTAACAAAGCTTACAATTGTTTTAATAATATGATATATATTGGCAATTGTCAATAGTTGCTGTATTTGAATAAAGTGTAAATAATTTTAAATTTAGAAAATTACATTAAATTTTTAAAACTTGCATTATTACAAAAATAATTTTAGAAAAGTTTATATTGGAGTATATAAACAATGCATTATCCATTTTGTAGAATAGGCATGCAAATGAGTGAATACCATTAACAGCATTTCAACAAGGAAAAATTGTTAATTTTACAGTTATTAAATTTTTGTATGTTCAGAATTTACATTAGAAATATTTATTAGTACTCCCAGATTTTTATTGTTTGCATGTGGTAAATTAATCATGAATTTTTAGGTGTCCCATGGAGGTTCTTCTAAAATGTGAGCAAGTGCTAGAGAAAATGAATCCGGTAAGAATCATATATTTCTCATCTTGTGTCATTTTTATAATATTTGTCTTTTAAAATTTCAATATTTATTTCTTTTTTCCAGTGTAAAATTAAAATGATCTTTGTCAGCAGTTATTTGTTAAAGTTCACAAATAATTGAAATAATCACACTTCTATAAAATGTAAATAATAAGTTTAAGGCATTTGTATCGGACAGATTACAGTTGTCATAGGAATCAGGAAATTTTTCATAAAAATTTAATGAATTGATATTTTTGAATATCTGTTTTCTGATAATACACTTTAACTTCCTTCAGATTCATTTTGCTGTAATATCATTGACTAATTATTATTATTAATCTTTAACATTGTCATTTGCCCTATATCATTTTAATTGGCTGAATCTAATATAAATAATGTGTCCCGCTATTATTTATATTAAATATTGGGTATTAAATTTTATATAAGTATATATTTTATATAGTATAAGTTTTGGCAGCTCTCCAATGCATGCTGCATGGTGGCTCATTTTTGCCAAACTCATTGCAAAACAACAGAATTTAGCCTCCAGTAATTTTCCAAAAAGTTGACCAACCTGTCCCAAATTACGCAATGGGTTTCCCCTATTCCAACCCATGTTTCATTCAAAAATCAAGTACCTACTTATAATGGAACATGGTTTAGGACCTAGAATGTCTTTGTATCTTTAAATAATCTGGCATCAGTTTGCTCACCATTTTGAATTTTCAGTTTTCTGCTGTCAAATTTTGATGAGCTATATGCTAGTTTCCAAAAATGTTTGTTTATCACATTACACTTACTTCAACTCTGAGTACCATATAGATCACTTTGCATTGATTTCATACTCCTATAATTTGCCTGTTTTTGTAATTTTTTGGATTTATAATAACAAGGCTCCTACAGGCAAAACAAGTGATAAAGAAAGTAACCATTAATACTCAACATTAAATTAAAGGTGATTTAAATGTCTGAATAATAAAAAGGTTGTGGATATTGGAAGGGAGCTTGGTCTGCCACCTACATCACTGAGGACAATTGTTAAAGATAAGTGAAATAGAGATGAGTTCAGACTCAGGCTTTGTTGGGCTCAGGGCTCAAAATAGCACACATAACTTTGTGTTAAGACTAATTTAAATTGCAAACATTTCTTTGTGAAAAAAAGTAAAAAATGTAAATTATTTTTTCATTAAAATTTTAATTATTTAATCAGTTAATCTTTTTTAGTGATTAAAAATAAGCATCGTGAGATTTTTGATTATTTTCGGTATCTTTATATTTATAAATGAATTACTTTTTGAATTTATAATGATGTTGAAGAAACGACAAGTGTCTTTACCAGCATCAGTTAAAATTAGCGAAGACATTACATTATACTTTATTTAGATAAATTGCTAATATTGTGTATTTGTGAATAATAATTTAAGTTAATTATTAAAGGGTACTGGATTTGGGCCCCAAATAAGGCATGGAAGTTTATTTGTATTATCTTTCTGCTGAGATCTCACCTTCTTCCCAGATCTCTATATCGTGTTACTGACATGCTCCTGTCAGACTTCTGTGTCACACAGCTGCTTGAGGGGTAATTACTGTATCAACACCTTTATTTAATTCAAGAACAGGCTATAATAATTTTCAGCACTTTCAAAAGCAGAAAGGCAGATTGTGCTTTAGAATTTACTGCAGATCATGGGTGGTTTGCCAGATTCCAGGCCACAACTTTACGTAATGTGAAGACAAAGGTTGAAGCTTCAAGGTTACAAGGTTGCTAAATTTTCCTCATTGGAGGCTAATTTCACCATGAACCTTGAACCTTGCTAAATTATTTTCCAGTGCTCTTGAGAAAATTGTCAAGGGAAAAATCTAAGTTCAATGCAAGTTTTCATTTTGATAAAGCTGGGTTATTCTGGGAAGAGAATGCCAAATCAGATTTTCATTACAAAGGAAGAAAAATCCATTGCAAGATTCAAGATTGCAGAAGATTTCAAATAAAAACTTTTTTCTTGGAAAACCCAGAGCCTTGAAAGGATTTACTAAAGCTAGACTGCCAGTTATTTGACATTCAAATTGAAAGTCATGGAAATTTAAGATATTTTTTCTGACTGGTTTTGTACCTTCTACTAGATGAAAAAAAAGCTTACATCATAACCTTGCAGGAGAACCCTTTGCTTATTATTGATGATGCTCCAAGCCACCCAAACAATTTAGAAGAACTTTCAAAAGTCAAGATTAGGGTACTTAACCTACCACCAAATACATGTTCTCCAGCCCAAGAATCAAAACATTAAGGCTGACTTTAAGGCTGCCTTAAGCAAACTTTAAGGCAAACTTTAAGGCTGACTATTACAAGAACGTTAGGTCAGTGCCATGAAGAGATAATGCACTGATACGTAGAAATTTTGGATTGATTACAACATCAGGAATGCCATTAATAGCATCTCTTATTCATGGTATGAAGTCAGATCTTGATGCCTGAATGCTGCATAGAGGCCATTGTTTGTGAAAGATATTTTTGTCTTTGAGGAAGAAACCCTCCAAAACATCCAGTATAACATTGTTGAGTTGGTGAGATACTTGAGATTCAATTATCTGGACTGTTTATGATATAGATGGGTGGTTATAAATACCATAATAAAGATCTAAGTACTGGGGACTAATTAAATCAGTAGAACATCATGCATCAAAAGATGATGAAGATGAAAATGAAGGAAACCAAACTGACAACTAAAATGCTTTCCTAAGTGTTCAAAATGCTTTGAAGCTATAAAAACAACTTTAATGAATATGATCCTGACAGAGACAGAAATGCTAAAGTGATCTGAGGAACAAAAAATGAATTGAGACTCTGTAAAAACATCCTAAATAAAAAAAAATTCAGCTATTTAAAATTCATCCTAATTAAAAAATTCAGCTTTTTTTTTTTAATTCAGCTATTTTAATTCAGCAGTCTTGATTACATGCTGGAAATTGAACTAGCCAACAAAGAAGAACCATTGCCATCTAATAGGAGCATCAGTGAAACTAGATAATGAATGAATTGTCCTGTCTACGAATATATTTTTTTTATATTTATGTCGCCTTCTCCACAGCTATTATAGTTGTGATTTATCATTTGTCGTTGAATATAATTACCGTTTTCTTGTTCATGCATACTGTTTGCCAATGAATTAAATTTGTCATTTTGTTCAATAAAAGTCTTTTTCTCTAACTTAATCTTTTATTATCCTTCTAGGAATTAACTGTTATACAGAAACAATGTACATTACTCATTAAAAAAAATTGCTCCACCCAAAAGGAATGTCATGCATATGATACAAAATGATGCACTAAAAGGTAGTAGTGTAAGTAACAAATGATCACATTTGCAACTTGTTTAGTGGCATGGATATTAGGATAATATTAATATGTGTGCCCACCTTTTATGGCAATACAAGCACTAATATATTTAGGAAGTGAGTCAAAATGGTTCCTAATAATGTCTTGGTCTGTAGTTCTCCAGATTTGCTGCATTTACACCTGAAGATCCATCATGCAATTCACTGGAGTCAGTTCTGTTCTCAGATATCATTTCGTGATGACACAAATGTGTTTAATTGGCAACAGATCTGGCGGCCAGGCTTGCCATGGTAGCATGGAAATGGCTGACAGACAATGTTGAGCAACACATGTAGTATGCTTAGTATACTTGATGTGGAAGTTCTTTTGACAGTATGTCACCACGTACCTGCAGCTATTGTTCTGCCCCAGACAGATGCAGATCTCATTGCTGAAGCTTATACAGGGTGATTCAAAACTTATCGTTCAAATTTCGTGGGGAGGTAGGGAATACGTCAGGAAACCGATTTCACATAGGAAAGTATGTCCGCAAACGTCATCTACATGAACAAAATGGACAAGTAAAGTGAACACAAGGAAACAGTACAGTTAAGTGGTAACGAATGTGACTTTTATTCCAACAAGGTAAAGTACAGTAGTAAAGTACAGTAGTACAGTAGGTGCTCAAAATTGCGACCATTTACACGGACACAGGATTCACAGCGCCGTTGCATTGACCGCCGAACATTTTCAAAAACGCCTGGCATATCACGGACAATGCCTGCGGCGGCCACTATTCGTGCAACTAGGTCCATTTCACTGTCGACAGGGGTCTCGTACACATGGTATTTCATGGCCCCCCACGAAAAGAAATCCATGGGCGATAAATCAGGTGACCTGGGTGGCCAAGCGATCGCTGATGACAGCGGGAGTGGTCGGGCGAGCTGTACACTGGTTGGGTACACACATCGCCCTCTACATACGCATGCGTACATTTGCGGACATACTTTCCTATGTGAAATCGGTTTCCTGACGTATTCCCTACCTCCCCACGAAATTTGAACGATAAGTTTTGAATCACCCTGTATATCACCATTTGTCATGCCACTCGGATCATTCATTGCACCAATGCAATCTGACATAACTGTGGCTTTGAGTGAGTGGTATTTAGAGGAGTGGGCACCTCCCTTGCTTACCAGCTTTGTGCAAACATCAATGAAGTGTACTGACAGATACTGTCGATGCCCATCAGTCATTCTGTCACTAGATATCTGTCAGGCAATCATGTTTCTGGTGGAATGAAGTGGCTCAGTTGGTAGCACACCAGGCTCATAATCTGCAGTTCTCAGGTTCAAGTCCCAGCTGAGCCAGCATTGAGATTTAACTCTGCAAAACTCCCCACCCTTTTCACTGCCAGTAGGGGACACTGATGGACATGAAAGGCCACCATCCATCTAATGGGACGTTAAGCTGTGACCAGGTATGCGGGAGAGCCCTAACCTGTGCATGTTAAAGAGCATGCTGGATGGCCTTGATGGGAAACTGTCTCCCAATAGCTGTCCATTGGGTTCCTTCCCCCAACCTTCTCTGAGTCTTCAGGGTCCTTGTGACCTCACCATTTAATCCACTGTGTGCAAAAAGGTGCTGCTCAGAGGTAAAACAACCCAACCCATGTTTCTGGTACTGATAGCCATCTGGCAAATTTGCTGATCATCCCAATCTGTAGTCACTTGAAGATCTGATCCTGAACGGCGATGTGAAATACCTTTCCCATGTCCATTACTACCAGCAGCAGTCAACTATCCACACATTATGTAGATCATCCTGCTTCACATGAACTTATTATGCAACCTCTCTCTCAACTCACTGAGATGATTAAACATCCATCTATGACATTCAAATGGTGTCACCCTTCAATGATAAGCAGATTTACAGGTCAGGTTAAGTTTCATTAATACACTGTCCACCTTTCCCCATTAACCTTCTCTACAACTGATGGAATCTGTGTCACTGCCACATTTTAAATGTTGCCAGACCCATGTTTGCCCCTTCATTTGTATATATCACTATCCCATGCCTCCATATTAATTTGCATAATGTAGCTCTGATCCTTCTGTGTGGGACAGTTTTTTTTTTCCTTTTTTTGTGAGGAGTTTATTTAGTATATTGCCACATAGCACAGGGGTGGCTGTAAAGCTATTTTTGTGTATAGAGATCAGGGTTCTAGGAATAAATCACTACCTCATAGAATTCCTTTAGGATGCCTAGTTTTCCCTATGTTATTCTGCATTTCATAAAGTTTCGTCTAACATAAGATTTGTTTCCATCAAGCCACATTAAATTTCTTGCCTAATTTTCAGGATGGCAAAAAGAGAGATATAATTTGTAGTAGTATGTAACCCCATGTCTTTAACTTTAACTTGGCTTATAACATTACAATTGATCTTCATAAAATTTCCCTCTTTTTGGGACCCCCACCCATCCACAAGGTATATTACAAATAATTGTGATATAATTCCCCTTATATTTGAAACAGTTAATAAAACAGTTGTTTCCACATTTCTTCTTCTTTTGCAAGAGAAAAGAGTTGAAAAGATTGATTTTTTTTTTTATTCTGTGAGACTCTCTCATTTTTTCACTTAATAATCACAAGTTTCATTTGGTACATAACCCATTACAATTGACCACTGGGTTGGAAAGGGGGTTGGCTCAGTTAGTAGTGTGCCAGGCTCATATTCTTCAGTTCCCAGGTTCAAGTCCTACTTGTGCCAGTGTTGAGATTTAGCTCCACTAAACCTTTACTTTCCCTCAATCAGAAAGGACACTGATGGGCTCAGAAAGGCCACTTACATTGTATGGGATGTACAGCAATTGTCCCCATATGCAGGAGAGCCATACCCTGTGCACATTAAAGGACACACTGGATTACTGATGGGAGACTTTCTTCTGTCCAGTGGGTCCCCTGGACATTCATACATATCGTTTTTGTTTATTGAGCTCAGTACTTCACATCAAAATTTATTGATTATTCTGGTTTTTTTCCCATTTAAAGCTTTCTCTGAGCCCTTGAGGTATTTGTGACTTGATCATTTAGCCCATTGTGTGCAAAAAGGGTTGTTCAGTGGTAAAACAACTCAGTGTTGTGAAGATTGGTTTATAACTGTTTTGACAAATCTACAAGCCAAGTAAGCCAAGTCACTGGCTGTCAAGCAAAAACGTAATAAGATGATAGGTAGTAATGTAATAAACAATTCCAATGGGTGTATTTTTTTAATGTTCAGTCAGTGATGGAATTCAGCATTTAGAATAAAATTATATCTTCAATGATTCTTTTTTGGTTCACCAATTTAAGGATTATCGAAATAATCTTTTAAGTTTGCCATCCATTATTAACTATTGAAGTGCCATTTAATATACATTATATTAGCTGTAAATTACATAATTAAAAATCTTGAGTAGGGCCTAAAATGACTCATGTGGAAGACTACAGCATCAATCACCATCTAGTGGTTTCTGCTTTTTGCTTCAACACTCATTCTTTTTTCTTGTACTGATATTTTGTACAGTTTCTTGTGTATATACCTTTTTCCTTGTAAATGCTGCGAAGAGTAAAAAAGAATATTTATTAGTCCTTTGAGCATTGTATAACCTGCTGGCACAGTCAACAGCTGATTCCGAGGGGTTGTTTGGCCATGGCTTTTGCTATTTTAGTGTATTGGATGTTAATCTGACGATATTCGTCTGCTTTGCTATGGTTACCAGTCTTGGTTTATTTATAGAACAGTAAAGTCGTGGGTATTCTTCAACACTTTTGCTGAATTGTACTGACTTCTATTAGCTGTTCACTATTCATGCTGTTATGCTCATGGATGGTATTACCCATGGAGTGAGTTGACACTATTAAGCACATTCTCAAGACTTTAAACTTTTAAAACCCATCTGAATATTTAGATATTAAAAACTTTTAACCTCTCTAAAGAGTTTAAAACATACTCCACCATCTCCCTTCTAACAATGCATTTTGCCATTCCATCCAATCTGTGGTTTCATCAGGCTCCTTATGTTATGATGTTAGACATTTATATATGTGTCTCCCCAATGACGTTCTCTGCTGCTCGTGCAGCAGGAGATTCCATGCCACTGGAGGGGTGGAATCTCCATGTTGCAGAGCGTGTGCTTATGGAAATAAATCATTATTGATTCTGCATATTGTAACTGGAATTTTGTGGTAGTGCTATTAATGGTTTATATAATATACTATTTACTTCTGAATTGTTTTCAATTGCTGCTTGTGCTAAAGCTGTGTTGGGTTTTTTATTGTTTATCTTTATATAGGAAGCTGTTTGCATATTTAGCGTTTGTTTTTTGAGGGTTGGTTGTGAGTCATATTGACTCATATATTCCATTTTTCCAATCATATGTTCAGGGTATCCTGCATCTTGTACTATTTTATATATGAATTCCAGTTCTTTTCATAGGGCCTGTGTTTGTCTACAGTATTTAAATGCTCTAAATAAGTATGGGCTGATAGGTGATTTTTTATATTTTAAAGGGTGTGCCAACTCAAATGGTATATTGGAATATAGGTTGGTTTCCAATATACTTCAATATCGCATCTGTGTTTCTTCTTTTTATTCAGTAAATCAAGGTAGGAAATTTCATTATTACTCTCGGTCTCGTGGGTAAATTTTATAGTTGGTAAAATGCTGTTGAATACTTCGATTAATGCGTTTCATTGATCAGTGGGATAGTCCCAAAAAATTAGTATGTCATCAATGTAGTGAATACATAGGTACGGTTTATAAATAGTTTTGTCCAATGCAGATTATTCAACATGTTACATTACGATATTTGCCATGAGCCCATGGCCCAGATAACAGTGATCCCATAGGAACACCTTCTGTCTGGACTAAAGTTTGCTGGTTAACCATAAACCAGTTGGAATTTGTGGCCAAGTTCAGGGCCTCATGCAAACTAAAGTACTCTGGTGTCATGGACCTGACCACTCTCAACCACTTGGCCTTCAGCCGCATCACTGCATCTAAGTGTGGAGTGCTGGGATACAGTGATATGACATCCAGGGAGTCAATGGTAACTGCTTCATGACACGATGTTATACACTGAAGTGCCTTTGAATTAGGGAAAGCAACCTAGTAACATGTTGGACACCCTCTATCCCTGATAATGCCTGCCACACGACAAGGCAAGGACTCCACAAGCTTGATAAATGTTCCACAGGTATGGCAACCCATGCATCCTCCAGAGCTGTCCACAATTCCCTCAAGGTCATCGCTGATGGGACATGGGCTCGAAAACTCTGCTTGACAGTATCCCAAAGATTTTCAATGGGATTTAAACCTGGGCTTCTAGATGGCCAATTCATTATTTCAAAGTCAGCAGAATACTCCTACAACCATGCAGTAGCCAACCTAGACCTGTGAGATGAACAGTTGTCTTGCTGGTAGATGCCATCTCCATTGCATGATGGACATAAATGGGTGTAAATGGTCACCATGAGTTCTACATACCAGGATGCATTGAGAGTCATTGTTACATGTACCAAAGGGCATCCAACTGGAGACACCCCAGGCCATCACTGAACCACCACCAGCTTGTACTGTTCCATCCTGACATGCAGGATCCATGGGGTTGGTGCCATACCTCAGTCTCCCATCGGTGTGATGAAGTTTACATTGGGATTCATCACTCCAGGCTATCTGTTGCCAATTTTCAATGGTCCAGTTTCAATGTTCTTTAGCCCAGGCAAGACGTTGAGTCTGGTGTCGTGCCGTTAGAGGTGGGACTCTCGTAGGTCAGCGGCTCCCAAAGCTGAGACGATGAAGTGAGCATTTCACGGTCCAAGCACTGAGTTCTCGGCTGGAACCTGTGTTCAGATGGGAGGTGATTTCAAATAATGAAGCCCACAATCATTCAAGCTGGTTGTCCTTTTCAGTTTGTTCGGGTGCTTGTTTTTTTTTGCCAGAATTTTCATATTCCTGGAACACTCTTGAAACTGTCGTACGAGAAAATCCAAGTTCATTGATAATTTCGAGATCAAGTATCCCATCTGTTGGGCACCTATGATTTGCCCTCTGTCAAATGCATATAAATCCCATGCCTTTCCCATTATGCTTCTCACAATGAATGCTTGGGGAAGCCAAAGCTGACAGCTATATATGACCAGAGTTTCAACCACACATGCGCGCAAATGCGGGACTTGCAGTACTGAATTTGGATAACGTCTCATATCCCTAATTCAATGGCACTTCAGTATATTTAGTAGGTGGGAAGAATGGTGTGAAGAACTCGAAGAAAATTTTATCATCCCAAATTATATGTTGGTGATTTACGCATACTTATTAATTGGTGGAATGGTTTATTTTCTTCGTGTAATTTAATTTTATGAATAATTGTGTTTATTCATTCAGATTATCTTGTATATCTGGATACATCGGTGGTATACATCTTTTTGAAATCTTATTTGGTAAAAATGGGTCTCGTTTAAGTTAAGCTAGTTTTTTTTAACTTTAGGTATAGGATTATTATGTAGCGGTATGCACTTTAACTCTCCTATTATATTACTAATTTTTTCATCATAATCGTGTTTATCCATTATTACAATTTGTTTGGTTTTATCTGCTAATACTATTTTAAGATTGTGGTTGGATTTTAAGTCATGTAGTACTTTAAAATCATAATTATTGATATTTTCTTTATTATTTTGCTGATGTCTAATACTGCGATATATTTTAAATCTTCCTTTATCCTTTTACAAATGGGGTATTTTATTTATAGATTGCTCTATTTGTGGAATTAGTTTGCTTAAATTAATTTTATTATTACTATATGCAAACTTTGCTCCCTGTTGCAAAATTCTGTCTTATTCACGTTAAGTCGTAACTAGACAAATTTAAATATTTTTTGACTGGCGTTGTACGATGCTTTTTTCTGCCTTTCTATTGTTTTCACTTGTTTGTATCTTTTGTTATTTCTTTAAATTATCTAATTTTTTATTATGGTTTTCCTGAATTCTATCTGATTCTTTGTCTATTTTATATGCCATCCGTCCCATTATTTGATTTAAATTCTTAGTATTTAATTTTAAATATTCATTGTAAATACTTTTTTTCTTTTAATCGGATTTTGGCTCTAATCTTTCTGATTACCTTATTTAACATTTTAGTTTCTGCCATTTGTAAGGTCAATTTTATATAGTTATTTTTAGTACTTTTAAGTGCATGGTAAATGGCAGCTCAAAAAGCTGCAATTTTATATGTTTGTAGACGATATGAATCTGTTGCGATGAAGGTTGTAATGAATGTAGGTTTTCTGTAAACACTTGTTTCTAATGTACAGTTGGGTCCTCTTGTGATAAGAATATTTATAAATGTTATGCAGTGGTCGAGCTTCTGTTCTTTCTTGAATTTTATAGTTGGGTAACATCCATTCAGGTTCTTAAGAAACTCTGAAAATTTCTATTCCAGATGATGAGGACATCATCAATATAGTGCTGCCTTAGGGTAATTTTGTTTCGGCTTTTGCTAATTATATTCTCTTCTATGGAATTTAAGACCATGCCTGGAATGAAGCAGGAAAGTGGGGATCCCATAGTGACTCCTTTTAGTTGTTTGTAGATGGCTTTGTTGAAAGAGAAATAATTTGCATTGAACACCATTTTAATAATTTTGTAAATTTCCTCAGCTTCTATGTCTGATGATGCAGGCCATTTCTCAGCTTCTGTGTTATGATTTCTAAGGCTGTGTCAAGTGGGGTGTTCAGGTATAATGATTAAACATCAAGAGTGTAGTTTTATTATTTACGGCCATTAGTATCTAAATTATGCTTACCTACATAGTCTAGAGAAAACATTGCAAAAGTTATTGATGAAATACTTCTTCCATACCAGTGCAAGCAAGATAAACACTCTTGATGTGGACTCAACAACAACAAACAGCAGCCACAGCCAATGTATGGCCACGAAATGGGCATGCTGATCCCCAAGCCTTACCCCTACACTCAGTGGTACAAGGTGAAATTAAATACTGGACAATATCAAAAGAAACATTCGACATCATTTGTTATGTATATTGAAGGGGGGAAAGCTCTAAGATTATACATGTATGCTGTGATATGTAATAATAGATCCCAAATTTATTGTTGTTAGTATAGAATCACCAAAATATTAGCTAACATGTTTAATTGCCTAAAATATGTCTCTGAAGATGTGTAGCTACATTAGAGCCACACGAACGCACTCAGACCATATGGCATAAATTGCCTAATCCTGAGCTACCTTAATAAACATCATTTAAAATAGTGTTAGTTTCATCTTCTTACATATATCATGAGAAAAAAATTCATTTTTATAGAATTATTTTAATAGTTCAATGTAAATTTTTTGCTAGGATGAAATGATTTATGTTCTTTTGCTCTACTCCTCGGTTGATGTTAATATATGGCCTTGATGACCATATTTTAAAAATAAGGCATATCCATTATGTGTATTTTATTCTTAAAATTGTAACCTTCCACATTTAATTTTAAAATGTGAACTAGTATAGGTTCATAAAACACACTGCAGTAAATAGTAATATTTTAAATGTAATTTCCAAATGTTGACAGTAGAACAGGATAAAGGAAGAACATGTAATGGAAGAAGTTTTAATTATTTTAGAGCCACATGATTAACATAAATATAAATATTTGATTACTGATATGTTAGATTGTATAATATTGCAATCTATAATTAGTCATTCATTCAGATGGAAAGCACCTCTGGTTCCCAACCAACCACAGGACCAAGCAAGCCACAGGAACAGAACATCTGCCAGCCTCTCCTAGAAGCTTTGTCCAACCACATCAAGTCACCATTATTTAACCACACATTGCAGCGGACATTTGGACCTGCTATAAGTGCTCTCTTTGGACCTAGTGTGAGGTATTTTAAAGATAATCATTCTCTACCATCTTCTTTAATCCCTTAAAAGTTCAAATTTTAAATATGACCAATTCCTATCTCAGCATATTTAAAGATATACTCACTTCAACCTTTTTCTTCCACGATGTGTGCATCCATCATTAATGGATTAATCAGCAAATTCTACCATTTTCAATTGAGTTATTTTAGAAAGATTCTCATTTTTACTATAATTCATTTTTAGTGCAATTTTCATTTAAATACTTTTAAAAGTAAGGTATATCTATTATGTTTATTTTTTATTCAAGAAAATTTATTCAAGAAAATATTTTATTTAGGAATTAATAAAATATATAAAATTAAAGATTATGTGATTAGAAATTTCCCTATCACGATTATTATTCTAAATTTTGTAACGTGGTTGTGAGTACACCTATCCCTCGATTTACATGGTACTCAGTTCACACAATTTTGGCTTTGCACGGTCAAAAAATGCAACCAGTTTCGATTTACACGGTACTGACTGAGATTTCCTTTCTATGTACGTCTCAGTCAGTAACATGTAAATCGAAACTGGTTGCATTTTTTGATCGTGCAAAGCCAAAACTGTGTGAACTGAGTACCGTGTAAATCGAGGGATAGGTGTATAGTTAAAATCTTGCTAATAATGCTGAATTTGCATTCAACACTACAAAGACAATATTGTTATGCTTTGGATTTCCAATCAGTAAATATTTATTTGTTACTATGAGTTAGCAGAAATGTGATAGTGAGGACTGCTCAAATCATTAGATACGTGACAGGTTTAATAGGGTTTTTTAAAGTCTATAGAGCATTGGTTACCATAAATGAAGCAACTAAAAACTTCATTTTCCTCTTTTTAAAACTTAAAAAAGATATATCAAATTATATTGCTGTGAGTCTCATATATATATTATACATTTTACAACAATTATTATTGTAACATATATTGGATGACTAATTGATAAAAGCAAGTCACTAAATTGCTACTACAGTGACCACATATATTAAAATTTAAATATAACTTTTTTTAGTAATAAACCCAGTGCTATTGGTTATTACCTAAATAAACCATCTTACTATCCTACTTTCTGTAAGTTTTTACTTAAAAATGAAAAACTAATGAAAAATTTAAAAATGAAACCCAGACAATGTAAATTTTTATACCCAGACAATATAATTGATATCTTAAACTTTTTTTAATTACTCTCCTCTGCTGGTACATTTTTTTTACTCACCAAGCAGTCCTATGAAAACAAAAAATTTATGAACAACAGAAAAGATTTTTTGAGACAGATTTAATTTGCTAGAAGTTTTTCTCTGCACTAAATAAAAATTATATTGAAAATCCCTATAATTACATCTTCTAATACACACAAGTATATACATTAAAACTATATCCATAACACATTTCACACAGTTCCTGTGCATTCTCAAGTGGTTGTCTATCTACTGTATGGGGCAGGGGTGGCTCAGTTGGTAGCTTACCAGGCTCATAATCTGCAGTTACCAGGTTTGAGTCCCAGCTGGACCAGCATTGAGATTTATCTCTACAAAATCCCTATCTTGCCTTCAGTCAGTAGGGGACACCAATGAACTTAGAAAGAATGCTCTCCGCCAAATGGGACATTAAGGTGTGACTTCAATTATTTGCATATTAAAAAACTTTTTGGAGCAAGGACAGCTCTCCATCTTCAGTGAAGTGACAAAAATTTGAGTAGAGGTACACAGTGCGGTAATTAAAATTAAAGCTATTTAATTCTCTATGACACTTAAATGTTTTTAAGTACTTCAACACATGAACTATGCTATCAAGTATCAATAACTATTAAGGAGAGATTTACGTACCATGCTGTAGAGTATGGGTAGTAACAGGAACTTCTTGGATGCTTTCGGTGAGAAATTTAAAATTTGATGTTCTTGCTGGCAAGTGACGTCTCAGTGGAGATTAAAATAAGGATGATGGCTTCCAATGGTGAGTTTGCTCCTAAAAAATTTTTAATATGCAAAGAGTTTGAAAGATAAACTTCAAAATTTTATTTCTCAACAACCGAGAGCTTTAAATATTTTTATTATTTTCTGAGCAAGAAGATATTTTTATTTGTATAAAACATTAATATTTTCATATTCTTACATTAGGGCTGTCCTGTAGCCAAGTGGTTAGCATGCTTAGCTACTGATCAGAGGAACCTGGGTTCGAGTCCAGTTAAGCATGGATGTTTGTGTTGTCTTTCTGCTAAGGTCTCCTTCCTCACAGATCTTCTACTATGGCATATAAACTGGCAGGCTCCTATCAGACCTCTGTGGCAAGCAACTGCTTGAGAGGGTATTTATTTTATTTTATTTTTATGTTAGGGTTCCAAGCCCTCCACCTAAACGAAGAAGAATAGAAGAGGATATTGCAGAAATTTCTGATGTATTACAGGGAGAGATAGCAAGACTTGACCAAAGATTCAAAGTTCAATTAGATCCTGTCCAGCATCAAGGATCTCGTACAGTTCATCTCATTTGTCAATTAGGTAAATGATATAATTCATGTTACAATATAATAGTAAGTTTTACATGTGAAATAGTGTAATTTACTAGTGACAATAAATTGCCAGTGAATATAACCAACTAATCAATTTCATAATTGTCTTGTATATTTTTGTACCATTGTATATTTTTCTTAATTAAATTGTCTTTATATTTCTCTTGTTAAGCAATTTTTATGCATAAAAAATGTACAATATCTAACAAATATATACACTGAAACCACAATTTATTATACATGCCACATCCATCCACAAACCTGCCCTACTCCACCATAATAATGCAGCCAGTCAAAACCCCTTGGAGCTCAGCTTGGCTTGTCAGCCTTGTGGGCTTGGCTTGTAAGTCAGATACTTACCTGCTGTATAGCATACCTGTGACTGTTATGATGGGTAAACATGGTGACCTGAGTGAGTTCAGTCATGGTACATATAGTGCGAGGAAGATTGGGTCCTCCATATCTGTAACAGCAGAATGTCTGGAATTTCCATATGTGACTGTCGCACACATACCAGGACTACATCAAAACTTGCAAATACCTGCAGCCACTTGGAAAAATGTGGTCATAACTGGGTCGTTGATATTTAAAGTGAGTGCCACCTCTCCTACATCATAATGTTAAAACAGGGCTACAGTGCAGATGATAATGTCTGCATTCAATGATGGGACAACTAGAATCCACTCCATGATGTGATCCAAACTGAAGGTTTGTGCAAAGACCATTCAACATACGATGGCATGACTGGGCTATGACAGCCAACACCTACATTGAGTACCCTTGTTAACAGCACATCACCAAGCTAAGAGGCTGCAGTGGCAAAGGAACATCTCCAATCGTTCATGGAAGGCTGGAAATGGGTAGCTTGGTCCAAAGAATTGAGGTTCCAACTTCAACATACTGATGGGAGGTTGTGCATGTGTGGCATAGAATGCACAGCCTCCCATCATGAGGGCATGTACCCCAACCAGTATTCCAACAACTCAGTTGGAATATTCTGGGGCATGTTTATGTAGGCCTCCTTGGACCTTTGTACTTATTGAGGCTACCACAAGGATTGGATTGTTTTACCTCTGAGCGGCACTTTTTTGCACATAATGGGCTAAATGGCCAGGTCACAAGGACCCCGAATGCTCAGAGAAGGTTGGGGGAGGGGACCCACTGGAACAGCTGTTGGGAGACAGATGGTAGCCTCCCGTCAAGGCCATCCAGCATGTTCTTTAACGTGCACAGGGTATGGCTCTCCCGCACACAAGGCCACGGCTTAATGTCCCATCCGAGGGACGGCGGCATTTTCAAGCCCATCGGTGTCCCCTACTGACCATGGGCAGGGCAGAGAAATTTTGCGGAGATAAATCTCGACGCTGACCCAGCTGGGACTCGAGCCTGGCCCCCACCCCAGGCTACCACAAAGCTATGTTGATGTACTTACTGAATACCTATAGCCGCTCATTGCTATCCATTTCCCACATCAAATATCAAAGCAAATGTAATTTTAAATTCCAAACAAATATAATATTTCATATTATATTTTTCTTTCAACAATGCCCCATCTCATCAGTTCCATTTGGCAAAGAACTGGTTGGAGGACATTCCAGTGAGTTCACAACCCATGAATGGCTCTCTCACTCTTTGGATTTAAATTCTATTGAGCATCTGTGGAATGAAGTGAGGCAATGCATTCGAACCTGAAACCCACCATCAGCAACTCTTAGCATTTTACATATGCTGTCCTGGAACCGTGGGCTGCAATTCCACCCAAACATTTCCAACACCTGGTAGAATCCATGCCATGATGTGTTGCTGTTGTGAGGGCGAAAAGCCAATCTACATGTTATTAGGTGTGTTTGTATAAATTGCCAAATAAAGTATTAAAGTAATTAACCCTTAAAGTGTCAGATTTCTGAAACTGGACTTAATCTGGTGGCCAAAATAATTTTGAAGAGTTTTCAGAGTTTCAGAGACTTTAAAAACTGAAAAATAACTTCTGAACCTCTTCCTGAAGTAACTGATGTAAAGAAATTGGTCATATTGTGTTCTAAAAGAAAGAGCATTAAATACTGATATAGAAAATGGCAAAAATTCAAAGAAAAAGAAAGATAAATGAGATAAATTGTATAAACATTTTTTTTTAATATTACAATATTCTAGTTGTTGTTTTTTTTTTAATATTAACCATCAGTAAAATTAAAAAAACTGCAGTTTTTTTTAATTATTTCATTACTCTAATATAAATAATTCATAATATTTCTATTGTTTGGGGTGGGGGTGGCTCAGTCGGTAGCGTGCCAGGTTCGAGTCCCAGCTGGGTCAGCATTGAGATTTATCTCCGCAATAATTCCCCGCCCTGCCCATGGTCAGTAGGGGACACCGATGGGCTTGGAAAGGCCGCTGTCCGTTGGATGGGACGTTAAGCCGTGGCCCCATGTGCGGGAGAGCCATACCCTGTGCATG
Organism: Ryuthela nishihirai; assembly: GCA_038380435.1. Classification (NCBI taxonomy): domain Eukaryota; kingdom Metazoa; phylum Arthropoda; class Arachnida; order Araneae; family Heptathelidae; genus Ryuthela; species Ryuthela nishihirai. The sequence goes on from JAWZYU010000013.1 coordinate 5,805,720, forward strand.
TTAAAGAACACACTGGATGGCCTTGACGGGAGGCTACCATCTGTCTCCCAACAGCTGTTCCAGTGTGCTTAGGTTTTTGAGAACTGGCAAACTTAAAACTGAGAAAAGAATGCCACAAAAATTTTATTTTGCTTTAAAAGCTGAAAGATGATAGCTAAAAAAAACAGATAAATAGCTGTAAAAAATATAAATATTTAAAAGCATATAAAGTTTTACCCTCTTGGTGTTAAACATATATCTCTCTGCTTTGTAAAGTGTCAGAATAAAGCTCAAGCAATGGTTGTGTGGCAGTGCTGCCATACCAGTACCACTAGAGGATCACTTAAGCTATGGTGGGGAGAGCACATTCCAGCCACCTGATGAAGGGTTAAGCATTGAAATTTAATCATTTACCAGTTAATTTGCATAATACTGCAGAAAAGTTAAATTTCAAAACAACACAAAACATTTACTTAATAATTGTTATTTTGCAGTGCTGCTCATTAAATTGCTTTTAATATGATTTAAAATAACTCTTAAATCTTATGTTTAAAAAATGTTTTCTGGCATAATCCACAATCTAGTATCATTTGAAACAGCCCTTATTTGTGTCCAGCATTTTCTGGGATATAACATAGTATAGTTTTGTTTCTGGTAGTTTGAAACTAGAACTCATTTTACTTACAGTATATATTTGAGGAGCAAAAAATAATTCTGAAAGCAGTAAGCTAAAAAAATCTAAAATATTTAAACAGTTTTTAATAACATTTATAGAGTAAAAAAAATAGATTTTAAAATATTAACTGGAAGCAATGTGCTCAGTTGCTGAATAATTCAACTTCTGGTAGCAATAAAAATTGATATCTTCCATTAATAAAAGTGTAGGAGGCGTTGCAACTCTGATTCGATCGGAAAGTACGCCAAGGTCATTTAAACATTAACCAGGGTCATTAATTTCAGCAATTTAAACCAAGGTCATTAATTGGAAATATTTTGCTATTGAGTTTTTCCTAACATGGAAAGTAACAAGTCCATTCCAGAAAGTCCACACACTCCATATTGAAATTTTTTTCATAATGAGTGTGTGTGGAAAGTGGGAAAGTGGATATCCCCACCACTGATTATTAATGTGCACTTTAGATTATTTTATCCCCTGCCATTTTAAGCTTCAACTTTTTTTGCAATTTTAATCATAGGGAATTATTTTTAGTTGTACTAAAATGGTATATCATACAGATTTTTTTTTATTGGTTTATTTCTTAAAAGTGAAACTGTAGTGTGTGTTTTTTCACTTAAGGTTTATATTTTTTTGCTCAGATGACAAAAATCTTCCGTGTGTCCCACCCATCAGTATAACGGTTCCTGAGAACTATCCAGAAAGACCTCCTCAGTGTAATACTAGTAAAGATGAATATGGTAAATGTTGCTTTTTTTCTGCATTTATTTTTGTTAAGATCTCACAAAATTATATCTATTAATGTATAATATGATACATAGTTTTTATCCCATATAGTTCTATTAATATCTTTAATATTCTGGCTGATTGGTTGTTTAAGTGACAAAAGAAAAAAGACTCGGTTACTTTTTGTAAGAGTATAATTTGAATACAAATAAAGATAAAAAAAGACTCGGTTACGGTTATGAATAAGAAAAAAGACTCGGTTACTTTTTGTAATTGTATAATTTGAATTCAAATAAACTTAAAAACTACTTAAAAGTTTTGATGTATTTAGTTATAAAGATTATGTGAACTTACGAGGGGTGTTCAAAAAAGTTCTTGACATTCATCTGCAGAACAATAACAATTTCGTTTACCTCAACAAAACTTTTACTTCTTTCAAAGTACTCCCCTCAAGCATCTATGCAAAGTTGCAGACATTACGCCAATTCTGGAACACTTGGTGGTACTCCTGTTGGGGAATATTCTGCAACTCTGAATGAACACTTTTTGCAACATCTTGTACCCTTGAAATAGGCTTTCCAACAAATTTACTTTTAATTTTTGGAAACAACCAAAAATCACATGGTGCAAGTTTGAATGAATATGTAGGATGGGGTTTGTTGCATTTTTTTTCTTTTTTGCTGTTTGTTTTTCTCCACTCCAGATAGGCCATAACTTGCCGGATTTTGTGTGAGGCATTGTCATGAAGAAGGAGAACTCTTGACATGCCTGTTGTTGGATGCTGCTCTTTCATCTCCTTATCCATTTTGGGCAAAACAATGTTGGTGTATTGGCCATTTATAATAATTTTTTCAGGTAAGGTGTCCACAGCTATCACTCCTTGAGAATTGAAAAAATTGTGAGCATCCTCTTCCTTGAGCAACAGTCTTGTGAGAAAATTAGGAAATGGAGTTCATCTTCCACAACCCAACATAGTTGGTAAGCTTTCTGGGAGTTGTATAGTAATAAAACCACATCTCATCACCTGTGACAATGTCTATTAACCAATTTGGGGCCACGAGGTTCAAACATTGGCAACATCTTGCATGAGTTGACTCAGGCCTTTTTTTCTGTTCTGTCAGTTTGTGGGGTATCCATTTGGCACCAATATTTCGAAACTTAAAATGTTGCTGAATGAATTTAGCAGTTTCCACACTGCCAAGTGGTACACTGACATCTAAACTTATTACCTTGAACGGTGAACATATGGGTTTTCCTTAACGAGTTCACGAACAACAGTGATGGTTCTCTTATTCATGGCCTCCTTTGGTCTTCCTGCACAAGGGAGGTCTTTGAAGCTCTGCCATTCTTCTCTGAATTTGTGTATCCATCCCATAATAGTGCCAAATGGACAGACATGACCACCATATACTAAATCTATATACATGTGCCAAAAACTTTTTAATGCCCACCATATGTAAATATGGTTGTGTAGAAAAAGTAGGACTCACTTCATGCAAGATTTGAAAGGGTTAGTTTTATAGTCAAGTATGTGGAAAAGCCAAATTCCCTAAGTTGATCATCTTTACTCAGTGCTAATCTATTTGGTAACAAATGTAAGTGTACAAAATAACTTTTAACTTAGTTTACAGAAATTGTATGCAATTTTGTTGTTACTTCAGCTATTCATTGTTTCAAATATTTTGGACACAGCATACGTCTCATTAACTTTTATTGGAAAACTGAAGTTGCAAATAATAAAATTTTTTATTTTATATTTAGTTTAATTTTATGTTCCACATTTGTATTTCCTTTGTTTTCTTTGTGCTTCCTGCCAAATTTCTACATTATTAATTCTGGATATTATATTTTGGTGTAATAAATGAATCAAATGACTGTATTGCATATTTATTATTATATCCAATGTTAAAATAAATATTGTATAAACAAATGAGTAGTTTCTTTTCAGACTTACACTAGCTGTTTACAAAAAAAGTTATAAATTAGTGTTTTCTTTACCCATAACATTATACACTGAGAGGACAATTTATTATATACATACCCATCTAATGACCACCATTGCCCTCACAATAGCAGCAGGATGTTATGGCAGGGACTCTACCAGGTGTTGGAAACATTCAGGTGGTATTGCGGCCCATGATTCCAGGGCGATCATACATAAAGCGTTGCCAGTGGTGGGTTTTGAACTCGAATGCATTGCTCCACTTTGTCCCACAGATACTCAATAGGGTTCAAATATGGAGAATAAGAGAGCCATTTGAGAGTTGTGAAGTCACTGGAATGCTCCTTCAAACAGTCCTTTGCCAAACAGGAGCGATTAGATGAGGCATTATCTTGTTGAAAGAAGGCATCCTGCTGTGAGAAATGGATACTCGGGAATGAGTGTAGGTGGTATGCAAGTAAGTCAACATAGCTTTGTGCTGTGATGGTGGTCTCAATAGGTACAAGGGGCCCCAAGGTGGCCCATATAAGCACACTCCAGTACATTACACCACCTCCTGACTGTAACACCCCAACTTGACAGTTGGAATCCATGGCATGATGTGGTCTACACCACATGCAACTTCCCATGGGCGTGTTAATTGCAACCTCAATTCATTGGAACAAACTACCCATTTACAGTCTTCCACAGTCCATTAATGATAATACTTCATCTGCTGCAGCCTCATAGCCCGGTAACAGGCTGTTAACAAGGGTACTCGGTGTGAGCATCGGCTGCCATAGCCCAGTCATGCCATCATGTGTCGAATGGGTTTTGCATAAACCTTTGTGGCTGCTGCATTATCATCTGCACTGTGGCCCTCCATTCTGATATTACGGTGCAGGAGAGGTATCACTCCCTTCAAACCTGTTATGGCCATGTTTTTTCTAGTGATTGCAAGTTTTACTGGTTTTGATATAGTTCTAGTACACACATCCATCTGACAGTTGCAAGCAGAATTCCCAGGCATTCTGCAGTCAATGATATGGAACATCCCTATCTTCGACTATCTGTCCATGATCGAACTCACTTAGGTCGCTGTGTCATCATAACGGCCACAGGTATGCTATACAGCAGGTAGATGTCTGATATATTTATAACTTGCAAGGGGTTTCAACTAGCCACATTGTTGTAATGAAATAGGGCAGGTATGTGGATGGGTGCAGTGTGTTTAATAAATTATGCTTTCAGTGTACCTTCTTTTATATGACAATTAAGTGCTTTTATGATATAACAGAAGACTTTTATGATATAACTTTCCTTTTTTTATGATATAACTTTCCTTTTAGTTCTCTGAGAAAGAACTGATCCTTTACATGCAAAAACAGAATGTAAGAATTATTAAAGATAATAAATTAATTATATTCGTTTAGGGTATTTATTTCATTAGGGGGTATTTATTTAAAAAAATGCAAGATTTACACAAGATTGGGAATGTGTGAAGAAATGCAATATATTATGTATCAATGTAGTGAAAAAATATTGATACATGACTCCAGTTTTTCATCAGTAACTATTATCTGACACCACTTTTTATTTTTAACATTTTAATACATTCATGAGTTTTACCTGTACTACATCCATCTTGCCACTAAGCAATTTTTTGTGGTGATAAATGTCATGATTTTAAAGCTTCTTCAGAAGGAGCTCATCATTCACTGGTGATCAAACAATAGTGAAAAGTTTTGAGCACACGAGTTTTTCTCCATGTAACTTTCCATGAGTATTTATTGTATGGCCACTGCTCAGTTTAAACTTCAAAAATTTCTCCAAACATCCTTGTGCAGTAATAAAAACAAATATTTTTTATGTTTGTGTTTGTAATTTTAGCTACATTGTAATGTTTTGCATTTCAAATATGTAGGGTAATATTTAATTTAATTTCAGAATCCACCCCATTTCTTCAATGTATTCAGCAAGTTTTATCCTCTCGCCTTAATAGTATGCCTGAGAAGTATTCTGTTACATCACTCTTAGATACTTGGGTAAATATTTTTTTTTCATTATTCATGGTATTTGATTATAAATGAAATTTATAATTAATATCCCCCTCAAACAGCTGTTTGCCACAGAGATCTGACAAGAGCCTATCAGTTTATATGCCACAGTAGTAGAAGGTCTGTGAAGATGTTGGGACATCAGCAGAAAAACAAACGTCCATGCCGTACCCAGGGCTCTAACCCAGAATTCTTTTTATCAGTAGCCAAAGTTCCTGTGACCACAGGACAGCATTCCCATGACCCCAGGAAATTCTGCTAGTCGTTTTTTAAACTATTAGATAGTTTATTATGTAAATAATAATAAGTTGATGAAGTCAACAACCTGTTTTAAGCAGTTATGTTGCAGAGAAGAGAGATATATGCATTGAATTGGCTGTGTTGCCCATGCAGAACTACAGATTAGTGAATTATAGAGTTACAAACAGTATGCTTTAAATGTTGAAGAAATTAAGTCAGCCCAATGAGATGAGATCAAACAGAATCTTTTAGAATTGGTCTTCAATGGCTTTACTAAGAATAAATGTTTCTATAACTACACTGCATAGTCACTTAGACCTTTATAGCTTATGATTGCTTGAGAAAACATGCTGCTTAGTTAATGTTTTGGGGATTGCATTCTTTCCAAGCTATCTATCTAAGGATGCCAAATTCCTTTCTCAGATAGCATCTGCCAGTAGCGTTAGTTTAATAAAATACAAAACAAAAAAGTTCCATTCTCTGAAAGCTGTAATCTAAAAAAAAAATCTTGATAATTTTAGATAATTATTGAAAGTAAATTTTGAAGAGTCTTGAGAAATTAATAATTCCATCCACTCTATAGGTAACCAGAAGAAAATTTATGCTTTTTTGGCATTGACCTGCTAATTATACTGTCTTCCATAATACATCTGAATTTTTATACTTAATTGAGTTAGCTCTGCTTCTCAACTACTTTCAGGGAGAGAACTAGCTGTACAAGAGTTTAACCCTTTCCTGTGAGTGTCAAGACATTGCCTGTCCAAAAAATTTTAAACCATGCACTATTTTCCATATCTCTGATATAAAGCACAGGTATGCAAAGGAGAAGGTCACATATAATTCAGAGTTTCCAAATTGTTTTTATTTTAGCTCTTTTAACTCATGTCAGACTTCTATGGCAAGCAGCTGCTGGAAGTGGGTATTTATTTTTATTTAATTGCATTAAAGATATGCCTTTACCCCCTCTTTTTAATCTGTGTTTACTTTGGGATAGTATCCTTCACATTAAAGGTGTGTCTGCCCTCTTTTTTTTTTATCTGTGCTTACTTTTGGGGTAGTTCCTTCACACTAATGCACTGAAGATCAGACGACTTCAGCTGACCATTTCCAGACAAAACACTAGGCAAAGGTTTGCCCCTAAATTCTTTTACAGAGTTGAAGGCTGCAAATTTGAATCTAAATAATGGGTGTATACAACCTGAACCTTCCCCACCCTCTCTGCCCTGGGCAGCTAATTGCAAATAAGATTACTTAATATACCCCCACCACCAGTTTGAGTGAAGGAGGTCACAGTTGTAGACCTTTCACTGATTGTGAGTCATGATTGGCATCACAATGGGAATGGATCTTATACATGTCTATTCTTATAGTTCTGGATTTATATTCATATTCTGGGGTGTCATATCTGCAATTCATGCAGTTTTTGTTCAATTTTATGGCTTAAAATTTTTGTTCAGATTATCCATTGCTTATTCACAAGTACATACAGTAGTTCTTGCTGTTTTCAATAATATCAAAAAGTATGCATACTAGATACTTTGGTGTGGCTGCTGTTAGCTACCACCTCCTGTACCATATTCCAAGATGCCACTGCCAGCAATTACAAGAACTTTCTGAAAAATGTCAGTGAAGAAAGGGGCACAGTTGGTGCCCAAGCAACTTTTCTGCACTATCAGAAAATGATAAATATATATATGATTTTTGCTCTATCTTAATCCACACTGTGAATGCTTTGCAACAAATTTTCTAATAAAACAGTGTCCAATTTTTCATAATAAAGCACTGAAATTTTCCAGAGCCATTTGGCACTGTAGTGCATGTTAAAAATATCGGCACCATAGGTGATGGGTCAGCATTGCTAACACGAGAAATGAAACTTCACTGTTTTAAAAATAGAAATTCTCATTTGAAATTTTTTTCTCTTTTATCTCATAAAAGTAGATAATTCAAATTTGAAAAATCAAACTTATTTTTCCTACTTTATGTACATTTTGTTATGATATGATATAATTTCCAGCTGCTCTGATCACCATTCCATAGATGTGATATGCACTCTTATAGTTCCGTTTCTTTTCACCATTTCGAAGTAGCCCTCTGATTTAATTTGAACTATATTGAAAACATTTTTTCTTGTTTTGAAATTTCCCCGAAAATTAATGAAAAACTTTTAAAAATTGGATTATTTTGTTAGCAGTTGTGAAATTTGTCATCTATTTATTTTTTTTTCTCCTTAACTTATTTCGGTCTTTAGAATTTTATTTCATTCATCCCAGCATTCAATGCATAATTTCTTGAAAATGACAGTAAAACTGCTATTGTATACTTCATGGAATCAAAGATGCAGCTGAAATGTTGCTTAGTGTACAGTGCAACCAACTTAGATACTTGTGCATGTCATAGTCCAGCACCTGTTTTCTTGTGGTAAATATTGAAGGAATATTGTATTTTTTGGTTAGCATTGGTTTATATTAGTTCTTAACTTTTTTTATTATTATTATTTCTCAGTAAAAAAAAGTTTGATCTTTTCTCATTTTCTGAGAATAAATGAGGTCTTGTATACAGAAGCAAAAAGGATTACCATGGCACAGGAATCAGGCCTCCTATGGCTGGGAGACATTATAATTTTGTCAAGTTCTTTGTACCCTTCTCCTTCATTATATTAAGAGGGTTTTTAACCTATCCACACTAAAATTTTATTTAAAGAAAATACCAGTTTTTAAGTTTATATTAAACAGTTTTTCTGAACCTTGAACCTGCCATTGAGCCTTCCTCCACTACTTAAGCGATCGGTCCCAAATTTGATGGGATGGTCCCACTTAGTTGTAACCCTGTTGGGGTAACAGATCGAGTTCCTAGTAGCTGTGGGTTGGGAGTGATCCTCAAAAAGTGTCCAAAATTTCTGCAGATGCTGTCACCTACTGTGTGAATGGAATAGTATGCTGTGAGTAATACATATGGAATGCTGTGGATAAAGTTATCAGTGGACATACTTTTAGCGGGATTTAATTGTGATTGGAGTGGTGGAGAGCTACGAATGAAATTATCGATGGGAAGACTTATCAATATGTTTGACACCAAACTTTTGGTGTGAATTTAAATTAATTTAAAAATATTTTGTGTTGGTCATTTTTAGTTATATTTGCATATTTTTTGGTGTATTTTAAAAAAATCTGCTTTTATTTTTTTGTTTGACAACTTGTATCTGTCATTTTTTTGTTGTCCCTTCAGGAACAGTACCACAAGAGTTAACTATATTTAATAAACTACTTTTTTTTTATTAATGTATTATATATTTTGAATTTTTTTCCCACAGGAAATGAGTGTTCGACAAGCTTGTGCTCCTCAAACTATTGCAGCTAGCAGCTAAACTGACTGTTTGTTATATAATGCCATACTATCAAAGTTCCAGAGATTAAAATATATTTAGTTCCATAATATGAAATTTCTAATGTATGTTAAGCGAAAGACAAAGACATTGTGATAATGCAGATATTGTAATAAAATGTACAAGTTGGAAGTTCCTTGAGAATACTGAAAATGTAATATTTTGACAAGATAAAATAGGCTTATTAGTTTTATGTGAACTGTTCTTTGTTTTTCTAACATTTTTATACATGGTTTAAAATGAGAAAATCTGTAATATAAAAGTATGAAAAAATTGACACATCTTGGACTTTAGCCCAATACTTTCTGGTTGCACATCAACCCCTCTTAATTACCATGTCTAATTAATTTTCTCACTTTGATTATGCAGAACCTGATGAATCCTACACCAGCCAACAATCATAAAAAAATATGATAAATATTACTTTAGAAATGGAATTATTGGAGTTTTAACCATTTTGAGCATTATAAGAAATTCTATATTAATAGCATGGCAATATGTCCTGCACAAGAACTTTGATATTTGTAAGCATGGGAATGGGTCAGGAATTGCATGCCTAAATGCAAATAAGTTGTGGATAGGGCCTTGCTTGAGTTAAACATCAATATCTTTATACTTGAAAATATCCTTGTCTTTAGAGAAGGGTGGCCATATGTCCCAGTTTTCTGGATTTGGCCCGATTTTTATAAAACTGCCCTGGTGTCTCAAAGAAAATATTTGGATGCCTAAATGTCCCTAGTTTTTGTGACAATGTACAGTCAGCTGGATTAAATTTATGCATTTTTGGAATAACTCTGCCACTGTATTTACACCCTTTTTTTTATTTAATGGGGCATTTTTTGGAATAATATTGTTTGCACTGAACACCAAACTGTTGGTGTGTGATGTAGATGTAGTTGAGCATTGTCAGCGAAGTATGAACTTTACGACAATATAATAAACATTGCTGACAAAGATTAGCTACAGGCTGACACAGTAGAAATTGCCTTTGTTCTCATCTATGTATTTTCCAATTGTGCTTCTCTTGATTATTACTAAATGACTGCCACCACACTAATGTTTACACTAATGTTTTACATTTAGAAATGACACTGCATGAGGACTACCAAGAATGGGAAAAAATTAACTTATTTATTTATTTCCTTCACCAGGGTAGTTTTATTACATTTAACTACACCCCATTACTCTGAAATAAAATGCAGTATTTGTTTAGAAATAACTTACCTGTAATGTTGTTCAGGTATGTACCCAGGATTTAATTTTGGAGAAGGGGGTAGGATCTGAGAATTTAGGTTTTCTTTTTGGTTGGGGGGTGGGGTAAGAATAAGACAAGTAGTTTTATATTCCACCGAACAGGAAAGGTTAAAATTATATTCTACATGGAATAACATTTTATAGTGTTTTTTTTTTATTTAATCTGCTTTTAGTGTAGGATATAAAATATGGGGCTAAAATGAAATTATAGAAACACAAATGTTTTGGATTTCGAAGTAGGTTGAGATTTTGTATAAGATAATGGCCGGATTTTTTTTTTGCGTTGGGGGGTATGAACCCCTGGTCATACACCTTGGGTACATGCCTGATCTTGATATCCTAACTGAAGATTTTAAATATCTTCTACTTATAAAAATAATCTTTTGGCCGTTTAAACCCTTAATTGTAAGATATTAATTATCCCTTTTCAATCTTTAGCAAAAAATTTACTCATGCCACTTTATGCAAAATCTAAATATGGGGATTGCAGGAGAGAACAATTTTACATAATATAGCAGCATATCGTCATTCACTACAACATGTTCCCATGACGAATTTTTCATACTACAAAACTGCTCAAAGTTTTTTTTCCCAATTTTTTATTATTTTCCTGCCAATTCCTCAAATATCTTTCAGCTTTACTCGTGGTTATTTTGTTCTGTAAATGATACATAGGTAGTCATGGAAGGAGAGCTATGCATCAATCTCCTGTGATGATGCACTGAACCTCCATGTCGAACTCTTGCCTTCTCGAAGTGCAGACAGTACCTTTCAAAAGAGATACTCTCTTGTGGAGGTGAACGGAAGTGGAGGGCTGCCAGATTAGTGTGGCCTACTGATCTGGACATCTATGGCTACTTTTCTTTTTTTTCTACCCTGCTGAGGAGTGGTCAACCACAGGGCCCTGGTGCTCACCATATAAACCCACTGGACTGAATTGTGGCTCAGCTTGATTATGGATCCTGATTTTGCTGCACTGGTGGGCTTCTGTGGAGGGAAAATCTTCCGCTGTGTTTTCTGTTTGTTTGTGGGTTGACAGTCCCAAGTGAATAATTCGCAGGATATGTTTATCAGCTGGTGGATAATCCTGAGCAGAAGTCATCGCAGGCACCTGAACTCTTCGCTTCTATTGGCATCGTCAAATTCTACATTGGAGGAAGTCTTCCAGTGTAGATGGCTTCAGCCTTTAGTAGTGGGGGAACGGGTCTTTGCCCCATGTCTGCGATTACGGGGCTGTTTGATATTGTCGGCATTCCCTCTCTCAATAAACATAGTTTCTTTAAACATCACACTAACCATTTTCTCTCCATAGGTAGTTGGAATGTGAGGACTCTGCACAGAGCTTTTTCTCTTGATGTCCTCACATAAGAATTCCACCATTATAATTTAGATATTCTCGGCTTGCAAGAGACCAGATGGACAGATAAAGGTCAGATTCTTAAAAATAATTTTAAATTTCTCTTTTCAGGGAGGGACGACAATAAGCATCACCAAGGGGTGGGTCTGCTTCTCAGCAGACACGCTAGTGATGCTCTTCTAGGATATGAGTGCATTAATGAAAGATTTCTTAGCAAAATTTCAGACAAGCGTTAAGACCTCAATGTTATCTGATGTTATGCCCCCCACTGAGGATGAGGATGAGAAGGATGGGTTTTACGGACAACTTCAGGATATTTTTAATTCTGTCAAGAAAGGAGATACTACCCACGTTCTACGTGACTTCAGTGCCAAAGCTGGTACTGACTGACATTTGGGGAGGGGCGATAGGTCCTTTTGGAATTGTTAGTTGTAATCAAGGTGAGTTTATAGAAGATGGTACCACAAGGCTCTGTTTCACTAATATCATTCGAGTGTCACTGAGGGGGCGTGCCCCATGACGTGACAGCGGGGAGAGCTCAGCTAAAGGAATATAATCGTCCATTCTTTCGTGTCTTTTTTTGGTCTTCGCTTTTCAGGAAGTTTCTTATCATGCCGAACTATGCAGTAGCAAACTACATGAGTTGGAAGAATAAGAAAACCAATGTTTCATATATATTTCCATTAGAAGCAAAAATTAGTGTGAAGGTGTTGCAGTGTCGGCTTGAATATAAATTCGATGCGCACATGCTATGAGGTAAATATTTTTCAGATGCCTGTTAAGATCGATCACCACAAAAGTAAACTAAAGTACTGTAAGATTTATGAAGCGAACTCTTAGGACTAATTATTAAACAAAACTAAATGATAATGTCATTCCAGGTTAAAAAAAACTTGTTACATAAAAATTTCAAAAACCGATCGCTCTGAAAACCACGACAGTGTACCCAGTAAAAAAGTACTGTTATCTCAAAACCTATCATATTTTATTGATAATTTAAATACCTTGGCTTATACTGTACTGATTCATGGGAATAAAAACATGTCATAGTTCATAGTTCACGCATTAGAAAATTACAGCAGCAGTTTCAAATTTCTATTAAAAACAATAATGCCGAGGGGGAAAATCTCTACTTTGGAAACAAGATTACCATCAAAGTAAAAGCTCAAAATAAACAATAATAAACATAATTAACAATCAAAAATAAATTCATCAAATAAGCATAAAAATTGATACAGCAGAATAAAAATTTAATATTAAAACAATAAAAGAAAATAAAATTTTTAGTTTGATAACTCTAGGAAATATTTTCTTCCTAAATTGAAAACTACACCACGTCACATTAAATGTTTTTTGGAAGAGGCAAAATTTAAACCACTACTCACGGCGGCAAAAAATTATATTTTTATTATTTTCATTACGATTATTAACATAGAATCTTTATTTCAACTTATCTTTTTCAAACTGTCTGATAAAAGAAGTAAATTCATGTGTTGAAGTATATTTTATAGTAACGTATTCCTAGGAAGAGCATTCAATTTATTAAATGGAATATTTTTAAACTTATCTGATTTAATCAAATATTCGAATTCATGTTTTCCATGACCAACCTTTAAGTTTTCTAAAGCTCTGTTGTGAGTTTGATTTTTGTGCTTTCTGAATGTTAGTTGATCTTGACTGAATTGCAATCGAAAGTAATGAAAATTCGTCAAGAACGTCTATCATTAAAGCAAGGTTTTGCAAAAATTGATGTTATCTAATCTCTTTGCCAGACCAAAATAAGAACTTGAAAAATGCATATATAACACAGGATATGTGTGCCATACAGAGGTAGCAACTTTGAAATTACATGCCACCAGTAGTGTTCCCAATACTCTACCAATTTTAATAATTTCAAGTTCTTTAGCTACAGTTTCTATCTCGGTTTCATTTTTATTAGATTGGTGATAAATACAATAAATTTTATATAAAAATATTCAAAATGATTAACGTGTTTTATTTCAGATATTGCATCGTCGAATAATATTTGCAATCGATGATTTAATAGATCACTCTGTGGTTTCGACATTTTTGGTATTAGAATCTGAAAAATTACATTAATCAAATTAAAAATTAATCATAGTGTTTTATATATATTTAATATATGCTTATTTAACATGTAAAAAATAATTTAAGATGAAATAAATTCGTTGCTTCATTCAAAAAAACTAATCATTACCTCCTGTTTTTCTGCACCATTGAACGGTCGCTAATCTTTGCTGGATAGTGTTTTTGTGGCTCGCTCCTCGCGTCCAGGTGGTGCTTGAGTTGGTTGTTAATTTTATTTGCCGACATTTCGCTCGGAATCCGCCAGTATTCCTCAGTGGAGAATTGCTCAGACAATGAGCCATAGTCAAAGATCGCACATGACAAGCAGAGTACCGGGCTAAGATAGCCCACACATGTAAGATCTGATAGATTTAGGAAAATAGCGAGAATGGAAATTAAAACGGCAAAGCCGTGGCAGAGACTGCCATTTACTCGACTGAGTTATGACCTGGGTTAGAACCCCCAGGTGAGAAATATGAGCCATAGTGTGAACGGCATCAGTCGTGCTTCTTCTTCCCACTTCCTCACCCCCGCCCTCGGAAACTACACGGGGGGTCCCTTTTTTGAGAATTACAACCCCCGAAAGTATAAACAAATTCCATTATCACCAAGCATGCACTTAATTTTGCCTGGGCCGTTTCTTCTTAGATAATCCCTACAGAAGCTGCCACATAGGCAAGGGGGCGGGGAAAAGGAAACACAAAGGGTGCGAAATAAGCGCACCCCTGACAATTTTCCATGTCAGCTTATACAAGCTTCTCGCCCAAATGCCACTAGTCATTGTGGATTGAAGTTTATAACAAACACCGCGACATACTCTGAGCTTCAGAGGTCCATGTGACCTGGTTATTTAGCCCATGGTGTGCAAAAAAGTGCCGCTCAGAGGTGTAACAACCCAACGTGCGACATACGTATCTAGACATGGGTTTCACCAGATGGGCTGCATAGGAATATAATTTATTATAAATTGACAGCAAATGAGATAGTTCTGTTAGGAATACAAGGTCATATAGAGGAACTGAAATTCGATCTGACCATTACCTTCTTAAAAGTGTCTTGCAATTTAAACTTAAGAAGTGTTGTGCTAAGGTTAAATGAATTCCTTTAACACTGAACCTCTGAAAGACCGAGTTATAGCTAAGCTTACCATGATAGGTTACTTAGTCATTATGAAAGTCATGGTTTGCTTATTACTGAAGTTGAGGAAGAATGGGGCCGTCTTAAACAGACTTTCTTAAAATTAGTATTCTTTTTAGGTAAAAAGGAGCAGAGGAAGGAAAATTATTTGAGTGATAAGACACTACAGCTTATTTCAGAAAGAACCACAAGAATGTCCTTTATCAATACCCTACTAGTCCTAATAGAAAGCATTACAGAGAACTTAATAAACGTGTAAAAGATCAGTTAGCTGCTGATAAGAATCTTTGGCCTGATGGTTTGGCTGACAAAGCCGAGGAAGCAGTTAGACAGCACAACAGCAGAGAGCTGTACCAGATAGTTAATGTTTTGTGTGGTAGAAAACGGACAAATATATATAGGTATTGAAGAATAAACAAGATAAGATTATATAAGGTGAGGATTCTGTCATGGCTAGGTGGGCTGAGCATTTCAGTGATGTTCTAAACAATGTGGTTAGTTCTGCTCCCATTGTTTGTAATGATAATAGATGCATTGGTGGCTTTAATGTTGGCCCTTTAAAATAATCTAAAGTTATTTTGGCTATTTCTAAAATTAAACTTCATAAATCCCCAGGAGTAGATGAAATTTCTACGGAAATGCTTAGAGCTGGGAATGTTTCGGTTTCCTCTTGGATGACTGAAATTTTTAATATCTTTTTTGATAAAGGCATATGTTTCCTAAGGATTTTACCAGAGCTATTATTATCCCTATTTTCAAAAAAGGTGATCGCAGTTCTTGTGATAACTATAGGAGTATCAGCCTACTCTCTGTTCCAGGGAAAGTTCTTTGCATGATTATGCTTAATAAAATTAAGAATCTGGTTGACAGGCAATTGCGTGATGAGCAATGTGGATTCAGAAGTGGTAGGGGATGTGTGGATCAGATATTTTCACTTAGGCAGATTCTTGAGAAATGTTTAGAGTTTCAGAAACCTTTGGTTGCTAGCTTTGTTGATTTCAAAAAGGCTTTTGACTCTGTTGATCGTCATAATTTGTGGTTGATTGTGAGATCATATGGTATACCAAACAAGTTAGTTAACATAATGAAAGCTCTCTATAATAACACTGAGTCGTGTGTGATAGTTGGTAAGGCTTGTAGCAATTGGTTTAGTATTACTTCTGGTGTTCGACAAGGGTGCATTTTGTGTCCTGTCTTTAGTTTGGTTATTAATTATGTTATACGAACTTCACTGCAAGGGAAAGATTTTGGCCTTAAATGGGCTGGAGGTACGAAAATTTCTGATTTAGATTATGCCGATGATTTAGCCCTTTTAGAAAATGATGTAGATGAGATGAACTCTTTCATTCGAGCTGTTGATGAGACTGGTAGTAGAGTAGGTCTGGTTATAAACCAAATTAAAGTGATGAAAATTGGTCAGACAGGCTGTCATTCAGTTAATCTGAATGGTTGCAGTCATAAGCAGGTGTCACAGTTTAATTACCTTGGGAGCTATGTAACAGATACTGGTGATGTGCGGCATGAGATTAACAAATGAATAGGAACTGCTGCAGGGATTTTTAAGAATCTATGGAGAGTATGGAGAAATAGATGTATACACCAAAAGACTAAAATTAGACTGTATAATAGTTTGGTTCTTTCTAGATTTAGTTATGGTAGTGAAACTTGGACGCTTTGTAAACAAGATAAAAGGAAACTTGATGCTTTTGATTCTAGACGCTTACACAGTAATTATGAGGATATGGAAAAGGGTCAGTAACCACTTCTGAGCAATATATCTTACAGAGAATGACTCCGTTGATTTGGCCATGTTGCCTGTATGGATAATTATAGATTGGTGAATAGGTTTATGAACAGTGTGCCTAAACGCCTCAGAAAGAGGGGGAGACCTAGGATGCTGTGGGCAGACAATGTCAAACAGGACCTTATTAGAATTGGTGTGCAGTAGCCAGATGTAGTCCATGACTTTTTCATCACTAAAAACCGTTACCTTCAAAAACTTACATTTGATATATGACTTATAAACATCGAGAACAGTTTCGCGTTTTGGAGTCATGTTTGAGGTAGTCACAAGCTTTAATTTCAGATATGACTCGTTAAAGTCGAACCCCAATAAAATCTGCCCTCCTATTAATAATAATAAATAAATAATAAATACCCCCTCAAGCAGCTGCTTGCCACAGAGGTCTGACAGGAGCCTGTCAGTTTATATGCCATAGTAGAAGGTCTGAGAGGAGGGAATAGTGGGACAAAATTCGAAATAGTTTACAACCTTTCATTTGACACCTAAATCGCAACTGTTGTAAGCCCTTGCGTTTAGATGATATAGTGTGACTTTCACATTTCCAACTTTTTAGAGGAGTAGAAAGCATGAGGGTAAATTTTTTATAGCCTATGGCACTCCACATCACGAGCTTTCATTCAACTATTTCCCTCTATTTTTTTTTAGGAGTTAAAAGCATTGGGAGCCAATGTTTTATAGCCTACGATAGGGGTTCTCAACGTGGGGTACGTCGTAAAAGTTTTTCGGGTACGCCATGAGAGCTCAAAAGTCAATAGATCTAGTAACAAACTCTCCACCTCCAACAGTGGAGACGAAAATTCGAAGCTCCACCCCAAGCTAGGACGCCACTGGCACTGAAGTGGGGGAAAGAAAGAGGGGGAAGTAAACAACTTTCCAGAAAAAATCTGCAGCCACGCCCCTTAAGGCCATCTAGGTTTCCAGCAAACACTCAGGGGGAGGGGGAACCTAACTTTCATTCAGTAGCTATCACTACTCAAGTTGTTCTGTGGCCAATGCAGAATCGGAGAATTTTGTTTTTTCTAGCTTTGCTTGCATTCACTGGAACGTTGTTAGTCAGCAAAAAGGCATGTTCAATTGGGTCAATATAAAAAATAATAAATACCCCCTCAAGCAGCTGCTTGCCACAGAGGTCTGACAGGAGCCTGTCAGTTTATATGCCATAGTAGAAGATCTGAGAGGATGGCAGGACCTCAGCAGAAAAACGACACACACATCCATGCCTAAATCCGGGGCTCGAACCCAGGTCCCTTAGATCAGTAACCAAGCGTGCTAACCACTCGGCCACGGGATAGATTTGTATAATTTCAACAGATTTTCTGGCTTACACCTCCATTTGTTCCTGCCATGTATTTCATGAGGTTCATGAATTTAAAGTTGGCAACACTGCTACTGATTACACAATAGTGCTACTGGTTTTTCATCTTTAACTGCTTTAAAAAATAATAATAGGAACACGCTGGATGTTGAAGATGACTTGCGACTCTACCTTAGCAAGATAATCCCAATCATTGATGAACTGTGCAAGCGTAAATAAGCGCAACCATTTCATTGATTACCCAATAAAATGTTTATAATTTTATAAGATTTGTTAAGTTATCTATGTCATTTTTTGTGTTATCAATATATGTAATTTATGAATGCAAAATTTAATGTGTATATATATATTTTATTTTATTTCCATTGTTATACTATAACTATAAGTTTTATCTATCTTTACAAAGGGGTACACCAGTTACATACAAATTTCAAGGGGATACGTGAAGCATAAAAGGTTGAGAACCACTGGCCTACGATATTCCCCACATTAGAAGCCTTCATTTGACATATACTTGTTACTTTCGGCATTCGCGTTCTGGCAATATAGCTTAAGGATATTTTTCATATTTTCCCTTTTCAGTGGGGAAGAAATTCGCGTGGTCAAATTTTTATAGCCTGTGACACTCCCCACGTCACAAGCTTTCATTTTGCACATAAATCGTTTAGTTTCTCCATCGCATTCAAAAGATATGGTGGAACAACATTTTGTCAAATCCACCAACCGACAAATGTCAAAGCCAAAAGCAATAGGAAAATGGGTAAAAAGAGGAAAAGTACCCTGAATTTAGAAATCAAAATTGAGGGGCAAAATATAATACGTTATCTCACATAAATTTCTTGGATTAATTTTTAACCATAGATTAAGATGGTCAAATCATTTCAAAAAGCTTGAACAAATCTGGAAGAAAATGCATGCACCTCATGAAATAAATGGCACGAACAAATGGAGGTGTAAGCCAGAAAAATCTGTTGAAATTATACAAATCTATATTAAGACCCAATTGAACATGCCTTTTTGCTGACTAACAACGTTCCAGTGAATGCAAGCAAAGCTAGAAAAAACAAAATTCTCGATTCTGCATTGGCCACAGAACAACTTGAGTAGTGATAACTACTGAATGAAAGTTAGGTTCCCCCTCCCCCTGCGTGTTTGCTGGAAGCCTAGATGGCCTTAAGGGGCGTGGCTGCAGATTTTTTCTGGAGTGTTGTTTACTTCCCCCACTTCAGTGCAGTGGCGTCCTAGCTTGGGGTGGGGCTTCGAATTTTGGTCTCCACTGTTGGAGGTGGAGAGTTTGTTACTAGATCTATTGACTTTTGAGCTCTCATGGCGTACCCGAAAAACTTTTACGACGTACCCCACGTTGAGAACCCCTATCGTAGGCTATAAAACATTGGCTCCCAATGCTTTTAACTCCTAAAAAAAAGAGGGAAATAGTTGAATGAAAGCTCGTGATGTGGAGTGCCATAGGCTATAAAAAATTTACTCTCATGCTTTCAACCCCTCTAAAAAGTTGGAAATGTGAAAGTCACACTATATCATCTAAACGCAAGGGCTTACAACAGTTGCGATTTAGGTGTCAAATGAAAGGTTGTAAACTATTTCGAATTTTGTCCCATTATTCCCCTCCCTAATAGGAGGGCAGATTTTATTGGGGTTCGACTTTAACGAGTCGTATCTGAAATTAAAGCTTGTGAGTACCTCAAATATGACTCCAAAACGCGAAAATGTTCTCGATGTTTATAAGTCATATATCATATGTAAGTTTTTGAAGGTAACGGTTTTTAGTGATGAAAAAGTCATGGACTACATCTGGCTACTGCACACCAATTCTAACAAGGTCCTGTTTGACATTGTCTGCCCACAGCATTCTAGGTCCCCTCTTTCTGAGGCGTTTAGGCACACTGTTCATAAACTTATTCACCAATCTATAATGACTAATGAGAGCTGAAAAGTCGCTAGATCTAGTGACAAACTCTCCACCTCCGACCCGATGCGCCATTAAACCCCAAACAACCAAACAACCAATCCATCTCCGACAGTGGAGACCAAAATACGAAACCCCACTCGAAGCTAGGACGCCACCGGCACTGAAATGGGGAAAATAAAGAGGGGGAAGTAAACAACGCTCCAGAAAAAAATCTGCAGCCACGCCCCCTAAGGCCATCTGGGCTTCAAGCAAACATGAAGGCGGGGGGGGGACCTAATTTTTATTCAGCAGTTATCACTACTTACTTGCCCTAACATTCCATCCCTGCAGAAACTGGAATTCCAAGTCTAAAAATTAGAATACTAGAACAACTTCAGAACATTTTCTGAGAATAGCTGCAAAGACGCATCACAATTATCACCTTTTCTCAAAAATTGCTTCAATATGTTTTTTCAATACGAGGCCATCTATAAATTAAAAAAAAAACTAAAAGATTAAAGAAAAAGATAATTGGCTTACCTTTCACACGCCTTGGTTAACAAATTCACCTAATATCAATGGAATAAGAGAAAACAAAAAAATTCTACAATCAACATGATATTCTGGAAGAATATAATGCTATAAATATCACAAGAAAATTATTACAACGACACTCTCAACTTAGAAGAAAAACTGCTACAGGAGCCTTTTTTGACCAAAAAGATCATTATAAATTTAGTTCCAAATGAAGAAATGCACAAATATACTGCTGAAAGTGGGAATCGCAACACCAAGAAGGAATGGAAGTAGAGATATTTTAATCGCAGGAGGCAATCTGTCATATGTAAATAATCAAAGTTCTGCAGCGAATGGATATGCCAAGCCATGGATAAGTAACGAGCGCCCAGGAGCTTGTATCATAGCACAACCGACAATGAGGTTGGAGTACACGTTGTGAAAATGTTCAGCACACACTTTAGAGATGCCACTGGGGCCCTTATGCACAATTGACGCCTTCTGAAAGTGAATTGTCGATGTTCAAGAGCTCGGATTGAGTCTTCATATGATAGAATATTTTAAATAAAATATTCATTAATTAAAATATCAGTTTTAAAATATTCCAATTATTTGTATGCTTAGGGCACCAAATGACATACATCATGGAGCACCAAATGACACGAGGAACAGGACGTGAAGATTGCATACTCTGTAGGGGGCTATTCGCAACCCTTTTGCCAGTGATTGTGCTGCAGAGTAATTTGCGGACAGTTACAGGTACCATGGGTTGTTTTACCTCTGGGCGACATTTTTTTGCACACCATGGACTAAATGGCCAGGTCACATGGACCCCGAAGGCTCAGAGAAGGTTGGGGGTGGGGACCCACTGGAACAGCTGTTGGGAGACAGATGGTAGCCTCCCGTCAAGGCCATCCAGTGTGTTCTTTAACATGCACAGGTTATGTCTCTCCCGTACACGGAGCCACGGCTTAACGTCCCATCCGATGGACAGCTCCCTTTCCAAGCCCATCGGTGTCCCCTACTGACCGTGGGCAGGGCGGGGAATTTTGCGGAGATAAATCTCAACGCTGACCCAGCTGGGACTCGAACCTGGGAACTACAGATTACGAGCCTGGCGCGCTACTGACTGAGCCACCCCCGCCCCCTACAGGTACCATGGTCTCCACTCAAACCATTATACATTTGCATGACTCAGGAATGAAGGCAAGACTCCAGTCTGGCATCTGTCGTGGCAGCGATATAACCGGTTACCATCTCCACTGGTGTCGAGTGAGGAAACATTGGAGTTATGGGATGGAGGAGTGTGTTGTTCAAAGATGAGTCCAGATTCTGTTTCGGCATGCTAAACATTCGTTTGTCTGCATGGGATCGTCAATGGCATAAGGAAGCATATTCCATTAGCTGACACGTGTTTCCACCATGGTATGGGGTGGCATGACGTATGGCCAGGGGCGTAGCTATGGGGGAGAGGCTCCCTCCCCCAAAGTAACTCGGAGTTTGCAAAATTCGAAGCGACTTCGTAAAATCAAGGTGAATTGTGAAAATTTGTAATCTTTTTTTGGTAAAATTAAGGGGAATTGTCAAAATCGAGGAAACTTGGCAAATCTAGGACAGTTTGGAAAATGGAGAGAGCAAAATTTAGAGCAGTTGGCAAAAATCGAAGCCACTTAGTAAAATACAGGTGGGTTGGCAAAATTCAAAGTGACTTGGTGGACTATATCTGGCTACTGGACTGCATTATTCACCAATTTGGAATTCTTGGGGAGTTGGCAAAATCTTGGGGAGTTGACAAAATTCGGAGTGACTTGGCAAAATTCAGGTAAGATATAAAAATTGGGATTTTTTTCTGTAAATTTGTGACGAGTTGGCAAAATTCAGGTGAGATGAAAAAATTGGGATTTTTTTCTATAAAATTATGGCGAGTTGGCAAAATTCAGATGACTTGGCAAAATCGTGGATTTGGAAAAATTGCAATCTTTTTTCTGTAAAATTATGGCATGTTGTCAAAATCGAGGCAACTTCGCAATATCTAGAAGAGTTGGTAAAATTCAGAGCGACTTTTCAAAAATCAGGTGATATGTAAAAATTTGGATTATTTTCCTATAAAATTGTGGAGAGTTGGCAAAATCTAGGGCACTTGGCAAAATTCGAATCCACTTGGTAAAATACGGGCGAGTTGTGAAAATTGGGATTGTTTTTGTGAAATTAAGGAGTTGGAAAAACCGAGAACTCTTGGCAAAATCTAGGGGAGTTGGTAAAATTCGAAGCCACTTGGTAAAATACAGGGGAGTTGTGAAAATTGTGCCTTTCTTGTGCAATTAAGGAGTTGATAAAATTCGAAGCGACTTGGCAAATTCAGGGATGTAAAAATTGCGATTTTTTCTGCAAAATTACCTCGAGTTGGTAAAATCTAGAGTAGTTGGCAAAATTCGAATCCACTTGGTAAAATATAGGCGATTTGTGAAAATTGGGATTTGTTTTGCGAAATTAAGGAGTGTTGGACAAATCGAGGAAACTTAACAAAAGGTAGGACAGTTGGCAAAATTCGAATTCACTTGGAAAATACGGGCGAGTTGTGATAATTGGGATAGGGTTTGTGAAATTAAGAAGAGTTGACAAAATTGAGAAAACTTTGAAAAATCTTGGGGAGTTTGAAAATTTTGAAGTGACTTGGCAAATTTAGGAGAGATTTAAAGATTGGGATTGGTTTTGTGAAATTAAGGAGTTGGCCAAATCAAGGGAAAATTCACACGGACTTGCTACAATTCAGACAAGATGTAAATACTGGGATTTCTGTGAAATTATGGCTACTTGGCAAAATTGGAAGTCAAACCCCCCCCCCACCACCACCACCACCACCACACACACCACACGGAGCGAAAATCTAGGTAAAATCGTGGCAGAAGCATTATTTGCTCAATTGGCAAAATTTTATTTTCGAGTTGGAATTTTTTTATTTCTTTCCCCCCCCCCCCCAACCATAGTCCTTCGCTTCGCCCCTGCGTATGGCGTCTGCTTTTGCAGCAGATTGTCAGTTTACCTTCAGGTTTCTAATCGCATGCGAATGAGACTTGTGCCACCTAGATATAGTGCTGTCTCATATAGTGGAGCATTCAGTGGAACCATTTAATCTGAATTCCACCTCTATTCCATATTTCTGGTGCGCTAAAATTGGGACATCAGTAGCATCATTAATCCTGTGGCACAACCCTTCTTCATCACTGCAACAGGAGAATGGCACCCCACATACTGCAGAGATGGACAGTCTCCAAGGTGTGAGCATTCTGCCATGGCCACCATACTCCTTGGACTTTTCGCCCATTGGGCATGTGTGGAACCTTATGGGTCTCCGTTTTCGCCAGCGAACCTGACACAGTTGCGTGATAGTTTTATGTTGTTTGGAACGTCATATCTCAGAATACCATTAATCAACTGATTGATGGAATCCGAGACGTCTACAAGCGTGTATAACAGCCCAAAGTGGACCTACTATATACTGATGAATCTGCAATAAACGAAAGGTGGATCCACATTATTAGATGCGTGTGTACAATAATTTACGCTTTTAGCATATTACTGCATTATAGACAAATTGGACATTTAGGAATTTCGTTCTTTGGTTCACTTTTTTTTTTCAAGATCTTCTACTTGTTTTACTGTTATTGTATAAGTTTAGCTGTTAATAAATAAATACATAAATCATGACAAAATATTTTTTTATTCTTCCAAAATACTTATTGACAGCACTGCAGTCATATAGCAGAAATATATACAATTAGAGCTTCGAACGAACTTTGAATACACATAGTTTAAACTCAGATACCAATTTTATGTTCAAATGATTAATTTGAAATAAATTTATTCACCCATAGTAAATATACAGATTACCTGTAGAAATAGACTTCAATAGTTAAAACTTCTGAAGGAAAAAAAAAATTATCGCCGACGCGGTGGGGATCGAACTCGCAACTCTCCAGATTCATGCCCGAGTATGAATGAAGTATAGATGGTGCAAGGTCCGACATGTCTGCGAGATTTATAACTCTTATTTTGAAAGATTTTACCGTCTGATGCGTGGTATAATGGTAGCACCCTCTGCCATGAATCTGGAGTTGTGGGTTCGATTCCCATCGCTTCGGCGATAATTTTTTTTCAGAAGTTTTAAATTCAAAAATTTTAAAATTCATTCACAATTTTAAATATATTTTATACATATGAGATTTATGGCTCAAGATTTGCATATGTTTTGAATGTCATTCGAAATATATTGTTACGACAGATGAACGAGCTATAGTGAACTTAAGGTAGATGTCTTGAACGCTCGCGTATGCTTCAGCGTGACAACTATTATCAACTGATTAGAACGGAGAGACGCTTTGAATAATAACTGTGGAGGAAAAACGAAAGGTATTGTAGTAAAGAAGGAAGGATATATTGTGTTAGTGTTATGTGATGCTACGTAAGAAAACTGCTCTTATTTAATTCAAGATGAAGCCTGGTTCCGGTGGTGAAAGGGAATCAACAGTAAAGTTATTTTTGGGTCCTCTATCAGGGGAGATCAACGTTAGATGTTTCGCATCTATAAGGTTTGTAAAGCATTGTTAAGGTAGTCTTGTATCACAAATTAAGCATAAATTCTTTTGTTTGCTGGATGTTACAAGGTAATAGGTTCTATTTTGTCATATTGACAGCACTGTAGTTTAAACATTGAAAATTATTTAAGCATAATAAATAGCTCTTTTGATAGTTTGACTTTATACTAAGAGGAAGAGAAATGCTCGTGTTTAGCTAAGATTGTTTTATTTGTATGGGTTTGTACCTTTGCATTAAATTACTTCATTTTAGAATTATTATTGTTAAGTATTAATATAATAATCTTTCCATCCGTTTAATCCATAACAATATTTTAACTGCGAGTAGAATCGAAATGCAGGCATGACTATCATATTCTCGACAAAAAATTGAGGATGCCATCATTTTAGAGTGACCAGAACTGAGCAAAAGAACCTTTCGTAAGTCCTTAAAAGGCCAGCTAAAATGAGAGGATGTCCTATTTACAATCAGTTTAAGTGGTTATAATTAATAATTTGATACTTTTACATTATGGCAGTGGGGGAGGATTCCTTTTGGATTTTAATAAGATTAATAATTTAATAAGATCCCCCCCCCCCTTTTGGCCAGATTATTAAAAGGGCTGTTAATATTTTAAATAAAACATTCATTAATTAAAATATCAGTTTTAAAATGTTTCAATTATCAGAAAACATCAAAATATTTGACAATATATACCAGGTGCTCCAAAAGTAACAGAAAAAGTAAAAATGCAATAATTCGAAAAGTATAGACAGTAGCACGATGCGGTTTTCACAGAAATGCCCAGAAAGACATGCGATGTTTTTTAATAACGAAAAATTTTATACAGATACAGAATATATGTTAAGAAAAACAACCAACAAATTCCACATTAAAAAAATACTTTTATTTACAATCTGAGAAAACAAATATATATAGGATACACATTACAATGAAACAAATATTTCATATCATTACTTTATTTTTAAGAAAATTGTGCAATTAAAACAGGAAAATTCACTAATCATATGGGAGAATTTTTAAACAATATGAAGGAACTTAATATTGTGCAATAATATTTAAATTGAAAAAGAAAATTTTAAGGTATTCCATTCATCCCAGTTGAACAATTGATTTTTTTAAATAATTTAATATGAAAGCTGTTTTTAAAATGCATCACATTAATAAAAACTGTTTCTAGGACAACTATGAGACTTTTAGATAAAAAGAAAAACTGCTTTCCCAAACTTTTTCACCCTAATGCATATTAAAACTGATTTCTTCACATAACATAGAAATTTTTATCCTTTTTGGTATCATAATCCAATGGCCGAGTGGTTAGCGCGCTTGGCTACTGATCTAAGTGACCTGGGTTCGAGCCCCGGATAAGGCATGGATGTATGTGTTGTTTTTCTGCTGAGGTCCTGCCATCCTCTCAGACCTTCTACTATGGCATATAAACTGACAGGCTCCTGTCAGACCTCTGTGGCAAGCAGCTGCTTGAGGGGGTATTTATTTTTTTTTTTTTATAATAAACTTTATTAGAAAAAAATTCTGAAGAAACATGAAAGCAACATCTAAATACATGTGATCAAAAGGTTTGAACAGATTCAAAATACAACAGAAATATAAAATACAATGAGTGTCATGCAATGTAAAGGTCACATTGAAATATCCATATACACTCAGTGATTATGAAACCTAATTCCATGTTATGTCAATGGAAAGCTAATTTCAAAGCTATGTAACTTTTAAACATGAGCTTTTATGAAAAAAAAAATGAAATGAAGATCAATTAAAGATCTCAATCTATGTTCATTAAAAATTAAAGAATTATGGAGACTGGGATATTTAATATCAACAATGGCTGTTTAAAATATTGATCTGGGAAGTAGTTGAAATAAGTTAATCTCAAAACAGTATCCCCATATTAAATTTTATTAGCATAGTTTTAGCAGAATATGTAACAATTATTTCTATTTTCACCAACTCTGCAGAATGCGCATTACTGTTTAAGATGATATATAATGGTACTCTGCTCCAGGTATCCATGGCATGCAGTTCCCTTCAGAGTGTTCAACAGCTTGTTGTAGGCCTGCATTGACTGACTGGAGCAATTCCTGCCTCGTTACAAAGCGGTTTGCCCTAACAGTGTGTGACACACTATGGCAGGCCCTAATTGGTGAGCACAGTCTTTCTGCTGCAGTTCTGGCGACGATTAACAGTGGACTGCAATGTATGCCACTGCTGGAAGACTCTTTGGACAGTACGTTTCGACACACCTGCAAAGGTAGCAACTTCTTGTACACTATGCCCTTTGGCTCGGCCAAACGCAATAACACCTTTTTGCCACTCATTCACATCTTTGGCGCGATAACGGAATGACTAATACACGTGTGACACACAACCACTTCTTGCCATTGTATGAACTCCATAGCGCATGGCACAACTATTTGTAGGACGCGTTTATTACTGGTGCGTTCTCTTGTTGCTGTCAACGGAAGTAACCCTCTTATGGTGGGAGATGACTAATTTTTTGTCCAGTGAGCTTATTTGACAATAAGCATAACTTATAATTAGGATTTCACAAAAACGTTAATATATATTCACAACAGGGCATTAATATTTGGAATTGACAAATCAGTATCAAACAGCTACGATTTCAATCTGCTTTTTAAAGCAAGAAGCCTTCAAAACAGACAATTTTCATAATTTTTACATCTTTTGCCATAATTATTTCTAAACAATGGAAATTGGAATTTGAAATTTACCAGAATTTTTCCATCTTGTATTTAAATTACAGTCTATTTCTTCTTTGTATGTATTATCATAGTAATGATTAATTATTATTCGACAAAAGTACAATTGTTTAGTGAAAGGACGTTCATTAATTTGTATTTGTGATTGCTCTCATTTGGTGCTGGAAATTGTGCTTTTTTTTGTTACATCTGATACAGTGCCTAACAATCGAGTTTTGCACTCTAGTAATATTATTCAAATCGCATTTGTAAGCGTTACTATAAATTGTTAATCCGTAATTCATTACTGTTTCTGCTACTGAAAGGTAAATAATTCTATAAATTCTTTGTAAGATAAAATTAACTGTAAGCATAATCGATGAACAATAGCTAAGCGTTTTGCAAACTTGCTCAATATGTATCTTCCATTTAAAGTGATGATCTAAATTTAGCCCTTTTCGTTTTCCAATAGCCTACATTTATAAGGTGATTAGCTTTCAAAATTACTGTCATTTAGCTTACTGTAATTCATTGAAAGTGCCTTCATCTTTGATACCTCTGATATAAATCTATATGGTGAATGGAAATAAAGAACAGTTCTTTTTAGTATTTACATACATTTTTTTTTTCTAAAACCATGCATTTATTTTATTGAAATCATTCTGCAAAACCTTTTCTAAAGTCTCTGCTGTTAAACATTACAACTGTCATCATCAAAAAGATATATTTTAAGAGCGAACAGGATCATTTCTATACATAAGAAGCAGAATGGGTCTAAGTATCAGTCCCTTCGAAACCACCACAATGGATAACCGAACACACCAAATTCGATAACCACCACAATCCACTAGCAAAATGTATTATTTACAAAGAACAAAAAGAAAACTTTACATTTTACAGAATGCGGAAATTTAATCCTATTGAAAAGAATGAGGACGCAGTATATAGGGTGATTCAAAAGGCCTTAGACAAACTGTAAAGGTAGGTCAGGAATACAAAAACAACCATTTTTACATAGGAACATATAGCCGCAAATGCCACCCGAGTGTGCTAGAGGTACAGGAAGAATCAAAAAGGAATACAAGTAAGGTATAACAACATGTTTATTAGACATCATGTTTACAATTTCAGAGGAAGTGCTCCAAGTTCTTTCCATCCGCAGCAATACATGCCTCGCAACATCGATCGGCGAACGTGTTCAAAAATGCCAGGCCTCTCGAGGACATGTGCTGCTGCCTCAACAACTCTTGCGACGAGGTCAGCGTCAGAGGCCACGGGGGCTCTGTACACAAGGCCTTTGATGTAATCCCAGAGGAAGAAATCAATGGGGGACAAGTCGAGTGATCTTGGTGGCCAAGCAACAGGTCCACCCCGGCCAATCCATCATGCAGGAAAGGTGCTGTTGAGATACTTGCACACAACGGAGAAATGTGCAGGCGCTCCATTGTGCTGAAACCACATGCGTCGGCGCACAGATACAGGAACATCATGCAGTAGTTCCGGCAAGACCTCCTCCAGGAATATCAGATAACTACACCCGTCTAGTTGTGATGGAAGAAAGTATGGCCTAAGCAAACAGTCTCCAACAATGTCCACCCAAACATTTATGGTGAATCGGTGTTACGCAGCACAGGGGCGTGTAGCTTGTGGGTTGTCATGTGCCCACACATGCAAATTATGAACATTAACAACACCCTCATGTGAGAAGGTAGCTTCATCGGTGAAGAGAACCAATGCTGAAAATTCTGGCTGTGTGACACATTTTTGCAAAAACCAACATGCGAATTCCAGACGCGGATGGTCATCTCCTTCTTTCAATGACTGGACCTGTTGCATGTGAAAAGGGTGTAACAACTCGTGTAATACTCGCCATACGCTGGGTTGAGATACACGAACGTGATGCAAAATAGCTCGTATACTTGGATTGCGTTCAATTTCATATAAGACCGCTTCTTCCATGACAGATGCGCACATCGTTCAGTCCCAACCACAATGGCTGTTTACTTCGCAAGATCCAGTTTCACACAATCTGTGGTGCAAACACAAACGTTTGATGATGGGCCACGCGTCTGTTTGGAACTGTTCACGATAATATCGCACTGCAGCTCGCCCGTTTCCATTCGCTGCCCAATAAGCTAAGTGCATATCTGCCATCTCAGTATTACTGTAACAATGCATCCTACTCCTATAATGTCAACGACTCGAAAGATGACTCGCACTGCCCAACTCAATTTCTGGCTAGAGGGCGTTAGCCCTCTAGCACACTCACGTGGCATTTGCGGCTAAACGTTTCCATGTAAAAATGGTTTGTTTTTGTATTCCTGACCTATCTTTACAGTTTGTCAAGACCTTTTGAATCACCCTGTACAAGAAGAGAGAGAAATCAAATCACATTTACTGAAGGCAAACAGAAAAGCTGCAAAATAAATAGAATTCTTAGGCATACACTTTTTCTAAAAAAATAAAACATGATTTGACGTTTTCGAAGTATAAAATTCTTTTTAGACCCATTCAGACAAATTATTTTACAAATATTAATTAAAATATAAAAATTAAAACTACTGATTAGGAAATGGGCCAAAATTATTCTTAAAAATTTAATTATGTTGAAATGGATAGCTAAACTTTACATATCTTTGCTCATAGCAATGTGAATATATGGTAGATTTAGATTTGTAAAATGCATTTAAAATATTAAGAAAATAAATCACACATGGTATTTAGAACTGTTTGCATACATTTACTTCTTTTAGTGTATTAACTTTTAATTATTATCAGCTGCTCAACTTCTAAACAAGGTTTTTATGATGAAAATAAGATGGCCAAATGATGTCTCAAACACTTAATATTTAATGCTTTTGCTCAACACTTCTGTCTCACATATATATTTGAATGCCACTGTAATATGAAGAGAACGTCAGTGGAGAGTTATTTTAGAGATCACAGAGCTAAAATTAAAGCTTTTGAGGGGGGGGGGGGAATAATTGAAGTTACTTAATTCTTGCATTTTAACAATATTCCTTTAGCATTTCAATATTTAAAGTTATGGAAACTGGAACATTTTAACACTACTTTGTCTTATTGTCAGGCACAAGAGACGAGTTTGGGCTCAGTTAAAATTTAAATTTCCAATTCTTTAACTGTGAAAAAAACGTAACATCGTTTTACATACCACCACCATACATAAATAGGCACCATTCAGCCTCTGATCAATCTTTCATGTATTCTCTTTGATAATCAATGTCTCAGCATTTATATTACATAAAAAAATTAGTTTGTATTTATTTATAGTATTTTTCTTTCTAAGCACTAATTAATTTTGGCATCAAATAATTTTATTTTTAAGTTTGTAAATAGTCTTATAACACAAAGAATTAAAAATTGGTTTAGCAGAATGCATTTCTGTACAGTCGCTCAAAAAAGTATCCTAACACTATGGTTGATTACAGAATTCAGAAAAAATATCTGGCAACGACTTTTTTAGAAATTAGTGATCTGGCAACCTTCGTGTATGTTGATTCATGTATGTATACGAAGGTTGCATACATACTAAACACGAAGGTTGCCAGATCACTAATTTCTAAAAAAGTTGCCAGATATTTTTTCTGAATTCTGTAATGAACCACAGTGTTCGGATACTTTTTTTTTTAACGACTGTACATATGTTTTACAATGTGCCAGGAAAATTTCTTCTCCCCTAATTGAGCTTCAGCTCAGTAATTATTGAAATAGTTCAGAGGCTTGGGCTTGAAAATTTGAACCCAACTCATCTCTATTGGGCACCTTTTGCCCTTTTTGTTCCACATCCCAACAGTAGGCATTTCTCTTTATCAGGATTCACTTCAAGTAAATACCTCTGACAATGACCACTTCATGAAGGTATACAAATTCTAATCATACTCTGTGAAGTCACCAACTCTGTTCCCTGACTACTGATGCATCATCGCTTCAGTTCTCAAAGTGACACTATTAAAGAGGTAATGTTGGATTTCACAAAAGTCTAAATATTTTATTTTATGATTTATACATTAAAGGTAATTTTTCCACATTTGTTTCTCAATGGTAGTTAATGATAACCACTAAAATTTCATTTGAATATTTTGAAAAATTTTCAAATTTTCCAATTAGGTTCATGCTATTGTGAAAAATTTCTTCTTTTAACATTGAATACAGTTTTTAAATGTTTCTCCTTATCAAAATTTTAGTGGCTTGTTAAAAAGAGCAGTTTTTTTTTTTCAACGATTAAGTTAGTGGTGAAGTATCCATAGAAGCAAAAGAATCAATTCTTTCTTTATAATTTTTGCAATTAAAAAACAACAAAGAAAACGCATTACATGAATACATAATGACGTACAAAGATATGCCTAGCCAATTTTGTCCCTGGAGCAAGCAAGATATTCACCTTGGGGCAAGAATTTTTGGCAACCTATTGAACAGTTTTTGCATAAAGTAATAAAAATTAACTGTGTAATAATTAGAAATTGCACCCAGGTCATTCACCCATGCATGGTACGATACTGATAATGGGAAATATAAACTTCATGAAAGTACCTTCAAACCTTTAAATTGTCATTTTAAGGCAACATTCATATTTTTTACACTATTCTTTGAAATTCCCTGTTATAATAATGTAGTCTAATAAAAAAAAATAGTGCCAGGTTAACTAGTTGGAACTGAATGAGAAATTTCTTATCCAACTATGTAACAATAAAAGCAATGAAGCAGTAATACTATATTCACACACATTCTTTAGACAGGAAGCAATTTGAACGTTTACCTCTCCTCAATTGTGACTATTGTTGAATAAAATACTGTTATACTATGATTTATTTTGCATTTAAGTGATTTTTAAAGGTATTTATGTACATTAACCTATTCCAGGTATTTGGGAACATTACTCTAGGTCAGTGGTTCATGTACCCCTGGAAATGTATATGTAACTGGCATACCCCTTGTATTAAAAAAAAAAAATAATACCTCCTCAAGCAGCTGCTTGCCACAGAGGTCTGACAGGAGCCTGTCAGTTTATATGCCATAGTAGAAGGTCTGAGAGGATGGCAGGACCTCAGCAGATAAACGATACATACATCCATGCCTTACCCAGGTCTCGAACCCAGGTCCCTTAGATCACTAGCCAAGCGTGCTAACCACTCGGCCACGGGACGGCTCATACCCCTTGTATAGATAGATAAAAAATAAATAAATAAATACCCCCTCAAGCAGCTGCTTGCCACAGAGGTCTGACAGGAGCCTGTCAATTTATATGCCATAGTAGAAGGTCTGAGAGGATGGCAGGCCCTCGGCAGAAAAACGACACAAACAGCCACGTCTTACCCGGGGCTCAAACCCAGGTCCCTTAGATCAGTAGCCAAGCATGCTAACCACTCGGCCATGAGAACTATATTATAACAATGGGAATAAAATAAAACATATATATATATACACATTAAATTTTGTACTTAACTTACATCTAGCGACTTTTGAGCTCTCACAGCGTACCCCAAAAAATTTTACCACGTACCCCATGTTGAGAGCCCCTACTCTAGGTAATTCAATCAGAAGCTAGATCAGGCTATAACACTGTCTATGCTGGCATTCCAGAGTGTATGAGGGAAACAATACCTATTAACTCATTTACAGCTAGCCCTTGTTCTTACTGGTGGAATCCACAATTTTATGCAGCAATGATAGTTGTGATCATGCCTGGATCTAGAAAAAAATTAGAGGAGTGGGGGGGGGGGGAGCAAGAGATTGATTACCATTAATGGTATAATATTTCCCCTTCTGTTTAGAGATCTTTAAAAATAAAATCCTGAAAAATGCATCAAAAATTTATAAGTTTAATAATTTTTTGTCTATATTATCCTTATCAACATTCACAAGTGGGAAGGGATACACATACATCCCCCCCCCTAGATCTGGCTCTGGTTATCACATCTTAGGTAGTAATGTAGAAATAAGAGAAAAAAAGTGGATCAGTAGCATAATACATACATATATATTTACAACAATAATAGTTATATATTATTTGATAAAATAAACATATTTACA
Source organism: Ryuthela nishihirai (assembly GCA_038380435.1). Taxonomy (NCBI): domain Eukaryota; kingdom Metazoa; phylum Arthropoda; class Arachnida; order Araneae; family Heptathelidae; genus Ryuthela; species Ryuthela nishihirai. The sequence continues at coordinate 5,839,448 of JAWZYU010000013.1, forward strand.
CATTTATTTATTTAATAAGAGTATATATTTATAAATATATAAAATTTATATTTTTTACATAAATATTACATATTATTTGTACAAATATAAAAATAAACTATTCCAGAGGGAAAAATCTTTATTCATGATAACAAATCTTCCCAGCAGCAAATTTTGCTGTTGTAAATATGAGTTCACTCCTTAGCGCTAATAATTAGCATTGTTCAATTTTGATTATTACTATTTTTGCAAAAGATGAATATATTTCAAAAGAAAAATAATTAAAAAGTCCTTGATGAAATATCGAAATATTTTATTTAAAAAATAGAATTCTTCCGAACTTGATTCAAAATCATCAAGTACCTGAATGGTATTGAAGTCCATTTTAAAATATGCTTTCAGTACATTGCTCTTCCCCATTCAAAATGTCACATTTTGTTACTGGATTAGGTTGATGTTATCACATAGTTTTTGACTCCAAATTTAAAATGTTTCTCTCTGTCAGCTATGTAGTGACTTACCAAAAGGAAGAGCAAGATGATCCAGTGCAGATTCCGATTTTGCTGTTTCCTGTCATCATTGTTCTTTGCCAATAGTGTAAAAGTGCACGTGTCTGCTTTTGGCTTTTAACAACTTTCTTAAACATTTTAATGAACTAAGAAGTTGTGACTCTACAAAATAAATATATTTTAATATGTCCCAATTAATGAGGACTGCTTTCAGCAGTGGTCAAATCTGTTTTATACCTTTATAAGTAGTATTCTTTTCAAGGTGAACTTTAACAGAATATTTAACTTCAAGGCCAACAGAACCATCAATTAATAATTGTAAATTGCAGTATCTGAAAGTTTTCCAAGTTTGCTCGAAGAAAAAAAAGGCAAAAACTTACTAGTCATAAAAAAAACTCTTGAAATCAAACATAAAATAAAAATCATTTTACAAGTTTCTGTACATTAACTTATTAAAAATTAATTTTTTGATAAGACTGATATAATTCATGTTTTAACTAACTTTTAAGATAAATTCTTATAACTGTCAAAGCTTTCATTCAATATCCTAGCATCCATGACTTCAAATAATGAACAACATACATGCAGCCATGGACTTACAAGGTCCTACCAGATTGTGTAATTTTCTTATCCAGACATGTCTGTTACACAGCTGCTGCATTTGGCCACTGTAGGCCAGTTCTAGCGAGGTCCTGTTTGACATTGCATCCTAAGTCTCCCCCTTTTCTTGAAGCCTTTAGGCACACTAATGAACGATAAATAAAAAAATAAATAAATACCCCCTCAAGCAGTTGCTTGCCACAGAGGTCTGACAGGAGCCTGTCAGTTTATATGCCACAGTAGAAGATCTGAAAGGATGGCAGGACCTCAGCAGAAAAACGATACATACATTCGTGCCTTACCCGGGGCTCGAACCCAGGTCCCTTAGGTCAGTAGCCAAGCGTGCTAACCACTCGGCCATGGGATGGCTTAATGAACGATACTGTTATGAAATAAAAAATTTTGAGTTAGATTTGGTTTAAATACTCAACTTAGTCTTTTTTTTTTCTCTACACATCTTACTTCAGAAGATAACGGAGCTTTGAATTTATCTTTTCCTTGATATACATAGAATCGCTGATATTTCAATGAACTTCTGTATATATGTAGTATAGAAATGCTAATGAAAGTTTTATGCCATTTCACTAAATTATAAAATGGATGGTTAAATCACTAATTATAAAGTGGATGGAAAAATATTGAAAAATTGTAGTAGATAATGTTTGAATCCTTCTATCCTTTAAAACTGCTTCTATATGGCATAAAAGAAGTGGTCACAGTTTGTTCAGGTGGATTTTGGATCATTCTTCCAGCATTATATATATCAAAAGCAAGAGGCTGAGAGAGGAACTCGATAGCAGGAACTTGCTCCTGCTATCAAATACACCTGTCCAGAATATCCCACATGTTCAACAGAATTCAGGTAATGGGACTGCACTGGCCATGTCACATGACGGAATTCACCTACAAGCTTTCTACAGCTTTCGGCTCAATGGCTAATTGTAGTGCCATCCTGGAAGACTTCAATGAAATATCAACTTTCACTTAAAGTAACATCTCATAGGACAGATTGTTGCCATCATAAGATTGACATGGTCAGAGAGGAGTTGTAGGATGTTTGTGAAGTTATATGACTGTCTAGAGGCACTGCACCAAATTGTCTCCTCCTACAAAAGGTCCACAGATCATAACTGATCCACTACTACCTTGAAATGCAGAGGTTATAGATGCTGAATCCAAACTATTGTGATTGTTTCTATTCTTTAGTTTTATGATCATTGTGACTTAACCTGATTTTTAATTTGTTAAGCCATACAACTTTCTGCCATTGGTCAGCAGTCCAAAATCTGTGCTCCTGACACCACTGTGACATTTCCTGCTATTATGAGAGATGAAAAGTCTCCGAACAGGCACACAGCAGTAATTACATAGTTTTCAATGCAGTGCTCTTGTCAAAATGGATACTTCGGAATCATTGGTGGCAACTTCTGCCAGAGAACGCTTATTTGCAATGGCTTGGGTTGGGTTGTTTTACCTCTGAGAGGCACTTTTTTGCACACCATGGGCTAAATGGCCAGGTCACATGGACCCCGAAGGCTCAGAGAAGGTTGGGGGAGGGGACCCACTGGAACAGCTGTTGGGAGACAGATGGTAGCCTCCCGTCCAGGCCATCCAGCGTGTTCTTTAACGTGCACAGGGTATGGCTCTCCCGCACACGGGGCCATGGCTTAACGTCCCATCTGACGGACGGTGGTCTTTCCAAGCCCATCGGTGTCCCCTACTGACTGTGGGCAGGGTGGGGAATTTTGCGGAGATAAATCTCAACACTGACCCAGCTGGGACTCGAACCTGGGAACTACAGATTAAGAGCCTGGCGCGCTACTGACTGAGCCACCCCCGCCCCTTATTTGCAATGGCAATTTGCATAAGTAGATGATTTTTGCCTTTCAGCCAGAAATTAATTTCTTGTTGTTAAAAGTTTCTTCCAGTTTCCAGGCAAAGAACACCTTAGACACTAACTTTACTGGCACACTGTTTTACTGACACTCACTTTACTGACTGTTAAAGTTGCTGCTGCTCTTAGAAATGCTCTAGATGCGTGAGTGCCACAAATGAGACTCCTCTGGAAGTCATTAATATTGCCTACTCCATTCATGGGTAATGGAAGGGTGGTCTCTGCACAAGTGGTTTTTTGGCCTGGATAGGTGTTCTGTGCAAATTACTGAATTACAGCATACACTGAATTGGTAAGATATGCAAGTTCTTAAGAGTTTGCCAATCCTCTAATTTTCAAAAGGATTCCCAACCACAGAATTATTAAAATAAATTTAATTTCCCACAATTATGCTGTATTTACAGTTCAAAACTGAATTTGAGCAGGATGTCAGAAGATGTGGAACACATAGCTTTGCAAAAAACAATACTTAAACTGTCCCTCTATTTTCATTACATAGATGATATTTTAATATTTTGGGATCACCTGGTACAAAAACTGAATGAATTAATTAAAATATTAAATAGTATCTTACCCTCTATAAATTTACATGAGATAGAAAATCAAAGACAACTTCTGTACTTAGATATCTTAATTACAAAACCATCCCAAGATGCACTATGGCAGTATATTAAAAGCCTACTTATATCCCTAATGTAATTCATTATACCTCAGTATACCCCTTAAAATATAAAAAAGCAGTATTAACCCCATATTTTCTTAGAGTCTTTAAGTATTCAACGAGTAAAAATATATTGAACAAAGAGAGCCTTTTATACAAGAAGTAGCAAAAGCAGCCAGGTACCCATCTAAATTGGTTACTCAAATTCAAAAAGCTGCAAATATAAAAGCCAGCAATATTCACAACCCTTTCCAACCCAATAAGAAGAAAAACTTAAATAGACACACAGCTTCCCACATCTAACCGGAATATCCCAAACTTTGGGTAACATGTTAAGAAAATATGAATATAAAGTTGCATTAACAATAAATAATAATATTAACAGATTAATAATTAATGATCAAGATAAACTTCCACCCACAGGAGGAGTATATGATATAAAATTCAATGACCCTGAAAATAAACTGGAGGGAAAAAACAGATATATAAAGAAAAACGTATTGTACATATGAACAAGATATAAAAAACAATAAACTAAACACAGAATTGGCACAAGCTGTAATAGAAAATCTAACTTCTAAACCACTTACAGCCCCAGTAACCAAATTTCAACTTCAACACTCAGAACACTTATAATTAATTTGAAAAAGGATGCCATCTGCAATACGAAAATTCCACCCCTACCAGTGGCATGGAATCTCCTGCTGTGCAAGCATATCACAACTGAGAAACTTTAACACTAACAGGAAACTCTTATAAAAGTCAAAACATCTGAACAACGCATTAGCCTGAGGAAGCCCCAAGCGGGTGAGGATGAAACATGTAGCAAACATTCGTTTTTATTTTTTAAGTTAGTTTTTAACCCTTTTAAAGCTTTTAGTTGTTTTAATGTTAAAAAAGTTTAAGATGAATTTTGAGTAATGGGCCTAAAAAAGAACTTTCCATCAAACTTCTCGGACTATGACATTCAAAAATGTGAAAAAGCTCATTCCAATGTAACAGTTAAAAGTAGAGATCAACCACACAATGCACATAAAAAAAACACAGGAAAGCATGCAACTTGACAAGGGGATGAAGAAGGAAGGAGCAAGTATCAACAGAACTCCTACCAGAGAAGACTCTATGAAAGTGAAAGGACTGGTATAGATAACAACTATAAACATCGAACCTGTCAGAAAATGATAGAAGAGTTTAGTCCAGCATGGAAGATAACATCATCAACCAAGCCGAGTGAGTGTCATCTGAGCCAGTCATCAACACTGCAAAGGAACGGTAATATATAAAGGGATATTTTTAACTTTGGACTTTTTTCACAAATAGAAAAAAAAAAGACTAAGTTTAATATATTTGAGAGAAGAATGCTGCAAACCAGACATTACAGTAGAAGCAATAAAACAAAAGCAGTGAAATGCAGTGAGTTAGGCCTGCTCAAATTCAGTTTTGAACTGTAAATACAGCAAAATTGTGGAAAATTAAATTTATCTCCAATTTTCTTTTTCCAGACACTATAATTTAAGGTATTAAATAAATTACATCCTTTTAAACACATATACTTCAATAAGCAAATAGAATTGCAAAGTGAATGTATTGCTGTTAATCAGAATTCAACATGCATTTTCTCAAGATAACTAACAATCTTAAATTTGCAACAAAATAAACTATATAAATCTTACATATATTACATACACAATTTACTCCAATTTCTAGATCAGTGATGGCAAGCTCTTTATTTTAACTGAGAGTTACTTTAAAAGGGTCAAAATGTGCTTCAAAGATATATTCAACTTGGAGGTCTGCAGGAAGAATTCTCTATGTACATGCACGTATCTGATAACAAGTTTAATACAATGTGTATTCACACAGCTTTATAAAGCATCAAGATTAAATAATACGAACTCTGTATAGTTTTCTATTTTTGCAGTCTTTATATTCAGTTTTAATAAAGATCACCATTTAACTGTATTGTCTACAATTATTGTGCTTACTTCTTGCATGTTCTTCTGGATGCACACTTCTGTTTGCATTCTTCTATTTATTATTATACCAACAGCACAGTAAAGTTTCTTAAGTTGCACTTCAAAAGCTATTTTACATGCTTCTTTTCTTCAAATGTTGTCTGGTTCTTACTACTTCAGCAAAGGTAACTTTAGCCAAAGCAGCAAGAGCCAGATAAGACTTGAAAAAAGAAGCATGTAAAATAACTTTCTTAGTGTGTCATAAGAACTCCATTGTGTCTGTTGGTATAATAATCAATGAAGGAATGCAAAGTCTGCACCCAGAAGAACAGAAAAAAATACAAGAACTGTAGAAATGTCATTGTAATGTTTATTAAAAGCAAACTCATAAAATAAATATGTATGTTTCATTTCCAATATGAGTTTCAAAAATATTATCCTTTTACTATATCTACAAATACTTAATCGAAATTATTTTATCATATGATGGCAGTTCAAGGCCAATATAGGAAAATATGCCCTTCAATATGACTAAAATTTAGTTGATTGCATGGTTAATGAGTAAAAAACAGTTTTAAAAGTTAAATATATATTAATATTAAATTGTTGGATTTTTTTTTTTTGCAAATGGTTATTTTCCATGTTTTATTCAAAAGACTATAAAACACACAAAAAGAAAAATTAATAACAGTGGAAAGATCCCTCTGTGAAATACTTCTAGTTAACAATCTAATTACTTTTTTTTAAAAAAAGGCATATTTTTGAAAGTGATTTTATTCTCTACTATATATATAAATCAGACTGTGGATCCCAAATGACCCCTGTTGCTCACCACTGTTCTAGATGATATGCCAAAAATATGAGCAAGAACATTTTTAAGGTGTCCGAACTTTGTATAAAACATAGAAATTAACTAATATCCTCATTATACATGTAAACAAATTAGATAAAAGTTCCACATAATTTCATTTCTTTAAATACTTATTTTAAACTCTTTTATCTTAAAATATGTAAAAATATAGAACAAACTAAATTTCTGCATTCTTAGTCCCAATCATAACATTATTCAAGATGAATGGTTATTTTCCAGGTCATCAACTGAGTTTTCGGCAAACAAGGGCTTCGGAACTAGCTATAAAAGATTATATAAAAAATTTATAGAGTTTTTTAGAATTATATAAAAAAAAAACCAAGTAATTTTTAAGCAATTTTTTTCTCAGATAATACAGATCTGAACCAACATAAACTTTTTAAAAACTAGAAACTTTAAATTATAACTCGATAAAACTAAATTACTATTACCTCCACAAAATTTGGCTAGAGTTTTATTCATAATAATCTGGTGGTGAATGGAAGAGGGCTGCCAAATCAGTGTAGCCTATTGATTTGGACTTCTGTGGCCCCTTCTTTTATTTTTTAAATGCTGTTGAAGATTGGTCATCTACAGGGTCTTGGTGCTGATCAAATATACCTATGAAACTGGATAATGGCTTTGATGTGTTCCTTATTATGCTTAGGATATGACTATCCTGCATACAGGGCCATGGCTTTAAACATCCCATATGACAGATGGTGGCTTTTCTCACCAAGGACAGAATGGGAGTAAGCAGAGAAAATTCTCAATACAGTTTATGAACCTGGTGCATTACTGACTGAGACAACCCCTGGCCCCCAAAAAGGCTTTTTGACTCTGTTGATCATCATAACCAATCACAAAAACTCTATGGCCATGATAGTTAGTATTATGATGGCTCTCTACAATAACACTGAGTCATGTGTGAAAGATGGTAAAGACTTATAACAATTGGTTTAGAATTGGTACCAGATTTGACAAGAGTGCATTTCCTCTTTAGTTTGGTTATTGATTATGTTATGTGAAATTCACTGCAAGGGAAAGATTTTAGTCTTAAATGGTTTAGAGATTTAAAATTTTCTGATTTAGATTGTGATAATGATGATTTGGCCCTTTTGGCAAATGATACTGATGAGATTAACTCTTTCATTAGAGCTGTTGAGCGACTATCAATAGAGTAAGTTTGGTGATAAAAAAAATTAAAATGATGAAAACTAGTCATGCAGAATGTGCTTTAGTTGCTTTGAATGGTTGTAGCCTTGAGTAAGTGCCTCAGTTTAATTATCACAGGAGCAGTTGTGATGGTCCACCCATTCACTTTTACTTTTCCTTAACCTGTTTTACTTTATTTACGTTATATTTATCACTTTGGGGATTATTTTTAGTTGGCCATCATTTTCTCTCTTCCGAGCTGCTAAAGGAGTTGTACATGAGCAACTCGACTTTTGATTGACAGCCACTAATATGCGCATTAAGGACACGCCCCCTCTTGCGTAAAGCTAGCATGCGATTGTAAGCTTATGCAAATATTTTTCCCAGCATGCAACATAGTATACTAAGTGACATTAGATCACAGAGTCAGTGATGAAAGTGGAGATAGCCAAAATGAGAAAATGTTAGTGAGAGAGAACAATGTTAGCTGAGAAGTTTGTCAGTTTTGGAGATGTTTAAATGAGCTTTTATTTGCTCAGACTATTTTGTATTCATCAGTTTATATGGTGAGTTGTGAATTTTTTGGAAATAAACTTTGTTATTTTGTTATATGAATATTTTGACTTTGCTATTTTTTCTTCTTGAGCAACATTAATTGATTTTGATTAAGATATAACTTTAAAAATTTGACAATCTTTTGAATTGTGATTAGTAATGCCAATGTACCTAATGAACCCTCATTTAAATTTATTTGGCAAGTTAATATTGCCTAGAGCCTGGCATGCTATCTGGAGTTTTAATTTAATTTGGATCAGTCAAAAGGTCCAAAGAGAAAAAGTTAAAAATTTTTTTGGAGAATTACACAATGTAACAGATACTGGTAATTATACATGAAATAAACAAAAGAATAGCAATTGCTTCTGATTTTTAAAAATCTATGGAGAGTGTAGAAAAATAGACGTATATACCTTAAGACTAAAATTAGGTTATATAATAGTTGGCCTTTTTTTTGTTGTTTTACCTCTGAGTGGCACTTTTTTGAACACCATGGGCTAAATTGCCAGGTCACATGGACCCCGAAGGCTCAGAGAAGGTTGGGGGAGGGGACCCACTGGAACAGCTGTTGGGAGACAGATGGTAGCCTCCCGTCAAGGCCATCCAGCATGTTCTTTAACATACACAGGTTATGACTGTCCCGTACCCGGGCCACGGCTTAATGTCCCAACCAACAGACGGCGGCCTTTCAAAGCCCAGCAGCATCCCCTACTGACCGTGGGCAGGGCGGGGAGTTTTGCGGAGATAAATCTAAATGCTGACCCAGCTGGGACTCGAACCTGAGAACTACAGATCACGAGCCTGGCGCGCTACTGACTGAGCCACCCCTGCCCCTAATAGTTGGTCCTTTCTAAAGTTAGTTATGCTAGTGAAACCAGGACCCTTTGTAAGCAAGATCACAGAAAACTTCATGCCTTTGATTCTAAATACTTGCACAGTATCTTGGGCATTAGGTGGTTTGACTGTTATGTAATGATGAGGTTAGGCAAATGACTAAGCTACCACCCTTGAGCAGCATATTGTGCATAGGTGAGTGTGTTGGTTTGGCTATGTTGAACTATATGCATAACTAGAGATCAGCAAGGTTCAAGGTGTAAGATTATGGTGAAATTAGCCTCCAATGAGGGGCTCCCTACACCAGAAGATCAGCAAATAGGGTTATGAACAGAGAGACCTAGAATGTGATGTAGAATGTAAAAACAGGAACTTGTTATGATTGGCCTGGTGGACAAATGCTGCAGCTGTAGCTCAAGACTTGTTTGGAGGACTAAATTAAGCAGTTTGATTGGACCTTTGTATCCCACGACCACTTGAGGATTTGTATGTGTGTATAAGCTGCTGCTAATCTTTGGCACTTTTTTTATTGTGAAACACATTTTTTACCATTAACAATGACAATCTGAATATTAACCCCTTAGACTGAGAAAGCTACTTTACCCACAATGGGAGAGCACAACCCATTAATATTGAATTAGTGGATCACATTAATGCTAAATTCAAACCTTTTGAAGAGGATTAAGTATTAAATATTTTTCAAGATATTTACATAATATTTAAACAAGTTAAAATTATTAATACAATGAAATTTTGCTGTAGCTGAAATTTCTTTCCTGTAAGCACTAAGAGGGATGTAGTAGACTAATTTTGGAGACCAGTGGTATTTTTAGTAAACATAACCAAAACTAACACACACACATATACACACAAAATGCATTAGAGCAAGAAAAAGAGTTGTAAAACAAAACATAACAGAATTACAAGGAATCTTACAAGATGTAACGATGAATGATTAGAATGCAATCTAATCATTAATCAATGAATGATTAGAATGCAATAGCTCAATATATTGAGTTAAATTGCCCACAGTAAATTGCCCATTGGATGTTTTTTCCTCTTAGTTTTTATTCTATTTTAAAAGTTAATATATATATATCACCAGAAAAACTATATACAGTGAAATGTCAGCACAAAATATTCATTATAACAAATTTTCCAACCCTCCAGACAATTTACTTTGTATCTTTATATAAAAATGCTTCATTTTAAAAAATACCAGTATAATGAAAATATCAGTTTAACAAAATAAAAATTTATTCTGATATATATAAAAAAAAACAGTATAACAAAATTTGTAAAAACAAAATCCTTAAACATTATTTACAACATACATTTTGCAATCTTTACTTGCTTTGGTTTTTAGTATCTGGCAATGCAGCAAATGATTTAAATGTTCTTAAACATCTAACCAATCACAGCACTGTGAATCAATGTTTTATTTAATTATTTATTAAATTTACAGGGGTTTATCAAAATAATTATCAAAATAATGGAAACTAGCATTCAAAATAATGGTTACCATTATTTTGAATTAATAATAATTAAATTAAATGATTTTGATGATAATCTTAATACCATTAAATGGTATCAAAATAATGGTTAATAATGTAGAATAATATTATTGATATTATTCTACATTATTAACCATTATTTTGATACCATTATCAAAATAATGGAAACACCGATGGCGACTGGAGTACACGCAATACGCCGTATGCATATCACAGGGACAACGTCACCCATGATTCCAAGTATATAAAGGGTAGAAGTATGACGTTGGCTATCACATAGCAGTGCCACAGATGCAGGTGAAACAGCTGTTGTGTAATTGCCAACAATGTCAGATCTAGTGACCTCCAAATAGGCATGATCATTGGTGAGCATCTTGCAGGAGCTTCAGTAACCAGAATGGCAGAAATAGTAGATGTATCATGAGGAACTGTATCGAAGATTATGACTACCTATCAAAAAGGGTGTTGCCTCCAAAAGTGCAAATTGTGGATGTCATACGAAATTGTCGAATAAGGATAAGCAAACATCGGCGTGGATGTAAAATGAAAGCACAAGACCAAGGTACCACAAATAGTAGCAGAGTTGAGCATCGGTCGGAATGATCCCATTTCCGTCATAAACAGTTCGTCAGGAATATCATTGTGCCGGTATTTATGGCCGTGCTGCAATCCAGAAACTTCTATTACCAACATCAATGCAACAAAACATGTAAGGTGGTGTAAAGCACATAAAAAATGGGATGCTAAAGACTGACAACATGTCATCTAATCTGATTAATCGTGCTACACAGTTTCCCAACATTGGTAGAGTGTCTCGTGAAAATCAGCCGAAGGGTACCACCCTAACTGTTTGGTTTCAATGAAGCATGGAGGTCGATCCCTGATGATATGGGTGCCATATCATGGCATTCCTTAGGACCATTATTCTGCAGGGTCATGTCACATACGCAATGTACAAATCCATTCTCAGGGACCACCTGCACCCAATGTTGCGAGCATTGTTCCCTAATAATCGTCCCTGGTTTCAAGTGGATAATGCACCCGTGCATTGTGTGAAACATGTCAAGTTGTGGTTTGCAGAGCACAAGGATGAGGTACAGCAGCTACCCTGGCCACCTCAATCTCCAGATCTCATTATTATTCAACATTTGTAGGAATATCTGGAGTGCAAGGTCAGATCACACTTTCCACCTCCAACATCATTGGCGTGGTTGGGCCATATTTTATGGGAAGAATGATCCCACATTCCATTACCATAAGTGCATGACTTGCACAAGTCTATTCCATGTCGAATTGCATCTGTTCTGAATGCACGAGGTGCGCCTATAGTACATGTTTCCATTATTTTGATAAACCCCTGTAAGTTATTGTTATTATTGTTTTAGTTAAGTTTGTTTAATTTAGTTTTGTTATTCGTAGCCAATGTGGCATGAAGTAGTCGCCATTTTGCAATTAAATGGATGGATATTCTGGAATGTGTGTTGGAGAGTTGCAGTTCAGTTAAGAATTTACAGAGATATGCTTGTTAGACTAGTGTTAAAAAATTACCAACTTTCTTAAGAAGTAAACTCTAATAATGGTAAATTTCCTTCATTATGATTATTTTGCAGTATATAACTATCACAGCACTTTTTTTTTAATTGAATTTCAGTATTAAATATATTTTGGTCACCTACTTGATTTTGTTATACTGACACTACAGAAATTACTATCAGATATAAGTACTGGTATCTACTATATCCTTGTGATAGAACATTATTTTAATAATTATTTTAATAGCTATTCACACAAAAGATGCTAGTGTAACCAGATTGTCTTTGTAATGATCATCAGTTGACAAAGTGGATGAAATTTTAAGTTTTGGTGACTAATTTGCTCCTGGTAATGACAAATGTCACTTAACATACATGACATAGTATTCTAGCATAAATCCTAGTTATTAAAAAAAATTATTAAAAACATCTGAAAAAAATTATTGCTCATGTGACATGAGCGATAATTTTTTCCAGAAGTTTAATTGTTGAAATCTATTTCTACAGGTAATCTGTATATTTACTACGGGTGAACCCTAGTTATTTCACGAATTGTTAGATATAGCAACTATATCAGAGTATCTAAAATTCAACATCTAAGATTTATTAAGATATCTTATTTACTAAAAACCACAGTGTTCCATAACTTTCCCTGATATACTGTATATGCTGCTAAAGACAAAATATGCTTGTGTAGACAAACAAACATGATTGCTTGTGTATGACAAAACAAACATGTGAGAAATATTATTTGTTGATGGCATAATAGTTAAAAATCTATGCAAAAATATAAAATTCTTATGCTGTGACCATCTTTACTTTTGCCATATTGAGAATTTAAATCTTTGACAATCAATTGTACCAGTACATTTGGCATAATGGGCTATATTGAGTGTCATCATACCTTTATATTCACATTTTTCCTGTCTTTTACAGTATGATTGGTTTTCTACATATACCATGAATGATTCTGTTCTCTTGGAACACTATTAATTTAGTTTTAAAAGCTTTTAATAGTAGTTTTACTAAATGCAGAATTGTATACAATGAAAAAAAAACTTGTTTGTCTGAGGGTTAATATTTTCTCAAAATATTACAATCTAATTAATAAAGATTTTCATTTTGACCTTAACCTTAGAACACAAAGCCTCAATTAATAATCACAAACACAAAACCTTATAAAATTCATGATCATCCTATTTCCTTGGAGCTAAGAAAAAATATTGGCTAGTTTCAAAACAATATTTAACACAGTAATAAATTTATACAAAAACAAAAGATAAATTACTCTTATTAGCAGTTAGTACAATGATTCACTCAGTGTTCTTTGAAGTTATCTCAAACACATTGACTGTAGAAGATATCACACTATTTTTGTTGAACAGATGTAGCAAATTACTACAAAACTGCTTTTCAGAAAAAAAGTGGCCTATGAGACTTCCTCTCATAAAGTGGTGAAGGTATTGAGAAGGTTGCAAACATCAAGCACAAAGTAACTAATAAGTGTGGAAGTTTATAAAATAGTCATAAAAGTTTTTTTTTTTAAGTTTTGTATTCAATAGTTAATGCACTTCAATTTGTAAACTTTCAGAAAATTTAACTCTTACCTCCAAATGCATGATATCCATCAAGACACTCGATAATCCAATCCACATCACCATCTATTCTGAAAATTTATCAAATAAAGCAGAAATCAATACAAAAAGTATGTTGTAACATAGTTATACAATGAAACTTCATATCTAAACTCTTAAGCACTAAAGAAAAAAGGATCCTTCATATTCTCATTTTTCATGCTATATTACTTTTAAAAAGAAAATTTACTTCTTTTAACTATAATAATATGAATACAGATTAATAACAATAGGAAAAAAAATGTACATTTAGGCTGTAGTTGCAGTCTCAGTGGTATAGTGTTGGCTCATGACAGTGCTCAGGTGCTGGGGACTGAGTCCCAGGTTAATGGTATAATTGATTATTCTGTCATAACCTGCAAATAACTGCTAGCTTTGTGGATTTAATCACTAAATGTAAAATATATTTAAAAAAGGTTGAGACTAGGCAAATGATATTGTATATTTTTAATTTTTCTTTCACCTTTAAATTGCTAATAGATTGTCTGCTGATTGCAGTAGACACAAAACTGTGCCACCATCTATGATTCAAACCCAAACCTTATCAGATGCAGTGATCATCACAAATTACTGTGTCACCTTCTTCCATATTAAATGGCTTGTTCTTTCCTTACAGTATAAATAGTAATGATATTTTACATAGGAAAATCTAAGTAACCATGCAAAGAAAGATTTAACTAATAAAAAATGGCCTTCCTCCTAAGATGTAAACAGCTGAACTGAAAATAAATATCAGCAATCATCCATGAAGGAATTCGGTTAATGTTTCATTTATAAATTCTGAAAGTGGGATTTTTTTCAAATATAGGAGACCCACACTTAATACAATCCTGGCCAATGCCGATTCACTATAATATGGTGTAAGATAGTATTCATTCTCCCTCATCAAATCATCAAAAAAATTACATTTTTTTATGCAAAAAAATTTTTTATGTGCAGCTTAAATGAAATATAACTGATGAAGCAATCTATCCATAATGCTTTGCTGTCTTGAGTTGGAGACTGGACAAAAATGTTGACAATTCAAGTAATTAAAGAGGCACTTTCTTTGCTCAATCAGTGCATGGCTTTGTTGGATGAGCACAAATGACTTCACATAAATGAGTGCCATGAAGCACAGTTTTTAAGTGCAGCCTGAGCATTATTTTTTTCAGTAAAATTTCAAATAATGTATTTGCTTGTGCAATGGTTCCCTCTTCCTTTTTCTGACTAATGTACCCAAAATATATTTTTTAAAAGCTTTTATTATGGATGGAAAAGTTAAGAATATTTACAGTGGAAATCACTGTTTTATAAAAGGAGAACATTTATTAAAATTAGTTGTATTACACCTTCTTTGCAGCAGCTTCTTTACAATGTTAAGATGATGTTAACTCTCTTTGACAGCTATTTACTGTGTGGAGCAATTCTCTTGATATAATCATGATGCCTTATTCTCATGGTTTTTTGTTTCCATTTCCTTCATTGTTCTTAATTAACCTGTATTTTAATTTTCTCACAGTCTTTCTTAACTATTCATATTTCCTCCCAAATATCCAATATTTTGACATATCCAAGCCACCCATATGCAGGCTGATTAATCAAAGTTTTACTGTTGGATACCAATATTATCAATAACTATCTGAGGGATTTTGATGCTCTGGCAATGATGCCAAGTATACACCTTTTTTTTTTTAAAGGGAAAAAGTTACTCCCCTACACAAAGTACGGAGATAACCTAGAAGTTCTATTGAGCTTGTCCTGGTTTCTCATACAACATAAAAACACATACACAGGGACATGCCTACTGGTTTAATCATCAAGCATGCTAAGGAATAGGCTAAATGGGCATTTAGTGAACATTTTTAACCTCTAGATATAAGAACATCTAAAAAGTAGCTTTAACATTTTCACCCCTTGGGCATATTGTGTGTAGCATCGGTTTCCCCAAAACATTTTCATCATACTCAGTAACAAATATTATTAGCAATGGCTCTCATCCATTGCTGATAATACTTGTTCATCAGCAAGGCATTTTGATGCATCGAGAAATCACTCAAAGTAAGCCCTTTTTCCTTGAGAACATTTTTAGTAAACAGTGTTTTTCATCTTTTAGAGAGAAAAAAATGCAAAAATATCCTCAAGATTTTGCATAAATAAAGCATTTGTCCTATTCCAGGCAGTCTGGAGTGTCCCCACACAGTAGATAAACAAAAATATTTGCAAAAGTTTTAAAGGAATGTAAAAATACTTACTTTAAAAAATTGCAAACAAGAAATTTTTTACTGTGTACAAATGTTGTCAGATGTGAGTTTCACTTTCCTAGTAGTAGATTAAGAATTAAATGTATCTGATTTCAGGAAGAACAAAACTCCTGTTTTATGTTACATTACCATCCAGAAATAAAAATGCTTTAACTATATGACATAAAATGAAGCTAAATCTTTCTAAATTTAATCAAATCCTCAGATTTGACGATTTTTAAATAAAACTTTTTCTGTCTGTTTTTAAATGAAAAGAATTAATACAGCAAACAACATGTTTGGAAACTAAGCTACACATTCTGAATTAAGCCATAGGTATCATGCCAATATAATACATCACAGAGAAAGTCTGTCACGGAGAAAGCAAGACTCAACAGAAAGACAACACATGAAAAGAAACCCATTCCTTATCTGGAGGCTCGAATCCAAGTCCCTTTGATTCGCAACCAAGCACACTAGGCACTAGGGAAGGGACTAATTTTTAAATACTATGAACAAAAATATGTAAGCTAAAATCATCCACTAAGGAAATCTTAGAGAAAGACAGATGAAGCAGCCTTTTATACTTCACCTGTAAAGATGTACCCTGCAAAGTCCACCTGATAGAGAAGAATGGCTAACTACTACTTCAAGATCTACAAATGCCTCCTGGTTACATCCCCTTCACTTTCTTACTAATATTTTACTTCTAAATATTTCCAAATTCAGTTTGTGGTTCCAAAATTTTTTGCTTTGTTTGCAGAATTGTTAGCTTCCATTAAGCCCTCCTACAGGTCCAGTGAGGGCAGGGACACTTACAATTTTGAGGCCCCTAGCCAATGTAAAAACTGATTGTCATTAATACTTATCAAGGTTTTTATTCCAATTTCACAAAATCTATATAAAATTTTTCTCCCTAAATAAGCAGAGGTTGGGGTGGGGATGGCTCAGTCAATAGCATGCCAGGCTCGTAATCTGCAATTCCTAGGTTTGATTCCTGCCTGGGCCAGCATTAAAACTTCTGTGCGAACCTCCCTGTCCTGTCAGTAATGTACACTAATGAGCTTCACAAAAGGCAGCAGCCATCTGTTGGATGGGACATTAAGCGGTGGCCCCGTGTGTCAGAGAGCCATATAAAGAACACACTGGATGGTCTTGATGAGGGCTACCATCTGTTGTCTAACAGCTTTCAGTGGGTTCCCTACCCCAACCTTCTCTGAGCCCTCGGGGTCCTTGTGACTTGGTCATTTAGATCACTGTGAGCAAAAAAAAAGTGCTTCTCAGAGGTAAAACAACTCAACCCTAAGCAGAGTTTGATAGTAGCTTGTCAATTTAATACACCATAGAGGAGGTTTGTGAGTAATGCAAGGGCTCAGCAGAAAGATAACACCAGAAAAAAAGAAAACGTTTATGCCTTACCCATGCTCGTTAAGTTAAAATTATATCTTTTACTGTTGAATCTAACATTAAAGGAGCGGGGTTGGATTGTTTTACCTCTGAGTGGCAATTTTTACACACAATGGACTAAATGGCCAGGTCATAAGGACCCCTAAAGCTCAAAGAAGATTGGGGAGGGGACCCACTGGAACAGCTGTTGAAAGACAGATGGTAGACTCCCATCAAGGCCATCCAGCGTGTTCTTTAATGTGCACAGGGTACGGCTCTCCCGCACATGGAACCATGGCTTAATGTCCCATCCGATGGACGATGGCCTTTCCAAGCCAATCGGTGTCCCCTACTAATCGTGGGCAGGGTGGGGAATTTTGCAGAGATAAATATCAATGCTGACCTAGCTGGGACTCAAACTTGGGATCAAAGGAGATGGAGTTGGCTCAGTTGGTAATGTGCCAGGTTCATAATTTGTAGTTCCCAGGTTTCAGTTCTACTTGGCCCAGAGCTCAGATTTATCTCCATTAAACCCCCACCTTGCCCTGCTCTGTCTGAAAGGGAATACCAATGGGCTTTGAAAGACCACTGTGCATTGGATATATCTGATGAAATTATGATGATTATACCTTTGCACTAAAGATTTCTTGAAGAGCCCTGGCCTGATGGGCCTATACTGGATATGCCCCTGCTGGTTAGCATAAGGATCGAAATCAAGTTTTTAAGACTATAAGTAAAAATTAATAAAAATATCAACTAAAAAATATTAAAGAAAAAAATTAAATAGTCTCAGCTGTTTATACTACTATTCTTGTAGAGGTTCACTACAGCAAAATTCACTTGGTAGAGAAGACTACTTACTACCACAAGACCTACAAGAACCCATCTGGTCACTACATTTAATCTTTTTTTCCCAAATCTTTGCAAATTCACTTCGTGGTCTCCGAAACATATTTCACTGGCTTTGTTGGCAAAATTTATAAGTATCAGATGGGCCCAGAACAAGTGTAAGAGGGAAAAAAATGTTGTTCATCTATTTTTTACATATATCCGAGGAGACCTTAATCTCAAGCAATATCAACGATACGTCCGATTCTAAATACCACCAATACAAAATGGTATCGAATTATATGATTTTGTTTTGGTTTTGATCTAATCTATTGGAAAGGCAGCTGCAATTAGATACTGTTTTAGAATCGCAATTAGTCCAGCTATTCCCCACAATTAGTCTTATTTTACTTTACTGCAAGTGCACAAAACACTCTATAAACAAAATGTTCCTTAGATTCCTCCAGAGAAAAAAAAACACTGCTTTATATCTAAAACCCCTAATCTGGCAACACTTTTGTAATACAGTCCTATTACTTTTCTATGATATTTAGGGTTACTTTTAAGTGATTGCACTTATCCACATAAAAATATATGTATTTGTATTAACAGATTCTGAGAGGGGAGGTGCATACCTGCCTATACCCCTCTCTCCACTGTACACAATTATCATATATCATCTTTGTGACATGATGAAATCGAATTACTAATCATGTTAACAGCAGGCTGGCTGGAAATGAGAGACACTCTCTTATAGTAACCTAATTTGCATGCTCATGATAAGTTGGTTAATGTAAATGCATTTTTTTGCTCTTATCATTGTATTTATTCCAACAATTACAAATAAATAATTTCTGTTTGCAGATATCCCATAAAACTAACAGCTTATCTACAGGAAAGAATATTATATTGACATAATATTTTACACTTTCTTTCTGCCTTAATCTGCTAATCTTAATACATTTACATCATGTTGCATTTATTATATACTATTTTACTATTTCAGTTGAAAATTTCAACATTAAATAATTTGCTCTTTATATTACAAACTTTACATTTACATCATATTCCATGTCATTCCCTTACATATTTTTCAAATTATTACAATTTTGGCAAGTGTATATACAAGGGTTGTTCAAAAAGTAATAACAGCATATGTGGTACTTGCTGAACACCTAATTTCCACATAAAATTAACATTCCATACACTCAATATAATCACCAGCTAAGTTAACTTCGTTGTGCTCTGTGGTGCTGACAAATGCCATCAATAGTTTCTCCTGATCACTGTGATGGACTGCCCTATGGCTTGCAACACCTCAATCAGACTGCAAAACTGTTGACCTCAGATTGGTTGCTTCACCTTAGAAAACAGGTTAAAGTCACAAGGACTCATGCCTGGAAAGTATGAAAGATGTTCCAAGTTTCCCATTGCCACCTTGCCTAAAGCTCCTTCACAGGTTGGGCCACATGACAACAGGCACTGTCATGAATGAGAAATGGTGAATCCCGTGACAAAGTGTCGATACTTTTGTCACATAGCAGGATGCAGATGATGCACAAAAAACCATCAGTACTACTCCGCATTGACAGTTAGGCCTTGCAGAGTGGAGCAGAACACCATCAATGTCATAAGAGACAATCAGCAGCACTTTCACACTGCTGGATTCTTCTGCAATTTTTTTAGGCGTGGAGACCCTGGATGGTATCATTAGTTGGACTGGTATTCAGTTTTGGCTCATGTCCTTGTGCCCATTTTATCAATGGCAATGACACAACGAAGAAATCCATCACCCTCATTGTGATACTGTTCCAGGCAGAGGTTTGCAATGGCATGTCTGTGCCCTTTTGTATCTCCATGAGATGGTGTGGGACCCACCATACCGTAATTTTTCACAATGTCCTTCAGAATGTGCTGAATGGTAGAATTACTGAGTCTAACTTCATTTGGCAATTGGCCTGTCAACATCTAGCAATGGCTGTACAGGCTGAACTCCCATGGGATGCCTTGCATGGTGAGCAACCCCAACCCTGGCAAAAGGACTGCACCCATCATGCAACTGTGAGATCAGGTAGTGCTGCATCTCTGCACACTTCCCTCAGTCCATGCCAACAATCCCTTACATTATAGCTATGTCATTTGATTTTAATCCAACTGCATTGTTCCAGTTTTGTGAATATGTCTTAGAGCACTCTGACAGGAATCTAATATTACAGTGACTTTGTTTTGTTCACTCTCCTACTGTGGTACCACATGAATGATGGCTTACCTCCAGAACAGATTCTGTGTAGCACAGGATGTACAAACAAGCATGTTGGGAGCACTCCGTGCATCTGGCAGCAGGGTTACCATTACTTTTCAAACACCCCTTGTATAATCCTTTTACTGAAGTTCAACTTATAGTTGAATTTTTCTTTTTTTTTTTGCCCTTCTGTGTTAAACTCTATTCTACATTATTAATATTGCAGTGTTTTTCAGTGTTATATTTGACTAAAGTTGAAGCATTCAGTAAACATTAGGCTTTGAGTGTATTGTCTTTTGGATGTAGGGATTTGCAAGGGTATCTGGAGGCCTGAGGCAAAAAAGAGAGAAATCCATTTGGGGAAAATTGGGATGGGGAGCCCCAAATTGAGAAATCCATTTGGGGCTCCCCATCCAAAGCTTTTTTGTTTAAAAAGTATATGAAATTAAAATAAAATTATCGGTATTTATAAATTCTAATTTTGATTTAGACCTCCGTAGCTTATGGCTGCATGAGGATTTTATATGTATGCATGTACAAGAAGACACAAAATTTGCAATAAAAATACGAGTACAATTCTTAGTAGACTTTACATATAAAATACAATTTGAATACTGTAGGTATGCTTATACAATAATATTCCGGTTTATTTCTTTACAGTACCAGAATTTACTGTTCTGAATTACATTTTGAAATGAGCACATTTGAACCATTTCTCTCTCAACTGATAATATAACACAGGCACTTAATCTTTCCTGTAAAATGGTTGAATGCAACTACTGTAGATACTGGTATGAAGAGTTCAAATGGATTCAATCACTTGCAGAACTCTGGCTCTCCTAAATGTGCAATTCAGTAAAACTGGTACTATGAATTTGTTTTTGTTAATTTAAAATCACATTAAACAACGTAACAGCACATTTCTATTATTTTGTGTGATCATGATCTAGGAGAAATTTATATTAAAATACTTAAAAGAAATTAACAAGGGGAAAAAAATTCTTACATAACACTTTTAGAATTTAAAAAATTTACTTACCTAACTTTAGCAATAATTTTATTTCCTGTGCTTTTTAGCAATAATTTCTGAACTTCTCCAAATCCTTGCAAAAGACTTTTTAATTCCTCACGATCTACTTGTTGAGGAATATTCTCAATTACTATACAGTTACCTTCAAAGCTATTTTGCATCTTTGATGTACTTAAATCAATGTCTTCATCAGAATTTTGTAAAATGGTGTGCTTAACATTGCTTGCAAACAAAGAATTAGCAATTGATTTTATGTTCAATATTGGTTTAGTACTATGGTCAGTTTTTATTTTTGGCCGCACTGAACAATCTTTTTTGGGTACCAAATCTGGGAATTCTTTTTCACTACTGAATCCCCAAAAACCATTATTATTACTACTCTGTTGGCAAAAGGGTGCATTGGGATTTCCTGTTACTATCCATTTTCTGTTACGTACAGGATCTTTAGGATCCCCTTCAAAATAATCTTCATGAAAAGTATCATTGCAATGTTTGGAATACTCAGACTTTGTTTCATGTGGAGATATGCTATCAATAGGTATACAACCAGACAGAGGTTTATCCATAGATTCTGAACTGCCAGAGTGATCAGAAAATAATCTCTCTGATGAGCAAAAGCTACCTTCACTACAACTATTTCCATTATCATTAGAAGGTTCTTTCACATTGCATTCTCTTGACACAGTGAGGTCACATTTCACTCTATTATATTTTTTCTCACATTCAGAGTTATCATGTACACAAGTTTTGATTTCGGTGTCATTATAAATATTATTTGCCATTTGACCGACTTCTGTTCTATTACTAGAGCTGAGTGATTCAGAATGAGCTATATATAGAGCATTTTCTTCAGCTGAATTTAGTGTCTCAGTATCAATTTTATATCTATTATTTTCATCTTGACTAGGTAACTCTCCATTACCTATATCACCACTACATATATTTTGGCTATTACTTATATTGCTTTGAGGGATGCTGTTATCAGCATCTGTATTGTCATCTTCATCTCCAGTTCTTTGAGGGATACTAGTATCACCACCTGTATTATCATTTTCATCAGCAAAATTGCTACCTTTATGTAAGGCTTCATAATCCAAGTTGTTTTCTATCTTATTTTTGCTTATGTTGTTTTTTGAAGGAATTTCATCTTCTTCTTCACTTCCACTAAAAAAGATTTCATCATCACTAAGTGTCATTATAGGTGTGTGATTTTTAAATGGTATGTTAGCTTGAAAATCATTCTCTGGAGAAATTTCATCCTCTTCATCAGATTCATGAACACCAATATCCAATATGTGATGAGTCGAGGTAGTTGCCTGAAAAGAAACAAAATCCATGATATCTAACAGTGTTACAACATAAATTTAGCTGCTAGAGACTTTAACTATGCTTATATTATTATAACACATTATTTTAATATTGAATTTTTTTCTTATGGCTTTTATTATGTATACTTAAATATCTTAAGGTGGAAATTAATCTTACTTGTTTTTTTACATGATTTTAAATATTTAAAGTGCTTATAAAATTTTTTGTTTTATAATTTCAAAATTGAGAAATATACATGCATCCATAATGTTGAGATAATTTTCTAATGGCACTATTTATTAAGCTTCTATCCACTATATGAAACACCTATTTCAAAACGTCCAAATGTTGCTACTAAAAAGAGTAATACATAATAGATTGTTGTAGATAATATGTATGTTGATTAATTACTTACTGCTTTAAATACTTAATTGACAAATAATATATTAATATACCAGTAGAACACAATTAATTTTCAGTTTAAAAATAATTTTAATCTAGAGAGGCTTATTAAAGCTATGAAAATTAACTTTTTTAATTTTTGGATTTCCATTTAGTTGTTTTTATTATTGTGTTAAGTTGTTGTTTTACCTCTGAGTGGCACTTCTTTGCACACAATGAACTAAAATATAAACTTAGGTCATAAAGCCTCCAAGGGCTCAGAGGAGGTTGGGGGCTACTGGACAGCTGTTAGAGAGATAGGTGGCAACCTCCTTGTCAGGGCCATCCAGCATATTCTTTAATGGCTATGGCTCTCCTGCACATGGGGAAATTGTGTCTATTAGAAGGACTTAGCATCCCTTATAATGGATGGTGACCATTCCAGGCGAATTTGTATCCTCTTTTCTCATCAAGGGTAGAATAGGAGTTAGTGAAGAAAATTTTCAATACGCACTTTTGGGAATCGAACCTCAGAAACTGCAGGTTACAAGCCTGGGGTGTTACCAATTGTGCCAACTCATGCTGAGTAATCTGCCAAGTATATACAGGGTATTATACTTAAACTGATTCATTTTGAAACCTACTAGTGGAAACCTGTTAATCACAAGAAGTTGAAATTTGAAATGCACAATATCCTAATCATGTGGATATTGTTAAGATATGCAAGAAACAAAAAATAATCTCAAAAAGTGACACTAAAATGAAATTGGTACTTTATAAAGCCACACAGTAAACATACACCATGTTTAACCCTTTAATGCTCAGGAAAGTTCAGAAAAGGGTAGAGGATATTTAAGACAGAGGAATAGCACTATTTGGATGAGTCCATTTCAAATTCTGGCTGTTTTGGGACATTATGGGTGTTAAAGGGTTAATAGTAAACCACATGTGGTACATGTATTACATGTATTACATGCTATGCTGATCAGATTGTTCAATGTAATAGCTCTCTGTATTCATAATATGCCAGAAGTCGGGTATGGCACGGTCAATTGTCAAGCTATAGCAGTGATTAGGAAATGATTACAACAAGCCTTGCAAAGTTATTATCAATATTATGTAACCATATTAGTTAGAGATCAGATATTTTCCAGATAAATCTTGTCCTTCAGAAATTGCCAGACCAAGTTACTAGGATTGAGGTGTAGAGACTGTAGTGGGCAAGCATCTGAAAAACTGCAGGAAATGATGGGGGAATTGCCAATATGGTGTAAAGCAACTGCAAGACTAGATGAGAAGATTGAGATGCAACTGTCTATGAAGGACAGAGTGTACTTCTCATTTATATGACATTACAGTGATCATCTCTGTCAATTACTACTCTTCAAGAGAGGGGCTATTGGGATGCTGTCTATGAAGGACAGAGTGTAGAGTAGGAATCACACTGACAGAGATGATCACTGTAATGTCATGTTACATCTTGAGACCACAAACTTCAACTTTCTTGAAGAAAAATGGCACAACAATGATTTTGCAGTGAACACACACTAAATCATAACATGTGAACAATGCAAAGGCATTTTGTTGATAACACAGGGATACACTTTCTCTGGTATTTCACAATTATCGGTGTTCAAACTGTCACTTATATACAATGGTTTCCATAAATTAAGGAAAAATGAGAAAAATCACGATAATTCGCAAAAAATTGTGCAATCATCACCATTGTCCACATAACCAGTAAAGTAATGCTGAGTCAGCATATCATATGCAAATTATTCTAGGTTGTGTCAATTTGAGTAATTGGATAGCAGTAATTGTAGCAGCATAAAAACAGTGTTTTGGAGAGGATTGTTATTTTGTGTTGTAAGTGTGAACAAAGAAATTCTAAATAGCCATTTTGTACAAATGACCTCGAGACATCATTTGCCAAATGAACTGCAGTGGAGAGCTATTGGCCGGTTCGAAGCAAGCCAAAGTCAGTCAGACGTGGCATGATGGCTGAATGAGAGTCCTATGGCCCATAGCCTGTGGAATCAATTTCTTAGCACGGATTCTGCATCTCAGAGGTTTAGCCGAGGAAGGGCTAGAGTTACGACCGCTGGTACAAGACTGATATCTGCAATTAACAGCACGAAGGAGCAGGATGTCTACTCCCTCTCAGCTACGATTCTCTCTTGCAACAGCAACTGGGAGAGTTGTATCAGCTTCTACTCTGTGTAGAAAGCTTCATGAAGGAGGTCTGTAAGCTAGAAGGCCAGTAATTTCTATACCCCTCATGTCACAGGAGAGAGCGGTTGAATTGGGCATGCATGCATATTAACTAAACAGAAGAGCAATGGGCCCGTGTAGTGATTACGGTCCTCAGCCGATAGATGGCATTGCTCAAGTGGCGTGTGACGTCGAAGTGTAAAGTATGATGTTGATTTGTAAAGTATGACGTAAAACGTAGCTGTTGGTTGTTGTTGTCCTATGGCTCTTTGATTTGTTTCTTTTGGGTGGGTAATGTGGAGTCACGTGTTATGTGTGTGATTTGACGAGAGTGTGAAGTTACGTTTGGTTTTTTTCGCCATTTTTTCTGGACTTCTTTGGATAACATACCTATAAGGTTAGAGGTAAGTTCGTGTGTATTATATATTTAATATGGGGAGGGGGGGGGGGTGTTCAGTGATAGGTAGGATACGAATAATTAATATGTTCTAGCTTTTTTTTTTGAAAATTGGTTTGGATATGGTTTATAATTAGTTATTAAAGATATTTAGGGGCCCATGTAGTGGGGGAGTATGCAAGTTTTTGCGTGTGGGATTGAAAATGGCGATAGTAAAGAACACATGTATTTCGTTAGAATAGTTTGGGGGTGAATTGAATGTTTTTTTAGTAGTTACGTGTAGTATGGTAATTATTAATGTATTATAGTGATTTATTAATTTTGTTGTATATTTAGTAGTCTTTTAAATTTAGTTATATGATTTATCGTTAATATGTGGAAGCGTCTGGCGACTTTTTGATGTAGTAATTCTGGGTATTGTAGAATTGTCGGTGTGTGAAAAAACGGCAGTTTTTGATGGAGTCAGGAAAGAATGAAAAATTTAGAGGTGGGGTGAGAGTGGCGGAGTCGGTAGCGCGCCAGGCTTGTAATCTGTAGTTCCAAGGTTCGAGTCCGAGCTATGTTGGCGTTTAGATTTATCTCGGCGTATTTTCAAACTCGGCTCATAGTAGGGGACACTGATGGGCTTGGAAAGGCCGCCGTCCGTCGGTTA
The DNA here is from genome assembly GCA_038380435.1 of Ryuthela nishihirai. Taxonomy (NCBI): domain Eukaryota; kingdom Metazoa; phylum Arthropoda; class Arachnida; order Araneae; family Heptathelidae; genus Ryuthela; species Ryuthela nishihirai. The sequence continues at coordinate 5,865,777 of JAWZYU010000013.1, forward strand.
GGATGTTAAGCCGTGGCCCTGTATGTCGGAGAGTTATACTCTGTATACGTTAAAGAACACGTTGGATGGCCTTTACAGGAAGTTACTGTCTCCCAACAACTGTTCTAGTGGGTCCCGTACCTTCTGTGAGCCTTTGGGGTTCATGTGATCTCGCCATTTAGCCCATGGTGTGGGAAAAAAGTGGGGGCTCAGAGGTAAAATGACAATGTAATTTAGGGAAGGGTTATTTGAGCTGTAAGATGTTCTTTTTGTCAGTTTTTTGTTTTGGGGCTTTTTTATATAATTCAGTCGGCGGTGCACTGTTTCCGATTCTCATGTTTTTTGGTTTGTGTTGTCTTGGAGGACATTATTTAGTTTTGGGGCTTTTTTATAATTCGGTCGGCGGTGCACTGTTTCCGATTCTCATGTTTTTTGGTTTGTGTTGTCTTGGAGGACATTATTTAGTTTTGGGGCTTTTTTATAATTCAGTCGGCGGTGCACTGTTTCCGATTTTCATGTTTTTTGGTTTGTGTTGTCATGGAGGACATTATTTAGTTTTGGGGCTTTTTTATAATTCGGTCGGCAGTGCACTGTTTCCGATTTTCATGTTTTTTGGTTTGTGTTGTCTTGGAGGACATTATTTAGTTTTGGGGCTTTTTTATAATTCGGTCGGCGGTGCACTGTTTCCGAATCTCATGTTTTTTGGTTTGTGTTGTCTTGGAGGACATTATTTAGTTTTGGGGCTTTTTTATAATTCAGTCGGCAGTGCACTGTTTCCGATTTTCATGGTTTTCCGTTGTGTGTTGCCTTGGTGGACATTTAGTTTTGGGGCTTTTTTATAATTCGGTCGGCGGTGTATTGTGTTTTGAAAAGAGGGGAGGGGGAATGGTGGAAGTGGTTTACTGTATGTGGGAAGGCAATCGTTTTATTTTTTGTTGGATTTGGCACTTTTATGAGCTTTCATTCTGTAATTGACGGTTACGAGGTTTTTTTGCGTTAATTTAATTTTTTTTACATTCGTTTAAAACGCAATTTTATGTTACTATGGTTACGGTGTGTTGCGTTTGACGTAAACTCGGGTTTTTCGTTACTATGGTAACGATAAAAACAATCTTTTTTCTAGAAACCCCTGTTTGGGTTAGGGTCTAGGGAGTTGTGGGAATCAACTAAAAGGACCGTTTTGTTACGTTGCGTCAAAAACAAAATGGCGGCTGAGGCCCGTGATCTGTACTACTGCCGAGCAATGAAGGTCTGTACTCTTCACATATGAGTCCAGATATTGCTTGTAGAGTGATTCTGGACATCATTTGATATGGAGAGAATGAGGTACCCACTATCATCCCAAGTAACATCCATCAAAGAGACAGTTTGGCGGAGGTAGTGTGTGTGTTTGGGATGGCGTTTAGTTAGTTGGATGCACAGACCTCTATGTTTTGATGAGTGGGAACCTCAATGCTCAAAGGTATAGAGATGATATCCTGGACCCTTATGTATGTCCTTACGCTGGTGCAATAGGTGAAACATTCATCTTACAAGATGATAAAGCTCGTCCACACAGAGCTTAACTAGTGGAACAATGCCTTCAAGAGGAGACCATTATGCACATGGAATGGCCAGCTCAAACTCCCGACCTAAATTTAATTGAGCATGTGTGGGATGCTCTATGGAGACATGTTGCTGCCCTCAACACACCACCAGAAACAAAGGGGGAGTTTATTACTGCTTTAAAGAAACAATGCTCCCTACTGCACTGATTGACATCATGAACAGCATGGAACATTGTTGCTGTGCTGCATTGCTGTAAGGGATGGCCACACTCCTTATTAAAAAACTTGGCCCATTGCATTCTGACACCTAATTTTTGAACAAGTTCGTGTGTTATTTTTTGACGAAAAATGTTTCTAGTGTAAAATATTTTATGCCATTCTGAAACTAGCATTGTAATTCATGTTTTCATCAAATTTCATTAAAATCATTCACTTAGTTTTTTATTTATCATAATTTTTCTGAGTTTCCCTTAATTTATGGAAACCAATGAATATACTATAGGTAACTTGGTAAACCAATTTAGGTGGAAGTGTGCTGCACTAAACTGCAACATTCAGAGCTACCAAACTTGATTATATATTACATTTATATTAGTAAATGATTTGGGTTGGGTTGTTTTACCTCTGAGCGGCACTTTTTTGCACACCATGGGCTAAATGGCCAGGTCACATGGACCCCGAAGGCTCAGAGAAGGTTGGGGGAGGGGACCCACTGGAACAGATGGAGTTGGGAGACAGATGGTAGCCTTCCGTCAAGGCCATCCAGCGTGTTCTTTAACGTGCACAGGGTATGGCTCTCCCGCACACGGGGCCACAGCTTAATGTCCCATCCGACGGACGGCGGCCTTTCCAAGCCCTTCGGTGTCCCCTACTGACCGTGGGCAGGGCGGGGAATTTGGCGGAGATAAATCTCAACGCTGACCCAGCTGGGACTCGAACCTGGGAACTACAGGTTACGAGCCTGGCGAGCTACCGACTAAGCCACCCCCGCCCCATAAATGATTTGCTATAACAGTTGTGTTTTATCTTTTGAAGTAAATTTTTGAGTAGCAAGTTACAATTAAATGTTTCAGCTTCCATAACTCTTCAAATATTAAATGGATGTTGTGTAAAATAGATATTTAGAGAGTTTTGAGTGAGATCTTCAATTTACCTACAGTAATATTTTTCATAAAATACTTATTTTCAGAGTTATTATGGAGCTTTGAATATGTGGCTTTCTATTCATATGACATGGAAGAGTCTAGCAAATGGGTTTCTCACCCAATTTAGTTCAGAATAACCTTGCTTAAAGTATTTTCCCCTTATTAATCAGCATTATTATGCTTACATGCTATTATATTCATCCTAAACATTTTTCTTCAAAATTTATGCAAACTGGGAGAATCATTGCCCCAACTAACTCCTAAATGTCTTGAATGATATGCCTTTGCATTAGTACATGGAAAATGGAGTCAATTACACTCAATTGTATTATTATATATACAATTTTAATTAATTATATGTTGCCATTCATAGTTGTATATGCACAATGTTTGAATATTGAAGTTTTAAACTTTTATTTTATGTAATGTAAATTTCTTCTAGTAACCAGTATGGCTATTTGGCCCTTGGTTACACATACTGAGATCTGTTTTATGTTTTTTCATATACATTATTTTTTCTGTTTTTATTTTTCACTTTTCTTTAGCCTTTCTTGGATTTTGCATTTTATATAACTTGTCTTTGTAAAGTTACTATTAATGTAATGCATATATGTAAAAAATGAAATAGGCTAATAAATTTTAAAAAATTTTTAGGTTAAAAAAAAAAACTTATAAACATAATTTATTTTAGTAGGCAATTTGTTATAAAATTATTCTATGTGTTTTAGTTAACATTTGAGGTAAACTGTTATGATCCCCAATGTTGGTATTAAATGCTTGATTCTGTAACTATTTAAATATCAAATCTGTAAAAAATCTGTAAAAAATAAGATTCAGAGATTTCAGTCAGGTCTTCAATTTATCTTCAGTGAACAAATTTTTTCTATAAAAAGCTTATTTTTAAAATTAGGGAACTCTGAATGTTGCTTTCTACTCAAATAACATAAATAACTAAATAAATAAATAAATAAATACTCCCTTCAAGCAACTGCTTGCCACAGAGGTCTGACAAGAGCCTGTTAGTTTATACATCATAGTTGGAGAACTGTGCATGGAAGTGTCAAAACACTTTTAGCAATATATATATATGGATAAAAGTATATAAAAGGTCTGTGATCTGATAACCCATCATGCCAAATAATTCTTAAGTAAAGATGAATGATGTCACATTGGTTAACAATCATAGCACATTGGCCTAATCTTTTGCTGAGCAAAGTTCAATAGGAAGGTTGTCCAAATGTCTAGAAAGCACTCAATCAATTGCATTGCCTTCAATTGCATTGCCAAGTGAGGTATGTATGGTGGATGGTAAAATATGGTAATGCTTGCTATGATATAATGGTGGTGTGAATGGTGGAATAGTTGAGATTTAGTTTCCAAAAGAAAAACATTAGAAATTATTAAGAAAATAAACATACCATATGATCAAACACTGCACCTTTAGGAAATAATTCTTCTAACACAGATTCTGGAAATTTAATGCTAGACAATGGTGGACGAGCAATTCCACGTCCAAAACATTTCAGTGGAGTAGCTTTCTCTTTGGCATACCCCTTACTACTCTCTTCTAAACCTTCAAGCAGCCAATGATTACAGATTTCATTGAAATCCATTCTCACTTTATTTGGAATGACACTGTAATTAAATTAAAAACAACAGTTATATATTTCACAAATATAACTCAGTAAGATGAAATATTTTTATAAAATAATTATGAAAATTCATACTTTCTGAATTATTTTTTTTCAAAACTTTTCAGCTTTTAACATTATTTTAAATCCATGTTTTTTATTACTTTTTAAATAAACTCTTTTAGATCATGTTTAAATACATATTAAATGGTTGTCTTGATATAATGTTGAAATGTTTTTGGATTTTTATTACCCATCTGTAATTTTTGACAGAATCAGATATTGTGTAGCATTGACATGAATTGGTGATGTCATGTTTGATATGTTGTAATGAATTGATGAACAGTAGTGTCATGTTGGATAGCCAATACCAGTCCCTTGATACTGAGTTTTAGGAAATAATTCTTCTAAAACAGATTCTGGAAAGCTAATGCTGGCAAATGGTGGATGAGGAATTCCTCGTCCAAAACATTTCAGTGGAGTAGCTCTCTACTTGGCATACCCTTTTTCACCTAACTGGGTTTTCTTCATTCTTATTCAGCTGGCATCATGAGTAATGGCAGGATTCATCACATAATGACAGTATGATTATATGTATATAACTAATTTTTCACAGCTATTAAGATAAGGAAATGACATCTTTAAAGCATTCATATGGATTTGGTCATATACAGCTGTCATCATCAGTACAATGACATGCATGGCATCACTATAAGAGAATGTCCTTCAAAACTTCATGATGATTCATAAGGGGTGGAAAACTTTTTAAAACCCTAATAAATAGCCAACCAAAAAATTATGGGACCTATACATATGGATTTTAGGAGCTTGCTATTGTGGGAATCATCATAATATATTAATCCCAGTAATGTGCTTGAAATTTTTAGTTATTCTGCTAACCAAACTCTGAGAATTTTTCTAAACCATGATTCATATATCAAAATATACGAATTAAAAAAACTTTAAAATCCCTATCTTCCTACATGTGTTCTACAAAAATAAAGCATACCATTGACAAAATCACTTACTGAACTTATATTAACTTTAAATGAATATAAGGTGCTGATAAATTTTGTTCAATTAGCAAATCAGTTTGGATGCAGGTATCTTCCTTTGAAGTTAATACGAATTCAGTAAGTGATTTCACAATTAGTATATTTCACTTTTACATTTTTGGGCAGACATAAAAAGACAGGTATTGTTTATAATATTTTAATTTATATTCTATTTTTTGCTTTTCAGTGGCAACTTTACAGAGAAATTTTATGTTATAAATACTTATCTTTGCTTAGATGGATAAATTTTCTACATTCCTTAAGCTAGTCAGCATATCTTAAGCTTTCATTTGACATACAACTGGTAAATAATGACATACACACACACACACACATCCTCCAAATCTCCTTTTTTTAGGGGATAATAGAAAGAGGGGCCATAATTTGAGGTAATATATGATATTCTTAATCACCTCACAGCAGGCTTTCATTTGAAATATAACTCATTGCTTTTATTTCTTGTGATTTTTTCTTTTTGGGTGGGGGGGGGGGGGGAATAGTCCTCACATTTCAAGTTTTTATTTCACACCTAATTATTACTGTCGGTCTTTGCATGCAGACCATGTGGTAAAACAATGATTTTTTTTTCACATTTTTATGGAGGAGGAACACATAGGGCATTATTTTTCAGACTATGACAGTTTTCCTACATCACAAATATTCAATTGACACATAGCTCATTACAAGCCAATAGGGTTAGGAAGGTATGGTGGAACAAACATTTTAGCAAACATGCAAACCAACAAATCACAAGCAAAAAGAAATAGTAAGATAAATTAAATCAGATAGTATAAATTAATATGTGCATTAAAATAGAAATATATTAAACAATATTAGCAGAAGTTAAATGAACACTTAAATAGACTGTCAACATTCATACATTGGATGATATTAAAAATGTCTATAATGATACTTTTCTCAAGTTCTTCCATAACTTTTGCTTATTTTGGTATTTTAGCTTTTACTCATCTCTTAAATTTGTTAAATCTTTTACCTGCACTATGATTATCATAAAGTTTTACAGACATTAACACATGATAAAATGTTTACTATTACAGATTACTGATGATGGCAGCCATATGCTGCCAAAATGCATATAAAGATCTACAGATAAACCTTTGTGCTCCTAGTTCTCTTTTACACATATTCATTATTAACCTATGAATTTCATTTGGATATTGACATGACTTACTGATGAAATCATAACAATAATACATCACAAACATAAGACAAACTTCAGATGTGAACTATTGGGATTAATAATGAATTTTCCATGCATAGCAATATTTGGAAGGCACATATATAGTTTCACTAGAGTCACAAATTCCCTAACTAAATAAAATACCAGTCAATAGTTATTAGACCTAATCTCATAATTCAACTCCAAGGTATTTACAAAGGTTTTCATTACATGCAATATTTTATACAAAAGCTTACCTCAAATGTTTTAAAATACTGCTGATAATCACAATATATCCAACTGCATGCAATGTTTTAAAGATTATTTTGCATTTAAATACTGAATGCAGTGAAGAAAAAGTCTAATAGACTATAAAGAAAATAAATTAGTGACTTACATATGCAAATTGGGAAGTATTTTAAGAGTATAGTTCAACATTTTTAACTATTCAGTATATTGGGTGGTATAAGTACACTAAAACCCTACTATTGACCATAATGCTGATGATAAATGTAAAGTGTATCTGAAACTATTTTATGGAGAAGAAACAAGTTCAGCATATTATGGACAGTTTGTTTTTTTTCTTGTTCACCACTCTAGTAAGCTGCTGGGCTGGTAGCCGAGTTATTGTCGCTTTCGTCAGGGTATACAAACTCTCTAAGGTCACATCAACTTCGTAAACCATAATGTATCGATTATTACATTCGATTCTGTAATTCCTCAATATTGATTATTAATCTGCTTATTAAATTGTATGTTGCAAAATTTTAATTTGTTTCGAGTTTAATAAGGAACTTTATAGTGCCAGATCCTATTTAAAGCATTTTATTTCTTATGGGAAAGAAATAATGCACTCTCTTTTATAAACAGAATGAAATAGAAATTACCTTACACGATGATCTACTAAACAGTATGCATTACTTCTAACAGCAAAATACGATGTGAAACCAGAAGGACCAGCACGAAAAGCACTATGTCAGAAATATCATACTTTGACTTCATATCCAAATAAATTTAGTTTGCACTAGAAAATTTTAAATCTCAGGTGCATTATACAAAACGCAGGAAACATGATGAAATAACTACACTAACACTTCATAACTTGAGTTCATAAAACATGAGTTACACGTACGTTAAAACACAGATGTTATAAACGTCTACGGTTAGTGTTCTGTCCCATATCCAGTGTAGTGAAGAAAAAGCTATGGTTAGCGGCTACGGTTAGCGTTTTGTCCCATATCCAGTATAGGGAACTGGAAGGACTGATTTACGGAGAATGAGTGAGGCCGCTTATCGCACAGAATATGGCTTATCGAATATATTTTCCTAGTCCAGGAGGTAAAAGAGACGTACCTTAATAATAACTTATATGGAAACTCAGGATTTATTAAAAAATAATGAATCATAATGGCTTTATTTAGTGTTCCCATTGGTTGCATGAATAAGGTAGACTGTAAAGGAGAGCCTTCAGAAATATTTTACCTAAAACAATTATCAAAAAAAAATGTTTTCCCGCAATCAAATAATGCTATGTTTTCAGATCTCGGATGTCATAAACACTCAATAGAAGAAACTACTTCAAAGTTTTCAAGGCTTGAACTACCAGTAAAAAAATACATTTTTATTATGAGAAATTAAAAATATTAAAGACTGATATATATAGATATTTATATCTTTTGAAAGGTTAATTACAAATACTTTAATTCTCTTTTTGATTTGAAAGATTTTTTTTTATGTATCAACAAATTTCTTGATTCATTCTAATCATTTTTTCATACTTTATATATTAAAATTTTTTTATAAAAAATATTTTATTTCTATTTGGCTAACGCTGAATTTTAATTCGCTAATAAAGGGATTAATTTGATCAAAAATCGCCTAACATAATTTTTTAAAACTATTTTATGTATTTTAAATATAGGAAAAATAATTTATTTTATGCAAATATTAAAATTTATTGTAATTACACTTTATTGTTTTATAGTATGTTACTGGTTGGTCTGTAAATGGTAGCTATGTAGTCACTGGAAGGAGAGCTATGCACCAATCCCCTGTGATGATGCATACTTCTCGTGGTGCGGACCGTTAGTAACTTTCAAAAGAGATACTCTCTTGTGGAAGTGAACGGAAGGGGAGGGCTGCCAGATTAGTGTGGCCTACTGATCTGGACAACTATGGCTACTTTTCTTTTTTTTTCTACCCTGCTGAGGAGTGGTCAACCACACAGGGTCCTGGTGCTGACCATATAAACCTACTGGACTGGACAGATATATGGCTCTGAGCTTGATTATGGATCCTGATTTTGCTGCACTGGTGGGCTTCTGTAGAGGGAAAATCTTCCGCTGTGTTTTCTGTTTGTTTGTGGGTTGACAGTCCCACGTGAATATATTCACAGGATATGTTTATCAGCTGGTGGATAATCCTGAGCAGAAGTCATCGCAGGCACCTGAACTCTTCGCTTCTATTGACATCGTCAAATTCTACATTGGAGGAAGTCTTCCAGTGTAGATGGCTTCAGCCCTTAGTAGTGGGGGAACGGGTCTTTGCCCCATGTCTGCGATTACGGGGCTGTTTGATACTGTCGGCATTCCCCCTCTCAATAAACATAGTTTCTTTAAACATCACACTAACCATTTTCTCTCCATAGGTAGTTGGAATGTGAAGACTCTGCACAGAGCTTTTTCTCTTGATGTCCTCACACAAGAATTCCACCGTTATAATTTAGATATTCTCGGCTTGCAAGAGACCAGATGGACTGATAAAGGTCAGATTCTTAAAAATAATCTTAAATTTCTCTTTTCAGGGAGGGACGACAATAAGCATCACCAAGGCGTGGGTCTGCTTCTCAGCAGACACGCTAGCGATGCTCTTCTAGGATATGAGTGCATTAATGAAAGGTTTCTTACAGCAAAATTTCAGACAAGCATTAAAGACTTGAATGTTATCTGCTGTTATGCCCCCACTGAGGATGCCGATGAGGATGAGAAGGATAGGTTTTATGAACAACTTCAGGATATTTTGAATTCTTTCAAGAAAGGAGATATTACCCTTGTTCTTGGTGACTTCAATGCCAAAGTTGGTACTGACTCTGACCTTTGGGGAAGAGTAATAGGCCCTTTTGGTATTGGTAACTGCAATGGCAATGGGCAACCTCTCCTACAGGTAAGTAAACTCAATGGATTCAGAATAACTAACACTTATTACAAACACCGCAACATACATAAGTACACATGGGTTTCACCTGATGGGCTGCATAAGAATATGATTGATTACATATTAATTAACAGCAAATGGGCTAGTTCTGTTAGGAATACCAGGGCATATAGGGGAGCTGAAATTGGATCGGACCATTACCTTGTTAAAAGTGTCTTGCAACTTAAACTTAGAAAGTGTTGTGCTAGGGTTAAAAAATTTACTTTTAATACTGAAGCTCTGAAAGATCCAGTTATAGCCAAAGCTTACCATGATAGATTACTTAGTCATTATGACAGTCATGGTTTGCTTACTACTGCAGTTGAGGAAGAATGGGATCATTTTAAACAGGCGTTTTGGGACACTAACTGTACTCTTTTAGGAAAAAAGGAGCAGAAGAGGCAAAATTATCTGAGTGATAAGGCACTTGAGCTTATTTCGGAAAGAGAGAACTGCAGGAATGCCCTTAATCAATACCCTACTAGTCCTAATAGAAAGCATTACAGAGAACTTAATAAACGTGTAAAAGATCAGTTAACTGCTGATAAGAATCTTTGGCTTGATGGTTTGGCTGACAAAGCCGAGGATGCAGTTAGACAGCACAACAACAGAGAGCTGTACCAGATAGTTAATGTTTTGTGTGGTAAAAAATGGACAGGCATACAAGGATTGAAGGATAAACAAGGTAAGGTTATAGAAGGGGAGGATTCTGTCATGGCTAGGTGGGCTGAGCATTTCAGTGATGTTCTAAACAATGTAGTTAGTTCTACTCCCATTGTTTGCAATGATGATAGATGCATTGGTGGCTTTAATGTTGGCCCTATAACACAATCTGAAGTTATTTTGGCTGTTTCTAAACTTAAACTTCATAAATCCCCAGGGGTAGATGAAATTACTACCGATATGCTTAGAGCTGGGAATGTTTCGGTTACCACTTGGATGACTGAAATTCTGAATATCTTTTATGATAAAGGCATGGTTCCTAAGGATTTTACCAGACCTATTGTTATCCCTATTTTCAAAAAAGGTGATCGCAGTTCTTGTGATAACTATAGGGGTATCAGCCTACTCTCTGTTCCAGGTAAAGTTCTTTCTATGATTGTGCTTAATAGAATTAAGAATCTGGTGACAGTCAATTGCGTGATGAGCAATGTGGATTCAGAAGTGGTAGGGGATGTGTGGATCAGATATTTTCACTTAGGCAGATTCTTGAGAAATGTTTCGAGTTTCAGAAACCTTTGGTTGCTAGCTTTGTTGATTTCAAAAAGGCTTTCGACTCTGTTGATCGTCATAATTTGTGGTTGATTGTGAGATCATATGGTATACCAGACAAGTTAGTTAACATTATGAAAGCTCTCTATAATAACACTGAGTCGTGTGTGAGAGTTGGTAAGGCTTGTAGTAATTGGTTTAGCATTACTTCTGGTGTTCGACATGAGTGCGTTTTGTCTCCTTTTCTCTTTAGCTTGGTTATTGATTATGCTATGCGAAATTCACTTCAAGGGAAAGATTTTGGCCTTAAATGGGCTGGAGATTCGAAAATTTCTGATTTAGATTATGCTGATGGTTTAGCCCTTTTGGCAAATGATGTTGATGAGATGAACTCTTTCATTCGAGCTGTTGATGAGACTGGTAGTCGAGTAGGTTTGGTTATAAACAGAGAGAAAACTAAAGTGATGAAAATTGGTCAGGCAGGCTGTGATTCAGTTAAGCTGAATGGTTGCAGTCTTGAGCAGGTGTCACAGTTTAATTATCTTGGGAGCTATGTAACAGATAATGGTGATGTGCGGCATGAGATTAACAGACGAATAGGGATTGCTGCCGGGACTTTTAAGAACCTATGGAGAGTGTGGAGAAATAGGCGTATACACCTAAAGACTAAAATTAGACTGTATAATAGTTTGGTTCTTTCTAGGGTTAGTTATGGTAGTGAAACTTGGACACTTTGTAAACAAGATAACAGGAAACTAGATGCTTTTGATTCCAGATGCTTACGCAGTATCTTGGGCATTAGGTGGTTCAACTTTGTAACTAACAATGAGATTAGGCAAAGGAGTTTGCAACCTCCTTTAAGCAGCATATTGTAGAGAGAGATTCCGTTGGTTTGATGATGAGATTAGGCAAAGGAGTTTGCAACCTCCTTTAAGCAGCATATTGCAGAGAGAGATTCCGTTGGTTTGGCCATGTTGCCCGTATGAATAATTATAGATTGGCGAATAGGGTTATGAACAGTGTGCCTAAAGGCCTCCGAAAGAAGGGGAGACCTAGGATGCGGTGGGCAGACAAAGTCAAACAGGACCTTGTTAGAATTGGTGTGCAGTGGCCAGATGCAGTAGATGTAGCTCAGGATAGACTTGCTTGGAGAACTAAATTGCATGGTCTGGTTGGACCTCCGTAGCCCATGGCTGCTTGAGGATGATGATGATGATGATGATGAGTATGTTACTATAATTTTATGCAGTTAAGCATAAGAAACCGTAGGATTTCGAATTAATGTCTATGTTAATAAATATTTTGAACAAAAAAAAAGAAATTCTAGGATTATATTCTTAATACTAATAAATCATGAAGGTTCTGTTGTTTTTTAAATTCCTATTTTATTTGTAATACTTCTGGGAATATCATTTTGGCTAACGTTGATGCATTTCCTTATTCACAAAATAAATATATTTGCTGTTACCTGCGATATATTATTAATTCACAGTGTTTTTTGCAATGATTGGTAGAGTCGAAATCAACGAAATCTTATCTCATAATCAAATTTTACTACAAATCTAATATAAAATCCGACGATTTTACGTAGAGCAGACCTGTTTTGCCACCTGGGCTCGGAGATACTAAGCGATATCCCAAGCCACACTTTTACACCGGCAAAGCATTAAGGCAGTCTCTCCAGTTCCGTATATAGCTTAATGAGTGAAGCTGATGTCATGGAGGATGAATATTTATTGTTGTTCACATTTAATTCATTTTTGACAATATTGAAATATCCTGGAGCAACAGGGTATATCATTTAGTAGAGCAACATACAGTGAAAATTCCACTTAACAATCACCGAAGAAGAATTAAATAATAATCCTGAAGGCTCGTATGATCTCTAGAGGTGTCAGGGGAGCAAGAAGAGTGATATTTAAAAGTATTTTTGTAACATTTTTCCGCTCAAGCACATATTAGTTATACCTTCCTTATTCTGTGCGCTCAAGAAGCCCATCCATTGCCAAGTATGCATCATGTAAGCAAATAACCCAAGTTTTAATTAATAAATATTGTTTTTGCTTCATTTCAAACAACTTTTAATTCTTTTTAATGGTAATTCTTGACTCAGTACTTGTGAGTCTAATTAACAAATTTTTACCTTCTATAGACAGGGCGAGAAACCAAATTAGTTATAAAAATATAGGCTAAAAATGCTTTAATATCTTTTTTGTAATTAGTATTGTATAAAAAGTGAGAACGGCCTCGAAAATTAAATGCATATTCCAGAAAATTTAATTTCACATGCACACTAGTTAAGTGTTATGCATGTATGAGAAGTTCGTGATCCCTCGAAACTTTCACAAAAAGCTTCTAAGGTCTGACTTAATGTGCATGCTGCAATTCTTTTCGCTTACTTTCGCATTTCATCTGTCTCGCGGGTCTGGCATTTTCTGCTCACTATCTGCAATAAATATGTCACAGAATTTTTCACATTTTTTCATGTGTTATCAGGCTAGAGAACATATTCTAGCTCATGTGCCAACGTTACTAAAATACTGTTGCGGATCACAAAAATGGATAGCCACTGAGCGTGAGTATTAAAAGCTATATTTCAAAACCAAATTCAATACAAGGTAAATTGTTACAAAGGAAATATGGATGAAGTATCTTATTAACAAATCAACTATTAACATGCACAAGTCATCAATCTTCCTGCGTGAGCACACAACATCAGCTCTGTGTATTTTACTAAATACTACCTTTTACTTGATTTACCAGGTCACCCGAAGATCTTCACTCGTAAACCAATTCTCGTCCTGTGCTAATAACTTTTCACACACTAGCCGAACAAAAAGACAGTCCGTGTAGACATTCGAAGTTAGCCATAAAAGTTCCCACTTTTATACTTCCGCGTATACACAACACATCAAGTTACTTCTTGATACTTAACGATAAAAGATCCCACTTTTATCCTTCCGCGTATACACAACACATCAAGTTACTTCTTGATACTTACGCGCACTGTCTCAGAACAGCTCACCGTCCATTTTCGAACTCTCCGACCGTTACAACACAACAACCGTTACTATACAAAACGACCGTTAACGCTCCACTCTTCTTCTCCAAATTCTCCCAACGTTCTTATTCGTTGGCTGAAACTTTGCTTTCGGTTGCCAGATTCTTCTGTCGTAACACTGCCCCCTTCCTAGGTCTTGTTCGTCCCGAACAATTCTGGATTCCAAAGTTTCTTCAGTTCTTCGATGAAACGGGGTCAAACGATCCACGTGAACCACCTTGCTCTTTGTAGCTGGACGTCGACGAATGCGATATTCCACGTCTGTGTCAAAATGAAAGCGAATCTCATTATGACTTAGATTTCTTTTCTGACTGAAGCCTCGTCCACAAATATAATACGTGTAAGGCCTATAGCCCTTGTGAACACATTTATGTCTCCGCAGGGAGAAGAATCGACTAAGAGTTTTCGTGCAAAACCTGTAAAAAGTTTTCTTCTTTGTCGAAAGTTTTCTTCTTTGGATTTTTACTTCTATCAACAGTAACAAGGAATGAAAGTCATTAGTGACATAAAATCTAGGGAGGAGTTTCATCCTCCAGTCTGACCCTTTTGTCAGTTGACTTTCACTCAATTCAGAACTGTCGTGATGAACCTTCAGCCATACTTCACCTGAATCAATTTGATCCCCAAGGTGCTTCACAATTATATCAGCTCCATAATTCTTTTTAGCTCTTCGGTCCATCTCCTCCTTCCATACTCTTGCTAGAACTGCAGCTTCTAATCCGACAACCTTACCTGTTTCTCCTGTATAAGTGAAATCAGTGATGTGTCGGGCTGCTTGCAATATTTTTTCTGTTTTACCTTCACATAGCCAGCTTGCAACATCTTCAGATACTCCTTGTTCTATTAACATGTTACGAAACTTGTTCAAAGCATTGCCGTTATGCAGAACCTTGCAGACACGTGATGCTTCATCTACCCTATTATCCACAATGTTCACCAAACGCAGAAGTTCTCCTCCTAACTCTTCGACGAGCTCTTGCAGTTCCAAGGATCCGTTACCAAGGAAACACTGAACAGCTTCCATCACTTCCAGAGAGTTGTCAACAGAGTTTTCAAGAGGTGAATCCATGTTGCTGATAACAGCTGAACAACTCAAACTCTTCATTCCACGAGCTTGTGATGCTGCAACCACTTTCTTAACTAAATCAACAGCAACATCTTCTGTACTGATGAGATCAATAGCTCCTTTTCCGAATTCAACATCATAAACCAAAGCGCACACTCCTTCAGCCAGCTTTTTGGACACAATTGAGCATATCATTAGAGGAACGCTATCTATGGTAGCCATCAGATCCTTGCAGCGGTAAATCTCCTTATCTGTTGGCACCAGCTCCTCTGTCTGTCCTACGATGCAGCATCCGACGTCTTCCATCATCTGCTCGATTTTATCTTTAGTGCAGTCGACTGTGAAGCCAAGGATGGATTCCAATTTGTCCAGAGTATCTCCCGTCAATTGGAGAGCACGACCGGAGATCATAAGGACCTTGAGACCTAAAGCAGCAAGTGCAGGAGCCAAGACAAGACTCACTTTGTTGCCGACACCTCCTGTGCTGTTTTCATCTACCATCCGATGGCGCCACTCGGGTCTCCAGCAAAACACATGACCCGAGGAGGTCATAGTTGCTGTTTCTTCGGAATTCACTTTCTTGGAGCTCTCATTGTAATTAGCCAGGGAAACATCAGTCATGATTGCCAAATTGTTCATTCTGGAGATCAGCGACGAGTTTTGTAACATGATATTGTCCACTTTAGAGCTCTTGTAGTCGTGATAAAACTTTTCTATATCCTTATAATCTAAATGGTTATAATGTCCAAATCTGCACATTGACTGTTCAGAAAAGAAATTCAGCGTGGCTACGTTGAAATTATCTGAGGGATTCACTTCTCTCTGATCGTAACTCTGAGGCTTAGTTTCATCCAGAAAGTTAGTCTTTGAAGTACTGTCTCTGCCTGAAGCTCCTTTACTAGCATCACCTGTTACGCTTCTAAGCCATTCTTCGGAATTCTTCTTTCTTAAATCCCCACTTTCTATAAACGATTCGAGTGTGGCTATATGTTTCGGAAAAATCTCTCCGACTTCCCCAGTAACGTCGAATGGCACTTTGTATCTATGATGAATGGACGCCTCTTCTTTACTCGGACCACTCTGCGAAACGTAAACTCTGTTTCGTTCCCCCTCATTACCACTCGTTACTCTGCCTTTGCGATAATTGTCCATGACGCATTTTGCTGACGGCGAGGAATAGAATACCTTTCGTGTGGATCTCTCTTCAGATCGTGCCAGACTTGTATACCTAGGTATTTTGAAGTGCAAAGCGTACTGTATAGTCTCACAGCTCTCTGATCTGTGTGATTGTTCTTCACAGTTCCTAGACATGTCACCAGCGACATAGACACTCTGCCATGCATCACCAGTAGTTGCGTGGTCAAAGGCATTATCTGCGCTATCTCTACGATTCTTGATTTCCAGTAGCAGATCCACATTTTGAGATTCTCCTTTCTTGCGAAGATTCGATTCTTTTGTAGTCTTCCTCTCGCAGTCCTCTCGTACTTTCTCTTTTTCTTTTCCATGTTTACAATCTAACTTAACACTATTAAGATCATCTTTTTCACTGACAAATTCAACATTTAAACTATTGCATTGTCTATTGAGTTCGGTTTTATTATCCTTGAACTGATCAATAATCTTACCAACTTGAGAAGCCACTTCAGCTCTCATCTCAGTATTTTGTGCGGCCAGGTCACCTCTTTTATTTCTCAACTCATTATTTTGTGCGGCCATTTGGGCTTTCAAATCATCTTTTTGAGAAACTATCTCAGTCCTCAACTCATTATTTCGTGCGGTCATTTCGGCTTTCAAATCAGTCATCAGCGTAGTCATATCGGCTTTGAAGCTATATATCAACTTTACTAATTCATCCATACTTCTAGTTAACGGCATTCAATTAATTAATCCCACTTCTGACACCAAATGTTGCGGATCACAAAAATGGATAGCCACTGAGCGTGAGTATTAAAAGCTATATTTCAAAACCAAATTCAATACAAGGTAAATTGTTACAAAGGAAATATGGATGAAGTATCTTATTAACAAATCAACTATTAACATGCACAAGTCATCAATCTTCCTGCGTGAGCACACAACATCAGCTCTGTGTATTTTACTAAATACTACCTTTTACTTGATTTACCAGGTCACCCGAAGATCTTCACTCGTAAACCAATTCTCGCCCTGTGCTAATAACTTTTCACACACTAGCCGAACAAAAAGACAGTCCGTGTAGACATTCGAAGTTAGCCATAAAAGTTCCCACTTTTATACTTCCGCGTATACACAACACATCAAGTTACTTCTTGATACTTAACGATAAAAGATCCCACTTTTATCCTTCCGCGTATACACAACACATCAAGTTACTTCTTGATACTTACGCGCACTGTCTCAGAACAGCTCACCGTCCATTTTCGAACTCTCCGACCGTTACAACACAACAACCGTTACTATACAAAACGACCGTTAACGCTCCACTCTTCTTCTCCAAATTCTCCCAACGTTCTTATTCGTTGGCTGAAACTTTGCTTTCGGTTGCCAGATTCTTCTGTCGTAACAATACTTTAAAATGCTATTTATTCCAGCTAAGGTTACATTCCATTTAATATACTACAATTCAAAATTCTAAGGGTTTAAATATAAGGATATAAAGTACTAAGTTTTATATTCTGCCATTATACAAATAAAAATAATAAAATAGTTATTTTGTCGTCACAAGGTTCAAGGTGTTAGTTAATGGTGAAATTAGCCTCCAATGAGGGCTCCCTACACTAGTCACAACAGGAGGGCGAGAAAGCAGAAGCAGAAGAGACTGCCTCTCACCTATCTCTCTAGACTATTAAGAGTATTAATCTCGTAAAAGAAGAAAAGAAAACATTAGATCTTACAGAAGAGGCCAATGTTCTGAAAGAAATCAGCGACAAGTCGGAAGTACATTCGCTGCAGCTTCAGATTGTGGTAGTTACCAAGTAGGGAGGTGATGAAGTAGTCGGTGGTGTCAATAGCATGGAGCTCCCGGAGCAAAGCTTCTCTTTCGGCATTGTAGCAGGAGCAATTGAGCAGAACGTGAGATACATTCTCAGGTGCAGGGCCATCTTAAGGCATGTGCACACTTGGTAGTTGCCCAGGGGCCACACGATTCTAAATTTCGCAAAAGTTTGTGTTGATTAATCCTCGTTTTACAGCATTTTTTTTATGTTTAAACACCGATTTTGTTAAAAGTACCAATAAATCTGTAGGCTTAATTTTATTGACTGTTTACATTTTTATTCCCGTAGGTAGATGGGTAGGGGTTCCAGTGCATTGCTTTGCCCACTGGCCTACAATGCTGTTAAGATGGCACTGCTCAGATGTGCTGCAAGTGGCACAGTTGGGACTCTACGCTCTACCGAGAGTGTGAAGCGTAGAGTTGCTGTAGATGACACCAACTCGGAGATGATGAAGGAGGGTCTCCTCAGATATGGGGAGATTACCGAGGTTAGGAGCAGTGAGAGAACGGCCAACCAGATACCTGAATGAGGAACAGCTGGAGTCCCTCTGCCACTGGGCAAGACGGCACTGGTTCATCAGTTGTAAGACAAAACTCTAGCAGTCGCTGAGAAAGAGAGGGTAATTTGATACATACCTCTGATTCTCAAGCGCCTCCTTCACAGTATGATCAGCACACTCATTGCCAGGTATCCCTACATGGGAGGGGATCCATTGGAAATGAACCGTGATTTCGACACAAGTGACCTTGGAGCAAGTCATGATCTTCTGTATGAGGAAGGGGTTGCAACTCTTGCTGTCTCGCTTCTGGATGGACTCGATGAACCGAGGCAACTTGGATCTTTATATCCTTGTTTGTGGCGACTTGGAGTCACAGAGGATAACGAAGTTGCCACTCTTAAAGCTGAAGATGAAGAGTACAGCGTGAAGGATAGCATGAGGTTCTGCACAGGTGGAGGAAATGAGATGTGGGAGATGGAAACCTCTGGCGATGCCCGTATCAGGGATGGCAAAGACAGGCAGCACGTAGCCTCTCCTGGTCCACACCCGTCAGTGTAGACCTCAGTACATCTCTCGTGCAGTGACCCCCCCCCGATAGGGGACCACCTTGTCGTGGTGGGGGGGCCTAGGGCCCAGCAACCCGGCTGAAGGCTGTGCCGACCGGATTGGCTCACCGGTTGGACATGGCTAAGGCCAACCGAGGTTGAAGACGCTGCTGGCCGGCTTGACTGCCGGTCGGATGGTGACGGCGTCGGAGACCTCACCTCTCAGGAGACCTGTGTGGTCTGTTCGACGGCTCTGCCGAAAGGTTTCCCCCTGCCTAGTAGGCACGAGCTGTCCAAAAAGTCTGGGTCTTACTAAGAGTCTCCACCCCGGGTGCCGATCGAGCTTGGATCTGTATATCCTTGCACATTTGCAAACCGGGGAATAGATTAAAGTAAGGTTTCTTCCGGTGGTTAGCTTTCCTTCTATAGGACTGCTGCCATGTGAGGCCGGGGTTGAGGTGCGCCTATAGGGCGTATTCCTTGCCCCCGGCTCTAGATGGTCATGGCTTTTCTTAACCAGGTAGTGCTGTCAGGCGGAACCGGGAATTTCCGTGGTTGCATAAGATCGCAACAAAGAGATTCTCGTGCAGTGACTTGAGTTGGGTTGTTTTACCTCTGAGTGGCACTTTTTTGCACACCATTGGCTAAATGGCCAGATCACATGAACCCCAAAGGCTCAGAGAAGGTTAGGGGAGGGGACCCACTGGAACAGCTGTTTGGAGACAGATGGTAGCCTCCTGTCTAGGCCATCCTGTGTGTTTTTTAATGTGAACAGGGTATGACTCTCCCATACATGAGACTGGGGCTTAATGTCCCATCCGATGCCCGGAGGCCTTTCCAAGACCATTAGTGTCCCCTACTGAATTTTGTGGAGATAAATCTCAATGCTGACCCAGCTGGGACTCGAACCTGGGAACTAGAGATTACGAGCCGGGCGTGCTATCACCAGTCTGAAGAACAGGGATGAAATTTTGGACCACTTCTTACGAACAAATATGGATACAATAGGTGATACCTTCCTCCTACAGGATGATAACGCCCACCCATACCTTCATATCAACTTTATGATTCATACAAAGTCTTTTGTCTGATTTATAATTAAAATTGCTGAATGATTACAATATTTTTCTGAGTCGTGTGTGAGAGTTGGTAAGGCTTGTAGCAATTGGTTTAGCATTACTTCTGGTGTTCGACAAGGGTGCATTTTGTCTCCTTTTCTCTTTAGCTTGGTTATTGATTATGTTATGCGAAATTCACTTCAAGGGAAAGATTTTGGCCTTAAATGGGCTGGAGATACGAAAATTTCTGATTTAGATTATGGTGATGATTTAGCCCTTTTGGCAAATGATGTTGATGAGATGAACTCTTTCATTCGAGTTGTTGATGAGACTGGTAGTAGAGTAGGTTTGGTTATAAACAGAGAGAAAACTAAAGTGATGAAAATTGGTCAGGCAGGCTGTGATTCAGTTAAGCTGAATGGTTGCAGTCTTGAGCAGGTGTCACAGTTTAATTATCTTGGGAGCTATGTAACAGATAATGGTGATGTGCGGCATGAGATTAACAGACGAATAGGGATTGCTGCCGGGACTTTTAAGAACCTATGGAGAGTGTGGAGAAATAGGCGTATACACCTAAAGACTAAAATTAGACTGTATAATAGTTTGGTTCTTTCTAGGGTGAGTTATGGTAGTGAAACTTGGACACTTTGTGAACAAGATAACAGGAAACTAGATGCTTTTGATTCCAGATGCTTACGCAGTATCTTGGGCATTAGGTGGTTCAACTTTGTAACTAATGATGAGATTAGGCAATGGAGTTTGCAACCTCCTTTAAGCAGCATATTGTGCAGAGAGAGACTCCGTTGGTTTGGCCATGTTGCCCGTATGAATAATTATAGATTGGCGAATAGGGTTATGAACAGTGTGCCTAAAGGCCTCAGAAAGAAGGGGAGACCTAGGATGCGGTGGGCAGACAATGTCAAACAGGACCTTGTTAGAATTGGTGTGCAGTGGCCAGATGCAGTAGATGTAGCTCAGGATAGACTTGCTTGGAGAACTAAATTGCACGGTCTGGTTGGACCTCCGTAGCCCATGGCTGCTTGAGGATGATGATGATGATGATGATGATGATGATGATGATGATGATAATTTTGGGAATTTAAAGTAGTGTTACAATGTGGCCGAGTGGTTAGCGCGCTTGGCTACTGATCTAAGGGACCTGGGTTCGAGCCCCGGATTAGGCATGGATGTGTGTGTCGTTTTTCTGCTGAGGTCCTGCCATCCTCTCAGATCTCCTACTATGGCATATAAACTGACAGGCTCCTGTTAGACCTCTGTGGCAAGCAGCTGCTTGAGGGGGTATTTATTTTATTATTATTATTCTTATATACAGTGTTTATATACACCTGACTTCCGATTCACGTGCAGCAGATCAAAAAGGTTATCAGATTTTTCCTTAATTTATGTGAACTAGAGTAGAATGTCATCTACTTATATTTATTAGACTTTTTCTTAGGCATAAATTTATACTAGTTCTATTGTCTGACATCGAAAATATGCTATAAAGTAACAATTATTTCATTTTGTAATAACTTAAACGATCGTGTATTTTTTTTTAAAAACTTAAAAAATAGAAGACTATCATTTCACCTCTATCAAATATGGAATGCTTGTTTTTAATGAGAAAGAATTTTGTCATACTGACTTAAGTATAGTCTAACTGTAGAAATTCGAACTATTGAAAGATACAGAGAATGAAAAGAGTAGTATTTCGTTAGTATCTATTCAACCAAAATAGATTTTTTTATTTTTGTCTTAAAGCAAGAATGTTGCATTTTGTTGCCACCACCCTTGGAGTAAGAGAGCAAATCTCTGTCTATGTACACACCTTGATCACCACATTATAGAAATTTCTCATAATTTCATTATAGAAATTTCAAATTTCTAGTATGAATAGATCGTATACAATCATAGATATGGCAAAAGGGAACTATTAGTGCATGACCAGCATTTTACTGCAGGGAACTTGGGTACAAAATCTAAATAACCATGAACTCAGTTTAACACCAAAAAATCGCATTTTATACAAGAAATAAATGCAAATAGAATAGTTGCAGTCTCTAAATATAAATAAAAAAATACTCAATCAGCAGCTGGTTCAGCGTACCTCTATCACTTCTTTCTCAGCTTCCGATTTGAGGTATTTTGAAAGCAATGCAAATATGTTTGCACAACGATGCAAACTTTTTATTTGCTTTCATTTCCCGTTAGTACTGTAAGCAGTTAATCCTTCATGTCTCATAAGGGGAAAAATTAGCTTTCTATCAGGAAAT
Organism: Ryuthela nishihirai; assembly: GCA_038380435.1. NCBI lineage: Eukaryota > Metazoa > Arthropoda > Arachnida > Araneae > Heptathelidae > Ryuthela > Ryuthela nishihirai. The sequence goes on from JAWZYU010000013.1 coordinate 5,888,195, forward strand.
ATTGCGAATCAGTTCTTTTGACAAATCCAATCATTCGGTTGAAAATCAAATAGAAAGCAATAAGAAATCCTTAAAAATAAAAACATTATTTTATTCCAGAATTATCCGCCATCGGATATATTTAATTTAAATAACATTGTAATATCATTTAACATAGTTTCATGAATAGGAATTGCTTACCAGAATGAGTTTCCTACCACCAAAATGGGTCGCTAGAATCTAGCGTCTTCTAGTAGAACTTAAAATTTTTGGAAGATTCCGAAAAGGCGAATCCGAATATTTCGTTCGCACTTATACAACCAAAAAAGACTTCATTTATCTCTAAAACTAGAATAAATAACTCACACAATTTAAAAAGTTGAGTATCTACAGACAGACTGACAACAAAGTGAAAATAGTAGCTCGTGTTTGGAAACTTAAACGTAACTTATGATAAGTAAAACATAATGAACTCTTGAACAAAATAAAAATTCTTTAAAGAACATGCTGTATGTTCTTGACAGGAAGCTACTGTCTACATCCTAACACAGTGTCTCGCAAACTGTGTGCCGTTGCACAGTAGTGTGCCGCGAGAGATTTTCAAATTGACTCTCGATATTCCAAAGATATCAACTTGACTTGTGTTATCGACGTGCTTTAATAAAAATCTTTCAGATTTTATCAACTGGGATCTTGTAAGTATTCATCAAGCTTTTTCCAAATTTTGGTATTCATTTTTGATTATTTCAAGCCGTAGAATGGACAGATATTTAAAACAAACACCGAGTTATGATTAATTATATTTATTATTATATTTATTTTAAATAAAATGTATTTAACGAAACTTCAATTTTCCTCTTTTTATGTAACCATCAAAAATTCTTTTTTAGGTGTGCCGCGGAAAAAAAATTAGATTCAGTGTGCCGCAGAGTAAAAAAAAGTTTGCGAGACACTGTCCTAACAGCTATCCAGTGGATCCCCTTCCATCAAACTTCTCTGAACTCCCGAGGTCTATGCAACAAGGCCATTTAGCCCATTGTGTGCAAAAAACTGCGATTCAGAAATAAAACTGAAGCAACCGAATCGAGCAAACAAATATATTTCTAATACTGCAAATACTGATACTGAGACTACAGTTTCATTTCTCTCCAAGTCTAATGAAGGATCCGTGTCTGCAATTGAGAGGAAAAAAACAGAGGTCTTTAACCCTTAGAATGTCAGGTTTCTCATAATGCCTGAAATTGTGGGCGTGATATATTTTTTTCAGCAAAAAAATAAAGTTAAAAGCAAAAACTGAATTTGAAATAAAAGTTTATCCTGCAGTGACTAAGATATGTATAAGTCACGTTACATACCAAATGAAAGAGCATTTCATTCTAAATAATAAAACGGATATATTTGCAGACATTGAAATGAAGACTACTTAAGCTTAATTAAAAAAAAAAAACTGTTAACCCACTTTAAACATTTTAAGAGTTAAAACTCATCATTTCATTTATGTCATGATCTCCTTCCCCCTTCTTACTTTATAGACTGCTGATTCTTGAAAATGGAGAGAGAGGAATGCTGGTCTCCTTCCCAGCTGCAACATCGGGCAGGTTTCAGCTCCATTCACGAGTAGGGAGTGTTGACAGCTTTATGATGGTGTGATGAGTGGAATGGTGGTAAGCTTCTTGTATTGGCATGTGCCGCATGTGCTCCCCTCCAGACCAATGCGTCAGCGTCAACGTGAGCTATTGAACCACACATAGCGTCATTGAGGCAAAGGATAAGGGTTGAACGCTCCGTGTGATATTTTTCCCATTGGTAAAAAGAGCAGGAAAAGAACGAGTCCCGCTCTGAACGGAGAAAAATATTAGTTTTTCTTCCCTACGCTATTAGGGGCGGGGGTGGCTCAGTCGGTAGCGCGCCAGGCTCGTAATCTGCAGTTCCCAGTTCGAGTCCCAGCTGGGTCAGCGTTGAGATTTATCTCCGCAAAATTCCCCGCCCTGCCCACGGTCAGTAGGGGACACCGATGGGCTTGGAAAGGCCGCCGTCCGTCAGATGGGACGTTAAGCCGTGGCACCGTGTGTGGGAGAGCCATACCCTGTGCACGTTAAAGAACACGCTAGATGGCCTTGACGGGAGGCTACCATCTGTCTCCCAACAGCTGTTCCAGTGGGTCCCCTCCCCCAACCTTCTCTGGCCTTCGGGGTCCATGTGACCTGGCCATTTAGCCCATGGTATGCAAAAAAGTGCCGCTCAGAGGTAAAACAACCCAACCCAACCCTACGCTATTTAATTATAATTTATTAGAACCTTCAGCGCTGAGGGAGGTGAGGGCCAACCCACCCTTCTATCGAAGCCAAGACAGGCTCCTAAAAATTTTATACTGAAGCGGAATATACAAAACGGTTGGGTTCGAGCCCGGGTTAAGGCATGGATGTTCGTGTTGTTTTCTGCTGAGGTCCTGCCATCCTCTCAGATCTTCTACTGTGGCATATAAACTGACAGGCTCCTGTCAGACCTCTGTGGCAAGCAGCTGCTTGAGGGTATTTATTTATTTTATTTATAGGAAGTTCTCAGTTTTATCTTACAAACATCGTCTTGGAGAAGAGACGTTTGTGTCGCTGCTAAAGAGTGAGCCCGTTGAATGCGAATTGCATCGTAGCTGGGTCATGATGTAAGGCCACTTAGTATTGTTTGTAACAGCGCGTTGCCGCTGAACAAAGGAAATATTGTGACTCAGAATGCAGAGTAGTACTGTATTATGAAAATAGATGTAAATAGATGTACATAGCAAGAAACGTGTCAATGCAGATGTACATAGCAAGAAACGTGTCAATGCAGATGTACCTGAATTATTGAACACCTTTAGTGACAGGCTCCTGTCAGACCTCTCTGGCAAGCAGCTGCTTGAGGGGGTATTTATTTTATTTTTTTATTTAGTGATAATGCATATGTTTCATCGAGGCTGATGTCGAGGTTGCTGACAGTGAAGAACTCTGAATGTCACGTGAAAGAGCACATGTTCTCCCAGGTCCAGATCTAGAAAAACAATAAAGAAGGATAAGTAAAAAAAAAAAAAAGGGGGGGGGGGAAATTGGATTTCCATTGCAGTGTAACATTTTACCCCCCCCCCGTTTTCGAAGGCTTTGAAAAAATTTCTTGAAAAAGTGCACGAAATATGCAAAAGCTTAATAAATTTTTGCCTCCGTTACCCTTATTTACATTCTCAAAGTGAGTGAGAGACCTATATATGTATATGTAGAAGAACGCTATTTAGAATTTTGAATCGTCTTTTTTCCTACGTTTTAAAAGTTGGACAAATGAAAATGAATGGTATTCTCTTTGCTTTAAACTGTAGGAGTTTAATTTTTATAAAAAATATAAAAATCCCCTCAAGCAGCTGCTTGTCACAGAGGTCTGACTGGAACCATGGAGGTAGGAAGAGGGGAAAGCGCCCTTATTATCTCTTAGCATAGGTCGCTGGTATAACCGCGAAGAACGGCGGTAGACATCATTGGCAGACATGTTCCTTCTCAGAAAGCGCGCGCTCTACGTCAGTTGCGATATATCCGAATATTTTATGCTAATACTGCTCATTAATATCACAATCGTTTCATGTACGAAAAAGATTCTTATTCAGCTTTGAAAGATGATTTAATCCCTTTGATTAAATTAGCATATTATTTCTACAATTATTGCTAAATAAAATCGATTTTTTTTTTGGAAGGTCCATAATTGTTTTATAGTTAACAAAAAACTACTTCTTTCGGCTTCGGTTTTGCATTCGCTTTTGTTTTTAAACAGTTATTTAACCCCACTTAAGATTAGTTAACAAATTACATATCAAATGAAAGCTACGCAGCATCTTTTTCATAAAATAGGAATTGATTGTAGAATTATATCCAGTGCAGTAAGGATAATAAATAAAAATAAATACCCGCTCAAGCAGCTGCTTGCCACAGTAGGAGATCTGAGAGGATGGTACTAGGGACAAAAAATTATTAAACTTATTTATATTTCATGCTATTGAAGAATAAACTTATTTCATTTTTAAAGACCTATAAAACAGAGGGAAAAATGCTCTATTGCATTGAAATCTCTTGATCCTCCCCCGCTGTATTTTTCAGGTCGATTGAGTTTTTTTTTTCTTTTGTCTCCCATCCACTTCATTTCGATTCTTTTCCTGTCCTGATTCGTCAGAACTTTGGGAAGGAAATTCTCCCCAGGAGAAAGTTCAAAATACAAATTCTTTGAATACATCAAATGACACTTTATCTTTTATATAAGTTTAATTATGTAAAACTAATTTAAAATTTGTAACAAATACACCAATGAAAAAAGGTGTATATAGAATATGTGACCCCCCCCCCGCATAATATTTTAAAGTTGTATCATCGTTTAATCAAAAGTTTTTAATATTAAAAATGGATATTTAAATAGATTTGATTATGATCTTTTATTTATCTTCAGTCATATTTTTCCATTAAATGCATATTTTAGAAGTTAGTTTAATGCGTAGCTTCCAAGTTAGGTCTCACTGCCATAACATGGAAAATTATTGTTAAATATTCCAGTTTCCGCAACTATTTAAATACTAAACGAATATTGTTGAAAATCGACATTTAAATAGATTTCATTATGTTCTTTAATTTATCTTCAGTCACATTTTTCCATTAAATGCATATTTTAGAAGTTATAGAGCTTCCAATTTAGGTTCTCACCGGCATAATAGGGAAATTCTGTAGTCTTTAGGTAGGATACAACAAAAGCATAGGAAATGAATAATGTGCGTATTACTTTTTCTCCCATTTCTTAATTTATTATTTCTTTCTCAGAATGGGACGGGAGTAGCTCAGTCGGTAGCGCGCCAGGCTCGTAATCTGTAGTTCCCAGGTTCGAATCCCAGCTGGGGCAGCGTTGAGATTTATCGCCGCAAAATTCCCCGCCCTGTCCACCGATGGGCTTGGAAAGGCCACCGTCCGTCGGATGGGACGTTAAGTCGTGGCCCCGTGTGCGGGAGAGCCATACCCTGTGCACGTTAAAGAACACGCTGGATGGCCTTGACGGGAGGCTACCATCTGTCTCCCAACAGCTCTTCCAGTGGGTCCCCTCCCCCAACCTTCTCTGAGCCTTCGGGGTCCATGTGACCTGGCCATTTAGCCCATGGTGTGCAAAAAAGTGCCGCTCAGAGGTAAAACAACCCAACCCAACTTTCTCAGAATTTATAACAAACCTTTATTTAATCAGTTTACATTTAAAACACTGAGAAATTTTCGCAACTCCCTTCCGAAGCCCTAACTACACTACTGTCATAATTAGTTGAAATAACAAAAAAATTTTCAATTTACAAAACAAAACTTAAGCATTACTTATTACCTATGAAATGTTATTCCTTTGATCGTTTTCGTAGGCTTATTCAGGCATTCATGTATTACGCACGTACCTATATTTTAAACACATTCGTGGTTCGTTAGCACAGTGATAGCACGCTTACGAGTAGGAGCAATATGGCGACGGTCGGTTACAGTTTTTAAGCGATAGGGCGCCTTCCACTCTTCCTACCTCCATGACTGGAACCTGTCACTTTAATACGCCACAGTAGGTCTGTGAGGAAGGCGAAACCTCAGCAGAAACACAACATAAAATCCATGTCATACCCGGGCTCAAAATAGTCCCTTTGATAAGTAGCCAAGCATACTAGCCACGAGACTTGAGCAATTGTTTTAACATTTTTTTTTACTACGAACAGTAGGTGCACTTTAGATCTCTATCAGTGGTGCATCCGTAAATTGAACGCGGGCTATATTTTTTAGGGGATTAACTTTAAACTTGCTTTTGGAATAATTTGAATGGTCTTTAATGTATTGCGAAGTAAGCTATCATTGGAAGTGAAGCGGAGGGGCTTTAGGATATTTACAATAAGAAAATTTTAATAATTAACTTTATATACACTTTTAACCACAAAAATTGTTTGCAATTACTTTTATAAAACATTCAATGTCTTTGATTTAATTACTTTAATTTGGATTACACACAGTTTTTTTCCACTAATGAGAACCAATTCAAAACAATTCAATTAGTAAGACTATTTAATTAATACGATTGCAGAAATAAGCTTCCACCACTCAATGAGGTAAGGTGCATATGCAGGGCCGGCGCTAAAGGTTGGGAAAATCTGGTGCATCGAAGACGTCCATGTCGTTTATTAGATATGTATTTAAAAATAGATATTTTGAGTAGAGAAGAAAATTTTTATAATATAATAAACAGAAATACAATTGTAATATACAACCAAAGGTTTTATAGTTAAAAAGAGTGTCGGGAAGGAGTCAAACTTTTTTTTAGCCCGACAACATATAAATTGTTGCGCCGGTCCTGTGCATAAACGCCCAAATTCACCACGTCCTTCCTTCCTTATGCACTACTGAGACCAGTAGTTTCAGTAATACCCGGGAACCAAATTAAATGACATTGTCGATCTTATGGGTTTACTACGATCTAAATTTTGGACTATAATTCAGCTATAAACCTTGAACTGTAAGAGAAAATAAGACTATTCAAACATTGTAAGCTTGTACAGTCGCTCAAAAAAGTATCCGAACACTACGGTTGATTACAGAATTCAGAAAAAATATCTGGCAACGATTTTTTTAGAAATTAGTGATCTGGCAACCTTCGTATCACGTGACACGAAGGTTGCCAGATCACTAATTTCTAATTTCTAAAAAATACTACACTAATTTCTAAAAAAATCGTTGCCAGATATTTTTTCTGAATTCTGTAATCAACCGTAGTGTTCGGATACTTTTTTGAGCGACTGTACTATTCCACATCACTTTATCAAAACGCACAGCATCCTCAAGACACCAAATGTCTTAGATATTAGGAGACAAAAGTCATTTTAGCAAGTAAGTTTATTTACTGATTTTTGCTCTTTAATATTTCTGGAGAGTAAACCCCCTCAAAAGACGAAAACGTTTTTTCTTCCCGAATTCTATGGTTCCACATAAGAGCACTAGTGTGATTTCTGAACACGTGACTCTTGGCGGCCATCTATGACCGGGGAAAGCGATTTCCAATGTTGCTCTGAATAAGACGTAAATGAGACAGTCACCCGCGCTCAAAGCATTATCAATGAAATAATCAATCAATAGTAAATACACAGATCACCTGTTGGCAAAGAAGTCATTAAATCGATAAATAACTTTTGTGGAAAAAATGAGTTGTTGATTCGCGGGACGCGAACACACATTTCTCCAGATTCATGCCAGAGTAGAACATCCTGGCATGAATCTGAAGAAACTTGGGTGACGGAATCGATTCTAGTTTATTGGTTAGAACACTCTGACCCGAATGTCGAAGAGGTGTATGTTCGATTCTTACGAATCGATAAATTTATTTACTGCACAAAATTTATTTATTGATTTAATGATTTCTATGTCTAATTACTATTGGTTTGTGGTTTTGGTCAGTTTTTGAATTCCAAAAATTTTAAACTTTTGATAAGGAAATGTAACAGAAAAAAAGATTTATAGAAATCAATTTTGATAAAATTGGCTAAAGTAAAGAGAACAATATTTTTTTTTCTCTGCTGTACGTTATGAATTTATATGATTTTGTAGTTGTTCTTTTTTTCGGAGCTACAAAAGTTAAAGGCAAATTTACATTAGGGTGGCTTAATGGTGCCAGTTCAACTGGCAACAAGTAATTTGAACTTTAAATTTTATGTTGAGCCAGTAGTTCGCCAGTCAGTTATTAGCACGACTAATCCATACCAGTGTAAACTAGTTCTTAAAACTTCCAAGAAACTTGCATTCTATGTTCTGTTTCAAATGGAATAAAACCATGTTCACATAAACACATCACATTTAAAGAGCAGAAATTTTTTACATTTGGAGAAAATTAAAAGTTAATCCTTTTACGGAAATCGAGGTTTAAAGGCGCGTTTTTAGAATTTTTTTCCTTTTACTTAAAATAAGGCTGAAAAGTTTAAATGATACTCATCAAACATTCCAATGTAAAGTTACCGTCCCTGTGGCCAAATTATAACCTGGGTTCGAATCCTGGTTAAGGTATGAACCTTTGTGTTGTCTTTCTGCTGAGTCGTGTCTTTCTCAGCGATCTCCTCTATGGCGAATTAAATTGACATGCCCCTGCCAGATCTCTGGGGCAAACAGATGCTTGAAGGCTATTTTTAAAAAAAAGAAATCGAATTTCCAACAAAAGTGGTGGCTCGTCAGAGAAAATTGTTGTTGTTTGAAACTTATTACAAAAAATGGAATACACAATTAAAGGATGACAAATAGCCCTCTGTGGGAAACAGTTGCTTGAGGGGGTATTTTGAAAAAAAAAAATTAAACATTACTTTTAACAACATAGTAACACAAATTCAGATGAGTATATTTTGCGAAAAAAATCTCTTTTTCCTTGGAACAGACAAATGAGCGCAAAAATGAAATAATATAATGAAAGAAATCCGAAATGACTGTTTACTTACCTTATGGAAATCTGAAGCTCTGTTCTATGCGCTCTTAAGGTTGAAACGCCCATTAACTAAGACAATGAGGAAATCGACTGCCAAACCTGGCGGCAAACGACGACTGACAAGCGAGAAGGGAGTTGTTTTGTGTTGCGGCGGCTGCTGGCTACGGTCAGTGATCATCTGAAAAGGTCGGAGAGCTGGCCATAAAACAATCTACATAGCCCTTTCTCCAGGTGATTTTAAATTTAAGTTGACCGCTTCGTTCCCACAATAAACAAATTACAAATAGGGCATTTGTTCTTTTACAACATCTATCGCGTCCCCTCCGACCATTGGTTTTCTGCTTTGTCACTTTTATCTGGCAGTCACACCTTGATCTCCCAGAACTCCCATTACTAGGGGCATGGCGCATGGCCCACACAAAGGGAGGGCCTGGGGGCCCGGATTAGGGGAGGCCCGACTCGGCGTGGCGGGTCGGCCAGCTAAGCGAGATGAACAGAAAACAAAAAGCGACTTTACAAAATTTGACTTTTGTTTTGTTCATCCAACTATAATTAATTATTTTATTAGGTACATTACATTATCCTCTTACCATACCGACTTTTCGTTTCGCAAGGTATATTTGCCAATATCTGCCTCGCCATTAAACTTTTTTTGTATTAGTACCAGTTACTGTTTCTTCAGCTGAAAGATCGTTCAGCAGACTGGCAAATTCATTGAAAACATGGCAAAGGAACACAACTAGTCAAGAGCGACTTAATCATCTAGCAATTTTGAGCATCGAAAATGATTTAGCTAAGCAAATTGATTTTTCTGAAGTTATTGAAAAATTTGCGACGACCAAAGCTAGAAAATATACTTTGAGATAATTTTTGATATTATTGTTGCGAATTACAAAATGGATAGGCATTGAGCGTGAGTATTAATAACTATATTTTAAAACCAATTACAATAGAATGCAAATTGTTACAAAGAAAATATGGATGAAGTACTTATAAACAAATTAACTACTATCATGCATAAGTCATTAACCTTTTTGTACAGAGTATACAATATCAGCTCTGTGTGTTCTACTAAATACTACCTCTTCACTTTGTTTACCATGTCACTTGAATATCTTCAGACGTAAACAAACTCTCGTCCTGTGCTAGTTCACTAAACTTTTCACACTAGCAAAACAAAACGACCGCCCGCGCACACATCACATAAAAAAAACACTTATTTTCTTTTACTTAACGCGCACTGACTCAGACAATCTGAACATCCTTTCAGATCTCACAACTTTAACACACTGCACTGCTATATTTTTTCATTCTTCTAAATCGTTCTAAGTTCCAAATCGTTGGCTAATTGAATCTCACGTAGAAGCACACACGAGGGCTCCAGTCACGTTAACTCGTGAAGTCACTGGTGCTCGTTCATCTGTCGTAACATTATTATAAGTTTTTATTATGTAAATCCATATATATATTTTAATAAATATAAATATTACTTTTGTATCATTATTTAAACTAACTTATTTTATCATAAATCCTGTAGAGCAGCACGCTGCCCTTATGTATGGGGGGGGGCAAAGTTCCAGGCCTGGGGCCCCTCTTCAGGATGTGGGGGCCCTGACTAGGAGGGTGGTGTTTATTGCTTCTCGGAGTCTGTGTGCATTGAGCTGCAATGTTCGCTTCTTGAGCGAAAAGTCATCTTGAGTGGCAAGGCTCTATTCGAGCGCCTCATCTGCCTATGCGGGAATCTGCCTCTGACAGCTGGTACCCAGAAAAATTTAAATATTATGTTTTCATTTCGATATAATTTGATACTGTAATTTAAAATAGCAATTTAATTTTTGAAATGCTGTTTCATGTACTGATACGTTAGCTTAAATAAATACTTCTATTATTCCATCAAATTTTTATTATATCATTTACGCTTTTCTTAGTACAAATTCTGAAGCGTTATTGTAGATTAAATCTGAATTCTTTAAATTACTAATTTTTCGTAAAGTGTGTGTGCTGTTAATGGTCGTAGATCAAATTTTGTTTTCAGCTAATGGCAGACGAGTGCAGCAGACGGGATTAATCACATTATAAACATATTTTGTTTCTTTATTTTGTAGACTTCACGATAATAATTCACGTTATATAGTACTCGTATTTGAAATTTGTAAAATATATTGTAATATAAAATCATAATTCTCTTACTCACTATATCCGTAACAGTCCTTTTTCTGTTAAAATGATTATATATGTCTTCTATTTATGGCTGAATAATTCTTTATTAACATATTTTATGATAATATTTATTTTGTCAACAACGGATATGACTTAGTTAAAAACAAGTAAATTTAAATTCGTATGCTATGGATGTGTGTGTCGTTCCTCTGTTGAGGTCCTGCCATCCTCTCAGACCTTCTGCTATGGCATATAAACTAACAGACTCCTGTCAGACAGCTGTGGCAAGCAGCTGCATGAGGGGGTATTTATTTTTATTTTTTATAATTTGTTCCATCATTGGGACTTAAAATAATTTTCTGCCCAGTGCCCCACTAGAGCTGGGGAAGGCTTTGGGTTGTTTTACCTCTGAGCGGCACTTTTTTGCACACCATGGGCTAAATGGCCAAGTCAGGACCCCGAAGGCTCAGAGAAGGTTGGGGACCCACTGGAACAGCTGTTGGGAGACAGATGGTAACCTCCCATCAAGGCCATCCAGCGTGTTCTTTAACGTGCACAGGGTATGGCTCTCCCGCACACAGGGCCACGGCTTAACGTCCCATCCGACGGCCTTTCCAAGCCCATCGGTGTTCCCTACTGACCGCGGGCAGGGCGAGGAATTTTGCAGAGATAAATCTCAACGCTGACCCAGCTGGGACTCGAACCTGGGAACTACAGATTACGAGCCTGGCGCGCTACCGACTGAGTCACCCCCGCCCCTACTGGGGAAGGCACTGGTCCTGGGTAAATCAATTACAGTTAAGTGCAGTTCCAAGACATTTCACAAGAGAAATTCTTATTGAGGCTGGAAAAGAATTTAGTGTTTTGTCACCCCAGGTTGGATTGTTTTACCTCTGAGCGGCACTTTTATTGCACTCAATGGGCTAAACGACCAGGACAGAAGGACCCCAAAGGTTCAGAGAAGGTTGGGGGAGGAGACCCACTGGAACAGCTGTTGGGAAACAGATGGCAGCCTCCCGTCAAGGCCATTCAGTTTGTTTTTTAACGTGCACAGGGTATGGCTCTCTCGCATAAGAAGCCACGACTTAACGCCCATCGGCCTTTTCAAACCAATGTGTCCCCCTACTGATCGTGGGCAGGGCCGAGAGTTTTGCGGGGATAAATATCAAAATGACGAAGCTGGGACTCGAACCTGGGAACTGCAGATTACGAGCCTGGCGCACTACCAACCCAATTGTCACTCCAGGAAAACCGAAACTTGGAAAATTTTACTTTTTTATTAGCGCTCAAACTGTTTTTTTTTGTCGCCCCAAGAAAATATAGCTTTTGGATGCCTCAGGCAATCTTAGGATTTTTGGGCACAGCCAAGCGATTTTACGATACTTGCTGCTCCAGGTGATTTTGCCGCTTTTTTGATATTTGAAACGATTTTAATCTTTGCTGCTACGTGAGAGTATTTTCTTTTTGTCTCCACCTTTAAACTAAAATACCATGTTATTCAAAAGCACTTACTGAGAGTTTAAAATTAGTCTCATTTGTTTGCAAAACTGAATTTAAAAAATACACAAATCAAAAATACACCTTTCTTAATTCGCTAAAAAAAACAAATATCCCTAGATTTTATACTACGTAGCAATGTAAAAGATCTTAGTACTTCGAGTTTGGCATCATTATATTCATTTCAGCTTAAAGTTGATGTAAACTCTAACATAAAAAAATTACCCTTTAAGCAGCCGTTGCCATGGAGATGTGACAGGAGCCTGCCAGTATAGTACACCGTAGAGAACTGTAAGGTTGGGTTGGGTTGTTTTACCTCTGAGCGGCACTTTTTTGCACACCATGGGCTAAATGGCCTGGTCACAAGGACCCCGAAGGCTCATAAAAGGTTGGGGGAGGGGACCAACTGGAACAGCTGTTAGGAGACAGATGGTAGCCTACCGTCAAGGCCATTCAGCGTGTTCTTTAACGTGCACAGGGTATGGCTCTCCCGAACACGGGGCCACGGTGTTCGGGAAACATTACATAGTTCCTTTTCAAAATGTCACATAGTTCCTTTTCTTAATGTCTAACCGGATCACAGGGAATTGATATATACCTGGCATTTTTGCCCTATTGTAATTGCCCTGTTTACCTTCTGCATGAATGGAGACTCTCCCTTTCTTTTCCACTGCAGCTCTTATCTGGCTATCACAAAGCACTTTCGTTGAGCGCCAATTGCGACGAAGCTTCTGCTTCCCAAATTCTTTCGGAATATGCCAATGAAAAGCTTTGTTCGTTGATCATGAAAGTAAATTGCACATTTGTCTCTTTCACACAGGTTTATAAGTTTATCTTATAAAAGAAAAATCTGAAATGTATCAAAACACAAAAACAGTGAAAAATAACGAAATTAATTTTTCCGTTATTTGTTACGAAGAATTCGTCGTCTTGTGCGTGATGATCAACGTCTGAAAAGAATTGGTTCTGAGAAACCAGTACACTCAGCCGCAGTTTTGGAATACCTGAGAATTAAAACCTAAGAAGGAAGTCATTTTGTGTATAGTTATTTAGGAATTGGTAAGGCTAGTCTCGAGATATTGCAAGTATTCACATATATGATTCTCGTTAGATTAAAAATTTGTTCATACATAAGATAAACATTGGTATCTTTAGTTTATGTACATGTTTTTATCCATACTTTTGTATTAAATCACATTATTTTTGATTTATTGTTACTAATTGTTATTTTTGAACTCACGTTAAGTTTTCATCTGTTTGAATTCGTATCATTATTTTCAATAATAATCCCCCCCCCCCCGTTTTGTTTTCTAGTAGCCTTCGCGGCCTAGTGTCTTTGAAACAATAATGTGTTTTTAAAAATTTATCTACACTCCTCTGCATTTAATGCATACTATTTCCATATTACTTTACTGTGTGTTAATCTTTCTCCTCATCAAGAACAGAAAATATTTCACCGTAAGATGACTTAACCGTCCCGTGACCTAGTCATTAGCATGTTTCGCTACTGATTTAAAGGGACCTGAGTTCGAGTCCCTGATAAGACATGGATGTTATGTTGTCTTTCTGCTGAGATCTCATCTTTCTCACAGACCTTTTCTGTGTCGTATCAACTGACAGGCTCCTGTCAGACCTCTGTGGCAAGCAGCTGCTTCAGGGGATACTTATAATTACAGTTAAACGCCGATTATCCGGGGCTCAGTTATTCGTGGGGTCTGTTAACCAGGTGCATTTCACCAGTCCCTCCACCAAGCGATTTCGAAAATTTTCCGTTGTCATTTGTTTGTACTAAGTTTGTACCGCAAATATTTTCGTTTGTACCGCATTTATTAAAGAGTTATTCGACTTTCAAAATGGATCTACGGGACCTAGGTTCGAGCCCCGGGTAAGGCATGGATGTGTGTGTGGTTTTTCTGCTGAGGTCCTGCCATCCTCTCAGGCCTTCTACTATGGCATATAAACTGACAGGCTCCTGTCAGACCTCTGTGGCAAGCAGCTGCTTGAGGGGGTATTTTTTTTATATTATATAAAGAAACGACAGCTCCCCACTTAGCGATTTCGAAATTTTTGCGATGCCATTCGTTTGTACCACGTTTGTACCGGGTTGTACCGCAAAAATTTTCGTTTGTGCCGCATTTATTAAAAAGTTATTCGACTTTTAAAATGGGGGGCTGAAGAAACGACACCCCCACCACCACCACCAAGCGATTTAGAAATTTTTTTCGTTTGTTCTGTTATCCCAAAAAAGTGCAAGATTTGTTGTTAATAGAGATAATTTTGGCTCAAATTCGGCCGAACTAATTAGATAATTAGCTGGAAACACTTGTGAATTTGTTGGTTATTTAGCGTGTCCAGTCTGTCCAAAAGCAGGAATTGAAAATAAATATTAATTAATTTATTTTCCTTTGTTGTAGCACCATTTAGGATATTTACTCCATCTCTCAACTAGGGAGAAGCAAGAGGGCGCTGTCAATGTAAACTTCTTAACCGCCACACTTTACCACTTGAACAGGAAGTTTCGAGATGAAACTTTATAATATTAATATAAATTTGTTCCGCTTTCCAAATTTTTCGCCCTCAAAAGGAGGAAATTTAAATTATTGTAAAGGTTGGCAAATACGAAGAGTCTTATTTCATTAGTACTTATCTTTCCGAAAATCAGTTAAATAAATCATAAAATCTCTCTCAAGCAGCTACTTGCCACAGAGGTCTGACAAGAGCCTGTCAGACATAACAAAAAAGTTTATTTGTATTAGTTGACAACCAAAAAAACTATCGATTAGTTTTTCAAAAACATCGAAGACTATCGATTGTAAAAACACTTCGATAATTCGCATCACTGTTTAGGACTGCCAGATCTTGGCGACGGGATGTCCGACGTTCTCATTCAAATACTGTCCTTCCGCTCCCATGGGACCGTCATTTGGGTATACGCTCCAAGATGAAAGGAGCAACGGCGGAAAGAGACCGATCACCAACGATCAGGGGCAACTTCCGCTCCCATGGGACCGTCATTTGGGTATACGCTCCAAGATGAAAGGAGCCACGGCGGAAAGAGACCGATCACCAACGATCAGGGGCAACTTCCGCTCCCATGGGACCGTCATTTGGGTATACGCTCCAAGATGAAAGGAGCCACGGCGGAAAGAGACCGATCACCAACGATCAGGGGCAACTTCGGCTCCCATGGGACCGTCATTTGGGTATACGCTCCAAGATGAAAGGAGCCACGGCGGAAAGAGACCGATCACCAATGATCAGGGGCAACTTCTGCTCCCATGGGACCGTCATTTGGGTATACGCTCCAAGATGAAAGGAGCCACGGCGGAAAGAGACCGATCACCAACGATCAGGGGCAACTTCCGCTCCCATGGGACCGTCATTTTGGTATACGCTCCAAGATGAAAGGAGCCACGGCGGAAAGAGACCGATCACCAACGATCAGGGGCAACTTCCGCTCCCATGGGACCGTCATTTGGGTATACGCTCCAAGATGAAAGGAGCCACGGCGGAAAGAGACCGATCACCAACGATCAGGGGCAACTTCCGCTCCCATGGGACCGTCATTTGGGTATACGCTCCAAGATGAAAGGAGCCACGGCGGAAAGAGACCGATCACCAACGATCAGGGGCAACTTCCGCTCCCATGGGACCGTCATTTGGGTATACGCTCCAAGATGAAAGGAGCCACGGCGGAAAGAGACCGATCACCAACGATCAGGGGCAACTTCCGCTCCCATGGGACCGTCATTTGGGTATACGCTCCAAGATGAAAGGAGCCACGGCGGAAAGAGACCGATCACCAACGATCAGGGGCAATAAACCTGTTTTGCTAATTGCAGCAAGACATATCAGCCACAAACAGCGTTCGCCAGGTGTGTGAGAAAGCAGACAGTTTCATATAGAGAGTTACATTTCTGTACAGAGCAAGGTCAAATAAAAAAATATATATAAAATGATAAAAAAATTATATAATAGCAAGTAGCTGCTTGAGGGGATATTTATTTATTTTTTTTAATATAACATGAAAATTTGACAACTACCTTATTGACTTTTTTTAAATTTATTCCCTTATTATGACTATACTTAGCGTAATGCTTTGTTTTTTTTATACGTCTAACTACATTTTCATACACTTAACTCATTTTCCAAAAAAAAAAAACGAAATGACGATAACTGCAGAAAAAAAAAGCTGCCAAATGCAGTATATTTTAATGCCTATGCGTATAATGTTTGAAGATTAAAAATGAGAAATTGAATTATTTTCGAGTAATGAAGATGAATAACACTGTGATTGACTTTAACCAATCAGCGTAAATTTCTATATACTTACATTGTGATCGTTCAGTGACAATTAAAATGGTCGTTATTCTTCATAAATATATTAGATGCTATAGCTATTTACACACACTAAATTGTAATAGGCCAAATGTGAAAAATCTTTTTGGATGTGTCGAGATTGTGAACTAAATACAACAATACGAACTTTCTTAGGAAAATAGTGAAAAATCACTCAAAATCGAACGACCATTCGAGTTAGTCAAAAACCAGCCCTATCGTGTTAGTTGGGGACTGGGTGTAATAAATTGAATCTGAAATTAAAAGCAAAATGAAAAGCTTTGTGAAATGCACAAAATTTGTTTTAACACAACATGAATTATGATGAAAATAATAAAATTCGAAAAAATGATGCTTAGGCTGTGCATATGCCAGGTGAATTGTTAACATATTTTTATGATACAAATTATTAAGTGCATTGTAAGCTCATTTTCTTCGTATTACAATGATTATTTTTTTTTTCGCTACTTTATTTCTTTACAGTATAAATCACATTTCTCAGCAAAAAAGTGAATGAGATCAAGTTCACACAGTATACCAGGATTTGACATGATATCTTCTTTTCTCTTTGGAGCTGCTTCCGTTTACTTTCCAAATCATTGCAAATTTCCCATTGGTCAATTATACGTCTACAAATTGCTATGTAGTGACCAATTTCATTTACAGACTTTTGTTTTCCAGAGAAAGCTATTATACCTCGTAAACGACATACCTTATCGCGTAATTCGAGTACCTATGGAATTTCGACTGCTGACACCGTAATGTCTTGCACTATGTCATTTTCACGTGAGCCAGAATCATGATTGATCAATTCCACAAAGAAATGCTTATCTGACATAGTGAAATTTATAGATTTTTTTTTTCATTACAAACAAGTGCCATCGTTCAAATTCTGTAAGCACACGTTTTCATACGATTGCAAGTATAATTTAACCTTTCCCTGCAAAAGTTTCCAAATTAGAATTTTCCACTATGATGGAGATTACGGTGCGGTTAAATGATTGATTTGAAGGACAACCGTTTTTACTGCAAGCTTTTACCCCTTCGGACCAGTGCGGTTCGAAGGAAAGGGTAGAAGCGAAATCCGAAAGATTTTTTGCCATTGGGCAGGTTTGGGACTGCTTTATTTATTGTGTGTCACATGAAATTGTGACACACTGACAGTTGTGTGTCACACTGCTGACATTGTGTGTCACATGGAATTGTGTCTCCCTTCAGAAACAAAAGACAAAATTTTAACTGCAACAGCCAACTTTGTTTCAGCTAACCTGAAGTTGCTTTCTTCAATAACTTGAAGATTTAAATTGTTCTATGATATTTCGATATATATGAAATACTGTCAAAGTATTTTATATATATGAAACTTTCTATATTTCTCCTATCGAAACTTTCTAGTATGAAAACTAATGCTCAACTTTATTTCCTGAAGATAAACTATTAGCTTTGCAGGTCAAATGTAAGAACTCTATATCTGTGTTTTGCGAGATGAACATGATGATGAATAAATACTCTCAACTGCTAAAACATTTCCAAGTTATACAGGTCGCACTCGTATTCTTGGATATCTTAAATACCGTCTAATGACTTAGTCATTTTGTCCCAGGGGCATCACACCACAAGCCACAAGCCTTCTACAATAGCTGGTAAAAAGTTACCAGCTATTGTAGAATAACTTTTCAACAAATGCGGTACAAACGAAAATTTTTGCTGTACAATCCGGTACAAACGTAGTACTGTCGTTCAAAAAAGTATCCAAACACAATGGTTGATTACAGAATTCAGAAAAAATATCTGGAGCGTGTACAGCAACTGTACACGCTCCAGTTACCGTTCACAGCAAACTGGAGCGTGTGCAGTTACTGCACACGCTCCAGTTTGCTGTGAACGGTAACTGCACAAGCTCAATATTTCTGTGAGTGGGCCCACACGATCCAGGTTTTTGTGAGCTCACACGATCCAATGTGCTGTGAACATTAACCGCAACCGCTCCAGTTTGCTGTGAACGGTAACTGCACACGCTCAATATTTCTGTGAGTGGGGCCACACGATCCAGGTTTTTGTGAGCTCACACGATCCAATGTGCTGTGAACATTAACCGCAACCGCTCCAGTTTGCTGTGAACGGTAACTGCACACGCTCAATATTTCTGTGAGTGGGCCCACACGATCCAGGTTTTTGTGAGCTCACATGATCCAATGTGCTGTGAACATTAACCGCAACCGCTCCAGTTTGCTGTGAACGGTAACTGCACACGCTCCATATTCATTGCATTATATATTCATACGCATTATATATATTAAAAAGAGTATCCGAACACTATGGTTGATTACAGAATTCAGAAAAAACATCTGGCAACGATTTTTTTAGAAATTAGTGTCACGTGACACGAAGGTTGCCAGATCACTAATTTCTAAAAAAAAAATCGTTGCCAGATGTTTTTTCTGAATTCTGTAATCAACCATAGTGTTCGGATACTTTTTTGAGCGACTGTACAAACGAATGGCATCGGAAAATTTTCGAAATCGCTTGGTGTGGGGGCTGTCGTTACTTCAGCCCCCCATTTTGAAAGCCGAATAACTTTTTAACAAATGCAGTACAAACGAAAATTTTTGGATACAAACGTAGTACAAAGGAATGACATTGAAAAAATTTCGAAATCACTTGGTGGGGGTGGGGGTGGTTGTGGGGCTCCTGAAATGCACCTCGGCTAACCGTGGTTCTCTGTAGTGCATGCAAATCGTTTTAAAAATTCGGGGACGTATAAGAAAAATAAAACAAAAAATAATGCTACAAAGAAAACAACTCGGGACTTTCTATCGAAACAAGTTTAAAAATGTTCAGTTTTGTATTTACATATCACAAGAATGTTTATCTTATGTTTATATATATATTATGTATTTAACCCAATAAAACGTAATTTGGATTAACCGTGTTGTCAATTATCCGGGTTCTAGCGTCCCCAAATTTCTACGGATAATTGACGTATTACTGTAGTTATATTATGGTCGGATGTGTGGATGATTCCTTATTTGTAACTGCACTCATTAAAGAACGACTCGACATAAATATTTCTATCTTGAAACATGGATTTCAACCCCCCACTGGATATATTTTGCCCCTCACTGAAACAAATCTGCACCCCACCCACCCTCTCCTTCTTGTCTGCCTGCGCCCATGTCCATGCCTTATTTGCGGAGTTCGAAAACGAGTCCCTTTGATCCGTCATCAAGTGTTGTAACCGGCTGCCACCAATGCGGTCCGAAGGGGTAGAAGCGAAATCCGAAAGATTTTTTGCCATTGGGCCGTTTGGGACTGCTCGCGTTTGGCTACTGATCTAAGGGACCTGGGTTCGAGCCCCGGGTAAGGCATGGATGTGTGTGTGTCGTTTTTCTGCTGAGGTCCTGCCATCCTCTCAGACCTTCTACTATGGCATATAAACTGACAGGCTCCTGTCAGACCTCTGTGGCAAGCAGCTGCTTGAGGGGTATTTATTATTTTTTTTTATTTTATTTATTCTAATGAGAAATTACTGAAAGTAGGAAACAGAGAGGAATTGAAATAACTAAAACTTACGCGATAACGATAAGAAAATTATCACAAAATTTCAAAGTAGACTATGCCCTTTCCGAATGCACACTCATTTTCATTTGATTTCTTTGGGTGGGACAGGGGATGGGGTGTAAATGCTTATCTTCGAGCTTAAGCTTTCTTCACATATCAGGAAATCGGTGACTCACTAGGGTAGGGGAACCATAGGATACGGCCAAAGTAGGGATGACACGCCTTGAAGCAGCAGGTGGGGGAGGGTGCATTTAAGAATGAGAGGTAAGGAAAAGAGGTCAGTGTTCAATTGTCTTTGTTACATTTCATTTAGAGGGTAGAGGGCATTCTGGTGAAAGGGGTAAAATTTAAGAGAACGAAATATTTACTTTCGTAGTGTGCACAGACTTTTAAAGACTTCTTCATGGATTTTGATTGTACTGTGGCAGATCAGAAAGGAGTTGTAGAGGTAAGAAAGTTTTGTTCCTTCATTTAAGACAGTGTTTTGGAGTGTTATATAATGGTTGAGTTGGATGTTGCGTGTAACACAAGTATGACATCAGTATTGTATCATTGTGTGAGAAAACATTAAACCATTAAAACAAAACACTAGGCGAATTACACGTTCATGCTCGCGTGCCTTCAAGTACTCTATAAACCTAACTTTCTTTCTACCACATATACGAATTTATATACTGAATAATGGGAGCAGGCAGGGGGGTACAGTCGCTCAAAAAAATATCCGAACACTATGGTTGATTACAGAATTCACAAAAAATATCTTGCAACGATTTTTTTTAGAAATTAGTGATCTGGCAACCTTCGTGTCACGTGATTACAGAATTCAGAAAAAATATCTGGATCGTGTACAGCAACTGTACACGCTCCAGTTACCGTTCAGAGCAAACTGGAGCGTGTGCAGTTACTGCACACGCTCCAGTTTGCTGTGAACGGTAACTGCACACGCTCAATATTTCCGTGAGTGAGCCCACACGATCTAGTATCAAAATAGTATGACCACCTACAGTCGCTCAAAAAAGTATCCGAACACTGTGGTTGATTACAGAATTCAGAAAAAATATCTGGCAACGATTTTTTTAGAAATTAGTGATCTGGCAACCTTCGTGTCACGTGATTACAGAATTCAGGAAAAATGTCTGGAGCGTGTACAGCAACTGTACACGCTCCAGTTACCGTTCACAGCAAACTGGAGCGTGTGCAGTTACTGCACACGCTCCAGTTTGCTGTGAACGGTAACTGCACACGCTCAATATTTCCGTGAGTGGGCCCACACGATTCAGGTCTTTGTGAGCTCACACGATCCAATGTGCTGTGAACATTAACCGCAACCGCTCCAGTTTGCTGTGAACGGTAACTGCACACGCTCCATATTCATTGCATTATATATTCATGCGCATTATATATATTAAAAAGAGTATCCGAACACTATGGTGGATTACAGAATTCATAAAAAATATCTAGCATATCTACGATTTTTTTTAGAAATTAGTGATCTGGCAACCTTCGTGTACGTACACGAAGGTTGTAATCAAATTCTGTAATCAACCATAGTGTTCGGATATTTTTTTGAGCGACTGTACATTGAAAGTTTTATTTATACATAATCTCAAATTTCAGTTCAGCAGTAATAATAAGCATTAATGTAAATATATAGAAATTTGAGATTATGTATAAATAAAACTTTCAATGTACAGTCGCTGAAAAAAATATCCGAACACTATGGTTGATTACAGAATTTGATTACAACCTAAAGGTTGTCAGATCACTAATTCCTAAAAATGTTTATTTTTAATTCTGTAATCAACCATAGTGTTCAGATACTTTTTTGAGCGACTGTAAGTCTCCCCCCCCCCCCGAAATATTAATCGAAAAATTAATTTGTGTGTAATTAATATTAAGGTGTACAAAAAAATTAATGCTTTTTTTTAAGAAATGTAAATCTTGGATGGTTGTTATTTTTTTTACGTTTTCTTTTGTTGCCAGAAGTATTTCATTTATTTTTATTCATTATTATGAAAAGCAACATTTTAAGCGTATTTTCAATAATAAGTTCCTTTTTTTCGTTTTGCTCTCTGACATCCGTAGTTGTATTATGGTATGATGTATGAATGATTTCCTTATTTGGGGTGTTAAGCCGTTCCTAAGTGTTCAGGAGAGCCAAAACTTGTGCACATTAAAGAGCACGTTGGATCGCCTTCCATCTGTCTCCTAACAGTCATCCAGCAGATCCTCTTTCCACAATCTTCTCTGAGCCCTTGGGTCCTTGTGACCTGGTCATTGAAGGTGGTGCAAAGAAAAAAATGTCGCTCAGATGTGAAACAACCCAGCCTTAAAGAAATACAATCTTGACTTTTTAGTTTTCTTTTGTTTTCGAAAGCATATCATTTATTTTTGTATATTAATATGAAAAAACATTTTTTTACATGTATTTTCAAAAATAAGTTTTCCTTTATTTTGTTTTGTTTTCGGGCATCGATACAATATACATAAGCCAGGATCTAGAAAAAAAATTAAAGTTTGGTGGAGCGAATGACTCTACCGAGCGGTAAAAAATAATAAAGGAAGTGGGTTTATTGCAGTATAACAATTTTTCCCTCGGTTTCAGAGGTCCCCATTAAATTTCTTTAAAAGATACATGAAATAAAATACGTGTTTTTTTTTTTAATTTCCATTACACTTATTACTAGTATTCTCAAACGGAGGTCCAAGGCCACCTTGTCACGCCCCACTCCAAGATATATATATATAGATGATTGCCTCCTTCACAACCGCGCCCTTTAATCCATTATGAATGGCTAGACCGAAATATTCCTGCTTTGAACTACATGCCTGAAACTACAGGCATATACTCTTAGGTATATAAAGTATTATTCTGTTTATTCAAGATGTATAATGAATTTTTATGTTTGTCAAACCTTCAAGCTAAGCTTGATGGATGAATCCACATGGGCAGGATAATCCGCACTATGGATAATCCGGTGTTTGCTCTATCTCTTAAAAAAACATTACGATACCTACAGACAGAAGACCAAATGAAGACACTAGCTGGGTCTTTGTAAACGAGCTAAAAGGAACATTTTTATTCCAAGCCAGAGTCAAGTAAATTGTTTTGGTTCCACTATTAAGAATTCGGCGTGTGGCATCAGCAGACAATAATAGCAGAGAAAAGCATAACTCTATTTCCTGTTTTGTCCCCAAAGCTAAATGAGGCCTCTGTGATAAAGAGTGAATTTCTATTCTTGGACGAAAATTAAAAAGTTTTTGTAGTCTGAAATAAAAAGGAAAAAGAATCCAGACTTTATAATAATTATATTGCCAGGAAAGCGTTGCATGGAGAATGGTATTTTACATTGGTATTCAAATGTTAAATTACAGCACCATGTTAGGTCAATGAATCGAAGTTCTCTCTAAAATATGGTTTTTAGGGAAAAACGGGACTGAAGATAATGATCTCAAACAAATAAATATAAATCTCGGTTTTCAGTAATATATTTTCAGTAATTAAAGAATTATAGGAAGCTTAAATATCACGAATGTCTATGAATTTAATTAAAAACTTAAAATAATAAATGTTTTTTCATATTATTTAAAAAATAAGTATGTGAAATTCTTCTCATATTTGTGAATTTTGTAGGATTCGTATTTCTGTTGTTAACTATTCCAGCTTCTAAGACTTTAAATATACAGTGAATATTTTCTAAAATAACGATTTATGTGGAATTAACCCTATTTCCAACGCACATATGGTTTAACCAAATTCTATAAAAAACAAAAACAAATTTGGACTGAATAAAATATCACAAATTATATATCAAATATTACTTAAAGTGTAAGTGTAGCAGATTTTGGCTTGAGTAGGGTTTCCCAATTGCTAAAATATTCCACAGAACAGGAAAGGTTAAAATGATAATTCTACACAGAATAAGATTTTATTGTTTTTTTTTTTTCAGTCTATTTTTAGTGTCGGACATAAAATATGGGGCTAAAGTAAAATGAAAAAAAAAGACAACTTTTTGGATTTGAAAGCAGGTAGACAAGTTTGAGATTTCATATAAGACGACCGGATTTTCGAGGGGGAGGGGGTGCTTGGGCTGGGTTGTTTTTCCTATGAGCGCCACTTTTTGCACACAGTGGTCTAAATGGCCAAGTCACATGGACCCCGAGGTCTCAGAGAAGGTTGGGGGAGGGGACTCATTATAACAGCTGTTGGGAGACAGATGGTAGTCTCCCGTCAAGGCCATTCAGCGTGTTCTTTAACGTGCACAGGGTATGGCTTTAGCATAATGAAAATAATACCCCCTCAAGCAGCTGCTTGCCATAGAGGTTTGACAGTAGCCTGTCAGTTTATATGCCATAGTAGAAGGTCTGAGAGGATGGCAGGACCTCAACAGAGAAACGACACATACATCCATGCATTACCCGGGGTTCGAACCCAGGTCCCTTAGATCAATAGCAACGCACGCTAACTACTCGGCCATGGGACGGCTATACTCATTTATTTCAAAAAGGAACTTTTCTTATATAATATTAATGGAAAACTATTATTTTTAATTAAAATTAGGAATAATTATACAAGAAATTAAAAGTAAAGAACATAATTAGATAAAACTGAAACGCATTTTAATTGAAAATAACATCGACTTCACGTACAAATACCACTAATTAAGCATTGTTACAAACATCGGTACTTTTGTCAAGAGCCAAAGAAAAATAAAAAAGTTAATTTCTATTTTGGCAGCAAGTTCATCGCCACACCAGACTACAATTTTGTGGGATATTTATCATCATTATGGAATCATCATCATTTTTTCTCTCTAGACAGAACGTACATCAGAATAATTTCTATAATAATTTAAAATTTTATCACTACTAACAAAACTTGCACTCACAATAGCATCGGAGTCTTGAGACCTTTGATTAAACAATTTTTTTTTTTGCGTGTTTAATGCAGCCTTAAATTTCTCAAATGCTTCTTTTCTATGTTGGCCTTGATAACTTTCATAACTAGAATGTTTACTGATATAATGTCTATTTGAGTGAGAGCTGAACTCTTTAATCCGCAAAAGCCTGCTTCTACGACGATGACATACATATATTTGATGGTGGGACGACCCCTCCCCCCATTCTTTGTGTGCATCCATGACTCAATATATTTTTCAGTATTATAGGGAGGTACAAGTCTGCGGATCCCCCCCTTCCCCCGTATCTCTATGTGTTTCTACGGCCCTATCAACATTAAGCGCGAAGACACATCTTTTTTCACTCACGCGAAGACGTTGATTTGCATGCATGGAATGTTTGTGCCGTCTGGCCGGCCTTCAATGTAGGCCTATCTACCTCGCTATTCACAAACTGGTAGTATCTTCGCATGCTGAAGGGCAATTCGTATCAAGAGTGTATCTGAAGGTCAAAGGTCACTTAATGTAGAGTCACTTTTTCCAAACACCAAACAAAGTGATAAAACTATTTCACCGAGTTTCATAACTTGTTTTGTTGTCAAACGAATAATGTTTTCCTCAATGTGCTAAACCAGCCAAGGAATTAACGGAAGTTAAGATTGACATAAAATCAATGCTTTATTTTTTGGCAATGGATTTTCTTTTATTTTTGATTAGAAAGTTATGGTTAGAAAGTTGGTGCCACTTCCACAATCCGATCTAACTTAAGAATAGAGTATTTCCTATTCTTCATCCTATTCTTCATTCGAAGTGTGAGAATCATTTTTAAATCAATGATGGCCAGATGTTTGGGGATCGAGATCTATTCTTCCATCTGTGCTGTCAATAACAGAACTGCGAAGAAAAGATTACCTCCACTTAACAAGAAATCAACTCGTGAAATTCCTGTTAAAACATTGGAGATCAAGGAGAACTATGAAGTGATCATAATTTCCGAACAGGTAAGGAAACAAATAAGATATGCCGATTGCTTTCGTTTTTAATCAGAAACGAGTCTCACAAATGGTCCGTTGCCTACAGGAATCCTCAAAACTCCCCGCCCTGCCCATAGTCAGTAGGGGACACCGTTGTGCTTCGAAAGGCCGCCGTCCGTCGGATGGGACGTTAAGCTGTGGCCCCGTATGCCGGAGAGCCATACCTCGTGCACGTTAAAGAACACGCTGGATGGCCTTGACGGGAGGCTACCATCTGTCTCCCAACAGCTGTTCCAGTGGGTCCCCTCCCCCAACCTTCTCTGAGCCGTCGGGGTTCTTATTATCTAGCCATTTAGCCCATGGTGCGCAAAAAAGTACCGCTCAGATGTAAAACAACCCAACCCAAGCCTACAGGAAATCTACCGTGATACAACCATTGCTATAGCTCGTTTTTAAAAATAACTAGAAGGTATATTAGAATGTTCGTTTTCAGAAGAAATGTTGGAATGTTCGTTTTCAGAGAAAATGAAGCTTTTCATTTTCCGAATTTTGCACCATTTAACAGTAGTAATTCGTACAGTGATTAGTCGGATGATTGAGAAATGTAAATAATAATATTATTATTCCTATAAAAAACAAAAAAGCATACATAATTTATCCCTTAAAATGAAAAAGCTGGATTTTCTTATCCCCTATGGTTAAGGACAAAGCATCCAGTGTATGTAAAATAAAATACTTTATTTATTATTAGTATAATGAAATATTACTGAAAATTTTAAAATTAAGTACTAAATTTATAAAAGTAAGGAGTAACTGGTCGAATTTCAACCGATTTTCTGCTGAGGTCTCGCCATCCTCACAGACCTTCTACTACGGCGTATAAACTGACAGGCTCCTGTCAGATCTCTGTGGCAAGCAGCTACTTGAGGGGATATTTATTATATTATAAAATGATTAGGGATGGATCTGTTTTTTTTTCTTTATCATCATCCAAAAGCAAACGTTCTGGTGATATGTCCCTCTGTTTTCCTTGGTGTTGAAAGTTCATGGGTATTTGTTTTCCATTATGGCCAACTTGGCGTTAAGGCTTAGATACCTCCATTTGTGCCCGAAAGTTCTTTTTGATTTGAGTGGTTATCCGTCTTAGGAATATTTGCATAGTTATTAAGACTTTTCATAAGTTGCCATCCAAATGTAAGTTTTTTTTCCGCCTTTCAAGGTTCTTTTCTTAAAGTGTAAGCTAATTTTTTTTACAAATGAGCACCCTATAGTCTTTCTTTGAGCTCAGGTCGTTTACAAAGAAAGTATCAAAGAAAGATTTCAAGGGAAGTTTTGGGGCGAAGTTGCTAAGATGTTCGAAGATTCCATTGATAGTTCATTTTGAATTACTTCTTTTATTTTCTGAAGTTTCTATCTTTCCATATGTGCGCTGGTCGCCAAGTTGTTATTACTGCAGACAAATTTCTAGGTAATATAATTTATGACAAAACTCAGGTGCTCCGCAATTCAGAGACTGCACTACATCTATAGGGAGGTACCACGTTTACCACTATCGACCGTTAAGGCTGAACAGTACTATAGAAGTAAAGTCCAGCACTCGCCAAAACCTAACTATAATCTTCTTCCTGGGTCGCCACAAACAAGGATATCGAGAATCCAAGTGTGTGGGTGTGTTCAACTGGAGTTCATGGAATTTTATTAGGGATGGAGGAGAAAGTAGATGTTTATATGGGACCAGAGATATTTGAGGCCAGTTGCGTCGGGACTCGGCAGAAAATAATTTACCTGTCAGCCGCTCGGTTATATTACATCTATGCAGAGGCGTACCTAGAAATTTCTAATGGGATATGTTTAAGTGCGATGCTGAGGGTTTTGGTATGCTTCAGTCTATAATTTTCGAGGATTGTCTTACAAATTATATATAGTTTAAGCTCTCAAGGTGGGGATGAAGGGGGAGGGCTTGTAACTCATAATTTTTTTTTCATATCCTGCTGTAAATCGTAATGTGTTTATGTCTATTCTGTAATTATCGTATCAATTTATAAATAGAGTCAGATTCCAATGTATTGAGGCTTAGAATTCCATAATTGAAGGACTTGCAGCAATAACGAGTCAGCTCTACTTTCTGCCAATTTTGAGTAAACAAAAAAGTACCATTTAAAATTAATTTTCAAACATGTTATAAATTGATAGACATCCAATATTGTCTGTAAATAAACTTTTTGGCTGAATAATAAACCTATACCTCTTTTTGACTTCACCATAAATGAAATTTGAATGTTGGTTAAAAATGAGTAACTGTTGGAGCTGACTCCTTTTTGCTGCAAGCCCCTCAATTGTTCCCTTAATCCCCTTCGTGAAGTTTTATTTTCGATGTTATTTCATTTGAGTAAAAAGGTGATGTATATTCGAACAGTCCATTGTTCTAGATTTCTTTTTCTTTAACGATGAGCGTTGTACTTATTTAAGTTTTCTGCGTCATAAAAGAATTCAATAAAATTGGTTATCCCTGATTCTAATTTCACCTTTATGGAAAATGATGCTCTTCCCCATAAGGCAATTCATGTGATCGACAATATCCTAGAAAGCGAAGATATTCATAGGATGAAGCTGGTAATCCGATCCCAGGATTTGAATCTAATTGAACATGTATGTATGCAGGGGCGTAGCCATGGGGGGGGGATGGGGAGAGGGTCCCCCCAAAGTAACTCGGAGTTGGCAAAACGAAGTGACTTCGTAAAATCTAGGTGAGTTGTGAAAATTTGTAATTTTTCTTTGGAAAATTAAGGGGAGTTGTCAAAATAGAGGCAACTTGGCAAATCTAAGGCAGTTTGGAAAATTGGGAGACGGCAAAATTTAGAGCAGTTGGCAAAATTCAAAGCCACTTAATAAAATACAAGTGAGTTGGCAAAATTGGAATAACTTGGCAAAATCTTAGGGAGTTGGCAAAATTCGGAGTGACTTGGCAAAATCTTGGGAAGTGGACAAAATTCGGAGTAACTTGGCAAAATCTTGGGAAGTGGACAAAATTCGGAGTAACTTGGCAAAATCTTGGGGAGTTGGCAAAATTCGGAATGACTTGACAAAATCTTGGGGAGTTGATAAAATTCGGAGTGACTTGGCAAAATCGTGGGGAGTTGGCAACATTCAGGTGAGATGTAAAAATTAGGATTTTGCTCTGTAAAATTATGGCGAGTTGGCAAATCTTTGGTGGGTTGGCGAAATCTAGGGACAGTTGGCAAAATTCGGAGTGACTTGGCAAAATCGTGGGGAGTTGGCAAAATTCAGGTGAGATGTGAAAATTCGGATATTTTTCTGTAAAATTATGGAGAGTTGGCAAAATCTAGGGGCAGTTGGCAAAAACTAGGGGCAGTTGGCAAAATCTAGGGGTAGTTAGAAAAACTAGGGGCAGTTGGCAAAATTCAGAGTGACTTGGCAAAATCGTGGAAAGTTGACAAAATTCAGGTGAGCTGTAAAAATTGCAATCTTTTTTCTGTAAAATTATGGCATGTTGGCAAAATCGAGGCAACTTCCCAATATCTAAGAGAGTTGATAAATATTGGGCAAAATTCAGAGTGACTTTGCAAAAATCAGGTGTGATGTAAAATTGGGATTTTTTTCTGTAAAATTGTGGCGAGATGGCAAAATCGAGGAAACTTGGCAAAATCTAGGGCAGTTGGCAAATTTCGAATCCATTTGGTAAAATACGGGCGATTTGTGAAAATTGGGATTGTTTTTGTGAAATTAAGGAGAGTTGACAAAATCGAGAAAACTTGGCAAATCTAGGAAAGTTGGCAAAACTGTAAACCACTTGGCAAAATACAGGTAGGTTGTAAAAATTGTGATTGGTTTTGTGAAATTAAGGAAAATTGGAAAAACCAAGAACTCTTGGCAAAATCTATGGGAGTTGGCCGAATTCGAAGCCCCTTGGTAAAATACAGGGGAGTTTTGAAAATTGTGCCTTACTTGTGCAATTAAGAGCAATAAAATTTAATCACTATAAAATTCGAAGTGACAGCCAATTCAGGGAAGATGTAAAAATTGCGTTTTTTTTTATAAACTTACGGCGAGTTGGCAAAATCTACAGTAGTAGGAAAAATTCGAATCCACTTGGTAAAATATTGGCGAGTTGTGAAAATTGAGATTTGTTTTGTGAAATGAAGGAGTGTTGGATAAATTGAAAAAACTTAAAAGAATTTAGGGCAGTTGGCAAAATTCAAATCCACTTGGAAAATACGGGCGAGTTGTGATAATTGGGATTGGGTTTGCGAAATTCAGGATAGTTGACCTAAAATCGAGAAAACTTGGCAAAATCTTGTGGAGTTTGAAAAATTTGAAGTGATTTAGCAATTTTAGGAGAGATGTAAAGATTAAGATTAATTTCGTAAAGTTAAAGAGAATTGGGCCCAAATCAAGCGAAAATTCACACTGACTTGCTATAATTCAGACGAGATGTAAATACTGCAATTATTATTTCTGTGAAATTATGGCTAGTTGGGAGAATTGGAAGTTAAATGGCAAATTACAAAGTACGGTTAGTTGGCAAATGGAAATTTACGGTTGGCAAATTACGGTTGGAAGTCAAATGACAAAAAATGAGAGTTGTGAAAATCGCTTCAAACCCCACCACCACCACGGAGCGAAAATCTAAGTAAGTTTGCTCAGTTGGCAAAATTTTGAATTTCGAGTTTTCCAGTTTGAAAACTTTTGATTTTCCCTCACTCAACCATAGTCCTTCGTCACGCCCTTGCATGTATGAGACGTCCTGGATACACGAATTGTAAGACTTCAGCCACCTCCCAAAAACTTCCATGAAATGAAATCTGCTCCTTCCTTTGGAGAAGTTCGCTTTTTTTTGCCACAAAACTTCATCAACAGCATTGTCAATATTAAGGAAATGCGTTACATCAATCGTACGGATGTTAGGGTGTGTAAACGGCTATATCCCTTAATTTCAGCATCTCCATTACGAGAACTCATGCACGAGAGTACATGCATCACTCAAGCATAATGCATGATTTCGTCAATATCCCATTTGCTTTCTGTCCCTCCTAATTCTTGAGTCATGTCGTCAGGGCAGGCTAACAATTTTGTCGCCCTGAGCGAACTTTACTCTGCCGCTCCTTTATACAAGTCTGATCTTAGATATTAATGATTAATTTAGCTAAATTTGATGTCATTTTTAAAATTAATTAAAAATCATCTGTTGAAATATAGGTCATACTCCAGTGAAAATTACTGCAGATATGATCGCTACTTTGCAAATTTGTCGCTCCAAGAAAATGCTGCCCGGCGCAATCGCACAGGTCGCCCGCCCCTGCGTGTCACAATACCTTCACGTATTTACATTTTTGTCGAAAAACATTTTGAGTTTTGTACACATCCTTCCATTGTCCTTTAATTTTGTAGAACCATTGTATATTCAGTAAAATTATTATCTTTTGTAGATATAACTACATTTCTCAGATTTCCTCTATTGCGATGATTCAGCCACACCCCAGCTTCAAAAGTCAATGCTTCAATGCAAGCAGTAATTATCATGCTTCCATATTTTGTAATTTCAGTCTCAATTACTTCAGATGTCCAGGTAATCAGCATTTATATATATCAAATGTTATGTATTGTTGTTTATGTATTCAGTTACATTTTTTAGAGCATGCAGATTTTCGTAACTTTTGAAATTTCGGGTCTTCCTACAATTAAGAGAAGAAAAAATTAACACGAAGCACAAAGGAAGACCAATAAAAACACAATTACGTTTATAGGACATATTTTTTATTTTTCCCCATTTCGTTTGTTTATTTTCCTTAAGATTTCTTGTATTGTTTTTTGTTTTGCATTTTTCAATCTTCTGAATTTATTTCTTGGTCGAATGTGAATTGCGAGCTGCCGTTTGCATAATCCTCATGTAAACCAATTAAGAGTGTTGACTAAAATATATTAAGGAGTACAGATTAATAGTCGTGTAACTCGAAAATCTCTTTGATTAAAGACGATAAATGCAATTATATCCAAGCCATATTACACAAGAAATTTTCCTAAAATTACACTTTTAAATATTACGACAGGGAATGTAGCAACCAAAGGAATCAAGTTGACTGTCGTGTGTGAGGAAGGAAACAAACTAAAAATTTTAGGACAAACAGCCACTGATAAATTATATGCAATTAATACTAATAATCTCTAAAAATAATCAAAACTCTCTCAAGCATCTTCTTGCCATAGAGGTCTGACAGGATCCTGTCCGTTTTCTATGCCACAGAGATGTGTGAGGAAGGTGAGACCTCAGCAGAAATGCAACAAAAACATCCATGCTTTATTTGGGGCTCGAACCCAGGTTCCTTTTGTATTTTCAAAATATTGGTCAATTTTCCTTGCATCTTCGTGGTCTCCCATCCATTTGAATCATTCGATGCCTTGGAGGTAGGTAGGAAACAGAACGGTTTTAAGAGATAATTGAAAATCTCTTTTTTAGTTGGTATAATGAAGCATAATTCGCATTTTCAAAGGTAGTTTTAATTTATATCATTAGAGATCACTAAATATCCAAACAGCATAACTTAATTTAACGAATGTTAAAAGTTTTGCTCTTTGGATATTTAGTAATCTTGGCTGTAGATTCTGTAATGGTTATATATTTAATAATAATATACTACACTGTTCATTTTCCCCCATCATACATTAAAAAATATAAATAAATAACCCCTCAAGCAGCTACTTGTACAGAGGTCTGACAGGAGTCTGTCAGTTTATATGCCATAGTAGAAGGTTCATGAAGATGGCGGGACCTCAGCAGAAAAGCAACATGAACATCCATAATTAAAACTTTTAAGGAGTAAAAAAGTAGGCAAAGGGAGAACTTCATTCTCTTTGAAAATGAGATTCCCATATGCGCCAGAGGCGATATGGGTTCTTCTAGTTATTTTACACTTTTAGTACCTTTTACAGGGGAAATTCGAACTACTGTATAATTGAAAAAATAAACCATTAGTATTTTATTAGTACCTGTAATGTGCAAAAAAAGTTTTTCATTTATCTCTTCAAGCAGAAAAGTTGCATTTTACCAACGGGATAAATCATTACTATTAGCGTAAACCACTTGATCAATACACTCTATGACCAAAAATTTAAATTTCTAGCAAAAACAGATCGTTTGGAATATTTATTTAAAGATTTGGTATTTTCCAGTTTTTCCCTCCGCTAGAGGTCGCTTTTCGAGTTTTTGTTTGCCGCCTTTAGCATTGTCTAACACTGGAAATTCCAACTAATTAGGATTCGAAAAATGTAAATATTAATATTTTTGTGGAAAAAAATTACGCTGACATACGGGATTCCAACCCGCATCTCTCCAGAAACATGTCGGAGTATTCTAACCTGTTGAACTAATGCCGGATTTTTTTCACTAGAAACATGTATTGATTTATAGACGTTTAAACGTCTACGGGTAACGCTGAGATTATCAAATATTGTCTAAATCATTAATATTTTGTTAGTGCTTGTAAAACAAAAAAAAAAAATAGATTGTTTCATTTATATCTTAAAAAAGTTTCATTTTCGCACCCTGCTTTTAGCTAAGAGGACAAAGTCATGTTGCCATTGCAAACCTTCTGACCATAACACTCTCCTACCAAAATTTCAGATTTCCAGTGTAAATAGTTTGTAATAATCGTTTGAAAGTTTAGTATTTTCCATCTTTTCCCGTTCCTAGAGGGCTCAAATAAAGCTATTGAAAATTTTCAAAATTTCGAATTGCAATATTTGTTCGACACCTGTCCAACCCAAAAAGAATTTTTCACTTAGCTCTAAAAGTAAAAAAATTTATTGTCTCTAGACGGACAGACAGGTGGAAAGACAGATGGACAGGCAACAGTTAAAGAGAGACCGACAGAAAACAGTTACTGAGAGACCGACAGACAGACGAACAAATATTGGCATAAGCAGATGATAAAGTGAAAACATTAGCTCGTTTTTCAAACAACCTTAAAAGAAATTATTTGTTGGTTTTCAGTTAGCTCGTTTCACTTTTGCAGCCGATTGTAGGTCTTCTGATGGAATTTCTCAAAAAAAAAAATTCATCAATTTTTTTCTTTGAATGAAAATTTTACACCCAAATGCAGCGCAGTGAGGCATTCATAAAATATAACAGCTTTTATAGACAAAAAAAGTGGTAAAAATATTTAAAACTATAACAACTAAGAAGTTTTAACTTGGTACATACACTAACTCATAGGCTTTCGTCTCACGGTAGGACAAAACATGGCGCCCATAAACCACGTAACTCGATCAACCAATGGCAGTGAATCACCGAGATGGCCAGTCTCTAAGTTTGCTGCAGACAACTTAATCACACAACTATCAGCACTGACCATACAATTTACACTGATGGATCTCATATTCCACACACCACCTCTGGCTCTGCTGTTTTTTACACCCCTTCCACCAAATTCTCTTATGTTATAAAATTAAATCATGCTGAAAATAGCACCTCTTCAGAGCTAGCAGCAATACATATGGCATTAGGCTGGGCCACCCACCTCAATAAACAACACATTAACACAATCACAGACTCAAGGCCTGCATTACAACTCATTAACACACTAACAGAAGATCCATCAGAGAACAATTCCCTTTTCCACATACAAAACATTGCACACAACATTATAGACAAGGGAAACACCCTAACATTTTACTGGATTCCCTCCCATTGCAACATCACCCATAATGAGACTGTTGACTCACTTGCTAAACAAGGCCTCACACTCACAACCCCAAATTACCACACTGTCACTACATGCAAAAATCACATAAGAGAATACAGAAATTTTTTTTATCACACATGGACCCAGAATTGGGTACAACACACTACAGATAAAAACACATTCAGAGCCACAATAGCACCCTCTCCAAACACACTACATCTTAACTACCTATCCAGAAGGGCCCAAACAGCAATACGCAGACTCTGAACTGGCAGAGCGAACATCAACAAAGACTTATTTATGATTAGAAAAATACATTCTGCACTCTGCCCAAACTGCCAAGTGATAGAGGATATCCCCCACTACCTACTACACTGTCAAATATACAACACACAAAGACACACCCTCTATCACAAACTTGCTACACTTGGAGTCACCACATTCACCTTACAGACCATCCTAAACCCCACCCATACAAAGGCAAAATCACATTTCAGGGCCCTGGCCCATTTCATACAAAGTACTGGCAAAATCCTTTAACCTTCCAACTTCCTGCAGACTCTCCATCTCAATATGTGAAATATGACTCCCCACCCTGCAGACACCTCCTACTCAAAAGATCCATTGGACACCAAAAGATCCAGATGCCAAAAAGATCCAAAGGGACAAAAAAGATCCATTACAGGGACAAAAAAGAAACATTTTGGACACATTATTGCACAACCTTATTTCCCTAGTGCAATTGTATTGATGTTTTCAAAAAAATATATATATACATAATTATACTCTGTAATAATAGACTACAACTTCCAAAGTACCCTTTTTCAAAAATGATTACTAGTGGTGGCAAACCATCTGCCTGACCAATTTTCATCACTTCAATTTTCTCTCTGTTTATAACCAAACCTACTATACTACCAGTCTCATCAACAGCTCGAATGAAAGAGTTCATCTCATGAACATCATTTGCCAAAAGAGCTAAATCATCAGTATATTCTAAATCAGAAATTTTAAGATCTGCAGACCATTTTAGGCCATCTTTAATTGTAAGAGATTAGGGGCGATTTTGAATATTTACCTTGCACCCTTCTTACCAACTTCCGGCCAACATGGGCCACAGAGTGATCACACACGCCACAATTTTCACTCCCAGAAGAATTTTACTCCAAATCTCTCCCCTCTCCAAACCCCTTGCCACAAAACTACGACGCAGACTTCCTTGGCACGAAACGTCAACCACCTCCTTCATTATTTGGCGGCCTGCGGCCAAAAGCCTATGGCCAATATGTAGGGTCTCTAGCACTTCACTGTACTGGTCCCTACTTTTTGACGCATACAAAAAAACTTTTTCTCGTGGACTAGATGAAAAAGGGGCCAAGGTCCCTTTTACAAAATGGTCCAGTTTTTAAAGAAGGATGTTAGACTCTAACTATACAGGACCTCTATTGGCTACTGATCAAAGGGACCTGGGTTCGAGCCGCGGGTAAATCATGGATGTTTATGTTGTCTTTCTGCTGACCCTCACCGACCTTCTAGTATAGCATAAAAACTGAGAAGCTCCTGTCAGACCTCTGTGACAAGCAGCTGCTTGAGGAGGTATTTATTTGGTTTTTTATTTCTTGTGTCCGTAAATAAAGTATCGAAATAGAAGGGTCCCTTAATTTATTATAAAATTTTCTCATTGAAACTTATATAATAGGCGATGTGCTATATCTTTTTTTTTGCTACAGGCAGAAAAATACCTTTTCATCTAAAAAATGGGACTTAAGATTTTGGTTAGTAAAAGAAACCAAATTTCCTTTGCAATATAACATTTTCCCCCTTGGTTTTAAAATCTTTAAAAGATTTGTTGGAGCTGGGACACAAGCTAAATAACGTTTTGTCTCCATTTCCTTTACTAGCATTCTCAAAGCGGTGGTGGTGAGGGGGGGAATGTTCCTCTCCCTCTCCTAAATCGACGCTAATTTCGATTTAGAATTTTTTGGGCCTCTTAAACTTACCATAGCTTGGGATCTCTTAAACTTGTCAGAACTTAGGGCCACAGGAGGTCAAAATCCAGCCCTGATCATAGGTATTCTAGCATATAACCCTGTTTCATAAAGTTGTCAGGACAAAGTTATTCTAAATACTAATGTCCTTCCTGTAGCAGCTGACAGCTACGATGTAAGTTAGCATGCTGCATCATTCTATTGCACCTTGTAGTTAGGGACAAGAAATGATCATCTTGAACTGTTGTTGCTCTGGGCCTACCATGACTCGTTCTTCCAATGCATATTTCAATGTCTTGAAAGCATATCCAGAGTTTGGAAAATACACTTTGCGACATATTCATGAATCTGGCAAACTATCTGTGTGACTGTCCTGCTTCCATTCGTCCAATGGTATAATTCCATTCGTCCTTTAACCGTAATCTAAATGGTTCTCCTTTGTACTTTGACAAAACTTCAATTAGAAACGCTCAATAAAACGGCTCTTAATCCGAAACCAGGAGCTCCCGTTACTGAAGCTGCTTTTTTCGGCATTTAATTTGCATATTGCAGTCTTTCGCATTGAGAAATGCAAATATAATTGCCGATAAATGTTTGTTATTTCACTCTAAATAGCCTTTGAACTTTCTTTAAATTCTAAAAAGGGTTTTTTGAGATATTTACAATTTTGTTCAATTTCTTTATATTCTAAAAAGGTTTTTTTGAGATATTTGCAATTTTGTTCAACGTCTTTCAGTTATGAACAGCATTATACTCAACACTGTTAGCGTTCAGAGCTACCTTAACCAGCCACCTAACTACTTTAACCTCTTGTATGGTAGCTAGGTACTCACTGGAAGGAGAGCTATGCACCATTCCCCTGTGATGATGCATAGAACCAGCCAGGCCTAGCACCTAATGTCCACCCCGCCTTCTCGTGGTGCAGCCCGTTAGTACCTTTCAAAAGAGATACTCTCTTGTGGAAGTGAACGAAAGGGGAGGGCTGCCAGATTAGTGTGGCCTACTGATCTGGACAACTATGGCTACTTTTCTTTTTTTTTCTACCCTGCTGAGGAGTGGTCAACCACACAGGGTCCTGGTGCTGACCATATAAACCCACTGGACTGGACAGATATATGGCTCTGAGCTTGGTTATGGATCCTGATTTTGATGCACTGGTGGGCTTCTGTGGCGGGAAAATCTTTCGCTGTGTTTTCTGTTTGTTTGTGGGTTGACAGCCCCAAGTGAATAGATTCACAGGATATGTTTATCAGCTGGTGGATAATCCTGAGCATAGGTCATCGCAGGCACCTGAACTCTTTGCTTCTATTGGCATCGTCAAATTATACATTGGAGGAAGTCTTCCAGTGTAGATGGCTTCAGCCTTTAGTGGTGGGGGAACGGGTCTTTGCCCCATGTCTGCGATTAGGGGGCTGTTTGATATTGTCGGCATTCCCTCTCTCAATAAACATAGTTTCTTTAAACATCCTACTAACCATTTTCTCTCCATAGGTAGTTGGAATGTGAGGACTCTGCACAGAGCTTTTTCTCTTGATGTCCTCACACAAGAATTCCACCATTATAATTTAGACATTCTCGGCTTGCAAGAGACCAGATGGACTGATA
This sequence comes from Ryuthela nishihirai, assembly GCA_038380435.1. NCBI lineage: Eukaryota > Metazoa > Arthropoda > Arachnida > Araneae > Heptathelidae > Ryuthela > Ryuthela nishihirai. The sequence continues at coordinate 5,926,366 of JAWZYU010000013.1, forward strand.
AAGGTCAGATTCTTAAAAATAATCTTAAATTTCTCTTTTCAGGGAGGAACGATAACAAACATCACCAAGGTGTGGGTCTGCTTCTCAGCAGACATGCTAGTGATGTTCTTCTAGGATACGAGTGCATTAATGAAAGGTTTCTTACAGCAAAATTTCAGACAACGTTAAAGACTTGAATGTTATCTGCTATTATGCCCCCACTGAGGATGCCGATGAGGATGAGAAGGATAGGTTTTACGGACAACTTCAGTATATTTTGAATTCTGTCAAGAAAGGAGATATCACCCTTGTTCTAGGTGACTTCAATGCCAAAGTTGGTACTGACTCTGACCTTTGGTGAGGGGTGATAGGCCCTTTTGGTATTGGTAGCTGCAATGGCAAAAGGCAACGTCTCCTACAGAGAAGTAAACTCAGTGGATTCAGAATAACTAACACTTATTACAAACACCGCGACATACATAAGTACACATGGGTCTCACCTGATGGGCTGCATAAGAATATGATTGATTATATATTAATTAATAGCAAATGGGCTAGTTCTGTTAGGAATACCAGGTCATTTAGGGGAGCTGAAATTGGATCTGACCATTACCTAGTTAAAAGTGTCTTGCAACTTAAACTTAAAAAGTGTTGTGCTAGGGTTAAAATTTTTACTTTTAATACTGAAGCTCTTAAAGACCCAGTTATAGCGAAAGCTTACCATGATAGGTTACTTAGTCATTATGACAGTAATGGTATGCTTACTACTGAAGTTGAGGAAGAATGGGATCATTTTAAACAGGCTTTTTTGGACACTAACAGTACTCTTTTAGGAAAAAAGGAGCAGAAGAGACAGAATTATCTGAGTGATAAGGCACTTGAGCTTATTTCGGAAAGAAAGAACTGCAGGAATGCCCTTAATCAATACCCTACTAGTCCTAATAGAAAGCATTACAGAGAACTTAATAAACGTGTAAAAGATCGGTTAGCTGCTGATAAGAATCTTTGGCTTGATGGTTTGGCTGACAAAGCCAAGGAAGCAGTTAGACAGCACAACAGCAGAGAGCTGCACCAGATAGTTAATGTTTTGTGTGGTAGAAAACGACAGGCATAAGAGGATTGAAGGATAAACAAGGTAAGGTTATAGAAGGTGAGGATTCTGTCATGGCTAGGTGGGCTGAGCATTTCAGTGATGTTCTAAACAATGTAGTTAGTTCTACTCCCATTGTTTGCAATGACGATAGATGCATTGGGGGCTTTAATGTTGGCCCTATAACACAATCTGAAGTTATTTTGGCTGTTTCTAAACTAAAACTTCATTAATCCCCAGGGGTAGATGAAATTACTACAGAAATGCTTAGATCTGGGAATGTTTCGGTTACCACTTGGATGACTGAAATTCTGAATATCTTTTATGATAAAGGCATGGTTCCTAAGGATTTTACCAGAGCTATTGTTATCCCTATTTTCACAAAAGGTGATCGCAGTTCTTGTGATAACTATAGAGGTATCAGCCTCCTCTCTGTTCCAGGTAAAGTTCTTTCCACGATTGTGCTTAATAGAATTAAGAATCTGGTTGACAGTCAATTGCGTGATGAGCAATGTGGATTCAGAAGTGGTAGGGGATGTGTGGATCAGATATTTTCACTTAGGCAGATTCTTGAGAAATGTTTAGAGTTTCAGAAACCTTTGGTTGCTAGCTTTGTTGATTTCAAAAAGGCTTTCGACTCTGTTGATCGTCATATTTTGTGGTTGATTGTGAGATCGTATGGTATACCAGACAAGTTAGTTAACATAATGAGAGCTCTCTATAATAACACTGAGTCGTGTGTGAGTTGGTAAGGCTTGTAGCAATTGGTTTAGCATTACTTCTATTGTTCGTCAAAGGTGCATTTTGTTTCCTTTTCTCTTTAGCTTTGTTATTGATTATGTTATGCAAAATTCACTTCAAGGAAAAGATTTTGGCCTTAAATGGACTGGAGATACGAAAATTTCTGATTTAGATTATGCTGATGATTTAGCCCTTTTGGCAAATGATGTTGATGAGATGAACTATTTCATTCGAGCTGTTGATGAGACTGATAGTAGAGTAGGTTTGGTTATAAACAGAGAGAAAACTAAAGTGATGAAAATTGGTCAGGCAGGCTGTGATTCAGTTAATCTGAATTGTTGCAATCTTGAGTAGGTGTCACAGTTTAATTAACTTGGGAACTATGTAACTGATAATGGTGATGTGCGGCATGAGATTAACAGACGAATAGGGATTGCTGCCGGGACTTTTAAGAATCTATGGAGAGTGTGGAGAAATAGGCGTATACACCTAAAGACTAAAATTAGACTGTATAATAGTTTGGTTCTTTCTAGGGTTAGTTATGGTAGTGAAACTTGGACACTTTGTAAACACGATAACGAGAAACTAGATGCTTTTGATTCCAGATGCTTACGCAGTATCTTGGGCATTAGGTGGTTCAACTTTGTAACTAATGATGAGGTTAGGCAAAGGAGTTTGCAACCTCCTTTAAGCAGCATATTGTGCAGAGAGAGACTCCGTTGGTTTGGCCATGTTGCCCGTATGAATAATTATAGATTGGCGAATAGGGTTATGAATAGTGTGCCTAAAGGCCTCAGAAAGAAGGGGAGACCTAAGATGCGATATGCAGACAATGTCAAACAGGACCTTGTTAGAATTGGTGTGCAGTGGCCAGATGCAGTAGATGTAGCTCAGGATAGACTTGCTTGGAGAACTAAATTGCACGGTCTGGTTGGACCTCCGTAGCCCATGGCTGCTTGAGGATGATGATGATGACTTTAAGCCGGGGCTGCTGAGAATTAGATAAGTTTTAAGGGCTTTAAAGTGCAGTCATATATCATAATTAAAATTGCATATATTTATAATATACATACATTTTATATAATATTATTTTTATTATTTACAAAAACTTTACACAATTAAGAACACTGCCACTGCATTCCCATTATTAAATTTTCCGTGGAGACTCTACTTTCAGATATAATATGGTTTAAAGGATATTCGAAGTTTGTAAAAAGCATTTTAACTCGTTTAAAGATAAAAGTTTTCTTTATTCTAAAATATTAAGGAACTGGATACGATCCACTTTATTTTTTACTGATAGGCTACATTTTACTTTTACTGTATAAATATATATTGTTTGTCCGAATGTTACACGTACAGAGGGCAGCACGATATAGCGGCCTTGTGTGACCTTGAGTGGATTAAGCCACACCTCGACAAATCCTCGTACGTCTACGTACCGCCGGCCGACTGGATGAATACGGTAAAGAGTAACGTACGCCTGAGGCCGAGAGTGTTTTCCTGCTTTTTCTGTAGTAATGTGGTTTGAGAGTGTGTCAATATGAGAAAAGGATCATGGTGGTACGAAGGCGTATTACAATTAGGTCACATATAATATATAATATTACTGTTTCTTAAAACATCGATAAATATTTAAAGCATGGCTATAAGTGTATTTGATTTTGATGGGGATGACGATGTGGGGCACTTACCAGATTGGCTGTTATTAGTCGCCTTTAACAGTAAAAGGCACACAGAAAAAATAGAAGGTACCAGTTCAGATACACAAACATGGAGAATGAAAGAACGTGTGAGTATACATGCATAAATTTCATTATTCTATGAGTTTTCTTCCATACTGATAAGTATATTATTGAATCATTTCATTTTATTAGAACAATGTGATGTTTTAATATGAGTGTGGATGAATTTTGGCTCATTTCTAAAATAAAAGGCTAATTGAAAATAAAACTGTTCGGAATGTTCATATAGATGTAGATGAATAATGAACGATCATTCCGTGCAATGGGGGAAATGTGAAGTCTGATTTTATTCTGAAATGTTAAAGGCACAATACAATGAATGGTGATAAAATGCACAATTTTGAATTTGATTGTTATTGAAAGAACTGATACCAGAATTATGTTTTCTCCTAAGAATAACTGATATTCGGGAGGTTTCCTTTGTAAGAGAGGAACAGGAGTGACAAATGGGAGAAAATGGCCGAATTGACAGCAATGAGGGAAACTAGTTCATCATTATTGGTGCTAAGGGAATTCAGAGAAAGTAAGTATTGTGACCTTGAAAGTTGTTTTCCTAACATCCCCCCAAATTAGGGAGGGTTGTTCCCCCAAGGGCTGCTGCTGAGAAATACCTGGGAGTGCTGCATTGTGACAGTAGGAAACTATGATTGGATAAAACTGTTTGTTTGTTAAAAGTCATTTTACTAAAAATTTATTTTCATGAATCAAAGTACCACTACACAAAGGATGCAAAAATAGTTCATGTATAAATTTCACTTTGGTATGTAAGGGGTATTTATTTTTATGTTAATAAAGATTATATTTAGTAACCTTAAGCTTAAGGACAGCCTGGGATAAAAGTTCAGTAGATAACAACAGGACAAGCCTGGAGCTTAAGGACAGCTGAAGGCAAGCTCAAGGACAGCCTTGGTCAACAGATTCAGTAGGATGAACAGATTTAAAGGAAAAGATCTGGATACTTGATAATTCATTATGAAGGATTGACCAGATATCCCTGTTTTTTTTTTTGGAAGTCTGGTCACCTTAATTTGACAGTTCATAATTGACAACTTTTATTATAAAATTCTGCCCTGCTTTCCAGTCACCTATATTACTGACCAAAACTTTTTATAATAGTGTGATCATTGCTATGCTATTAATAAAAGATCTGTTTGTGATGTATAATTAATATAAAAAAAAACTAACAAAAATTTTGAGAACATCTATTTTTTTGGGGGATATAGCTTTTCATCCAGGAATAGTTCCAGAAACAGGATGGCTGATCATCCTACTTTGGAGCACTCTCTTTCCATCAGGAATTATTTTAATGAAGTTGTGTCATTTAATTCCTACATTGTTGCTTTCAATAAGTTAAAAGCTGATGAGATGAGTAAAATGCCGCTAGGATGCCTAAAATTATGAAGATGTAATAAAAAAGCAAACTTAGATGTTTGTATCTCTATTGAGACAGTTATCCCAACATGATATATCTTTCCTAGAGAAACTTTGCTGTTGCATGAAGAAGTCTGTGGCAGTGCATTTCATCTATTTGACCTTTTCATGGCATTTTTTAGAAGTCTAGAGATGTGAAAATCTAATAGGGGAAATGTCAAGACTAGAGATGTTTTAGATATTACCAATTATACCTGCTCAACTGTTACTTGGGCAGTATGGGAGCAGATGTTGTCATATAATATGGCTGTTTGTGTCGATTTTCTGCTGAGGGCCTGCCATCCTCTCGGACCTTCTACTATGGCATATAAACTGACAGGCTCCTGTGAGACCTCTGTGGCAAGCAGCTGCTTGAGGGAGTATATTTTTATTTTTTTTTTATTCAAAAGTCCTGGGCTTTGGTGTTTCGACTTTTAAATGTCTATAGTTTCACAATATCATTACAAGTTGATAGTGTCACCACAGTTCAGAAACTCAATCAACATTGGACCCAGACAGTCAGATTAAAATGCCAGCATACCACACATTATTCAACTTTAAATGTTTCCATACTGGGTTTGTCTGGAATTCATATAGCATCTTGCAGATTCAGACTGATACTATGTGGTACCTGTTTTTTCCCTGTGTGATGGGGGCGGGGGTGCCTCAGTCGATAGCATGCTGGGTCAGTGTTGAGATTTATCTCCACAAAATTCTCCGCCCTGCCCATGGTCAGTAGGGGACACCGATGGGTTTGGAAAGGCCACTGTCTGTCGGATGGGACATTAAGCCGTTTCCCTGTGTGCGGGAGAGCCATACCCTGTGCACGTTAAAGAACATGCTGAATGGCCTTGACAGGAGTCTACCATCTGTCTCCCAACAGCTGTTCCAGTGGGTCCCCTCCCCCAACCTTCTCTGAGCCTTCGGGGTCCTTGTGACCTGAAGGTCACAAGGACCCCGAAGCAGCTAAACTCCAAGTGTCACCACAGTTCCAAGGCTATTAAGAAAGGAAACTAAACTTTTAAAGGAAACTAAGTTATGTCCAAGGCTGCATAAACTATAAAAATATGTATGTTTTCCATACATATTTTTATAGTTTATGCAGCCTTGGGAGAATACAACCAATATTAATTTTAGCTAATGATTTTTTGTGTTATTTTATTATGTAGCAACATCTAGCTTGAAAGCCTGGCAAAATCAAGCAGTTGTGTTGTTGAAGGGTCTAAATGTCTGCCACCAAAGTAATTAAGGATTAACAAATTAATATCCATTGAAATTTGCAATATCTAGTCCATATTAGATATACTGAGGTATATATAGCACTCTCAGCTGCCTTTTTTTTTCACTCTCTTTGATCTCTAATTATTCTACCATGAACCATATCAACTACTATAATGACCACTAGTAGGAGAAAAAAAAGATAATAAACCTTTTCCATATAAAACAAATTAAACTTGGAGGAGGGGGAGAAAGCAAAAAAACAAACTCCAACAAAACTCGAGAAGTCCTGTCAATATATTGAATTTTTACCAAGAACATAATGGGTAACTAAATGTATCATAAGCATTACTTCTGTTTCACATGCAAGTTAGTTTTGACAACAAAACAATTGCATATTGATTAATATGAGTCTAATGACATGATATCGATATGCATAGTAGATTGTGGTAATCATTTTTTTACTGAAAAAGTTAGTAATAGAGTGTAATATGTGATAAAAAGAAAGGTGAAGGAAAAAAAAACCTGAGCAGCAGATCTTAAAGTAGCATGGAAATAAATGCAGGAAAAAAAACTAACCGATTTTAACATTCAGAGTTTACTAAGTGTTTTTTACTCTATCTCAGCATCAAAAAACATTTAAGAAATACGGAGAAAGGTTACAATTTCAAATTTTATTGGTTTTAATGAAAGAACAGCAAACAATTTTTGAGTTTACAGTAATGAGAAATTTAATAATTCATGAAATCGTATGTAAAAACATTTCTCAGTATATGCATAATATTTTGCCCATCTTGTGTATAACAAATAGTTATTTCAAAAGAGACATATTTGCATAGATAATAAGTAGATGAAAGTTACTTATTACCTATCAATTATTACCTCCTTTTCCTGAAATAACTAAGGAATTTATGTAGGTCATATTATATACTAAATGAAAGAGTGTTTAATTCTTAATAATAATAATATAACATAGGGTTAAATAAATAAATAAATAAATAAATAAAGCACCATGTCTAATTTCAAAAATATATTTCCACTCCTCCAAAATTTTGCATTTTTTAATGTTAATTTTATTAAAAGGCTCATTGCTTTGTTAGACTGAGAGGCTTATGATGGTTTCATCTTGAATATGTATTTCTCAATGTATGTGGTAGCCTTATTGTAAAAGCCTTTATTTTTCTAATTTTAAGTGTTTCTAAGTTGCACAACTGAATAAATTTGAATAAAATTAGCCAACATTACAAAATTAACAGTATTGAAATTTGAAACTCACTTTCAGTGTACTGAGTAGTAAGTAGATAGGAAGCTGATGTCATAAGCACTGTGAAATTTAAACTAGTGTATAATTAAATAAATTAGGCATGCATTTTTTAAAATAAAGTTTTTTTATTTAATCTGCAAAAGCAATCACTGGAAAGTAAGAAAGAATAAAGCCTTGTTTTCCTGATCAATAGCTTTGTTGCATACAACCTCATAAAAAGGAAAAAATATAGAATGTGAATACATGCACGTTTTAATTTGCCACTTGTGTCCTTTTGATTGTTATTATTGTCAATTGCTGTTTGTGGTATTTGTAGTGTTATAAGTGGCCATTATGTACTTTTTTATTCACTTGAATCTGGTCTATATCTTGAGTAATATTAGGTTGTTGCAAATAAAATGGCTGAATTGTTAGCAAAACATTCAACAGCTATAACTTTGTTAAAATTAACTTTAATCAAAATATGCACCAGCAGATTCAATACACTTTTGCCACTGCAAAACAAGTGCATTTATGCCACTGGTAAAAAAAACTGAGTTCCTGGAAGCAATGAATTCTTTGAAGGCATTTGTAATTGCTGAATGTTTTCCCCACTAAGAAGTGGTAGTCAGGTCTGGTGAGTATGCTGTGTGAGCAAGAGTGTCATACCATAACTGACAGTTTCTGGACCATTATTTGTGAGATGTGAGGTTGAGTGTTATCATAGAGCAGTAGGAAGCCATGTCTGTTGACCAATGCAAGCTGCTTCTTGCATAATTTATCATCCATTTTTTGGAGTTCTGCACAATATTCCCTGTATTTATTGTTTCACATGGTTTTAGGAATGAATAATGTATAACAGTGGCTGCAGACCACCAAACGGTCACCATAACCGTCTTTGGGTAAAGATTAGGCTTGGGCATGTGTTTGGGAACTTCTGCAATGTCCAGCCATTTAGCAGAATTTCAATAATTGTCATATGAGATCCATTTTTCATCACACATTACAACTCTATGCAAAAATGGATCTCTTTGATGTTGTCTTTGATGAATGTCTTTGATGTTTCTTGAGAGAAGGGAAATACACACTTCAAGTTACAGTACTGTGCAAATTAGTTGGGACAATAGGAAAATGCAGTAACAAAAACACAACTAAAATATTTATATATTTAATAGTGTACATAGTTAATAGTGAATGTTACCCCCCTCCCCTAGCTTTAATTACTTCTTCCACCCTCTCAACCATTGATGCCACTAGCTTTCCACACATCTCCTTCACTTCAGGGTCGTGGTACCACAATTTCATGACACTTTCATCATTTTGGTTTTCGTTGTGCAATCCATCTTAGATATGCGCGCTTTAATAATGGCCCACAAATTTTCAATGGGATTTAGATCGGGTGAATTTCCTGGCCACTCCAATACCTTCAAATGTTGCTGGGTAAAGAAGCTCTTAGCAAGCTTAGAATTGTGGCATGGAGCCAGAGCCTGTTGAAATACCCCATCACCATTAGGAAACAGCTTCTGCAGTGTTGGGACCATTTTCACCTCCAGAACGCCTACGTACTTTTTGCTGTCCATCATTCTTTCAATGGGGTGAAGCATCTGTGGCCTGGAAGCTGTGAAACATCCCCAAAACATGACCTTGGGTGAGTGTTTGGGGGATTGCTGGATGTGGCCGGATCGAAGAGGTTCTCCAGGCGTGCAGCAGACAAAATTTCGCCTGCAGCCATGAACCTCAAAGTGGGTTTCGTCGGAAAATATCACCTTTTCCCAATTCTCCACAGTCCAGTCTCTATGTTTCTTTGCCCAGGATGGCTGTTTTTGCTTCATAGCGGGTGTCAAAAGCTGCTTTTTTGAGGGGTGTCCACACTCCAGAAGGTGACGACGTACGGTGGAAGCATCTATATTAACCCCATGAGACGCAATCTCCCTTTTGATGTCTCCACTGGTTGTCTTCGGATCTATAATACCAATTCTTTGAATTAGACTATCATCTCTAGGGGTGGTTTTTCTTTTTCTTTCACAATGTCCTTTATGATATGTGTCCATGGACCCTGTCTCCTTATGCAGCTTCATGATTCTTGTCCCAACTAATTCACACAGTACTGTAGCATGCCTTATGAGTGCCTGTTAATTCATGCAGAACCCATTTATCCAATTTCTTTACTCTTCCAATGAACTGGGATGTATATAACTGAATATATGTGGTATTTCAGAGTATATATTCCAGTTATTATAATGAACACAGGGAAACTGTTGAATAATGCATGCCTAATTTGCCTGCGATGCCTGCAGTTAGGCATATGTCAGATTCAATTAAAGCCTTCAGTTGATTATTATCAGTCACTTCTTTGGGTTGACCATGTGGTTTATTTTGAAAGCTGATGTCACTTGATCGAAAGTTTTCAAGCTAATATCATGTTGCGCCATTCACTAACTATGCCTTCCCACAATTGCTGCATTGATGTTGCGAGTTAACTCCATGGCATTGTGTTCCATTTTAAACATGTATAAGAAAAGAATACAAATTTGACTCTGATCCATTGTACTCTTTAAGCTCTTACAATCCATTTACCTCAAAATCTATTAGTGAAATGGCTACTGTGTTACAGTAAGCAGGCTTCATGATTTAATATAATGTATCGCAAGCACCATCTGGTAGCATTTTCAATCCTCAAAACATCGAAAACTCCATGCATCTATGAACTTGGCCATTTGATATGCAACAACCTAATCTTACCATGTCTGTGTCTAGTTGTAATAGACTACTGTGTTTGACTGCTTTCTTTAAAGTGCTTGAAGAGGATTTTTTACTTTTCAAAAACCATTACAAATGAGCTTGTGACATATTTTCATGCATGTTTACCTACCCTTTTGATTTTGCTATATTTTTATTGTTCAGAATTGAATGCTCTTTTGTTTGGTATGCAACACAATCTATATTCATTAGTTACTTAGTTACATAAGGTTCTAAAGTTGAGTCTTTTAGATATACCATGCTTTAAAGATTAAGGTATCAGTTATAATTTTTAAGATTGAAACATGTAGTTTTTTTTTATTGAAACGAACAATTTTTAAGATTGAAACATGTAGTTATTTTTGTTTTTTATTATAATAGCTTAACCCGTCCAGTGTCCAGCCTGAAAAACTGGTTTACATCCAGAGGCCAAATTTAACTTTAGAACTTTTTTGCCAAATAATTAGTGAAAGGAATTATGGCATGTTACATGCCAAATTAATCAACATTTAATTCTGGATTTTCTGAAAATAAAATATTTAACAAAAAAGACCATATGTTTCATTTTAATAGGACTTTTTTAGAGTCATATAGTAAAAAAATGCATCTGGCAACACAAATAAAAATTTATAAAAAAAAAAGCTAATAGACAGAAATGATTATAATGCACATTAATAGAAAGGCTATTTATTTCTAAATAACAAAAAAAAAATTTTTTTTCTTGTTTAAGGTAAGCATTTCTTTTATTTTGAAATTTTTTTCTCCATACTATACTTTGAGAAAAAGTTCAGGCTTGTTGCAGTCCAATAAACAAGTCACATTTAGAATATTTTTAATAAATAACTAATCAACATAAGTAGCTCATGTTATATACCAAATTAAAAAGAATTTAATTCTGAATTTTATTGAAGTAAAAAATTTGATCAATGTAGTAACATTAATTTTAATAACAATTTTTGCATTGATATACCAAAAAAAAAGGTACACATTTCACAATTACTTCCAAAATCTTAAATTTTTAAAAAGTAGCAGTTCTTTGTTAATTATTAGGGGACTTTAAAAACTTTAAGGAAAAATTTGTTGATAATAGTTCAAATCAAACTTCTGAGCTTAAATTAGGGTCACAGAGTAATGTTAACAAACAAATTGGCAATACCTTATATAACTTCTAAGAAATGGGAAATAGATGGCTTTAACAAATTATTTATGTCATAGTTTAATAAAAAAAGAAAATATTATTTATCAAGCTTAAATTACATATTTTTATAAGATATCTATTAAAAAATTTTAAAATGGCAATTTTTATTGTTTTAAAAATAGTTTTCTTGTACTAAAAACAGATATATACGTTCTGGACACTGGAAGGGTTAAGGATTTGAAATAATTAGTTTGAAAAAATTGTTTGTCCCGAGTAGGATTTAAACCCACATCTCCCGGAAGCATGCCAGGCATCTTAACTGCTAGACCATCAGAACAAAAAGTTTCTGGTGGTCTTGTGGTAAGATGCCTGGCATGCTTCTTGGAGATGTGGGTTAGAGTACCACTCACGGCAACCAATTTTTTTCAACTAATTATTTCAAGTGTTTCCTGTTTACAGGATGTTTTTCTGTGATACTTTATTACTGAGCTTAAGGATAAATTTTATTCCGTTGCATTGTTGTAAAAGTTGTTTCGAGAAGTTTCTGACTCAGGGATTGTCTAATATTGGAAAAGGTGTAAAATATTTTTCTAAGCCAGAACTGCTAAGTAATTGTTCAACAGTGGAACAGAAAGAAGCTTTCTTCCAAATTTTTGCAATTAAAATCATAGGTGCGATTGAAAGAATAATATTATTAAACATGGTTGCATTTAAATGTTACCCAAGAAAGAATTGGGATACTTTTAAGCAAAAAAACTATAATTCAAACCATAAGGTAATTACAATTTAAATAAGTAATAAGCTTAAAGTAGGTAAGCATAGTAATCCATTACTGCTAACAGAGCCATGGTGATACTATTATTCAAGATAACAATAAAAAAACTAGAATCTATGGAATATAGCAGCAGATTACAAAAGGATATCCAGAACAGTTACAGACAAGTGACTATAATGGTGATCAACTTTGCTGAGGAAGTTGGTTGGAAACAACTAAAGGCATTTCCATAAGTGGTGTGATGGATGTTGATTGCTATTAGGTTGTTATAGCTCATTATATGGTGAGCAAATATTTTTTAATCAGCATACCAAAGTGAAATTTATGTATTAATTGTGTACTATAATGCTAAGAACTGTAAGAATAATGGTGAAGACTGTAGGTTTCCAAATAATTTAGAAATCTCATATATAAAAACATGTTTGTATTCTTGTGTTAAAATTCCAAAAGTTGATATTGGCAATTAGAAATCAGGTTTAAAGAATGGCAGATTGAAGTAAAATTTTACCCTGTCTTCAGCTGTGCCCACTATAAGGCAAAAAAATACCAGATTACTTTTCACTTCTTGACAACAAAATCTTTTAACACTGTCTCTCCATATCATATAATAATAAATACCTCAACAAGCAGTTGTTTGCCACAGAGGTCTTGACAGGAGCCTGTCAATTTATACACTATAATGGAAAGTTTGTGAGGATGGTAGGACCTCAGCAGGAAAAAGTCACACATCCATGCCTTACCTGGACCTTGAACCCAGGTCCTTTGATTATTAGCCAAGTGTGCTAACCGCTCAGCTAAAGGACGAATCTCCATATAAATATTTTCGACACTTATTCCATATCCAATTTAGCTGGAGCTAATAGATCTATAGCATCTAGAACTGGCTTGTTTTCATGGAAGAGAAAAATTTTATGGGGCCCCTAGCCTCCTGTCTCCATAGCTAAAAGTAATGAAGGCATTTAACTGCCATAAACAGAAGGGAGAGATATACAGTACATCATCACCTGTGTAGTATGTTTTTCTCATATACGTAGTAAGGTTCAAAAGTTTCTGGCTTGAACTCCATCAACCCCCCACCCTATGTTTTGTTGCACTGCAGTTAAAATTTTGCAGCTCTAGCATCAGTAGCACTCCAGCTAATGTCGCAGATAGAATTGCTGTTGCCCAATATTTTAAAATGTTTAAACTTGAGTATTGCACGGTCATAAAATTTTTGATGAAAGAAAGCAAAAGCCCGGCAGAAATTAAACAATGTTTAGATGCGGTGTATGGCAAATCTTCCCCATCATATTCGACAGTTAAAGAATGGGCTAAACAGTTTCACTTAGGGAAAGATTCGATTGAAGATGAAACTTATCAAGGCAGACCTGCAGAAACACTCACTCTGGAAACAATTGCTTTGGTGCAAGAAGAGGGGCTAAAGGATAGGTGACTGAAAACTAAAGAATTATCAGCAAGATGTGGACTTTCAAAAACCACAGTGATTCGAATTTTACATGATCATCTTAGTATGAACAAAATGAGTGCAAGATGGGTCTCAAAACTTTTGAGCATTGTCCAAAAACAATGATGTGTGGAATGCTGTACTGAATTTTTAGCACTCTGTGGGTGGCAAGAAAAAGAACTGATTGATTCAATTGTCATTGGAGATGAAACTATGGTTTTGTACCATGATCCGTTGTCTAAACGGAAATCTATGGAGTGACGGCATCCTGGATCCCCACTGCCAAGAAAACAAAAGTGACACAATCCCAAAAAATCATGGCCACCATCTTTTGAGATTCTCAGGAGATTCTGTTAGTTGACTTTAAGAAGTGAAATACTACAGTTACTGGTGAATATTATGTGTCATTAATGTACAAATTGAAGGATACCATCAAAGAGAAATGTCGAGGAAAGCTGTCATGGGGAGTGAGGTAATTGCACGACAATGCGCCAGTGCACACTCAGTTGCTGCGAAGGCTGCTATTCAGCAATGGGGTTTCCAAGAATTAAATCACCTACCATATAGCCCCGACGTAGCCCCTAGCGACTATTTTTTGTTTTCAAAATTGAAGTCAGATCTGCGTGGGAAAAATATTACAAATGATGAAGAAGTCATATCTGCAATTTTAGACCATTTTAATCCTTTCGGCCCTGCCGGTGGCATTTGCCACCTTAATATATAAAGAGTTCTAGCTACTGGCTGAGTATCTAGTTTCACCATAAAGCACTAGATGTCACCTCTACAAAGTATGTGAATCACATTTCATGACATGGTTCAACAAGAAGTGAGTGTTTACATATCTGAGTGACCCGTATTGTTCCGCTATTCAAGATGAATGCTAATAACCTGAACACCATGTTTGGTAAGTACCGATTTAAAATCTAAATTTAAAAATTGTTTCAAAATTTTTCACATGAAATAATTTGATAAGGTCTTTGTATAAAAACATTATTTAAAATGAATAAAAAATATGCTTCCATTTTTATCTGTAAGACCTGATGGTGGCATTTGCCACGATTCAGTTCATTGTCACGATTGATGGGCTTCTGGAAGTGACAGGATCACTAGAGTTAATGGTCTTGTAGAAGAAGGATATATAGGAGAGTGATACTGTCAAATAGTGGATAGCTATCATAGCTTTTTAACAGTTTTATCAGTCCTGGATTTATTGATTATATACATAATTAATGTTTAATTAAAATTTTCACAGTTCCCCAGCTGGAGGACCATCTATTTACTGTATTCTTGAACTAAAATGATCTTGTGAACCAATAATTCATATCGTGTGGGTAGAGGGTGAACTAGCAATTTTATCAAACTGTCTTATGATGATTATAGGTTGTTTTTCAAAGTTAACATCTACATAAACAGTAATTAACATGGGGTTCATGATCATGATAATCACTACAGCCCCAATTATGACTTTATTATACTTCTCAAATTCAAAAGATACTCTTAAGGAAAAAATTTTTAAATGTTCTGACCAGCTTTGGCAATTGTGAATATCATTATGAAACAGAAGTCCCTGCATACTTTCAGAAGTATACTATAAAACCCCAAATAATCAACTAACTAAACTGAATATGTCATTGGAATCTGTGCAAGAGAATATCTGAAACAGTGATATTGTGGAAATAAATTTTATCAATTAATTGGTAGGTATTACTGCTCTTCAGCAAATTAATCAGATTTTTAATTTATTGTTCTCACCAGTAAGTATTCTTGTAAGATCTTGTTCACATCAGCAGTCTGTTTGTTATCCAGTTTGTTGGAAACTCAAGACATTCATATTGTTGCTTTTAATTTTATTTTAATTTTATAAACTGGGACTTGTTTATATAGAGAGAATTATTATGTAAAATAAAACTGTTTAATTTCTTTTTCAGATGAAAACAGTAAGCGTAGCATTGGTTTTATGTCTTAATGTTGGAGTTGATCCACCAGATGTTGTTAAAACCCAACCATGTGCAAGGATGGAATGTTGGATTGGTATGTATAGGAAATAATTGTTTAATACCCTTAAAATCTACTGCAATTTTTGAATAATCAAATAGGCTGTCTACTGATGATTATCCATCCATATTAAATATACAGATTACCTGTGGATATGGAATTCAACAAATATTCACATGGCAAAAAATATTGCTGACATGGCATGACTTGAACTCTCAACTCTCCAGATACATGCCAGACTAATTTATCTTCTGATGCATGGTTTAATGATAGTGCTTAGCCATGTATCTGGAGAGTTGCAGGTTGAATTTCCCCCCATGTCAACAATAATTTTTTTACATAAATACGGATGGTTATGTTTGGTTCATATTTTGCCTATCCCTATTATAATGGTTTGGAATGTAATTAATGAAAATTACATTCAAATATGCATATTTGAAGGAACATTCAATGTGCCCTATAATATATTGTTTGCTTGATGACAAGTACAAAAATGTACTGATCATATCTGACAGTTGTGCTACTATTTTACCGAAAAGACTATAAACTTGAATATGTTGTTGTTGTACTATTTAAAACAAAAAGTTAATATTAGAATTAAAGTTTAGGATATGAATTTTTTTATTGTTATGCATCTAATTTTAATTTTTGAAATTGTTATGATTGGTTGCCTACAGATTGTGTGGAATTTTTGAATTTTGATATGAATCTGTGCATTTACCATTCTACAGAGGAATAGCTTTAAAAAATTTAAAATTTCCTTTTTTCAAAATCTGCTGGTTTTTAAATAATTTCAGATTTTTGAGTGCCAGAGTATTAATGTGTGAACAAGGTCAGTTCCACAGATTTTCCTTCAAACTGTGCTTTGCTCTTAATTTTAAAAAGATGTGACCCATACAATGTAATAATTTGTTATACTTGCCTCTTTAAAATAGTTTAATTATTAAGGCCTGTTTTAGATGAACAACTTATGTGTGTATGAGGGAGTATGACACACTTAGTTCCACTATGTTATGGGAACTAAGTGGGCCACATTCCTTCATAACTTTGCCTCATGTCTACCAGTTGTGCATCTTTGGTGTAAAATATGTTAAACCTAAATCAAAATAGTGCACTAACTGCAATCCAGAGGCTAAAAGTCATGCACAGACTATACACTACAGTTTGCCTGAATGGAGGCTAGCGAGTTCTGGCTTGAAAATAAGGTTCACTTTTCATTTTAAGACCAAGTTAACATCACATTTGTGTGGTTTTGGGTACCAGAATCCACCTTCCTGTGACAGTTACTGAATGGCATGTGACAGTTTTATTTTAGATTCATCAATAAATTTATCTGTTGATTTTATGTTTTTTGAGATTAATGTTTACTCCTTAATGCATAGTAAAAATGAACAGGGTGCCTTATCAAGGTAATGAATTGGAAATTGTTGTATTCCACACTTTAATTGCAGCATAGAATTTCAAAAGGAACAATCTTTATATACACTCCTACTCATCATATAGTTTGTGAAAAATGCTGTCACATGCATTTGATAATTCCCATAAGCCTGGCCATTTTTATATTTAGAACTGATGCCACAGGATTTCTTGCAATAAATATGAATATTCCTTACTTGAAAATAGTTGTGTATCAACCAATATTTTATACTTTTTCAGATCTAACATGTCACCTAACTGAATATAAGAAATAGAGACAATTTTTACATTCAGTTTTTAATAACCAGTTTGCACTATTACTTATTTTACATGTATTGTTAAGTACAGAATAATGCCTTTGAGATATACTCATTTGTGTTTGCAATCTTCATGATCAACACATATATAAGTATGTAATAATGTAGTTTAATGGTCCCATGGCCAAGTGGTTAGCATGCTTGGCTATTGATCTAAAGGACTTCAGTTCGAGCCCTGGATAAGGCATGGACATTTGTGTTATTTTTCTGCTGAGGTCCTGCCATCCTCACAGACCTTCTACTATGGCATATAAAATGACAGGCTCCTGACAGACCTCTGTGGCAAGTAGCTGCTTGAGAGGATATTTATATTTTATTTTTTAATAATGTAGTAGCAAAGTTTTTTTAATTATGTGTTACACTGGAAAATAAAAGGAGAAATAAAGCAAGTAAAATTTGATTGGATTAGCATCTAACAGTGGGACAAATATATTTGTGGTTTGTGGTTCCAATTCCAGGTTTTCAGTCACATTTTCACTTGCTTAAGTTAAGGCATCACTTGCTTAAGTTAAAGCATCATTTACTGTTATTTTCTCAAATATTAAACAGCTTTATATACTGTTTTTCTCTGGATGCAAACTATTATAATCAACATATACACTGAAAGCACATTTTTATTATACACACTGTACCCATCCACAAACCTGCTCTTCTCTGCCACAAAAAAGCAGGCAGCTGAAACCTTCCTACCTGCTCTATAGTGTACTGTGACTGTTATGATGGGCAAACATGGTGACCTGAGCGAGTTTGATAGTGGGCAGATCATTGATGTGAATAAGATAAGGTGCTCCATATCTGTAATTGCAGAATGTCTGAGATTTCTCCATGCAACTGTTTCACATGTGTACCAGGACTACATCAAAACTAGCAAAACTTGCAGCCACTGTGAAAAATGTAGCCATAACTGGACCATTAATGTTTGAGTTATAATGTCAGCATTCAACAATGGGGGGCAGCTACAAAGGTTTATGCAAAGACCATATACGATGACAGGACTGAGCTATGGCAGCCAATGCTCACATTTGAGTACCCTTGTTAACAGCACTACACTGGGCTTTGAGGCTGCATTGGGCGAAGGAACATTACCAATGTACTGTGGAAGACTGGAAATTGGTAACTTGGTCCAACAAATCAAGTTTCCAAATACAACACACTGTGCTGACCACCCTATTCATGGCTATCTATTTCCCACAGCAGGATGCCTTCTTTCAACAAGACAATGCCCCATCTCATCCTTCCCATTTGGTAAAGGACTGGTTGGAGGTGCATTCCAGTGAGTTCACAATCCTTGAATGGCCCTCTTTGAATTTGAATCCTATTGAGCATCTGTGGGATGAAGTGGAGTGATGCATTCGAGCCTGAAACCCACTACTGGCAACGCTCAGCACTTTATGGACTACCATCCTGGAATCGTGGGCCACAATACCTCCCGAATGTTTCTAACACCTGGTAGAGTCCATAATCCAGTAGATAACTCACAACAACAGCAACACATCATGCCACGATGTATTGCTGTTGTTGTGAGTGTTATATATTAGATATATATATATTAGGTGGGTGCATATAATAAATTGTCCTTTCAGTGTATATATATATTGTATGTGTGCAATAAATGTACTAGAAAAGGTTTTTGGACTACAAGTTATACTGAAAAATTTAAACTTAAAACTAAAGCAGGTGAAATTTGACTAGACAACAAAGACCTGCCATACTGTTGCAGCATCAGATATTAGCACAAGAAATTCTTGGAAACTAGCAGCATTCTTGATTGAAAAAGAATGGACAGACACAACACCTATAAAGATGTCAAGCATATCTCTGATATTATACCCCTTGGATTTTTCTTGTGGGGATATGGTAAAGACAAAGAAAGTGTACATGTCCAAAGGCTGAAGTGTTGATGACCTGAAAACTTGTGTACTGATTCAATTCCATCAGTTAATAAAAACACATTGAAATGTACATAACTTGAACTTTGGTTAGGTGTGCTCACATTGAAGTACATTAACTGTTGAGAAATTATTACTGTTGAAAAAAACTTATTGAGTTGGACTTTTAAATGCAGCTTACAGATATCTCTGCAGTAAATAGTTTATTGTTAATTCAGTTTTTGAAATGTCTAGATATAATTTGGTCCACACTATATGTTTTAAATAATATATGGAACTTTGAACAGTTATGTTTTTTTTTTTCATTGATCAGTTTTAGGCAACTAATTTAAACTTGAATGGAAATTTCAAAATATTTTATTGAGTAAGGATTTATGCATTGCTTTAAATCCTTTTGTTTTGTTTTGAAGATCCACTCTCTCTTGCACCTCAAAAGGCATTGGAAATGATTGCCACAAATCTGCAAAAGCAATATGAACGGTGGCAGCCAAGGGCCAGATATAAACACAGTCTTGATCCCACGGTAGATGAAGTAAAAAGACTATGCACATCATTAAGAAGAAATGCTAAAGTGAGTAAAAAGTAATACAATTTAAAACTTAACTCATATGTATATAATGATATTGTTAATAAAATCTGTGTGGAATTGAGGTCAAACACTATGAAGACTAAGTGGTATTATTCTTTATATATTATATAATTAAATCAGTTAACACCAAGGTCTTCTCTATTAAATGAAAATTAACATTTATCCTATCAGTATTTTAAATATTAAAACCATGATTAATAATAACAATTTCAATAACAGCATAAAACACTTTTTAATCAATTTGATAGGATAATTTTGACATTATAAGAAAGCTGTTGTAATCAGCCTGATTTTAATGACATTAATAGCATCATTGCTAAATAATGCAAGTCTAAAAAATGTTAGTTATTCAAAAATTTAATAACACTAAAATATTGGTAAAATGCGTAATTTGAGTAAAGAGCCTATTTGACATTTTAGTAATTACGTTTGCAGAAATATAAATGATCAAATACCTACACTGAAGAGCCAAAACATTATGACCAGTGCATCATTATGCAAATCGAAGCAACTGCAGGTAAATGACAGTGCATGTGAAGTCATGAAACAGTATAAGTAACACCTGATATACTGAGCTCTGTTAATCAGTGTTATTCTTGTTCTTCAGATGAGAAAGACAGAGGACTTAAGTGAGTTTGACAAAGGCCAAATTGTAATGGCTAGACAACTGGGTTTGAGCATTTCCGAGACAGCAAGGCTTGTGGGGTGCTCATGGTCATCTGTGGTTAGTACCTTCAAAAAGTGGTCTGAAGAGGGAAAAAAAACCATGAACTGCTGGCAAGGTGTGGGCTGACATGGCTCATCGATGCTAGAGGTGAGCAAAGACTATCCCATATGGTACGAGCCAACAGAAGGGATACTATGGCCAACTTGCTCATAATTTGAATGCTGGTGACAGGAGTAATGTATCACAACACACAGTACATCGAACCCTGCTGAAAATGGGGCTGCATAGCCACAGACCACTCCGAGTGCCCATGCTAATCTTGGTGCACTGTCGAAAGTGTCTACAATGGGTGCGTTAGCATCAAAACTGGACCTTGAATGATTGGAAGAAGGTCTGGTCCGATGAATCTCGTTTCCTGTTGCAACATGTGGATGGCCGGGTATGTGTGCATTGTTTGTCTGGGGAAATGTTGGCACCAGGATGCACCATAGGATGAAAACAAGCCAGAGGAGGAAGTGTAATTCTTTGGGCAATGTTCTGCTGGGAAACCCTGGGTCCAGTCATTCATGTGCAGGAAACTATGACATATACCACTTACCTAAACATCATTGCAGACCAGGTACATCCTTTCATGGCAACATTCACAACATAATCCCTCTAGTAGTACCTTCTTTCAGCAGAATAATGCACCCTGCCACACTGCCCAGATTGTTTGAGAATGGTTCATGGAACATGAGGAAGACTTCCACGTATTGTCCTGACCTCTAAATTCCCCAGACATCAATCCAATCGAGCATTTGTGGTTTGTGTTAGAAGAGCATAGCCGATCTGTGGCGGCTCAACCATGTAACTTACAAGAGTTAAAGGATCTTCTGGTAACGTGTTGGTACCAGATGCCACAAGACACCTTTAGAAATCTTGTATCATCCATGCCTTGCTGGGTAAGAGCTGGTTTGTCTGTACATGGAGGGTCAATATCATATTAGGCTGTGGTCATAATGTTTTGGTTCTTCGGTGTATAATCAATAGTAAAAAAAAATTGTAGAGAAATGATGGTGAATAAAGGTCAGTAAAATATAATGGATTCTTACTGAGGTCATGATGATACTATTTGTAGTAGAATCCAGATAATTAAGCAACTAACAATAAAGATAATTCAAAGTCAAGGATGAAAACAGTGTGATAAAGTTGAAACTGATATAGTAAGGATTTAAGATTTATTAATAATGTTAGGCAGGGGTTGGCCCAGTTGGTAGTGTGCCAGGCTCCTAATCTAATGTTCCAAGGTTTGAGCCCTAATTGTGCCTTCATTAAGATTTATCTCTGCAAACCAGAACTTGGCTTCAGTGAAAAAAGGGACACCAAAAGATATGGAAAGGCCATTGTCTGCTGGATGTGCATTAAGCTATTTGCAGAAGAACCATTATCCTGTGCTCATTAATGTTGGAAACAAGAGCTGTCAAATTTTTGATACTATTAAAGGCTCAATTATACTAAATATTCAACAGCTACCACCTCTAGGGTTAAAGAACGTGCTATAGATGGTCTTGATGTGAGGCTTCCATTTGTGTACTAACAGCTTTCCAGTGGATCTCTTTCCCCCCGGTTTCTCTAAACCTTTTCGGTCCTAGTGACTTGACCATTTAGCCCATTATGTGCACGAAAGTTCCTCTCAAAGTTAAAGCAATGAAACTGACAGTGTTGAGAACTTAGTCACTCTAGCTAATGTGATTCAGTTGCTCTGTATCATGAAGGAAAATATAAATTATAAGTACCAACAGAAACACTAAGAAGAAATAAAATATGCTTATAAAGTAAGGTATAGTAAAATGTCAAAGTAATAAATATTCAGTAAAACAATTATTTTTCAGTCCCCTGCCAATTTACTATGTAGCTTTGTTTTATTAACAAAATTTTTTAAAACGTTAAACAATGAATATGATATACACTGTTTTGATCTTGCTGAGTTTGACTTTTAGCATCTGGCAATGTTGCATTATTATTATTGGTTAGTTTAAATTTTTTTGCGTCTGTACTGAAAATCCTTGTTGAAAGAGATAGTTCAGAAAAAATTATGGACCTTTTTTAAGAAGCACACTAATTTATAGCAATTTTCTTTTGTTATAATTGTTTTTAATATGTAACTATTGTTTTGACTTTACTGCATTTTACTGTAATAAAATTTCATTGTAATCAATATATTTTGGTTGCCCATTATGCTGACCTTTCACTGTAATATTTGAGTATGCACAATTTTCTATACTTTAAAATCCTCTTTTAGTTGTTTACACATTTATGTCGATGCATGATTCACTAACATTCCTTTGTAATGGATGCCACCAGTCCAATCTGTACATCAAGATTGAGAAGTCATTTTTATTGTTTTTCTAAGAGTTGTCCTAGGGTCGTATATCTAATAGACACTGTAAGCATTGTGCCTAGAGCCTGTGTAAAAATATTTGAACATTAGTAAAGAGACATGGAACTCATGAAATAATAAGCTGAAAAAAAAGTTTTTTTTTTTCCTTTCCATGATGAAAACTGTAACAAAGATCTATTGAATAAATAATGATTCAATTAGCTCTTAAGGCTTTTTAAGTACTCTTTTTTTTTCTATTTGAGAAAAAAATATTCAAGATAATTTTGATTTCCCATGAAAATGCATTTACCAAAGGGCTTATGAAATAAAAATGCCTAGGGCCCTATGAAACCAACCATTTACCATCCTGATATAGGGATATGTTGTGCTCATTTTTTATTAAAATAATTATATTCTGTTGAATTCAGTGGAAAATAATCACCAATATTATAGACCTAACATATCTAAAGGTTTGTGAAATGATAGTATCCTTAAAATAAAAAGAGGATTTGGTTTTAATGCCATATCATATTTGTTATTTTTTCATTTTTCTCATTTAGTTTCTCAATATGTACATAATCTAATGTGGTTTATTTTACTCAATAGAATTTATGCATGGGCAAAAGTGGATGCTGGTTATGCTTCTAATATAGAGATAGGTTAACTTGTGGCTTCTTGAGTGTGGCTTTTTATTAATTCTAGTTCTAATCACAAAACTTACATTTTTACCATAATAATAATAACAATGAATTATTGAAGACAAGTAAGCATTTAAGTTAATGATATTGTTAATAAAATCTTTAAGGGATTGAGGTCAGACACTATAAAGATTAAGTGGTATTATTTTTTATGAGAAAAGAGACTTCTGTTTCTTCACTTCATGAGAAATTGATGCATTTCTTATTCTCTGGGTAATGGACAGATACATATTGAATGTAGGTAGTTTATGTTAGTGTGAAAGTCATAATTAGTGTGTGGCTTTTGTCATAGCCTGAGTTAGTATTCTTACTCCTAATCACTAGGACTAGGTCCTATGTACCTGTTGGTGTATTCATAAATATGTGTTGTGGATCTTAAAATATTTTGATTGAAGATAAACAAAATATATCTCTTATCCTTTGAAAGGTTGCCAACTCTTAACCTAAAAGTGTGAATAAAAAACGAAAGCCTTCATCTTTGTGGAATATTACTAAAGGTTGCATAAGGGCTTGAGATACCATTAATGTAGCAATTTCATCCTCGCCACATTTGAAGGTAATGGGATTGCCACTCCTATACTATGTTAATCTGTGTGTTTGTTTATATTTTCAAAGTATACAACAAGGGCAATTTTCCATAATGGTAATGCTTGTATGTATACTAAAATAACACAGAAATATTGACTGCAATGCCATGGAAACTAAATTGTACCAGCATCAGATATTCAGACATAACATTTTGGGATACTTTAAGAAAAGGAGGTTTTAATCAATATCCATTCATTTACCTTGACAAGTGTTGCTTGTAATGTGTTTTGTGGCCATAGCTTTGATAAGTAAAACTTACATGTATTTTTTGTAGTCTTAGTTTACTTTGGCAATAAGTGCTTGCTTTGTTATGTAAATGTGATATTTAGCTTGAAGTAGTTCTAGTTGCCATTGAAAGATGTCAGACAGTTACAGTATCATCTGTATTGCACAGATCACCTATATTGTTTCAGTTCTATATTGAATCAAGCTATTCTCACCATTCAACCTAAAATGATTTCATTATTCAATTGTCCGATGTTCTGAGCCCCATGGTATCAGAATCAAGAAATTTAGTGAATATTTTAGGTTGTAAGGTTGTTGGTTTTAGGTACTATTGGTATTATGGTTTATCATTCATGCCTTCTTGAGTGATGTATGCAATAATAAAAATAATGTATGGTTTGAATCCGGGAGGTGGATGGGTGGTTTTTTTTCACACTTGCCTAATTACTACAAATGAATAGCACTGTAGTGAGCTTCATTCCTTCCTATTACTATGCACTATTACTTATATATAAATAATTTCAAATTTAATATAAATTTTGTCTTCTGAAGTAAATTTGTTTTATAGAAAAAGTTCCTATAACAATTGATAAACTTAGTTCTCATCAGTATTTCCCATAATGAAGTTTATTGCTTTTCAGGATGAAAGAGTTTTATTCCACTACAATGGTCATGGTGTACCAAAACCAACAGTTAATGGAGAGATTTGGGTATTTAATAAGGTAAATATACTTAATATCATAGATATAACCAATGAAATAAATGTATAAAAAAATCAGTTTAAAACCTTTAACTCCTTAAAGTTTCACTTTTATAAATTTTTATTTTATTCCATTAATTATTAGTATAGACCCTAATTTCACTTAGCATTGAATTTTTTTTCGTAAAGGAAGCCATCCAATGGCTGAGTGGTTAGCGCGCTTGGTTACTGATATAAGGGACCTAGGTTTGAGCCCTGGATAATGATGGATGTCTGTGTTGTTTTTCTGCTGAGGTCCTGCCATCCTCGCAGACCTTCTACTATGGCATATAAACTGACATGATAACTGACATACAAACTAGCCAGAACCCTTTCTATGCTCAGCTGAAGATGAAACAAGCTGTGGCCACAGTCGTCAAGTTCTTCGACAACCTAAGCCTCACTAACCCTGGCCATGGTTCTCACGAAGAGAACCTTCCACCCACCTTCCCTGGCCTCATGCTTCTACCAGACCACATCAAGGTCGTCAAACAGCATAAGTTCCTTGGTGTGGTCCTGGACAACAGGCTGACCTGGGGACCTCATATCCAGCATTTCAAGACAGTTGCCACAGCGAAGAGAAATATACTGTATTTCCTTGCTGGTACTCACTGGGGAAGTTCCTGCAAGACCCTCCTGGTCCTGTACCGGCACTTGATACTCTCCCGCATCAACTACAGTGGTCACCTTCTGAGCAGTGCCTCTGCTTCACTTCTGAGTAAGTTGACCACTGTCCACACTATATCTCTGTCTCGGACTCTGCCCTAACACACCTAATGCGTCTGTCATTGCAGAGGCTGATGACATGCCTTTCCACCTGCACTGGAAGAGAGATATACTGTGTCATCTCTCGAGGCTCCATTCCCTCCACTAACCACAAGCTTCTCAGGAAGTTGCAAGACAGGCCAGACTTTGCCATCACTGTGTCTGCCACTGACTTCTATGACTGAGTCATTCCTGGCAACTCCACTGTTGGCAATATGCTCTTCCCTGACCTTCCACCCTGGAGAAACAGTGATCTTATGATTAATGTCACTGTCCCTTCTCTAGGTCAAAAGAGCGACTCAGACCCAGTGGCTGTCAGACTTCTCTCCACCTGCTATGTCATTGCATAATATGAGAGATGTACTGAGGTCTACACTGATGGATATAAGAACCAGGAGAGGCTACATGCTGCCTCTGCCTTTGCCATCCACAATATGGGCATAACCAGAGGTTTCCATCACCCACATCTGGTTTCCTCCACTTGTGCAGAGCTTCATGCTATCCTTGAGGCTGCACTCTATATCCTCAGCCTTGATAGTGGCAACTTTGTCATCCTCTGTGACTCCAAGTCAGTCTTGGAAGCTCTCCAGAAGTGTGACAGCAAGAGGTGCAACCCCTTCCTCATCCAGAAGATCATGGAGATATGCTCCAAGACCATTTCTGCCGAAATCACAGTTCATTTCCAGTGGATACCTTCACATGTAGGGATACCTGACAATGAGCTTGCTGATCGCATTGCAAAGGAGGTGCTTGAAAATCAGAGGTACGTATTTAATTACCCTCTCTCAGCGACTGCAAGAGTTTTGTCTCACAACTGATGAGCCAGTACCGTCTTGCCCAGTGGCAGAGAGACTCCAGCTGTACCTTATTCAGGTACCTGGTTGACTCCTCTCTCACTGCTCCTAACCTCGGTAACCTCTGCAGAGCAGAGGAGACCCTCCTTCATCATTTCTGAGTTAGTGTCATCTAAAGCAACTCTACGCTTCACACTCTCGTCAGAGCATACAGTCCCACCTGTGCCACATGCAGCACACCTGAGAATGCATCTCATGTTTTCAACTGCTCCTGCTACAATACCAAAAGAGAAGCTTTGTTCCAGGAGTTTCATGCTATCAGAACCACTGACTACTCTGTCACCTCCCTACTTGGTAATCACCATAATGTGATGCTGCAGCAAATGCACTTCCGACTGGTCACTGATTTCTTCCAGAACATTGGCCTCTTCTGCAAGGTCTAATGTTTTCCTTATTTCTTTCTTGAGATCATTACTCTTATTAACTTTGAGAGATAGCTGAGAGGCAGTTTCTTCTGCCCCCGCTATCTCGCCCTTCTGTTGTGACTGGTGTAGGGAGCCCCTCATTAGAGGCTAATTTCACCATGAACTTACAATACCTCGAACCTTGTACATCGATGAAATTTTTACTGATATAATGACATTAAAATGTCAACCAGGTAACGCTGTGATTGTCATTTATGTTATATCACATAAGTGATATAGCTCCATCAACTGCAATTTTATCAGATTTTGCATCTCATTTTATAAAAAAATGAGTTAATACTCCAAGAAAAACATTAGATGTTCTCTGTCTTAGTATTTTTTTACTTCAAAGGTGAACCAGGTTTTATTAACTGAAATTATTTTTGAAGAATATGGTTTGTTAAATTAACACATTTTTGTCTTGGACTTTTGCAAAAATTACATATAAGATTAAGTTTTAATAGCATTACAAAGCATTAGAAATTTTTTAATATTTTATTATTTAATAGCATTACAAAGTGACTAAGATGTGACTGACAAAGACTACATGACTACTTTAAGAATGTTCATGCTAATGCCATTCATCATTCTCAAGCAGCCATGGGCTATCTAGGTCCAACCAGACCATGCCGTTTAGTTCTCCAAGCATATCAGTCCTGAGCTACATCTGCTGCATCTGGCTACTGCACACCAATTCTAACATGTTCCTGTTTGACATTATCTCCCCCTCTTTCTGAGGCTTTTAGGCACACTTTCATAACCCTATTTGCTAATCTATAAATATCCATATGGGCAACATGACCAAACCAATGGAGTCTCTCTCTGCACAATATGCTGCTCAAAGGAGGTTGTTGACTTTGCCTAACCTCATAATTACTTACAAAGTTGAACCACCTAATGTTCAAGATACTGCATCTAGAATCAAAAGCATCAAGTTTGCTGTTATCTTGTTTACAAAGGGTCGAAGTTTCACTACCATTACTAGAACTTTTACTCTAGAAAAAACCAAACTATTATACAGTCTAATTTTAGTCACTAGGTATATATGCCTATTCCCCACATGCTCCATAAATTTTTAAAAGTCTGGGCAGCTCTATTCATCTGTTAATCTCAAGCCACACATCACCAGTATCTGTTACATATAGCTCCCAAGATAATTAAACTGAGACGCCTCCTCAAGAGTGGAAGTATTCAGATTAACCGAATCACAGCCTGCGTGATCAATTTTCATCACTTTAGTTTTCTTTCTGTTTATCACCAAGCTTACTCTTCTACCAGTCTCTCAACAGCTCGAATGGAAGAGTTCATCTCATCAACATCACTTGCCAAAAGGGCTAAATCATCAGCATAATATAAATCAGAAATTTCCAGATCTCCAGACCATTTAAGGCCAAAATTTTTCCTTTGCAGTGAATTTCATATAACATAATAACCAAACTAAAGAGAAAAGGAGACAAAATGCACCCCTGTCGAACACCATAAGCAATGCTAAACCAATTGCTACAAGATTTACCAACTCTCACACGTGACTCAGTGTTATTATAGAGAGCTTTCATCATGCTAAGTAATTTGTCTGGTATGCCATATGATATTGTGATCAACCACAAATTATAGCAATCAACAGAGTCAAAAGCCTTTTTGAAATCAAAAAAGCTAGTAACCATAGGGTTCTGCAACTCTAAACAATTCTCAAGAATCTGCCTAAATGTAAAAACATACACATCCTCTACAACTTCTGAATTCACACTGCTCATCACACAATTGTCCATCAACCTGATTCTTAACTCTAATAAGCATAATCATGCAAAGAACTTTACCTGGAACAGAAAGTAGGCTGATACCCCTACAGTTATCACAAGAACTGGAATCACATTTTTGTTTTTAAATAGGGATGATAAAAATATGTCTGATAAAATTCTTAGGATCAATGCCTTTATCATAAAGGATACTCAAAATTTCAGTCATCCATGTGGTAATCGAAACATTCCCAGCTCTAAGCATTTCAGTAGTAATTTCATCTACATCTGAGGAATTATGTAATATAAGTTTAAAATAGCCGAAATAACTTCAGACTATTATAGGGCCAACATTAAAGCCAGTAATGCATCTATCATCATTACAAACAATGGAAGAAGAACTAATCACATTGTTTAGAACATCACTGAAATGCTCAGCCTATGTTCCCATGACAGAATCCTCACCTTCTACAACCTTACCTTGTTTATCCTTCAATCCCTGTATGCCTGTCGTTTTCAGCTGCCTAGAAAGATAATGGTGACCATTTTCTGTAAACTAGGCAACTGTTCAAAATAAGCAAAAGTATGCACTTGACTAAAAAAAGATGCCCAGGATATATTTGTAAAGTGGAACTAATCATAAAATCATGTGTAGTATCCTTCTTTTATTAACCTACCTTTAAATAAATACATCCTAGCCTTTAAACCCACTTTCACTGCCATTTGTTGCTTTATTGGTTTTTTATATACTTCATTGCAAGCTTGGTTATTTTGAATAACATTGGTATATTGTAAATTTGAACAATTCAGTTAGTCATCAGTTGATCAGATTGGGACTCTTTTTTTTTAATTTGCAGACATATACTCAATACATTCCTCTGTCAATATATGACCTCCAACAATGGATGGGAGCACCATCTATATTTGTGTATGACTGTTCATGTGCTGGACTAATAGTGGATTCATTCAAGCAGTTTGCAATGCAACATGAAAGAGAGTATGAGGTAAACTTATTTTTATTTTAAAAATTATAGTCAAATAATAAGCTGCCCCACTCATAAGAATAGGCAACAAATGTGTGTTAAAAATCTTCACATATAAGTAAATATATTAGTTCAATTGAAAATTCTCTGACAGTGGCATGTAAATTTGTTTTAATATTGTTATGTGGTTTTAAATACTCTTAATGCAAATGTAATTTGATAAACCATAAATCTCAGAATAAGTCAGGAGTGAAGAAATAATTTAATAGGTACATACTCCTAAATGATAAAAAAAAATGGCAAGTGATAATTCAGTCAGTAAGAGCACCCAGCATTTAATCAAGTCACAAGTTTTTATCTCAGTTAGGTCAAAGCTATTAAAACTTTGTTGACTCTTTACTTGTCATATAGTTTACTCAAATTGTGTACAAAAAAAAAAGAAAATTAGTGCAATTATAAAAACTTTTTATGACTTTTAAGATTGAATTAAAAGAGAAAACTCCATTGTGAAATCTTTTAAAATTCTTGTTAATTAGAATATGACGACCCTTCAACACAACTATGTTTTGAAAGTAGTAAGAGAGATGCATTTTAATTTAATTATGTACACTAGTTCAGAAGTAACCATCCTTTATCCTATACAAAATGGCTCTCCCCATGTGTTCTTCCCCCCTTAAAAAGGGGAAATATGAAAACGATTATTCCACTGTATCTTCTGAATTCCAGGACCTACAATTACCAGTTAGGTGTCAACTGAAAGCTCATATGAGGACCATTGCAGACTGTTACAAATTTTGCCTTCCACTATTCCCCCCCCCCCCCTGCCAAAAAAGAGTGGACTTTTGCAGGGGTGGACCTTAATGAGTTATATCTTAGATTAAAGTTTGGGAAATTGCCAATGTCATGAGCTACCTTAAACATGACTCAAAAAACAGGGGAAGAAAAATAAAAAATGTAGTCAATGTTTATGAGTCATATATCAAATGAAATTTTCTGAAGGTTTTTAGTGACAAAGAAAAATAATAGGTATTTTTTAATTTTTTAAAAGTATGGCCGAGTGGTTAGCGCGCTTGGCTACTGATCTAAGGGACCTGGGTTCGAACCCCGGATAAGGCATGGTTGTATGTGTTGTTTTTCTGCTAAGGTCCTGCCATCCTCTCAGATCTTCTACTTTGGCATATAAACTGACAGGCTCCTTTCAGACCTCTGTGGCAAGCAGCTGCTTGAGGGGGTATTTATTTATTATTTATTTATTTATTTATTTATCTTTCCATATGCACCCTAAAAAGTGGAAAATAAAATTTCAAAAAGAAAATATAGTGCAATCAGTCACTGAATTCATATTCATTTCAAAGGAAGATAGGTGCCAATTTACCTACTCAACAAAATTCCTAGCATCTTCCTTTGAAGTGACTAGAAATTAAGTGACTGTTGCACCATTGATATGCTTTAGTGTTATTTTATACTTTTTAAGATGCATATGGAACAATAGGTATTTTTTGAATTTTTTTAAAATTTTTAATATCCCATTCCAGGCCATTTATTTTCAGTCAATCCTATGCTATACTATTTATCAATTGATGATCCAGTGAAACAGCTAATGGTTCCTAACTAGTACACTTGTTACAGATTTATTAAGAAATTTTATTTCTTACTGTACAATCTAAATAAAAGTTTAAACTGTATTTAAACTTGAATCTTTTGCTTTGCAAAGCATAGTACACTATAGTGACGTTTCTAACTTTGTATTTCTAACACCTGTAGAAGAAAGACTGAAGCTGTTTACATCATCATGTAACATATGACATGCATATGGACATCTTGTGATATCAACTACAAGAAGAAGAATTAAATGAAGTATTACTGTAATTTAAGCCTCTGCAGTTGCAGTTGTGATCAGTGTTACTTGAACATACTGGAGCCAACAATTTCTGCTTCAGGGGTTCGTAGCATCAAGAAAAAAAAATGTAAAAGGAAATAGTTTGAATTGTCATACCCTAAAATATGAAATAATATTTTTTTGGGAGGAGGTGGGGGGATAGGATTTGGTTGAATAGATGGGGAAATAAGAATTCAAATCTGATAATGGAGGAACAAGTTGTGTTTGTAATGCATGAAAACTGCATGGGAAAACATGTAATTTCAACTATTTTTCTCCCTTCATGAAAGTAATGAAAATTATTTTAGAAAAGCCCACCTGGGCCAGCAAATGAGATTTATCTCCACTAAACCCTCACCATTCCCTTAGTCAGAAAGGGGACACCGTGGTTTGGAAAGACTACTGGTGTCCCCTTTCTGATTAAGGGTTCTGACTATTAAGTCCCATCTAATGATTTAGAGAGATTAAGCCCATGCCCTGTGCATGTTAAAGAACACATTGGATGGCTTTAATGGGAGACTTCCATCTGTCTCCTAACAGCTGTCTAGTGGGTCCTCTTCCTCTCACCTTCTCTGAGCCATTGGGGTCCTTGTGACTTTGCCATTTAGTTCATTGTGTGCACAAAAGTGCCACTCAAATGTTAAACAACCCAACCCATTATTTTGGAAAAGCAAGCATATGCTTTCAGAACTGCTTTCAATGAAAGACCCAGGTTTAAGTCCCAGTTTCTGCTTCAGGGGCTCATAGCATCAAGGAAAAAAAAATGTAAAAGGAAATAGTTTGAATTGATTATTCATCAATAAAAGACCCAGACCATTCAGGTTCAAGTCCCAGTTTCTGCCTCAGGAGCTCATAGCATGTAGAAAAAAAAAAAAAAAAAGGAAATAGTATGAATTGTCATACCCTAAAATAATGGCTAAATGCGTTCAGAAACCCAAAGTTTCTTAAACTTGAAGAGAATAGAAGAAATTGCAACATAAAAATGTTTTGCTCTTGTCTGGTAAAGACAACCACAATGTTCTAAAACTGCTCATAAAATCAAATCTTTTAAGGTGACATGGTGGGACAGGAAAGAGTAGGGAAGAAATAGAAATTCTTTGCCCAAAATTTGCCATAAACTACACATATACAGTAAAAATGGGTGGTGTTAATATAGGTAATCAGAAGAGGGACTATTACAGTGTTAGGTATTCATGAGAAAACTGGTGGAAATATATTTTCCATTTTGTTCTAAACGCTTCAGTAATCAACTGTTTTATGTTTTATGACCTAGCCAATTGGCCCACAAGAATTACACATGGAAACTGGCAACTGAAACACAGAAGAAACCATGTGATACAACTAATTATCAATTATTTGCATGAAATATGTGGGAATAAAAATTCTACCAATTAGTAGTTTCATCAAAATGTGTTTATTGTTTGGAAAAAATCTGGGCAAGTGGAAACATGCTGACTATATTGCCAATAAAACAGAACCAAGAAAAAGCCATGGAATACAAATAGTACATAATTAAACGGTGTGTTCTTCCATTTTACTATTGTTTTATCACCAGTAATGAGGTGTTTGGGTGAAAAATTGAGGAGCTTATAATAATTGCAAGTACCTTCATACTCTTTACTGTAGGAAATATAAACAAAAAATTTCAGATTGATATATTTTTTAAAATATATTTCACATTTTTTTAGCAACAAAATTTTTTCATGATGGAGTAATGATTAGGGGATTTAAAGAGCTGTAAAATAACAGATTTTCTAACTGCAAAAGGAAGCATAGAAATATGTAAATCAGGATTAAATCTTTGATAGCATATGGTACAAAACTAATTTGTTCAAAGTACATCATTTCATGTTCCTTCAAACTTCATATTAATAACAATGTTATCACCTAAGGAAATATCTCGTTGTTAATTGCAAGATTAACAAGGTAAAAACTTGTTAATCTCTCTAAGGAACATTGCTGAGCATACAGAACTTATTAGAATCTAAAAACAATAAGAAGTTGTAAGTTGTTTGCTTCAATTCAAGGCTATATTTATGAGTTTTTAAAATTAAACAAGGCTTAAGTAGCTCTGGTAATGTCCCATTGAAATCATAATTTATCTCTACAGTTATCTGATAAATGCTTTTTATTTGATTTAGCTGTGAAATATTTAAATAAAATTTACTAGCATGGTGAAATAAACATTTGGCCTTCACTGTACTAGTACACTGTTCGACAGTGAAATCCGCACCCAGAAGGAGTGAAAGTAATCTTCTGAAACTTATGACAGAGATGATCAGATGGGTATGAAATTATTTCTTTTACAATTCAATGAATTATGGAATGACTTACAGTAAAATAATGCCATTTAGTATATAATGAAACTACCATGGTTTACAATACATTCAGTGACATGTCACAGCATAGAAGTGTAGAGATTTCTGATTCAGTCCTGAGGGATGCAGACTACACTATACATGTGGTCCCAGTAGCACAGCTATATTTTGTGCCAGTTAAGGGTGGGCATGCAAGTGACATCTGTAATGTCTCAAACATGCTTGATTAGTGATTAGGAAACAGTGGTGGCTGTGGAATTGTCAGGATGCCCTCCCTGTAAGCATGCATGGAGATGGCAGATTATGTGGGTGTCTTATCTTGCTGAAAGACTGCATTAGAGATAATCGCCAGAATGGTAACTGTGGCTGGTATTAAGACATCACGATGTATCACTGGGTGTTATCTTAACTGATTGCAAGTACCAGAGGTTACCTTCTGTTACAACTGATGGCTACCCAAATGAGGACAGCCTGTGTTTTAGCAGTACAATATTTGCAGATATGGGTGGATCCACCCTCTTCTCAGGTCATCTTCAGATGTGGTAAGACATGTTTCCAATTCTTATTCCAGGGAGCTCTGACCTGAGTCAAAGGCAGTGTATACAATGGATGCCAGTCCTACTGCTCTACATCTGCCAGCCTCTTAGCATTCTTAGCAGTTGGGTCTTCTACCTCCTATCAACAAATCTAGTGATTCTCCCATCCTGTGTGTCCGACAGCACCTGATTATGTACAATGACTTTGAGTAGTACATTCTTAAAACTATTGGCGCCAACAATGTCCAACCATCCATGCATTGTAGCTCATATATGCAGCATTGTGGTGCATAACCACCTGGCTTCATACAGCCTTATAATCCAAGCACATTAAAATGAGTCCAGCTGCTGATGCAGTTGATGAAAGGATACATCATGGCATCTTCTACACTCCATTCTCAAATATCTACTGTCAACACTCTTTCATAGCTTGTTGCAGACAACTACATTCCCATAAGCATTTGGCTTAGCCACTTAGCTTTCATAATAGGATCTATTGCAGATACCACATCATTTGCTGCATATATCACTGACCCTGCACTCAGATGCTGATTTTCATGCAAGCCTGATGGCCCCTACTGGGTGGGGATAATTTCAATGTCGAGGCAATGTATATAAAGCAAAATCAGCATTTGTTTCTATTTGCCTAATTTTATTATTGTAAATTCATTAAGTATTCTGTTGTAGTACTGATTAAAAGTACACCTATCCCTCAATTTACATGGTAGATAAGTTCTGAGAAATCACTGTGTAAATTAAAACCATGCAAGTTGAAACCAACAACTTATGGGAAATAGGGGGATAGGTTCCGAAAAAAATCCTTGTTATGAATAACACGCATGTCGAAGGCATCATTTATATATTTAACTGAAATTTCAGTTCAGCAGTAATAATGAGCATTAATGTAACATTATTTTATATTTATTTCAACTAATTCATCCTTTTTTGGTCATGAAATATACTTATCTTTAATGTAAACAAAACACTATCAAATTGGAAGACAAAATTTGTAGATTTTATGAACTGAATATGAATTAGAAATTAAACATTTGTACCAACACTTAATATTTTATTTGTAAAATTAGCATTTATATGATATTTTATGAAATAGTGTAATTATAAATTAGCTGTATTTAGCCTATATAATAGTCTACAAAGGTAGGCATTGCTAAAAATGAGATAAAACACAATTTTTACTAGTCTGAAAAATTCAGTCTAGAAAAGGCTTCATTCCATTGAGGTGTCATAAGACAGATTGTATTACAATGGCAAGAATATAATTTTAGTAAAGAATATAAATATAACTTGTTATAGATGACATTTTTTTAATATAGAAATTTATTATTATCTATTTATTCTTGAAAATAAATGATATCAGTTAAAATCATTTAGTTGATATTTTCTTTGGGATGACAGTCTGATAAACTCCCTTGACTATACCACTGCTATTTCATAATATATATTATATCTATTTATATAAAGAAAAATCTCAATCTGCACCATGTAAAACATAGTCTATAATCATGTGAAATAAAACTAGTTTCTTGACCATGCAAATTTAAACCATGCAAATTATGACCATGCATTTTTTTTTACCATATAATTCCGAGTACTGTGTAAATTGAGGGATATGTGTGTTAAAAATAACTAATTCCATTTTCATTTATATAAATAATAAATCTAATTTTATAGTTGTTGGTAACCAACAGCAAGGGTCAATATGATGGACCACCACTTCCGTCATATAAGTCTTGCATTCAACTTGCTGCTTGTGGTTCACAACAAATTCTACCTATGAATCCTGATCTGCCTGCTGATCTTTTCACATCATGCCTCACCACACCAGTTAAAGTAGCATTAAAATGGTAAGTTAGATATAAATTGATTAATAAAATTCTGAAGCATGTAGAGTTGTAAAATAGTGAATTAAATGCAATGAAATCTGGAGACAAAATACTTTATTTTTTTTTACTAAATGTTTTTGAAATCTTCTGCAAAGATCTTGTATTTGCAAGGTGAAAAAGAATTAAGAAAAGCTTATTCAAAGCAGTAAATATTTCAGTTTAACCTTTTTCCAAGTAATAAGTCTAGCTCTTTACATGCTTCAGTTTCATTATTTCTTAAAAATTTCAGCTGAACAGAGACAGTCTCTTTTACTAGAAAAAGCAAAAGGGATTCTCTTTTCTTTTACAGAGACAATCTCTTTTACATAATATTTCTTGTCACTCTAAAGGTGCCTGAGTCATTTGGAATGCACTTTTCTTAGATTGTTGCTGACTCCAACCAATATAGACTTGCGTCATTGGTTACATTAGCAGCAACATACTCAGTGTTCAAAGACAGAAAGAACCCTGAAAATAATGTGGCTGTTATTTATATAGATGTTTTTGTATTTGCCTTTTTATTAATAAAGCCCTGTGTGAAGCAGGTACATTTGCTACTATATATATATATATCACAGATTAAAGTAACCAGATGGGACACTTTGGTTAATGGTTGTTTGAAATCCATAGTAATAATCAATAATGACATTAGTGGCAATGATTAGAAATTAAATAGGACTAAGGTTTAATGATTTAATTTATCTAAAATTAAACTTTAAATTAAAAAAAACCCAAGTCTTGCTTGCCACAGAGATCTAACAGGAGCCTGACAGTTTAATCATCATCTTCAAGCAGGCATGGGCTACAGATGTCCAATCAGATTGTACAGTTTAGTGCTCCAAACATATCTCTCCTGAGCTGCATCTCACCACTGTAGACCAATTCTAACAAGGTCCTGTTTGACATTGTCTGCCCACTGCATTCTAAGTCTCCCCTCTTTCTGAGGCCTTTAGACACACTTTTCATAACCTTATTCACTAATCTATAATTATCCATATGGGCAACATGACCAAACCATATGGGCAACATGACCAACCAAGTCTCTCTCTGCACAATATGCTGCTCAAAGGAGGTTGCCGACTCCTTTGCCTAACCTCATCATTACTTACAAAGTTGAACCACCTAATGCCCAAGATACTGCATCTAGAACAAAAACATCAAGTTTCCTGTTATGTTGTTTACAAAGGGTCGAAGTTTCACTACCATAACTAACTCTAGAAAGAACCAACCTATTTATACAGTCTAATTTTAGTCTTTAGATATATACACCTATTTCTCCATACCTCCGTAGATTTTTAAAAGTCTCAGCAGCAATCCTTATTCTTCTGTTAATCTCATGCTACATGTCACCAGTACATAGCTCTCAAGATAATTAAACTGACACCTATTTCAAGAGTTCAATCATTCAGATTAACTGAACCATAGCTTGCCTGACCAATTTTCATCACTTTAGTTTTCTCTTTGGTAGTAGAGTAAGTTTGGTCATAAACAATCTCATCAACAGCTCAAATGAAAGCTCATCAACATTACTTACCAAAACAACTAAATCAGAAATTTTCGGATCTCTGGACCATTTAAGGGGGGATCCCACCCTAAGGGTTTCAAAAAATCGATTTTTTTTTTTTGCATTTTTCGAAAGTTTATGAAGTGTAGAATATGGTCCTGAAACAGTTTTTCAAAATTCAAACTCCTTACGAAGTTACAGCAACAAATACGAGGTCGTGTCAATCCTGGTAAAAAGGCCACTAGACTGGATGAGAAGGGAGCGGTCCTTTCTTTGTTATACTTGATATATTGGATGTGTGTAATCAAAATAATGGTAGAGAACCTTTTTACCTAGAAACGAAATACATATTTTGTACGCCAGATGGCGATGTTATTAGTTGTTGCCTCCAGAAGTTGTTAAGCCACATGAGTTATATGCTGTCTAAAACCGAGTGATCATTCTTACTTAATCACAGAGTAAATGTTACTTAAATCTTTAAACACATTTTTCTCGAAACTTTTTTTGAACTGGTAGAGTGCGGATCTCGGAACCATTCATCCGATTTGCATATTTTTTTTTAAATGTGTAGAAATGAATTATCTAAAACCTAGCATAGGTTTTTTTGATATTTTAATTATTCGATTTTTAGTGAGCAATTTAGTGCCATTTTTTTAAGGAAAAAAAATCACTTTTTTTTTCAAAATGTCATTATTTTGTCAATTTTTCGAATTTCGAAAAAATCCTACACTATGCTATAGCCAATGTCTCAAATTTTTTAAAACTGAAAATAATTTTGTTCTCGGATGTTCCTGCGATGTCCGGTGCACTCTACCAGGAGGGCGTGTCTTTCACGCAGAGGTCAACCAATGAGGAGCCGCAGGACTATCATTACAATATTTTTACTTAAGGCATGTTTATTGTACAAAATTTTTTTTAACAACTTGCAAAAAGTTTGGAGTCATTGCATTGTTTATTATACCCAAAAAATATTCTCAAAGTTTGACTATTTTTAGAGCACTCAGGGTGGGGTCCCCCCTTAAGCCCAAAATCTTTCCTTTGCAGTGTATGTCGCATAACATAGTCAATAATCAAGCTAAAGAGGAAAGGAGACAATGCACTTGCTGAACACCAGAAGCAATGCTGAACCAATTGCTATAAGCTATACCAACTCTCACACAAGACTCAATGTTATTAGAGAGATATTTCATTATGTTAACTAACTTAATATATATATGCTTTCCAAGAACCTTTTGAATATCATTCATACATGCATCCATTTTGTTTTATGATGAAAGCCAGGTGATAGGTTATATTAAAAGGGAACTAATTTCTTTGTATATATATATGTATGCATGCATGCATGCATTATAACACTTGTTCTTAATTTTTGATTTAGGTTTGTACTACAAAATATACGGAAGTTAGTACCAGATATAACAATGGAAGCTATAGATAAGTAAGTAATGTTTCTTTTATTTCATGAGAAATTGTCTTAATATTGGTGTTAAATATAAATATCTGTACAATTTATTTTGAAGAAGAAGATCTTTATAAGAATAGAGAAACCTAAAGTTGTAAGTAGTACAGTTTTCTCAAATAAGTAAATATGTATATAGGAGTAGTTAGTAACAGTTGTTAGTTTCACTAAACACTAGATCATTTTATGAGATACCAGTTGCTTATAGGCATCTCTAGATATGGACAAAGAGGATATCTACCTCTCCAGGAAGTGTAGCTATAATTCCTCATGCAAGTTGCACTGAATTATGTACATATATAAAAATTTCAATCATTCAATGGCTAGATCATTCAACTAGATTGTGCAGTTTCATTTTGCAGCCATGCCTATCCTGAACAATCTGTGATGCCCCATCGTTCACTTTTGCTCTACCTTAACCAGTTTTGCTTAATTCACGTTATATTTATCATTTTGGGGATTTTTATTTCCTTTTTGGCACAGCGCTCGTTTCCAAGAATTAGGAGTTACGCATATGCAACTCCGATCTTCCGACTGTCACCCGCTAAAGCGCGTGCACAAGGACACGCCCCCTCTTGCGTCATAGCTTGCGTCGTCATCAGTTTATGTAAATGTCTTTCCCGGCATGCAACATGACACGTTCAGTTCTTGTTAAAGTCTGGTGACATGTTGTCACAGTAGCACAGTGAGTTGTCAGAGCACATAGTTGGAAGCATGTAGAGAAGTGATTGAGCTCAGTTGAGAACAGTTAGTGCAGTGTGTATCTTCATTGAAGTTTTGGTGAGGGATTTTTGGAAATAAATTTGTTTGTTATTTAAACCTTTTGAGTCTTTACTAATTTTATCTGTTGAGCAACGTGAATTAAGTTTTGATTATATTTAGATATTTAAACTTGACAATCATTTTTGAATTCTTACTCATTAACTCTCACTGGCATTTTGAACCCAAATTTAACTTCATTTATTTATTTGGCAATTTGTTAATTATTGCCTGGCGCTCGACTGAACTATCCGGAGCATAAACTAATTGGATCAGAAAAAGGGTCCAAACTTAAAAGTATTTTGCATTTCTTTGGAGCGTTACAAATCAGTAGACTGACTACATTTGGTTGAGTGCTCTAAACCTTCAAAGGACCCAGTCTCTCTTTCTCAGAGCTCTTCTTGTAAATAATCACCAGTCATACTGGAAAGATGACAAAAATGCAATTTTGTTTAATTTCAGTGACTATGTAATGTTATCCAATCACTGCAGACTTTACTAACCCTCATTCAAGATTCTGTATCTTCATGGAGCCATCATTATATTAACTAACTTTTTGAATATTCATGAGATCTCATGATACACAAATTGCCTATCATTAGAGGCAAAAACTTTGATTCCTATAAATTCAACAGTTATTGATTTTTACAGTGAATTACAGATTTCTAAATGGTAGGTAGTCAGGTCTACAGAATTTCTGGGTTAGTATTTAAAAGGCAATGTTGATGTGTAAATGCAACAACAGCTGTGAAGGAGTTATTGCTTTGTCACTTATTGTTAATATTGTTTCCTTTTTATTAGGTGTAAATTTTCATAACTATTTTTTTTTGTATAAGTGTATATTTAGTATTATTGCAACTATTTTGAACTGAAATTCTAATTGAAAAAATTATTAATTGTGTACAATGATTGTACCACTGATAATAAAAATTTAAGAATTTCATGGCAAAGTACTGCTTGTCATTGAGGAGAATGAGTGTTAACAATAAATTAATTATTTCCTGTATAAAAGTGGACAAAGAATCCCTCTTTTGTTAAAATGCTTCATTTGATTTGGGGCGGCTAAATTGATATAGGATTAAACAAGGAATACATAGAGATGGGTTGTCATGAAATACCAAGTACAGTGGTACTAGATGAGCTGAAAAAAAATGTAATATGTTGAATAATTTTGAATGCAATAAAATTAAGATTGGAACAGAATATACAAAAGAAAGGCAAAATATTTATTGCAAAATGCTGAACTGTGAAAGTTTTTCTATGGTTCTTCTAGTAAATACAGAACCCTAACAAATTATCAGAGAACTTTCATATTATGCCAATGGAAAGCCAAATTTGAAGCCCTGTAATTTTTGAAATAAGGTGCGTTTTTGGAAAAATTAAAGGTAAAAATTTAAATCTAACTTACCACAAATATAATTTTAGACAGTTTTCAGTTTTTAAAGATTCTGGAAATAGGAAGATTTATTAGCAGCATTGCTAGTCACAATTTATTATAGAAATGAATTAAAATCTAAATAATAAATGTATATGAAACTTTACTAAAATAAATATATTTTTAGAAGTTTGGGCAATGGTTTTTTTTAATATTTTGTATGTATTTTTTTGCCAAAATTGATGCTACGTTTAAATATTCCAGTTTTCACAATTCTTCCAGTATTGAAGTGCCATTTTTTCAGTATATTTAGAGGTTATGGATCTTTGAATTTGGCTATCCCAAAGTTTCTTTTTTAACTAATAGTTATAAAATCTTACATATAATATATATAAAAAAAAAAAGCTAATAGTGAAAATTGTAGCATTAAATGCTTGTATGTTATATGAATTTCACTCTGCCTTTGGTAAGATAGGGATAGCAATAAGCCTAACCTTTGGAAAGAGCTTTGTCTACCTATGATGTCACTAATCCCATTAAGTTAAAACTGTTGCAGCCTACCCTTTCCAGGGTGTCCAAAATCTTTAAATTGAGATGATATTCAACTATATAATAAATTATCAAAACTGCTTTGATGATGTAATGTTAATTATTACAGGATTCCCGGGCAGCTAAGTGATCGCAGAACAATGTTGGGAGAATTAAATTGGATTTTCACGGCCATTACAGACACTATTGCTTGGAATGTTCTTCCAAAGGACACTTTTCAGAAACTCTTTCGCCAAGATCTTCTTGTTGCCAGCTTATTTAGGAATTTTTTGCTTGCTGAAAGGGTCATGAGGTCTTATAATTGCAATCCAGTGTCTCATCCATCTCTACCATCAACATATCATCACCCAATGTGGTAAGTATTACATACTAAAACTATGAAGTATAGCATTAAACCATGCATCATCATCCAATGTGGTAGGTCTCACATACTATAAAACTATGAAGTATATCATAAAACCATATAGCTTGTGCTAAATATTTTGAGGTTTAGAGAGTTTGATCTCAGTGGTTGTTAATATTGAGATTTTTCTGTACTATGCTTTTGATAAGATATAATGGATAGCAATAGTCCTGAAGAGGCCATTCCATGTAGTGGATGAAATTGAGCTGGGTTGTTTTACCTCTGAGCAGCACTTTTTTCCATGCAATGGGCAGAATGATCAGATCACATGAATCCCAAATTCACAGAGAAGGTTGGAGGAAGAAGACCCACTGGACAGCTGTTAGGAGATAGGTGGCAGTCTCATGTCAAGGCCATCCAGTGTGTTCTTTAATGTGCACAGGGTACGGCTCTCCTGCACACAAGACCATGGCTTAATATCCTGTCCAGTAGGCAGTGGCCTTTCGAAACCCATCTGTGTTTCCTACTGACCGAAGGCAGGGTGGAGTTTTGCAGAGATAAATCTCAATGCCGACCCAGGCTGAACTCGAACCTGGGAACTGCAGATTATGAGCCTGGCATGCTACCGACTGAGCCACCCCTTCCCCACAGATGAAATTAGTCACAGTTTTGTGTATAGGATAGCATTATGATGTACATGAAAAATGGTGCTTCAGTAGCTCTAATGGTAATCTTCCATGCCTTTCAACTAAAGTTGCCAGATTTTCAAAGTGAAAAACTAATATTTAAGCTTATTTCAGATTCAGGTAGGTAAACCCAAGACATTTAAGATAATGTCCCAGTTGCAGAAAAGGTTAATCTAGAACATAGATATTCTGAATTACTGGCATTTTTTAGGTTATAAACTTACTAAACATTAAAGAAATACACATATATATATATGCAGTGACATATCCAAAGAATCAACAGATAAATATATTTCCTGAAGAAAATATGTTTGTTTATAAAGTAATCCAAATCATTCCATAAAAATCTACTGAGAGAAAAAGAAAAACTGATGTTTCAATATTATGAACATGTGATTCCAAACTCTTTTATATCAAACTCATTCTTTGCTAAAGCTTGGAAAGTGTGTTTAAATTGTCATATATTAATCAATAATTTCCCATAAAGTTTTGTTATTCTAATTTCAAAAATGTAAGAAATCATGACATAAGGAATGTAATATATATATTATTTCCTTTAGGAAACATATCTGTTTATAAAGTAACTGAAAGAGCTGTATCATTGTGTAAATAAATTTACTCAGAGAAAATAAAATGTGCTTTAAAATTTTGAACATTTGATTAAAATTTTTAGCTCATTTTCAAAAAAGCAAGCTAATGTTTTCACTTGTCTTCTGTGTGTCCATCTGTAGGCATTCAACGTTTTGTTTTTAGAAATAAAAATTTTCTTTTGGATCGAAAAGGTTTGATGAAATATTACAGTTTGCATTTTATGAATCTCCTCATAGTTATAATATAGCACTCTCTAATGGTGGAAAAAGATGGAAAATGACGAAACTTTAAATGAATATTGCAAATGATCAGTTTATGGTAAAAATTTGAGAATTTGGTGGTAGTGTGAAGGCCATTAGGTTTTCATTGGCAGCAGTATTTTTTTCCTTACCCCATGAAATGGTGGATGGGAATGTGCAATTGCTATGTTGTGTAAGAGATAAATTAAAAATTCCTTTTCCTTTTTTTAGATAGTAATAAAATATTACTGTTTGCATTTTCCAATTATCCATTAGTTCATATTTCTACTGTAAGAGTTTGTTAAATGTGGAAAAAAAACTTCTTTCTCTTTGAAAACGAGCATCTCATATTCACCATAGGGGAACATTATTCTTCTAGTGTTCTTTAATATAAATGTATTGACATTCTTACACATTTTAATAGCTTTGCAGGCTGACTTTGTTATATAAGCAAAATAGTATGAAAATATCACATTAGTATGAAATACTGCAATACTTAGAAATTTTGAATACTACTTGTACAGTAACATCATGAAAAAAATACCAAATTCTCAGTGCTTGAGTTATACTGTTTAGTTCTTTTCACAGTTTCATGTATGAAAAAATACTATTCACAAGCACACACTGTACCCAAAAATACTGGGATGCTACCATATTATTTGAATAGAAAGCTACATTCAAAATTTCCTAACTTTGAAAACGAATATTTTATGGGAAATTATGCTGGGGATCAG
Source organism: Ryuthela nishihirai (assembly GCA_038380435.1). Taxonomy (NCBI): domain Eukaryota; kingdom Metazoa; phylum Arthropoda; class Arachnida; order Araneae; family Heptathelidae; genus Ryuthela; species Ryuthela nishihirai. The sequence continues at coordinate 5,970,967 of JAWZYU010000013.1, forward strand.
TTGAAGATCTCAGTGAAATTTATAGAAATCTATTTTTCATAATATTTATTTGAGTTGTGGAAGCTGAATAACAGCAAACTTTGCTAATTGTAAAAATTTACACAGAAGTTAATACCGTTGTAATAACCGTTGTAACAAATCATTTGCTAAAACAAATGTAGGTTGTCAATGTTTTCTTTTGTTTTCAGTCACAACCATAACAGCAGTACTGCAATTATGGTTGTAATTAAACATAGTTTCAAAGGAGTCATCTTCTGTAAATAACTTGCACTCTTAGTAGTACCTACAGATGCCTACAACTAAGCAAAACAAATCCTAAATTAGCTTCTTCTCGAAAGAAACTTGTTACACTGACATAGAAACTTGTTAAAGGAATGAAGAACGAGCTTGTCTAACCTTGGAAAGAGCTCTTTCTATCCATGATGTCATTAATCCCATGTTTTCAAACTGTTGCAGCCTTAATTGCATTGAGGTAGCTTTGGTTAGACCCTATGAATTGATAATTAGTTACATATTTTTTTTTCTTTTTCCCTTTTTAGTTATTTACTATAGTACTATCTTCCTATATCACTATACTAAGGGGCAGAGGTAGCTTCTCAGTAGCATGCCAGGCTCGTAATCTGCAGTTCCAAGATTTGAGTCCTAATTGGGCTAGCATTGAGATTTATCTCCACAAGCCTCTCAACCCTGCCCACGGTCAGTAGGGGACATCAATGGGCTTGAAAAGGCAGCTGTCCATCAGATAGGATTCTAGCCGTGTCCCTGTGTGTGGGAGAGTCATACCCTGTGCACATTAAACAGCATGTTGGATGGGCTTGATGGAGGCTACCATCTGTCTCCCAATGGCTTTTCCATTGGGTCTCCACCCCCCAACCTTCTCTGAGCCTTCGGGATCCTTGTGACCTGGCATTTATCCTATTGTATGCAAAAAAAGTGCTGCTCTGAGGTAAAACAACCCAACTCATTATACTTGCCCTTTTCATGGTGCCCATCATCTTCAAGCGTTGATAAATTATGAAACCAAAGACTGGAAATTGACACATACATTTCTATTACAGCAGATGCAAAATTTCATTAAAAAAAAAACAACCAACTGGGCCAGCATTGAGATTTATCTCCACAAAACTCCCCGCCCTGCCCATGGTCAATAGGGGACACCAATGAGCTTAGAAAGGCAGCCCTATGTGTGGGAGAGTCATACCCTGTGCACGTTAAACAATATGCTGGATGGCCTTGACGGAGTCTACCTACAGCTGTTCCAGTGAGTCCCCTCTCCCAACCTTCTCTGAGCCTTTGGGGTCCTTGTGACCTGTACATTTAGCCGATTTTGTGCCAAAAAAAGTACTGTTCAGAGATAAAACAACCCAACCCAAGCTCATAAACATTATTTTAAATTTAATAAATGATGCTTATCTTATTGACTTGTTATAAAATGATTGATAGTGACACTTTTTTTTTTGTTTTTTCTTGAATAAGTAAAAAATAACTATGCCTCTAGATTCATTACAGTTTTACAGGCTGAACACTGGAAGGATTAAATGAAAGTAAATAGATTTCATTGTAACTTTTGAGAAGTACAAATATATAGATATATGCACCCACTGGTGCCAGGTTTTTAAATTCTCTGGGGGAGCTCACATACAATAACAGGATACCAGACCATATTTATTTTGGTCTAGTATTCTATTCGTACTCGATGCCAATGTATACACATATTTATTTAAAGTTCTAAAACTGTTTTCAAATGACTTTTTAAGTAACTTAATTGCGATCTATACTTGATTTCTTATGATCTGCCTTATGACATTTTTTCTCTAGGCAAGCTTGGGATCTTGCAGTAGATATCTGTTTGTCACAGCTGCCGGCTCTTCTAAAAGAAGAAGCTACTTATACCCAAAGTCCATTTTTCTCTGAGCAACTTACAGCATTTCAAGTATGGCTTTCTTTCGGGTTTGATGGCCGTAGTATACCTGAACAGCTTCCTATTGTTTTGCAGGTAAATAGCATTGATGCTTATCATTAAAAGTTATGAAGCTAACATTTTATATTTTTTCTATATAAATAGAATACTTAATTTCTACATTTCCTGTATTGATAGGAACAAAACTTTTGTCACTAGAACTGTTTTTGTCTGAAAAAGCTGCATAATTAATATAATAAAAATATTAATTTCTAACTTATTTTAAGGGAAAGAGAAACATGGATGACCTCAGTGCTTAATGTATTGAAGAATAATATAAAATTGAAGAATGGGTTTAAATTTATTTTTGTGAAAATTTTCTGCTCAGTAGTTGTATTATTGATCATTTCCATTAATAAGATTGTTTAGAATTCTTCTGTCCTCTTTAGTGTAAGCATAAGTTGTAATTTTTTTGTGTGTAATAAAATATTCCATGTTGCTATGTTAGTGAAAAAATTATACCTTGCCTATAATAATATATTTAGCTTGTAGTCCTGTGGCTGAGTGGTTAGCACTTCTGGCTACTGATCTAAGGGATCTGGGTTCAAGCCCCAGGTAGGGCATGGATGTGTGTGTGTCGTTTTTCTGCTGAGGTCCTGCCATCCTCTGACTTTCTATTATGGCATATAAACTGACAGGCTCCTGTCAGACCTCTGTGGCAAGCAGCTGCTTGAGTGGGTATTTATTTATATTTTATAATTATATTTAGCCTATTATATATATATTTCCTCTCATGCACCATCACAGCCGGAGTCTGACAGACCTGGACATGTTTTTTCAGCTTAACAAACTAATAACTGATTTTTTGTATAAAACTTTTTATATTACTTTGAGAAGATTTATTCACAGAAACTGTTCAATATTTTAAGTAATAGCCTGGAATTTTATTATTGTAACAAATATTTTAGTTCATTTTTATTTGGATCATGTAAAAAACTTTAGAAAAAGACAAATTGGTTAATTTAGTGTAATGAATAAACATAAATAACTAACAATTGAAATAATAGGATCTCACAGTCATCAACAAATATACACCTGTTGATGATATGTTAGATAAATATGGAGGAAAAAATGTTATTAGCCGGGTGGAATCTGAACCCACAACCCTGACAGCTGAGCTACAGGCAGCCGAAAATACATTCTCTATTAGTGGTTTTTCGTTATTATAACATAGAATCAGTCATTGGAATTAGTCATTAACCATAGAATCAGTCATTAAATAACTAACAATAATAACTGAAAAATTAATATTATTTATTGAACTTGTACATGTCTGCATATGTTTATTTCATATTTAAGAAAATGTATAATATAACCATTTGATCATTACAAGATGTTATTTATGATGTCTCTAAATTAGAAAATAAAATTGTAAGATATTCAAACATATTTAATTTTCCCAATAGTAGCTGAAGTTGCAGTGGATCTTTGAAACCAATGTATTCAAATTGTGTATGGGGTCAAGCAATTAATGGGAAAACCTTGGTAAAACTGAAGCAAAGTACATAGTAAAGTCCAAAAGTTTCCAGCCCGGACTTGTTAGAACAAGAATTGACAGGTCTAACTCCATCAATCCCCCACATTATGTTTCGTTGCACTGCAGTTAAAATTTTGCAGCTCTAGCATCAGTAGCACTCCAGCTAGCATCTCAGATAGAAGTGCTGTTGCCCAATATTTTAAAATGTTTAAACTTGAGTATTGGGCAGTCATTAAATTTTTGACAAAAGAAGGTAAAAACCCAGCAGAAGTTAAACAATGTTTAGATTTTAAAAAAAATTTAAATTTAAAAAAATTATTTTTATTGTTTTTTTAATTTAAAAAGTTTTTTATTTTAAAACGGGATTCTGCTAGTCAACTTTAAGGAATGAAATACTACAGTTACTGGTGAATATTATGCATCATTAATGTACAAATTGAAGAATACCATCAAAGAGTAACGCCGAGGAAAGCTGTCCTGGGGAGTGAGGTTATTGCACGACAATGCGCCAGTGCACACTTCAGTTTCTGTGAAGACTGCTATTCAGCAATGTAGTTTCCAGAAATTAAATCACCCACCATACAGCTCCAACCTAGCCCCTAACAATTATTTTTTGTTTTCAAAATTGAAGTCTGATCTGCGTGGGGAAAAATTACTAGTAATGAAGTCATTTCTGTAGTTTTAGACCATTTTAAGGACAAAAATTCAGATTATTTTTTCAGTGGTATAGAAAAGTTAATTTGCCATTCTAAAAAATGTATTGAAATAAAGGATGATTATATTGAAAAATAAAAATTATTGTTTGATTCTATTACCTCTTTAATACCCTTGGGCCAGAAACTTTTGGACCTTACTACTACGTGTGTAGAGAATAAAGAGAAAAATACTGAAAAATAAGGATGTAGGAATAGTTCAAGGAACAAAATCATTTAAGTCTGTCAGACACAGCATAACTGATTGGGTTGTACCTCTCCTGAAAATGTTACTTGAAGACAGTGGCATTGTGTGACCAAATATTTTTTTATGGCTAATGTTTTTTAAAATGCTATTTTGTGTTTTTCCAATGAGCAGAATAACTTGTTATGCCATTGTGTTAAACAAGTAGTGGAAGTAACTGAAACAACATTCCAGCAACAAAAATAAATATCATTGAGGTTAAAACATTTAAAATTTGTTATTGTTTTCCTTTAATTCAGAAAAACTGAAGTTTGCTTGCTTTCAATAGCAGTTAAGAGATTTTTTAATACCAATTTACATAAAAAGACACTGAGTTTTGTACCTCTAAATTTCATAAATTTTAGGTGGCCTCCAGGGACAGTTTCCCCCCTGTTTCCTGGAAAAATTAATTTTTAATGAATAACTTAGGTGTACCAAAATTTAATATTGTTTTTCTTGTAAAGAAATGTAATTGATTTTTTACATTTTCCTTCATTTTTGGAAATATATAATTAATTTTTTTAGTTATTTTAAAATGGGATTCTGCTAGTCGACTATGTGGAAAAACATTTTTATGTATATATGTTCAATAACAAGTTTTCCTTTTTTTTTTGTTTTCAGCCATTCTTAGTTGTATTATGATATATGCATATTCACACCATTCTTTAATGATTAGCATGACTTAAATATTTATTGTATTGAAACATTGAGCCCTCCCCCACTCCCAAATGGCCAACACTAATGGCTCGTTTGGCGCATTATAGCCTCAGCAGCTCATGCGCCAAAAAACCCCAACCAACCAACCAGCCAACACTAATGGTGTTTTTTCTGATTGCTTAACCCAGTGTTCTCAAACTGTGGGTTGCGAACAGCTTTGAAAAAGATTGTAAAGCTCTCATTGTTTTATATTTGCTAGTATTTTTGGTGATACATTGTTGGGAAGAGGTCGCATAATTTTATATGCTATTCTAGGGGGTTGCATTATATTTGTTACAGTTCCAGGGGCTCACATAGATTTATTAAAAAACTAAGGGATTGCTGGGTCCAAAGTTTGAGAACCTCCAGTAACCTATTAAACGGGTATTCCAAAAATAGCCAACTTTATTCACTATTCAAATTATAAATATTCATGTAAAAGAAATAAAAATAATATATTGATGAAAGAAACTGAATATTTTATCACAACATAAAGCAGAATAGAACTTTCAACTATTCCATTTTGCACAGTTAAGTTACACCTCCCTTCTCGTACTTCTCCATAGGTGTCCTGTCCACTGCTGTTGCTCCTGAAAGTTACATGAGAGCAAAGAGATGAGATTGTATATTGGGCTAGCATACATTAGCTCAGACATTCTCTCCTGTCCCACTTCTCCGGTTGCTTAAAGCTGCCACAAGGTCGAGAGAGAGGTGTGACTGGTGTGGACTATATCACAATTTCCTTGTCATAAGGACTAGTTGCAGTTAGCCCCAAATGATCTTCCCTTTGCCACTGACACTTTCACTCTAGATCAAAAGTGAATTAAAAGTAGCCACGGATGAGTTTTTCTGCTTAAAATATTAACTCAGACATTTAAATCCTTGTTTTCTGTCAAAATTTTAACATAGCTTTTGTTTAATCAATTAAAAGGGAAGCTAGGAATTTCATGCAGAGCTGAGCCTAATGACATGATGCCACTGCTTTCATTTTTCTTTAAATTTGAAATATTTCTCAGGATTAAATGATGTCACATATGTCTGTTTGCTATTTACTCCTGGATATGGTTGGAAAATTAATTTTTTTTCTGCAAAAGTTAAAATTTTACTTGGCTAAAAATAGCCATTTTTTAAAATTTGTACTTTAAGGGTTAGAAAAAGTGTGAAGTTCTGAGGATAAAATGTTCAAACCATTCTGTCTATAAAAAATTAAACTACTGACAAGAAGCAAATTATAATTTCTTAATGTGTCAGTTTTTAAAGCATGTGAATATTATCTAATCTAATGCTAGTAAAGCATTTGTTTGTGCAATAAAATTTTACACTTATTTTAGGTAAATTGCATTTCATTATTAAGTGAACAGCATAATTATGATTAACTCTTTGTATTAATATTTGCACTTTTGAAAAGTGCTGATGAAACAAAGGTTTTTCAAAAGTTATTCATGTGCAATGTTGGTTTAAAATGGGTAGTATTTCAGATTGAAAACTACAGAAAAAAATGTAACTGACATAATATTGAGGATTTGTTTTAGGTCCTCTTTTATATCATTATTTTTAATGCTATTTTCAATGTTCCTCTATATAGGTTCTTCTTAGTCAAGTTCATAGGCTAAGAGCACTGGAATTACTAGGAAGATTTTTAGATTTAGGACCATGGGCTGTAAATTTGGTATGTTTCCTTGGAAGTAGTAAAATACAGATGATATTATGATTATAAGAGAAATGATCATTATTTTTAGATGCATATTCAATTGCATATAAAATTTCACTCTGTTATAAAAAATTATATAAATAAAAATATATTTTCTTATATGCACATTAAAAAGTAAAAAGGTAAAAGCAAAACATAATATCACTGATGAAATCAATTATTCAGTTCACAGTAATTTCAGAGGAGGGATGTCGGCAATTTTATTTTTTCAGTAAAGATTTTGTTCAGTAAAGGTAAGAGAAATCAGTTTTGGTTCCCCATCGATCTATGAAATTAAATTCAGTAAGTGTTTCCCATTGGCATTATGTTCTTTTTTATATATATTTTATGCACATCAGGAAGAATTTTTTGGGGTTTTAAATTTATATATTTTGTTTTTAGTGACAGAGTACTAAAACACATCTATCTTTTCCCTGCTTTAGAGGAGAAAATTGTTACACCATGTGAAACTTTGCATGTCATAAGTTTTTGTTTGACATACCACCTGTTACAATTGTCTTTTGTTAAATTTCTCTCTTTTTTGGGGGACAAAAATGAAGGGTGTGACCCCCCCCCCCTCCTTAAATTTCCTCTCTTCAATTTTGGAGGGGGAAGAATGGAGCATAACTTAAGGTAGCTTAAAATACTCCACTACATCACAAGCTTTCATTTGATGTAACCCATTTTACTTGTTATTGTTCTCCAAAGATAAAGGGGAAAATAGTTTTCACATTTCCCCTTTTAAGGAGAAGGGAGAAAATAGCGAAGTAAATGTTTTATACCCTGTTTACACTCCCCACATCAAAAGCTTTCATTTGGTACATAACTCTTCATGATAGGCTACTGGGTTGGAAAGATATAGTGGAAAATGTTTTTCAACAGATCCACACGTTAACAATTAAAATGTCAATCAAAAAGCTACAAGAAGTTAAAAAGTTCTGATTTACTCACTTTCAAAATTATGTATCTGTTGTTTTAGATTCTTTATATTCCACACCTTATTTGAAAGTTGTTAATAAGTATATTTAAAAGAAAGTGAAATAAAGGAAATCCATATGAATTTTTTTTAAATAACTCAATAGTTTTTGTTCACGAATTCTTCCATTTACATTGGTTTCCATAAATTAAGGAAAATCCCTATGTTAAGTCAATGGGAAGTTAACATCAAAGCTCTACTTCATCAACTTCTAAAATAAGTTGTTTTTTTTTTGTTTTAAAAAATGTGATTTGCAGACAAAGATCTCAATCAAAATAAATCAATATCTCTATTTTCAACAATATTTGTTCAGTATTTAATGAGTTATGGAAGTTTAAATATTTAGCGATAACAATGCCAGCTGCAAAAATTGACTTCAAAAGTTAATTAAAACTTAGTAATAAATATTGTATCAAAGTGTTTAATAAAATGAGTTTGTATTTTTGAACTTTGTGCAAAGAATTCTTTCACTATTCTTCAGTTTTGTATGTTTCTTAAGATGCATTGCTGTTGTTAAATATTCAAAATTTCATAACTCATTAAATGTTGAACGAATATTGTTGAAAATATTTATGTATGTAATTGAGATCTTTATCTGCAATCACATTTTTCAAAACCAAAAAGCTTATTTTAGAAGTTATAGAGCTTTGATGTTAGCTTCCCATTGACTTAACATAGGGATTTTCCTTAATTTGTGGAAAACAGTGTAATTTTCAATGGATGCAGTTGACAGTTGTTTTCAGTTGATTGATCTAAAAAAAGATTTGTTAAAGGGGAAATGCGATGTAAGGCTTGTATTTAAGGTCATCATGAAAAAAGATTGGGGTCTGGTTCAGTTGGTAGTAAAAATTAAGGTGGAGTTTCACAGTGCAGTAATAAAATAAAATTAATATCTTTAATGCTCTATGATATTGTTAGATCTTTTAAAGCTTAAGAAGTGCATTTTAAAGCACTTCAACAAAAATTCTTTGCTACCTATTATCAAGAGTAAAGAATGAGATCTTATATACCAAAGAAGTGAAAGGAACTTCCTAGATGAAAGTTGATAGCGATTGATAAGTTCATTTAGAGAGTACTTTCTAGCAAGAAATGGTTTGAGTCCCACTTGTGCCAGCATTGAGATTTATCTCTGCTAAATCACCACCCTGCCTTCAATCAGAAGGGGACATCAATGGGCATGGAAAGGTCCATCGGATGGGGCATTAAACTGTGGCCCGTCTGCACTAGAGCCATACCTTGTGCATGTTAAAGAATATGCTGGATGGCCTTGAAGGAAGGCTTCCATCTGTCTCCTAACAGCTGTCCAGTGGGTCCCCTTTCCCCAACTTTCTGTAAGCCCTCTGGGATCCATGTGACTTGGCCATTTAGCCTACTTCATGCAAAAATGTGCCACTCAAGAGGTAAAAACCCATCATGAAAAGAAAATTCTTTGTCTACATTTTCTGTGCCATCACTGATTGCGACTCCTTATTTAATCCAACACAGGGCCACATAGTGGAAACCTGCATACCAAATTTGGGTTGGGTTGTTTTACCTCTGAGCGGCACTTTTTTGCACACCATGGGCTAAATGGCCAGGTCACGTGGACCCCGAAGGCTCAGAGAAGGTTGGGGAGGGGACCCACTGGAACAGCTGTTGGGAGACAGATGGTAGCCCCCCGTCAAGGCCATCCAGCGTGTTCTTTAACGTGCACAGGGTATGGCTCTCCCGCACACGGGGCCACGGCTTAACGTCCCATCGGTGTCCCCTACTGACCGTGGGCAGGGCGGGGAATTTTGCGGAGATAAATCTCAATGCTGACCCAGCTAGGACTCGAACCTGGGAACTACAGTTTACGAGCCTGGCGCGCTACCGACTGAGCCACCCCCGCCCCCCAAATTTGGGACCTACATGCCAAGTAACTAGGGAACCATGGGGACTGAAATCTGTCAAAATTGCAATAAAATTTTCACAATATTTACTTAATGAGAAAGCCATATTGCAACAATCAGCACACATGTGCTGATATCAGCAAGCAGCAGAAGAAGCACATGTATTTAAAAATTAAAATAATTTAAATTTCTCTATCAATGACAGAGAACTTTAAGTTATTTTAATTTTCAAAGTTACTTTTTTAAAAATTTTTTTCAAATGTTTACTACTGTTACTCAACTGTGGAGTGCTTTACAGTCTACTTGGCTGAACATATCTCCAGAGGGGTACCCTAATGTAGAATTCATGTCTATATTAGAGTCAGTTATTTGACTCAAAGAGGGTCCACATGTATTAGGTGGGTAGTCATAATTTGACTGAGTACAGATAGATCTATTTAAAATTGTAAATATTACTTTAAAACAAAGTATATTTCACTAAGTTATTAATCCACTCCAGTTAGTATTTGCTAAATATTGTATGTATATATATATATATTGTATTTTTAAGTTAATGTTCAAAAATTGAGAAGAAATAAATGAAAAATGTAAATAGTAATATTATGAAATAATTGGAATTGGGAAAAAAAACAGAAACTAAGAATAATGAAACAACACAGAAAAAAATTATTTTAAAGTTAATATGAAAAAAATGTAGTAAAATTTTGTTTTCATTATATAATAAAACAGCTACTTAAAAAAAAAAATTGTTGCTCAGAATAAATTATACCCTTTTGGTATGTAACATGACCTATTTCTATTAATTATTTTAGGATATGTTTCTAATTTTTTTCCTGCCGAAAACACCTCTGAATTAGCTAACAGACTGAATTGAGTTTAGAAAATTTAATTACTCTAACTTTTCCCTTCCTGGTCCAAAACAGTGAAGATCTTAAATGGATTCTTCCAATTAATGCTATTTCTTCCTGTTCACAACTCCTATCTGCAGTTTGGTTTTGGGCCAGTGTGGTGTTGAAAGGGTTAATTGTTAAATATTAAAGCAAAGGTGTTATTTTATATATTCTCTCTTATATTTACTTACGGTTGGATTTTTTTTAAAAATCCTCTCTGGCTGGTGCTATGTAACTGTTACTATGACCAGGTTTCACTTGCATAGTCTGTCTGAAAAAGACTTGTATTTCTTGTTGCATTTAAAATTTTCTGAGGAACTGATTAATATTCTTAATTTTGTATAGGCACTTTCTGTAGGAATATTTCCTTATGTTCTCAAGTTATTACAGAGCTCAGCTAGAGAATTGAGACCACTTTTAGTGTTCATCTGGGCCAAAGTTTTAGCAGTGGACAGTGTAAGTAAAATTTCTTTTTTTGATGCTTGATAATGAACTTCTAAAATAATGGTGCACTAGTACAGTGTTTCTTATCAGTGGTACTTGAAGCCATCTAGGTGGGTTGCAAAGCCTCAAAAATATTATTAATCCTTTCCATGTTGGAGTGCGAAGGAACACTTTCATCTTTTACATTCTAGTGATCAGAGATTAAAGTTTCGTTCCAATAGTACAAGGTTGTGAAAAGGAAAATTTCCAAATAGAAATTTGAAATTTTTTCAACTGTTTCTAATCAAGTATAAAAAATAACATTTAAATCTATGATATATATATTTCTTTTACCTGTTGATTCTGCATGAAAAAATTATGATAAAGTTTAAAAATAAATCTATTTGAGTCTGCAGTGACTGTAAAAGGGCATATTCAGTCGCTGTAAACAGCATCAAGTAGTGCTGATTTAGTTTATGCCTTTTTATTCTGCCATACACTACTTAAATTATCAATCAGTTGCAATTCCCCACATTTTGAGCTATTTATTTCTCTACTAGAGTTGTAATGCTTTCTAAACTTTTAATGTAAAGATATTGATTTGTTTACTACCAGAAATTGTGTCATCTGGAAACTACACATATTAGTTTTCGATCAGTATTTTAGCAGACTTTCAACTTTAAAGACTTTTTAACTTAATGCTTCTAAAATAATTTTTTACTTCTTCTCAAATGGATACTGCGATTATTAACAATAATTAATAAGAAAAAATTGAAAACAAAACTGCTAGCAATATACAATGGCAGCAATCAGAACAACATTAGTATTACTCAAAGTTCAATTTTTAAAAGATAGGACTTTATTTATCGATACTTTTATTTACTTTTGAATCAAATAAACTAGTTAAGGTCAGAAAATTACGATTTTTAACCAAAATTTCTGTCAGAATTGAACTTTTCTGTAGCAGTTAAGCAGTTTCATAATAAAGTGGCTCGTTCTCAAATTCATTGCTTCAGTTAAACTTTAAATGCTTTGAAACATTTTTAAATTTTTTTTTCATAGTTCTTTATCACTTTTCTGATACATTTTTTATTTAAATTATCCTGTTTTTAAGGCAAAAAATTTTTTTATGACACTGCTTTACTTAGTCTAAAAATATGCATTATGTGTTATGTGCATAAATTACTAAATAATTTAGGAAAAACAAAATAAATGAAAGATTTAAGCAATAATAGAAGTGTTATGAATTGTTTAATTAGAATAATAAAATAATTTAGAAAAAATGAAATATAGCTATATTTGGCTACTGATCTACGGGACCTGGGTTCGAGCCCTGGGTAAGGCATGGATGTTCATGTTTTTCTGCTGACGCCCTGCCATCCTCTCATATCCTCTACTATGGCATATAAACTGGCAGGCTCCTGTCAGACCTCTGTGGCAAGCAGCTGCTTGAGGGGGTATTTTTTTTTTGAAATTTTACTAAATATAAAGTGCCAAAAAAAAGTGAAATTTTGCATGTTTAAGAAAAAAAAATGCTTAAAAAAAATTTAACTTACCTTTTTTTTACTTTGAATTTTTGCCATTTTTTTTAAGTACAATTGAATGCTCCTTTTTTTTTTGGTTGTTATGTAACATGACATATGTTATTTCAGGATGATATTCTAAAGCTATTTTATTTTCTGAAAACACTTTGAAATAAATCCAGCCTCTACAGTTATTTCAGTTTCAGAAACCCAACACTGTATGGACATTCTAAGAAAATGGTATTTTTTCTTTGAAATTATCAGTAAAATTATTCCTATAATTTTTAAATTATAAATTTTTCTCTGCCTTAAGTTTTACGTAACTCTTATTATTTATTTCCTTTTTTTTATAATTACCCCAATAAAATTTATTCATAGCATAATTATTGGAATGATATACTTAAAATTTGCATTTAGTATTATGTTAAACATTAATTTGAAATGAATTAATTTGGAAATTAATTCCAGATGTGTATTATACAAAAATACACATTTAAAAAAAAAAAGTTTTATTTTGGTGTAACTAGGTTTTTTTTTTAACTAAATGATTAGTAGGATGATATGATGCAAAAGGTTAAAAACCACTGCATTAATGTAATATTGCATAATTTTTTAAATAAATCTAAGATGCTTTATACCTTCCCAAATATGAAAAAGTGATAAATAAATGGCCAGGGTATTTTTTTTTTTGCGAGATGATCATTTTCACTGAGAAATGAGGAAAATAAGTCTGTGTGAAGGATATAAGTTCACTGGACAAAAAATTAGTCACCCCTAGCTGAATCTCACCTAATAGTGCTTAATGCCTCCATGTGATCAAAGAACAGCTGAAATCCTGTCTGGCATGGATGCCACCAGTATGCGAATGTAGTGCACATCAATATTCATCCACTCTTCCAGCAGCAAATGCCACAATTTGGCCAGATTGGCTGGATGACTGGGATGGTGCTTCGCTCGTTGCCTCAAATATCCCCACAAGTTTTCTACGGGATTCAAATCTGGGGCTTTGGCATGCCAGTCGAGATGTTTGAAGGCTTCAGAATGCTCATCGTGCCAATCCGACACACTTCAAGCCCTGTCACACAACAATTGCCATCTTGGAAGACTATGGTATCCTTCTGGGTGTTCACTGTGGAGATGCTGCACAAAAGGCAACATGTGGTCATCCAGTAGCTCCCTATAGCCTTTCTGGTTCAAGTGTGATGTCACTGCAACCAAAGGACCCTTTTCCTCGTATGTGAAACACCCCCAGAACATCACAGAGCCTCCTCCAGCTTGACCAGAACCTTGCATACAGTCCGCATTGAAGGCTTCATGCAGCTTACGATGTACTCGTCACCTCTCATCATTCAAGTACAAGCAAAAACGTGACTCATACAACCAGATCAAACGCTTCTAAGAGTCGACAGTCCAGTCTTTGTGGCGTCGTGCCCACTGTAGCTGTGCAGCCTTGTGCAGAGCTGTTAACATGGGTCTCTTCCACGGTACTCTGCTCCAAATATACATGGCATGCAGTTCCCTTCAGAGTGTTCGTTCGGAAACAGCTTGTTGTAGGCCTGCATTGACACTGACTGGAGTAATTCCTGCCTTGTTGCAAAGCTGTTTGCCCTAATAGTGCATGACACACTCTGGCGGTCCCTATTGGCGAGCACAGTCTTTCTGCCGCAGTTCTGGCGATGATTAGCGATAGACTGCGATGTACGCCACTGCTGGAAAACCTTTTGGACAGTACGTTTTGACACACCTGCAAAGGCAGCAACTTCTTGTACACCATGCCCTTTGGCTCAGCCAAACATAATAACACCTTTTTGCCACTCATTCACATCTTTGGTGTGACCTATGTTTCACGGAGCGACTAACACACACATGAGACACAACCACTTCTTGTCACTATATGAACCCCATAGCGCATGGCACAGCTATTTGTAGGACGTGTTTATTACTGGTGTGTCCTCTGTTGCTGTCGAACGGACATAACCCTCTTACGGTGGGAAATGACTAATTTTTTTGTCTGATGAGCTTATTTTATAGTGTTACAGCCTTCTGTGCAAACTCTGAACTTGTAGTCAGCAGTGATGTTTGAAAGGGTTCTCCTACTCATAAACTAAAAGAATCAGAAGTAGGAAAAATATAAAAAGCATTGAAAATCCTAGGTATTTGAATGCTTAGGATGCAAAGCATTGTTGAAGTTTTTCAAACTCAAGGTTCTCAGAAGAAAAAATAAAATGACCTGGCTGTAAGTGCAATCATAACTTTTTTAGTGTTCATGTTTTTAAATTTGTTTATGATATTAATATTTGTAATTTAAATAAAAATTTTTAGACTATGAATTTGGTTTTAAATATATTTATATTAATTTATTTGTATTGTTTGTGCCATACAAAGATTTACCATTGAAATGTAACCTTATAAAGATAAGGTGTGCTATTGTCATATTCATAACATGGATTGCTGAAAATGAGGTAACATGTTTAAGAAGAATATAACTTTGATATGTGACAAAAGGTAATGAAAGTTTTGCTAATAACTAAAAACAAAACTAGTTTTTCATGTAGAAAAGTGATGGTGGCTACACTGAAAAGTTGGTGAGTAGATGCATTTGAGAATTGCTCATCTAAATTATGCATATAATGCACATTGCTAACTCAACTATTAATGTGAAAGTTTATTCAGCATGATTCACATTTTTTGACTGGTTTATATTGTTTAAAATATACAAAGGCTTGTCCAACCTTATAACCACTGAAGGGCTGCATTGTTCTTTAGGTCATTGGATGCATCATACCTTAGTAATTATATCTTTAAGGCATAATTATAATAGTAAATGAAGTATATATCTGAAATTCATATCTGGCTCTTCAATGGATTAGATTTTTAAACTTCAACTAAGAGTTAAATGCAGAAGATTTCAAAATATTACTTTTATAACTTGTAATATTACATATTTTGGCATATTTTTTTTCTACATATATACTACACATAGGACAAAGAAATCAAAAAGCTACTCTGTACTGACTTAGTGACATGAGGTCTGTGTAGTTTGAGCTATCAGCATTTTGTAAGTATATAGGTATTTTTCCTAAGTAATAAGATTATCCACATACATACATACATCCAATGGAAGGACATTTTTGGGCTTCAATTAAACCACTTAGGGCTGCATGCAGCCCACTAATTGGATAATCCTTGTGTACATTATTGCATAAAGTGTGTTGTGCAAATTTAACTTTAAAAATAATTTTTCTGTCATTAATAGATCATTCTAGTGACATAAATAAAAGAAATATTCTCTTAAACAACTGCTACCACAGAAGTCTGACAGGAGCTTATCAGTTTAATATCAAGATAAAATCAAGATAAATGACAGGAGCTTATCAGTTAAATATCAAGATAGAGAAGATCTGTGAGGAAGGTGAGACCTCAGCAGAAGGACAACACAAACACAACATCAAGTTCAAACATGCTAGAACTCTTATCCCTTTGATCAGTAGCCAAGTGCACTACCAACTTGACTACCCAGACGGCTAACATTTAGGAAATGGAAATACAAGGATATAAACATAATATTCATGTATTGTGGCAATGGATGAAGAAGTACGGGAGATAAGCAGTATTGATCTCAAAGATCAAAATTTGCAACCTTATTTCTTGATGAGATAGATAGGCTTCAAATGCTATGTGGAACTAATGTTTATAACTCTTGACACCCAGTATACAAACACTTTGTCTTTGAAATATAGCTGATCAGTGCTATAATCTGTACTTTGTTTATAGTTATTCTAAGTAGGAATTACTGAACATACCTTCTGCATACTTTACCAAATCACTTTATTAACCCTTCCATTGTCCATGTCGTCTGTATATGTTTGGAGATTCTGAATTGAGAGCTCAAAGATGTATATATCCATTTTTAGTACAACAAAAAAAATCAATTTTTAAAAAATAATTGTGTTGTAATGTTTTTTCATATATATCTTATAAAAAATATATAATTCAGGCTTCAAAAATAATATTTTGTTTTTTAATTTGATGCATATTTTATTTTTACAATATAAATAATTTGATAAAGCCATCTGCCATTTCTTAGAAGCACTAAATGGTATTGCCGATTTTCTTGTTAATGTTCCTATTTGTTGAAGTAACTTTGATTTAAGCTCACAAGCTTGATTTGAACTATTATCAACAAATTTTTCCTTAAATTTTCGAAAATCTCCTAAAAATTAACAAAAAAAAACTGCTATTTTTAAAAATGATAGATTTTGGAAGTAATTACAAAATACATACCGTTTTTTTTTTCCGTTTCACACTCTTTTTCTGTCATAAGCCTGTTTCAGTATTCCCAAGTTATTTTTATAATTTTTCCTAGCATTTTATGCATCTTCCCTGCTCTTAAAATCGAAACTGGAAGTAAACACATCCTTCTTAGAAATTCTGGTTGCAGCTGCATTTAATTAGTTAGGCTTCACTGAGGCAAGATGCAGATGGCTGACACATGCTATCTCCTTTCCATGTGCTATAAGTATTTTTTACAGTTTTGGTCCAGCATATTGGATACCTTTTGCCAAGTTAGTATTTACTTTTTTTATATTTAAACCTTAGTTAATTTCTGAAATTAAATCTACTGAAATGAAAACTCTTTTGGCTGATAGATAAGTATTGATTTTTCATAGTTATACTACATCGTATGGCTGGCCTACAACTTGTTGCTGTGGATATTTTAATATCGCATTAGGCTAAACGTTAATTTTTATTTTGTTATTTATTGCTTTTCCTGTAAAACTTTAATCTAGTATCATTTTATGCAAAAAAATGAGGTCTTGGATATGGAAGCAAATTAAATTTCTGTATATTTACTCCGTATACTGTATATTTACTCCGTTAGTTAGTGATCTTCAATTGGCTGATTTATTGATCTTTCCGAGTTATGCTAGATCAGAGGCCAGTTTAAAAGTTGTTGCGGATATTTTATTTAACATACCATTAGATTATATGTAATTTTTCTTTTATTTCTTGTTTTTTTAGTAAAAAAACTTTGAGCTTGTACCATTTTCTAAAATGAATGTCTTGGATACGGAAGCAAAATACACTTCCTTACTACAGAAATCAGCCGTCACGTGGGAGGGCAATTTCGGGAAGGTGCCCTCTTCACTAAACTCACAGTAAAAGTTTCACCCCTCCTCTCAAAAAATATAATTTTTTTCTAATTATGAGTTTTTATGTTTATATTGAATGATTTTAAAGGCAACACAGAAGGGTCCTCCTCAGTACCTTGACTGTACCACACAGATGATATAACATTTTTTTTTGCTCTGATGCACAAACCTTTCTGCACTTAGGCAACATCGCCAAACTTCAACACCCAAAGAAAAAATTCATAACGTTTAGTAAAAAAAAAAAGCAAAGGAAGTTTTTTTTCTATTTCATAACCAGTTCAGAAAATCCCATGAATGTGAGAAGTCCAAGCCATGTTGTATAACACTGGCCATGTTTAAAATATACGATACTGAAAAGAATCATTAAAAGAAATAAAAATCGTATTTCAGGCTGAATATTATATTATTTGGGAGGAAATTTCCTTTTGCTAAATAATAATTTAACTATTTTTATTCATCAGGTTTTCCAAAATGAAGCCTTAATTGTATAGTGTGATTGTTTTTTTCACCACATCACATTGAAAAAGGCTTATTAAAATCAATATGCTTGCAAATTTGTTTATATTATTTATTTTCATTAAAATTCATAATTAAATTTTGTTTAAATTAATTTATAACATGACCTAGTTATTTTTTTAAAAATTCTAAAGTTAACTTGTTTATGTGACTCAGCACAATTGTCTAAAAGCCTGGAATTGTTTCAAAGTATGGTACCAGGAAAAAAAATTACAAAATGAGAAAAATATTACCAAAAAATTTTAATAAATTAACCATTTAATGTTTACATTAAATGGTTAATTATAGGTGCACAGATAGCTCTACCAAAAAGGTTAGTAGCTATGATATAAAGTCTGAGTGCATAGAACTGTTCTAAGTGGTGGTCTGTTTTACCTGACCAAATTACCTTACTGAGGTCTGCTTATCTGACCTATTACCTTACCCTTTCCTGACTTGTAAGGCATGTGTATAGTAATAATATTATAATGGAATCATGGTGTGCATATTATAAATTTAATAAAACTGTATAAGATATATAAGGCAATGTGATTCAACATTAATGGTAACGGCATATCAGGATCTGTGGTAATAAGAGTTTACAAGGTAGATGCCAAAGTGGCATATTTCAGATATCAATGTTCACTAGACTAGCTAGTGGAGCTTATACATTATTGGAGCTTATACATTCATCAGGTAATGTATTAGATTATACTCTATATTTTAATTTTTAGTTAGTTAATTGCTTAATGTAATGCATTTTAAAGCATGTAGTTACCATTTTGTTGCTAGATGCATCTGTTCTGCTATGGCCCATTTTCACTTGCCTACCAAAGATGCGATCAAATTACTCAGTCATGAAATGCGTCGGACCTAGCAGATCAGATGCATCCAGCAACAAAATGGTAATGCATGAAATCTTTTGTAACTAAATATTTGAAACGCTACATTAAGCAATTATTTAATTAAAAAGGAAAATATAAAGTATAATCTAATACATTGCCTGATGTCTGCATAAGCTCCAATAATTAGCCACTAGTCTAATCTTGTAAAAAATTGGTAGTGCAAGTTAGGAAATGGGTAAGGTAATTTGGTCAGGTAAAATAGATCACCACTTAGAACAGTTCTGTGCAATCAGATCTTACAAGATTAAAGCTACTGACATTTTTGGTTAGTACTATCTGTGCATCTAAAATTAACCATTGAATTGTAAAAAACATCAAATACATAACTCGCTTTACATGGCATTTATCTTTACCTACAAACCTCATATATTATTATTTCTCATAAGGTATCTCATTCTATAGAGATATAGAAATGTTCATTCTATGTTAAGGAAATATCTCTGTAATGAAACATGCCATTTTGGCATCCATCTTGTAAACTCTTGTTACTACAGATCCTGATATGCCATTATTACTATTAATGTTGAATCATACTGCCTTATTTCTGCTTTATTTTACTTATATATCTTATACAGTGTTATACAATTTTCTTAAATTTATGTGTGTAGTAAGAATTATTTAGCAATTAAAAATCAGTGACTGCATAGTTTTTAACCTTTTGTGCTCGAAGGTTTTTCACTTTAGGGAAATAGCAACTTGAAATTTTTTTGCTAAAAAGTTGATGAAATTTTTTACAACTAACATAAAAATAAATCATTCATAAACAATGTAAAATCAAACTCATCTTCACTGCTACTAATTTTATCATTTGGCTCCATTTTTATAACCACTAAAAACAGACTAAGTTTAAAGTAATAATTTTAATTGAACATAATGCTGTACTATGAAGTGCACATAGACAATAGATTTACACATCTAAAATGTAAAGAGGAAAGATATCTGTTTATGAAACAATTATCGCCTCTCAGTCGCCATTTGAATTGCTGCATCAAACCAAGTGGCAACTGAGGGTTGCCTCTTGAGTGCAAAGGGTTAAATATTCCATAATTTTTAAGACTATAACTAAAGCAGCTTTCAGTTACTTTTGCTGTTTAGCTGAAGCAGAAGGATGTTTCAGTAATTGATTGAAGGTTAAAACTTTATGTAAAAACTTATCAGAATTGTGTTCCTTCTATACACCTTGATAAGAGTTCACTTATGTGAATAACATAATATATGCATAACAATAATAGCATGTGCATAACAAAAATGCATGTCAAAAATCACTTAACTAATATAGATTGTAATTTAAAATTTAAATTATTCTGAATATTATTAAAATCTGTTGGACTGCAATATATATATTTAGTTACACCAAATAAAAAATTCTATTACTTGCTTTGTTTTAATAAAGAAGAAAGAATTTTAGTCTTCATTAATATTCTTATTGCATTGATATCACTCTGTGCAAGAATGCAAATTTGTTTATTTTAATTTTCTTTATTATTTCTTTTACAGATTTAAAATATTTTTAGAGTAGAACTGAATATATTATTCATGTAAAGTCAAGTATCTTTTTCATGTTCCACAAATAACTTCATTACCTCTACAAGATTGTCACTATATTGTCCTAATATTTTTTTACCAGACATGTCAAAATGATCTTGTTCGGGATGGAGGCTATAAATATTTTCTGAATGTCTTAGCTGACACCTACATGCCTGTAAGTATTTTCATTTCAAGTATTTTATATTATTTTGAAATGTTGCATCTTAATTTTTTTATACTTTTTAATAAGCTAAAAATTTTATACAAATATGTATTATTAGATGCTATATATTCATGCACTAACTTTGTCTTTTCCCCTCTTTTTCTCAAGCCTGAACATCGAACAATGGCTGCTTTTGCCGTTTCTTGTATTGTACATAATAATCGTGCTGGTCAGGTAATTTAGATTTCAGTTTCTATATATTCTTATTTTCAGTTGCCAAACAAATTAGATAACATCTAATATATGTAGGTTTATTAGTAGTTACACATGTTTAAATTATTCAAAAAAAAGATATATATATATAGTATATGCACATTATTATTGGATATAAAAGTAATGTGGTATGCTGTTGAGTTTAAGATTTGGCTGCTGTGAGAAATTTTAAGGTACTAGAACAGTGGCATTCAGCCTTTTTCATTGAGAGGCCATTTTTCAATAGTAGAAGCAACAGGTGGGCTGTTATTAATTATATCCACAGCTCATCAGTTTTTACTGGGTAATTTGCACTATTATGCTGTAGTTTTTCATATGATGACAAAGGTATAGAGGAAAAATTGTCTATTGATGGGATTCGAACCCATGACCTCCTGTTAACATGTCAGGTGCTCTGAGCTGTA
Source organism: Ryuthela nishihirai (assembly GCA_038380435.1). NCBI lineage: Eukaryota > Metazoa > Arthropoda > Arachnida > Araneae > Heptathelidae > Ryuthela > Ryuthela nishihirai. Next base: position 5,992,329 of record JAWZYU010000013.1, read on the forward strand.
TATGTCATATGAATTTATACATAATATATATACACTGAAGTGCCATTGAATTAGGGATAACAACCTAGTAACGTCAGGCTCTGATAACAACTGCCACACAGCGAGGCAAGGACTCCACAAGCTTGCGTAAATGTTCCATAGGTATGACGACCCATGCATCCTCCAGAGTTGTCCACAATTCTCTCAAGGTTGTTGCTGATGGGACATGGAACCGAACACTCTGCTTGATGGTATCCCAAAGATTTTTGATGGGATTTAAATCTGGGCTTCTAGGTGGCCAATTCATTATTTCAAAGTCAGCAGAATGCTCCTGCAACCATGCAATAGCCAACCTGGACCTGTGAGATGAACAGTTGTCTTGCTGGTAGACGCCATCTACATTGGGATGCATGATGGCCATAAATGTGTGCAAATGGTCAGCCATGAGTTCTACTTACCGGGATTCATTGAGAGTCATCGGTACATGTACCAAAGGTCCCACAGACGTCCAACTGAAACACTGACATCCAACTGAAGACACTCCAGGCCATCACTGAGCCATCACCAGCATGTAGTGTTCCGATTTGACTTGCAGGATCTATGGCTTCATGGGGTTGGCTCCATACCCTCAGTCTCCCCTTGGCATGATGAAGTTTAAATCTGGATTCATCACTCCAGGATATCGGTTGGCAATTTTCGATGGTCCAGTTTTGATGTTTTTGGCCCAGGCAAGGCATTGAGCCCAGTGTCGTGCTGTTAGAAGTGGGACTCTCATAGGTCAGCAGCTCCTGAAGCTGAGATGATGAAGCATCATTGCATGGTTCATGCACTGATTTCCTGGCTGGAACCCACATTCAGATAGGAGGTGATTTCAGATAATGTCTGGCCCCTATCGGTCCATACGATGCAGGTCAGATGATGAAGCCCAAGATCATTCAAGGCTGGTTGTTTTTTACAGTTTGTGTAGGTGCTTGGTTTTTTTGCCAGAATTTTAATATTCCTGGAACACTCTTGAAACTGTTGTATGAGAAAATCCAAGTTCTTTGACAATTTTGGAGATTGAGTGTCCCATCTGTTGGGCACCTACAATCTGCCCTCTGTCAAATGCATCTAAATCCCACGCTTTTCCCATTACGCTTCTCACAACGAATGCTTGGAAAAGCTAAAGCTGACAGTTATATACGATCACAATTTTAGCCACGCATGTGCACAAATGTGGGACTTGCAGTACTGAATTTGGATAACATCTCCTATCCCTAATTCAGTGGCACTTCGGTGTATATTAGACATAATATATGATGCAAATATATGATATATGATAGAAATAACAACAGATGTAAAGAACCCATCAAAATACAACAGGAAAATGTCTAAAATAAAGAGAATGTAAAGTGTCAAATTCTATTAAAATAGTCAGTATAACGTAAAAAAAAAAGACTAGTTGTAAAAATGACTGACTGAACAAAAGATGAACACTAATCAGTGAGAGTTAAAATTAATAGAATGTTCAGCATTAAATACAGAAAAAAAGGTTAAAGTATGATAAATAATTAAGAAATTGTCACTTGCAAATAGTTAGTTGGTCATGTACTTGAAGAAGAAAGGAATCTGTTAAAAAAAAAACCTGACCTATATGTAGCCAAGCAATGCAACTTTATTCTTTGGATTACTGCAAAAGAACATCTTGATTTCAAAAAAGGTTATTGACCTGTTCTGATTAAAACTTTTGCTACTCTGCACAGACCTCAATAGAAAACACTGCCAGAAGTCCCAAATATGGAAGCAGCAGTGGACAAGGCAGTATTGTGACTGGACCTGGGCCCTGGCAGAATAGGTACCCATGAAAGAATAGCTTCTTGAGGGTGATTGTTTGGCTACTGTAGCTCAGCCTTTAGAACATCTGACATATTATCAGGAGGTCCATTGATTTGGATCCCACCTGTCTAAAGACAATTTTTCCTCTATACCATTGTCATCATTTGAATAAGTACAGCATAATAGTGTAAATTACACAGTAAAAACAGGTGGACTGTATTTTATTAATATAAGAAATGTGTTGCCCAGAACGTTAATGCAGTCTACTGATTAAGTGGTATAAATAATGAAATTTCACCAGTAACATTGACATAGATTAGCATTATGCAAAAGATGATAAATATGGTTTCAAAACGACAAATATGAAATAATGAGTGCAAAGTTAATAGCAAGAATTGAAAAAAATTTCCATATTTTTAATCGGTAAATGATTTTAAATGGAACCTTTCAATTCAATCTTTGTTATTGACTTTACACTCATCATTTGATATTTTAAGCATCATGTTGAAATTATCTTTTGCACAATGTCAATTTATATTAGTGTTATTGGTGAAATTTTCATTATTGATTATACACGAAGATTACTTCTAATTAAGTGGTATGAAAGTTTTTGAAGCCCAATTTTGTTTTTTAGATGCAATTATTGTGAACCATAAGCAAAAGCCATTTGTATCTACAATGTACTGATTGAATTTTCAAGCTTTCCCGTAGTTTATTTTCAGGAGTAACATAAACTACTGTAAACTGAATGCCAATTCCTAATCACCTGGAAATATTAATACCCATCTACATTCACATAGCAGACTGGACAAACGTGTCACGAACCATAGGTTTCGCATCACTATATTAAAATAAAAAATAAATATCCACTCAAGCATCTGCTTGTTACAGGTGTCTGACAGGAACCTGTCAGTTTAATACACATAGGTCTGTGAGGTTGGTGGGACCTCAGCAGAAAGACAACACATGCTTATAATTACCCCTTCTCCCTCTTCTTAAAATATAAATGTCTCCAAAACTACATTTTTTTTTACCAATGTCTGTCCCGTGGCCGAGTGGTTAGCATGCTTGGCTACTAATCTAAGGGACTTGGGTTCGAGCCCCGGGTAAGGCATGGATGTGTGTGTTGTTTTTCTGCTGAGGTCCTGCCATCCTCTCAGATCTCCTACTGTGGCATATAAACTGACAGGCTCCTGTCAGACCTCTGTGGCAAGCAGCTGCTTGAGAGGGTATTTATTTTTTTTATTTATACCAGTTACTGTGAAAAGTTTTTCAGTTAATTTTTAAAAACTGAAAATTTTTGTTTTGCCTATTTTACTTAAATAAAATTTAATCACAATCTACACTGTTAAAATCAAATGCCCTTAATGTCTAAAGCATATTCTACACTATATCATTGTATTCAACAACATGTATGAGCTATTAGCTTATTGCTGTAATCATATAGGATGTTCCACTAGGGAAAATATAAGTGTTATATTCTGCTTATAATTTGAGTATTTAAAGTTATTAGTTATATACTCACAAGAAGGTTGCATTTAGATGGTACATTGTGCAATAGACATCTCGCAAAAGCAGACTGGTACACTTGACGCACTTGTTGAGAAACACATTCCTTTTATTTGCAGTGCACTTTTTAATGTTGAATTCTTGTCTTAAATCCTTGCTGTTAACTCATATTGCATTTGGGCCACTATATTCCATTTGCAAGATCTGAGTCACTCATGGTCAAATTGTTATTCAAGTCCAGGTTTTAAGTTTGCAACTTCCTACTTGATGGATTATCAGTAGCAGAACTTACTTAGAGTGGATTTAATTTAAGAGCACATTTCAAAATTATAAAGGCATTTGAATTAAAATAGGTTGAACATCCTATGTGATTATAGCAATAAGCTAATAGCTAATACATGTTGTTGAATACAGCGATGTTGTGTAGAATATGCTTTAGAGCATTAAGGGCATTTGATTTTAACAGTGTAGATTGTGATTGAATTTTATTTAATATATCATATCACTGTGCAATTAAGACCTTTGATTTACTTAAATTGTTTTATATTGAGTTTTCACTCTCATAGGGCAAATATAAAGGTTTTCAAAATATTACTTTCAGAAAACTAGTTCATATAGGTACTTTAACTCAAAATAATCATAGGAAATACGAAGAATTGAGATAAAATAAATGCTCTTTCTGTTACTTTATTTCTAATACATTTATCATCGCTATTTTAACACATTAACTGCTGCCTTGATACCCAAAATTGGAAGGTAACTGGGATGAGAAGCAGACTCACACACAGATCATTTTAACCTAAATACTGGTTCCACTGGGGTGAGAGGAACATAGCTAGTGGAATTTTTTTGATGAGAGGAACTGCTGATACTTGATGATGCACATGTGCATCAAGTGGCAGTGAACATGTTAATAACATCAGTAATTGGAAGAATTATTTCATTCATGGTAGATTGAAACTAAAGAATAGAGGCAAAATCATATGAACTATTGAAGAAACAGTATAGCAGTTAAAGCTAATTGCATGCTGTTATTCCACTAATATTGCAAGAGTCATTTTTTAGCATGTGGATGGAGGTGGAAGAATGTTTAGATTGTTATTATTCTTGAGTCACTGAATGAATTGTTTATACTCACTCAACTATTCCCTCAATATCTCACTTCCACTAGTCATGGCAAATGTAAAATTGACTTGTGAAATGTGATTTTGAAATAAATGACATTGTTTTAATAGCATAAACTGTTTCATTAAATTATTGGTATTTTGTGTAGTTTCTAATAAAAATATTAATTTAAAATATGACAAATTTCATTTTTATTTTGTTGTATTGCACTTCATAAATGTGTGGTTTTCCAATATATATGAAATTTTGTGCAGTTTTGGGTTCCCTGCATCAAGGTGTTTTACACCTCATTTGTTATATCACTAATGGAGATCATAATATGAAAGTAGTATCAAGCAATTAGGAATGGGAATCTTTTAAAATAAATTCATGTAAGTGCAACTACAGCTGTGTATGTGTGTATATGTATGAATAAAAATTTATTATAAAAATAAATAATAAATACCCCCTCAAGCAGCTGCTTATTTAGATTCAAAAATTTGAAACAAAAATTTATTTCTTCTCTAAATCTGTTATTTTAAAATGTGTATTATAAAATATTTTAATACTGCATCACTTTATTACTTTTTTTCATAATAGGCAGCAGCACTGCAAGGTAATGTTATAGCATTCTGCCTGGAACAGCTAAATGATCCAAATCAGAAGTTGAGACAATGGCTAGCTATCTGCTTGGGTAGAACCTGGGCTAATTATGAAGCAGCTCGATGGTGTGGAGTAAGGGACAGTGCCCATGAAAAACTCTACACATTGCTTTCTGATGCACATGCTGAAGTCAGTGAAAAGTCTGTTCTTAAATTTATGTTTAAGATGCAATATATTGAAATAAGTGAAATCTTATCAGAATGCATCTAATTAAACGATTGATATTGTATTAAAAATTGAACTCTTGACTATAAGTTTATAATGTTAGCAGAGGATTTTCCTTTTTTTTTTTCTTTTAAACATTTTACATTAATGTGAATTTGAAGAGCTTTCCTTGCATTAATGTGCTACAAATAATAAATGGTTTTATAACCTACCTACTCTTCATATAATTAGTATATGGTTTAGTATGTCTCAAGAGGTTACAGCAAAAAATGAAAAATTCTCTAATACTAATTTTATTTATATCAAAATCATCTGGAAAGGTGGGAAAAGTTATTTCTGTTTACTTAACATTTTTTAGGTTAATTTGATTAACGTTCTTTAAAATTTCCATTTTTAGTCTGCTTTTTCTTTTTAATGTTTTTAGAATTTTGTCAGCAGTTTTGCTTTTTATTTTCGATTTCATATTTTTACTTGCATTTTTAGTAGCTCTACTGTTTATTCTTTGCAAATTCTCATGCATGAAATAAATATTTTTTTATGCTATGCTCATTGTATGTGAAATTTAAATGTCCTTTAAAGCAAGACCTTATTTTTCATCAAGGGAAGTTTCCAATTCTGTTTTCAATAAAGTGTTGATTTTGTTTATTTATTCATGTGTGGGAATTTTTTAGTCAAAATACTTATACAAATTTTATTTTACAAATTAGCATTTTTACAGTTAAAGCTATATACACACATATCAGAAATTTGATCTGTTCTCAATATAAATTTCCCTTCATTTATTAACCCTTAAAAAATGTAAGGCTTCAGAAACTGAATTCACTCTGGTGGCCAAGTTTAAAGAATTAAAAAAAAAAACTTTCCTGTAGTAACACAAACAGAAATAGGTCTTGTTATATACCAAAAGGTGGCTTGTTTTACCTTTGAGCAGCACATTTTTAAACATATGGGCTAAATGGCCAGATTTCTAGGACCCCAAAGGAGAAGGTTGAGGAAGAAGAACCCTTGAGAGCTATTAGGAGACAAATAGAAGCCTACCACCAAAGCCATCTAATATGTTCTTTTAACATGCACAGAGTTTGACTTCTGTAGACAGAGCCACAGTTTAATATTCCATCCGATTCACAACAGCTTTTCCAAGCCCACAGTGTCTCCTCTCTCACCTAGGGCAGAGAAAATTCTCAATACAAGCACAGTTGGGATTCAAGCCTGGGAAACTCAGATTATGAGCTTGGCATTCTATCAACTGATTCAATCCCCCCCCCCCCCTTTATACAGGGGCATAGCAAAGGGACTGTGGTGATGTCAATTTAAACACCATAAGGTTTGTGATGATGGCAGGACCTCAACATAAAGAGCAACACCCCAGTGTAAAAAATGGTATCAAATAGGTAGATATTGAAGAAAGCGAAAGAAGTATTGAGCTCCAGGCAGCAGCAAGATTTGCAAAACATTTTGAATTGCACAATTTTATGTGCAGTTCAGGGTGGCTCTGATGGTTTAGACCAGTGGTTCTCAACCTTTTATGCTTCACGTACCCCCTGGAAATATGTATGTAACTGGCGTACCCCTTGTATAGATAGATAAAACTATAGTTATAGTATAACAATCGGAATGAAATGAAACATATATAACATATATCTAGCGACTTCTGAGCTCTCATGGTATACCCGAAAAAATTTTACCGTGTACCCCACATTGAGAACCCCTAGTTTAGACAATTATTAGTTAGGCACAATGTCACTAATAGGAAAATTTGTGGTGAGGCACTAAGTGGTGTTGAAAGCATTGAGCCATATGGAAAAAAAATTAATGAAATAACACAATTTTTTGTTATTCTGAAAAATGTAATGCTGATGAAACAGGCCTATTTCAGTGTGCTGTGCTAGAAAATACATAAGCTTCTTGCTCAGAACAGTCAACACAATGGTGAAAAAAGAGCAAGGAGAATTGTTTTATTTCTTTGTGTCAATACAGATGTGAATCATTGGTGCATGCTGTGCTTTTTTTATTTTTCAAATAAATACTCAAAAGTGCAGTTCTGATATTTTTTAAAATTTTTTAGATAAAAAGACTCAAATTGCAATGTTTGTTTGAGATAGAAATTCAATATTTTAAATACAGAAAATGACTTTTATATGCATACATATTTAATACATTTAATTTTAAGATCCAGTACTCTATCACTAAATTTTTCATTTATTTGTGTTCTAGGCTTTTCATCTTTTAGGTTTTTTTTTTTTCGTTTTTTACCTTTCGTTTTGCTAATCTGGATTATTCAATAATCTGAACCCCCACATCAATCCAAATTAATGAGAATTTGCTATATATTTTTAATTTTTGCATTTTAGTATAATTCTTGTTTTTGGCCCCTACTTTTGCCTAGTTTTCCTAAAGCAAACATGATAACATGGTCTACCTGGAGCAAGAAATAAGTGACTTTCTGGGCAGTTATTTAAGTGCTTGGATACAAGAAAAACAGATAAGAGCCACTGGTTGACCAAAGTGGTATTTTGCATTTATGCCACAAGAAAAAGTTTTGTGCTAATTGAGATCGATTTTTAGCCTCAATTTTGTCAACTCCCCTTAATTTCATGAAAACAATTTCAATTTTAATAACTCACCTGGATTTTACCAAGTTGCTCTGTATTTTGCCAACTTTCCTTAATTTTGCAAAAAAATTCAATTTTCACAACTCACTTGTGTTTTACCAAGTTACTTCTAATTTTGCCAAATTGTCTAGCTTTTGCCAACTCTAATTACCTTTGGGAGAATATCCCCCTCATACATCTGCACTCCTGCCTCCATATATTTGTATATGAGGGTAAGTCAGAAAGTAAGTTTCCCAGTTTGTTCCCTACCAAACTAACAGACATTTGGGGATTTGTCATTACCACATGTTAGTACTAAATAGTGTCACTAAGTAGCAATAATCACTTACATATTTGTGCTATAAAATTCAAAGTGGGAGTGAGCATGGCAAAGGTACTATATTTGTCTACAAAGTTGCAGATCCAAGAAATAATTTGGTTTTTGTGGGCACAGAAGACTCATCTGGTGGAAATCCATTGACAGCTTGTGGCTACATACAACTCAGATATCCTGTCCAGTGTAATGTGTGAGGAAATGGACCTTATTGATTTCTGATCCTTCTTATCATTTACCATCCACCATACAGTCCAGATCTGGCACTGTTGTAATTTTACTTGTTTGGGAAGCTGAAGAAGCATCTCTTAAGATCACTTTCTATTGTATGACAATGCAGTCAAAGAAGAAGCCACAAATTATCACAAAGTGACTTCTGCAGCAAGATGCATTCTTCTCTTTGCAAGGCTCCAATTATTTGACTCACCATTAGGATGGGGATGGGCTCAGTCTGTAGCATGACAGGCTTGTAATCTGCAGTTCCCAGGTTCAAGACTCACCAGGGCTAATGTTGAGATTTATCTCTGCTAAATCCCCACCCTGTTCTCATCTGATAGAGGATACCACTGAGCTTGGAAAGGCTACTGTCCATTAGATGGGATGTAAAGCTGTGTCCATCTGTGCAGGAGTATGATACCTTGTGCACGTTAAAGAACACTAGATGATGGCCTTGATGAGAGGCTTTCATCTGTCTCCAAACAGCTGTCCTGTGGGTCCCCTTCCTCCTACTATCTCTGAGCCATTGGGGACCTTGTGATATGGTTGTTTAGCCTACTGTGTGAGAAAAAAGTTGCTCATAGGTAAAACAACAACAACCCAACCATTAGGACAAGTGTATCAACAAGTCTGGTGACTATGTGAACAAATAAAACATTGGATATTTCCTCTATATTGTCTTCAAGGTAATTAAAATAATTTATGCAGAGGGGGGGGGAGCCCTTCTGCATAAATTTAGTAGGAAATCTTACTTTGTGATTTACCCTTGTTTATATGAAAAGGAAGAGCAGAGAAAGAAAAGTAGGAGAAATTTTTAAGAATTTCTCCTACCAGAGAAAGAAAAGTAGGAGAAATTTTTAAGAATTTCTCAAAGTGTCAAAATTCCCCATATTGTTTTCATTTTAATTTCAGTAATATTTAAAAAAATTAACCTAGCTACTTTTCTAAATTATTTTATTATTCTAACACAAATAGTTAATATTATTATTATTATTACTACATTTTTTGTGTATTTAGTTTTTCTAAACGTTTTAACCATTTATGCAAACATCCCATAATGCATATGCTTAGATTTTCGGTAATTAGCAAACTCTAATGCCAAAAAAGTAATGCCACAAAAAATATATTTTTCATTAAAGCCAAGATACTTTAATAGAAATTGAAAAAAATACATAACTAAAAAGATGTAAATAACTATAAAAAATTAAGTAAAATATTTCAAAGCATATGTTGAAATTGAGATGAAATCATTTCTGGATGCTGCATTGCTGTTAAAAAAAACTTAATTTCAAAACAATTGCAATTTTTTTAATCACAATTTTCTTCCCTGTATATACTCCCCTGTAATACTGTAACAATAAACTTGTTACATTATTACAGGGGAGTTGTTACATTATTACATATAGTGTTTTATGGTTTAACAGTGAAATTATGCATTCTTGCCAGGGAACAATTATCTTTTTTTTCTCTTGTAATTTCTGCCTTTCAACCTGTGGACTTTTCTTTCTGGTAAAAAGCATTTTTCAGCAACTGAAAAAGTGGCTTTGAAAGCCTCTGGACCTAGACCTATACCTGACCTATCATTCATATAAATTTCATAATAAATGAATTTTAATTTCTCAAATTGTATCTCTGTCAAAGAGTTCAAAAGTATCCTTTGTGAATGAGACCTTTATTTGTTGAAAAAGAGGAAGCAAAGATGAAGAATTACTTTTATTGACACAAGTGAAAAGAAGTGAATGTTGACTTTTCCAAACAGAAGCTTGATAAGAGGTCACAGCATGCAAATTGGAAAATTATATTGATGTGCTGCCATTGAACCTAATGTTATTTATTGGAATACTAGAGTTTAACTGGTATTCCACACAAAGACCATTTATATAAGAATAATTAAGAATAAGAAGAATAAGTGGAATTTTTAAATATTAAGAATAATTAAGAATAAGTGGAATTTTTGCAATGGATTTCCTAGTGTTAGTAATTTAATTTCCTAATTATCTCCTTCCTTTGTGTAGGGGTGTAGTACATTCTTCATTTTTTCAAATGAAAAGAAAAAATATATACATATAATTGTATATATATATATTTTATATAATCCTAATATTTATATATTATATACTTACTTATACACCTATCCCTCGATTTACACGATACTCAGTTCACACAATTTTGGCTTTGCATGGTCAAAAAATGCAACCAGTTTCGATTTACACGGTACTGACTGAGACATACATAGAAAGGAAATCTCAGTCAGTACCGTGTAAATCGAAACTGGTTGCATTTTTTGACCGTGCAAAGCCAAAATTGTGTGAACTGAGTACCGTATAAATCGAGGGATAGGTGTATTTATATATATTATATATGGGCAGTTTATGATCAAAGTTCTTTATATATAATTATTAAAATAGTTGTTTCAATGACTAACTATAAAATTTTGATATGATATTAAGGGAAATATAAAATTTTTTGGTATTTAGTCAAATCTGACTGAATATCAAATAATTTTATGTGACATTCAATACAGAATATTTGGTATTCATGAATATTGACTTTTAATGTAACCTTAATATGAAGTTGGCTTTCTGCTGTTTCCTGTAAGTTGAACCTTTTATTAGAATTTAAGATAGCTATAATAACAATTTTTACTATAATATTTTGTTGCTTATGAAATGCAAATGTCTAATAACTATAATCTTTTCAGGTAAGAGCATCAGCAGTATATGCTTTGGGAACATTTTTAAATAGTACGACAGAGAGGACAGATCATGCTAATACTATTGATCACAATATTGGCATGACTCTTATTAATACAACAGCTACAGATGGCAGCCCATTGGTTAGAATGGTAAGTTATTCAAAACATTTCATAAATTATTCATATATTATCTAAAAGGTTTTAGAAGGGTTTATTAAAATCTTTTAAAATAAAAATTCTAAAAGGTTCAGTTAATGAGTGGGTAATCCAAAGTGTAATTCTGAAGATGTTAGAATTGTCAGTGTTTAGCTTGGAACAGAATTGTGGCATAAAAAGTTTTGTGCGTAATCTCCTGTTTTACATTTAACTGTCCCCTGTAAACTGTGACCCTGTGTGCGAGAGAGCCATACCCTGTGCACGTTAAAGAACACACTGGATGGTCTTGATGGGAGGCTACCATCTGTCTCCCAACAGCTCTTTCAGTGGGTCTCCTTCCCCCACCTTCTCTGAGCCTTCGGGGTCCATGTGACCTGGCCATTTAGCTCATGGTGTGCAAAAAAGTGCTGCTCAGAGGTAAAACAACCCAACCCAATTGTCCTCTGTAAATTCTGTTTCCATCAATATATATTAACATTAGTTCAGTGCATGACTCTTGGCTCTTAATAGCTGTCCAGTGGATCCCCTTTCTTCCTCTGTGCTGTTTGGGTCCTTGTGACCTGCTAATTTAGCCCAGGGTATGCAAATGAAAAACAACCCAATTCAGCTCTGCACAAGAAAAAACTATCCTTTATATCTTCAGATTGTACTTTCGTTTTGATCCTCTTTTTTTGGAAGACAATCTGCTAAATGAGAGCTTAGAAAATATTAGTTTTGAATTGGAAATAAAACAGCTGTTCTTATATTCCAAATACATATCTTTTTAATGTCTCCTTTTATATTCCTTTTGCCAAACGGCTTATTAAATGCTATGGAGGGCATTCAGAAAAGTTCTTGACACATATCTGTAGATTTCACTCATTCTTCTGAAATTAATGAGCTATGACTTGTTTGAAAGATTATCATAACTTGTCATTACTTATTAAAAATAAAGACCTTATCATTTCTCTCTTCGCTATCAGTGAGTCAAGTTTGGTTGTGAAATCTGTGTTGTTGCTATGGACCCTACTAAAGATGGGGAAAAATTTTACATTTTCAAAAGGATGCAGCTTGGGGATGATGCAAAAAATAATTCATGCTGATTTATCACAAGTATATGGGGATTATTCCTATTCATATGGCACTGTTACAAAATGGATGTGTAAATTCAGAGGACGGCAGAACTTTGAAGACCTCCCTCAGGCAGGAAGACGAAAGGAGGCCGTGAATGAGAGAACCATCACTGCTGTTTGTGAACTCGTTAGGGAAAACCCACACATCACAATTCAGGTAATAAGTTTAGATTTCATTTTATCTATTATTGGCAGTATAGACACAATTATTCATCAGCATTTAAAGCTCCAAAAGATCTGTGCAATGTGGGTTCCTACAAACTGACAGAACAGCAAAAAAGGGCTAGAATCAACTTGTGCAAGGAGAGCTGACAATTTGAACCTAGTGGTCCCAAATGCAGACATTGTCACAGGGGATGAGACATAGTTTTATTACTAAACTACTCCCAGAAAGATCGACAACTATGTTTGGGTTGTGGAAGATGAATCTTGTCCCCAAATCCTCCAACAAGACTTTCACTCAGGAACAATTTCTTTTCAACAGTTTTTTTTTTTTCATTTTCAATTTCCATGTAGTTGTAGCCATACACCTTACCTTAAAAAAAGACTGTAATTGACCAATACTACACCAACATTGTTTTGCCCAAAATGGTTAAGGAGATGAAGGAGCAGCATTCTCCTTCATCTCCTTAACCATTTCTGTCATTCTGTCAAGGGTTCTCCTTCTTCATGACAATGCCAGTGCTCAGAAAACCTGGCAAGTTATGGTGTATCTGGAGCAGGAAAAAAAAATCAAACAGCTACTCCCATCCTGCATATTCACCCAATCTTGCACTATGTGTTTTTTGGTTGTTTCCCAAAATTAAAAAGTAACTTGCTGGGAAGCTTTTTTCAAAGGTGCAAGACCTAGCAAAATGCATTCATTAAGAGTTGTGGAGTATTCCCCAACAGGAGTACCATGAAGCATTCCAGAATTAGTGTAGATGTCTGCACCTTTGCATAGATGGAGGAGGAGTAAAAGTTTTGTTGAGGTAAGTGCAATGGTTTATGTTCTGCAGATGCAGGTCAATAACTTTTTGAACACCCTTCACAACTGAATGGCCCCAGTGCTGCCCAGGTCTCACTTTTAATCTGTATATTTTGTTTTTTACTGTGCTAAAAGTTCATTTTGTAAGTTGTGTCCTCCCGGACACTTTAGCACAGATTCAACACGAAGAATTGCCCATCATTGCTGACATCAGTGCACACTTATAAGCCATAACTCCATTGCAAACTCTCAAGATTTTTATTTTGACAGATTTGATATTCTGTGGTCCCAGATGTACTTGACTGAACAGTCCCAAATTTTGTAGGCAGGTTCCCCTCCCTGACTCAGTGTTGGGTTAAAAAATCAGGTCCCTAGCTGCATTTGGAAAAGTGAGGAATCTGGCAAAAGCAGCAGATTTAAATGTTGTTATGGCTCTTACATTTACAGTTAGGAAGCTGTTTGGCAACAATTGCTGTTTTCAAATCATCATATTATATAATAGGTATAATTTCAGGAGGGAGGATACATAACATCATTTCAAGCAGAAATTGACAGTTTCCCCATGGTTCTGCAGCTACATTTAGTGATCGGTCCCAAATTGGATGTGGTAGTTCCACTTGGGGTAACAGATGGGCTTCCTTGCTGCCTTCATTTACTTTGTGAATGAAGTTATAGAGCAACATACATTAGCACTGAACTTTTGATGGGATTGTGATTGGAGTGACAGAAACCTGTGAATGAACTTATCGATGGCAAGAGTTATTAATCCATTTCGTACGTAACCAATGTAACATTTGGTGTGGGTAAAACTAGTATATTTGTATTTCAAATATTTAACCCATCTGAATGTAATAATGACTTCAAAAATGAATGGAGCTGCTAGTGGTAGTAAAGATGTGAAAAGAAAGCATGTAACATTGACATTGACAAAGAAATTGGAGGTTTTAAAGATGCTAGAAAGAGGAATAAATTGGAACATTATCATGAGTGAATTTAACATTGGATCTTTGACACTCTATGGCATAAAGAAAAAGGTAAGTTGTGAGCATCTGTTGCTGAAAGTGAAACACCTACTAAGTGTACTGAAGTATAACAAATTTTGAAAAAGTCCAAGATGGTTCAGTTGGATGCAGCTTTGTTTAAGTGGTTCAGTGGAAAATATTCTGAAGGGGAAGCCCATTACTGGGCTAATACACTTTGAAGAAGCAAAACAATTTCACATTTTTTTTAGAAGGTGGTCATGTCAGTGGTGAGCAGATGATGAAATGAGCAACTGTCTCTGATCATGTTCTAGCAGAGGAGTATAGCAGTATTTTTGGGCACTTGGTGGAGGAACATTGTCATCTCCTCAAATATATAATGCAGATGAAACTGAGCTCTTACGACATTGCTCACCTAACTACTCTGGTTGTTGGCAGTGAAAAGGCTGCTCATGGTTTTAAAATGAACAAAGACTACATTATGGTGCTTGCATGTGCATATGCATCCAACGTGCATTAAGCTACATGATTTCTTATTATAGACAAGTGCAAAAAGCCTAGGACCTTTAAAAATCACGAGTTTTCCAGTGATTTATGAGGCACAGCAGAAATCTTTGAAAACTGTTTTTTTTTTTAAACTATTTTTGTCCCTGTAGTTAAGTAGAATTTTAGAAAGGAGGTTCTACAAGAATATAGCAAACTTGTTCTTTTGCTTGATAACTTATATCTTTGACATGCTGTCTAGTAAATATAGAAAGGTGGAAAATTAAAATATCTGTAAATAAATTTCTGTAGAGAAGACTGTGAGGAAAGTTAGATTTCAGCAAAAAAAAAAACACTGCCTTTAGTAAGATTCCAACACAATTCCAGTTTCATGGGAAAAAACATACTGATAATTCAGCTGCTAGTATATTTTAATTTTATTTAAGTTGTTAAGCATTTTAAGTTTAAAAATAGGAAAATTGTTATATACTGTGAAAATATATATGCTCTCTTGATAATACCTTAAAAATGCTTTGTGTTTTAACAGGAACTGGTTGTTGCTCTTCAATGGTTTTTAATTATTTTTGAAAATCAGTTTGTTGCTGTAGCATTCCAACTTATGGAAGAAGAGAAACTTAAAGAAACTAATACTAGTCCATATCTACTTACACCAGGTATTATTTTTGTGTTCTGTAAAATTTATGTTGGTGAAATTTTTTCCACAAAATATTTATTGTAAGATTGTAGAAAAAGTGTAACTTTAACCCATTAAATTTATTTTTATGGTTTAAGTTGATATACGTACGTTATGCAGTTAGGTACAATATGAATATCTTTAATTTGCTCTCATAAGCTAAGGTAATTTCACAATCTAATAATTCTTTCATCTGTACTGTCCTGACTTGTAATTTTTCTAGTTTCATTTATTTCATAAACAGTGGTTGTAGTTTGTATATTACTTTATTTATTAAAAATTTTCTTTATTTTGGATATGTATCATGCTCAAACATTTGAAAATTGCTACTAAAAAGTAGAATCAAATAAAATTAACCACTCTATGATTTGTAATACTAATTTTATATTGCTTTCATAGTGAATCATCTGCTTTTGGAACCAATGTATTTCATTTGTTAGTAGTGAGATTTAAAAGAGAAACTAGATATTTTCGTTATTTTAACAGCACAGCTAGTTTTATAAGTATTTAGCTAAATCTCCATTGGGTCACCATTCATCATATTTTGGCATGTGGTTGGTTATCTACACAAGCTTTTGCTCAACATCTTTCCAAAGAAAGTTAAAAGGTACTGTTTCTACAATCTTATGAAATACATATATCATTTAGATTCTTTGGAGAGTATGCTCCACCTTGACTCATAAATTTCTTTAATGTGTATTATGCATTTCCATGGTTATTGTTTGCTTCTTATCAAAGCAAATTCACTTGAACTTAGGTGGCAATCACAGCATTACCTGGATGACATTTTAATGTCAATGTATCAATAAATATTTTGTGAAACAAATTTCACTGATGCCCTAATACACTTGTTACTTTCTTTATCAAAGATGCATTTATACATTCATTATATATTGTGGGTGTAAGTTTGTTCACAATTACTTCCAGGTGAAATATCACCAATGTTCTATAATTGTGTGCCAAGCGTCCATCCCCATATTATTGATTTGGCTTCTTGAAAAGGCAATTGGTTTTGCTGCTGTCATTCATCTGAAATCAAATTCATTTCTATTTATCACAGGTAAAAAATGTATCCTGTAAAGCAAGAAATTTCAGTATTTTTAATGGAAGGATTAAGCTTTTCTGTGAACTTTTCAAATATGGATTCAGTATTTCATAGGAAATATGCATATCTGGGTCAGAATTACATTGAGGTCTACAATTTCTATAAGAATTGCTTAGTGACCCCAAAATGTGTTGTATTCCGAAAGGTAGGATAACCTTGTGAACAGATTTAATGTTAAGAGCTGTACATCTTTTAGTGCACGAGTTAAAGAAACTGCAACTCTTACACTAAAATTAGTTTTATTGACCCTGGATCTAAAAAACCCTACTACTAGTTTTGAAGTAATGAAAAGAATTTATTTTTTACAATGCTGGTTTTTTCAGTAATTTCCTCTTTTATTGTGGAAAGTTTAAAAACCTATTAATAGTGCAAATTTTTTTATCTGACAGCAATAAACAATACCATGTCTTTCATACTGGGGGTTAATATTGATATGAATTCAAACAGATGAAAACTTAGTATGAGTTCAAAAATAACTATTAACAATAAATCTAAAATAATGTGATTTAATACAAAAGTATGGATAAAAACATGTACATAAACTAAAGATACCAATGTTTATCTTGTGTGTGAAAAGTTTTTTAATCTAACAAGAATCGTATATGTGAATACTTGCAATATCTCGAGAATAACCTTACCAATTCCTAAATAACTAAATAACTATACACAAAATGACTTCCTTCTTAGGTTTTAATCCTCAAGTATTCCAAAACTGCAGCTGAGTGTACTGGTTTCTCAGAACAAATTCTTTTCAGATGTTGATTTTTATGATGGATTCTTCGTTTCCTTTACCAGCTTACCAACATGATTCACACCAATAAATTAAACTACCCTGTGCACTCACCATATAAAATGCTTTTTCACTTTTTTCACCCCTCACATACATACTGAAATTAATTATGCCTCCTTTCGGATATCCACAACTCCAACATTACAATTCTATCTGTTCTGTTTTTTCAGATCGGTTCTGTATTCCAATTCATTGGTTGAAAAAAAAATAATTCTCACGCAAAAGCATACATGAGTGTTCATGTCTTTATCATAAATTCGCTGTAGCATGTTCATCTGTCATAACAATATTAATGTGTTATTTCTCAATAGGCTTTTTTCTAATTTTTGTATTTACATAAAAGAAAATTACATTTTATAGAAATTACTTCAAGTTTTAGCAAACCAGCTAAATGCAGAATAAAGTTAGTGATTCTCTATCAAGTATTTGATAAATGAGACCCTACCTGAGAACATAATGTCTACTTGGTGAACATTATGTTACTACTCTAACTGAACTAATCCATGGTTCTAATTGTATACTGCTGCAAACAGTTGGTTCAACTTAATCCAACTACTTTAGAAGAGACTTCTTCCACCCTAGAAGCTGACAGTGGTGGAAATGCTGCATAGAAACAAGCCTCAGACACCAACATGCTGACAAGCATCCTACAGGAATAGTATTTTGTTATAAGGAACTGATGATGGTTTTTTATATTATTTCAAAAATCAATTATTGCAATTATGGTGCTACAATGCAAGCAGAAAAATTCTTTTCTGAGGAAAAAAAATACACCTGAAGTTATTGACACCTACAAGAGCACATTTGATCAAATGTGTGATGTTGGTAACTACAGTTGTAAAACTAGAAGATGGCTCCTGTTTGTGTGTGTATATATATATTTTTCATCTTGAAATGCTATCTTGCAAATCAGTGTATTCATAATTTATTACACCTACAACAATGTAAAATTTGAAACACCATCATTTTCCATGTGTGTTTTTCTTGAAGACATGGATTTTCTCTGACAAAACCTTTGGATAAAGAGCAGGAAAAAATACTCTAAATTTGTCAAAAAAAAAAATGAAGGTGCTCTTATATGAAATTCTAAAATAATCCTACACCAGTGTCAAAGGATTGTCTAAGCACCAAAGTTGTTCTTTATGAATTATCTAAGAAAAACATTCAAATGCACCATATGTAATTGGTAAATGTGCCTAGAGCATTGTTAAATGCAGGGTAGGATTGGGAGAGGGGGTGTAAAATGTAGGGGGAAATATACTGCATTATTGGAAATTCAGTCTTTTCCCCCTACATTTTTCAGCTTAATTGTACTCCCCCCCCTTTTTTTATATCTTAGCCTGGTTGAATGTATTAATTTTTAAGTAATATTGTGTAATGGAAGGTTTTGGCATATAGTTGCATGAAAATTTCAAAATTCATTTAGCTTGGTAACTGTCAATTTTTTTATTTTTGGATCACTTAAATTTTTTTCTTTTTGGATCACCAGGTTAGTGATAATGCTTCGATAAAATAGAATTAGTGTTATAGTGTTAAAATAGTCAGCAGTTTCTTCCTCTTTGTGGAAACTGCTAAATTAAATAATTTTAAATAAGTATTATAGTGTAGAGAGGTGCTTTCCAACCACTGTGCTGTGATACATTGGTGTGCTGCAAAATATTTATGTTAGCCCAAAATTTCATCATCTTATTATATTGTTGATTTATCCATATATATTTTAACTTGTTGACCTTCTCAGGCTCAGGTGAATATAAGAGAAAAATATTTATTGATTGTAAAATAGCCAATTATGGTAAATTATAATTTTATTAGTTAAAAAAAAATTCTTTTGGAATCTCAAAAGTGTGCTGTGGACTCCAAAAGATCAGAAAGCACTGGTATAGGGTATCACAAAAATGATATTGTAATATATAAGTTTATTATTTAGATACAGAATATATTTTTAGCTCCTTAACTGGCATAGTGGTAAGGGAGCTAGTTACTTTTGTTGTGTGTTTTGTTAGCTCTATCTGAGGTAGTGATCAACAGTGACTTCAGTCTTATTAGGGCATTTCCTTGTATGAGAAGGCCTGTAAAAACTAGAAGTAGCTTCTAGGACTCTTCTCTGTCCTATATGTTGCAAAATGAAAAAAAATGTAAACAATTAATGCATATTTCTCAAAAATTTCTTGGAATGTATCTGTTTCAATTCTAAGAAAGAATTTATAACTTTAAAATTATTGTGGTATAAATATTACTGAAATCACTTTTTGGGTACTTTTTTAGATATAACATCTTCAGTAACCATTAGTACTGGATTAAGGAAGGTTGCTTCACGAGATAGACTAAAACCAGCAGGATCTCCAATATCAAGTAATATACCAAAGTTATCTTATTCACTCTGCATATATATTTGTGTGTTGTTCCATCAATTATTTGCCAAAATACTGTACTTAGCAAGCTTTGTTGAATATTGTGACAGTAAGAATTAGTTAACCCTTTCAATGGCAGGCTGGCTGAAGCATTTTAGAAGACTAAACTTGGAGATTTTGAGCTGAATTGAAAAAAAGACATTTGGCATATTTTGCACTTTACGTGTTCTTTTTTAGTGGCAGGCTTGTTGTTGGGTTGGGTTGTTTTTACCACTGAGCGGCACTTTTTTTGCACACCATGGACTAAATGGCCAGGTCACACGGACCCCGAAGGCTCAGAGAAGGTTGGGGAAGGGGACCCACTTGAACAGCTGTTGGGAGACAGATGGTAGCCTCCCGTCAAGGCCATCCAGCGTGTTCTTTAACGTGGACAAGGTATGACTCTCCCACACACGGGACCATGGCTTAATGTCCCATCCAACGGATGGCGGCCTTTCCAAGCCCATCGGTGTCCCCTACTGACCGTGGGCAGGGCGGGGAATTTTGTGGAGATAAATCTCAACACTGACCCAGCTGGGACTCGAACCTGAGAACTACAGATTATGAGCCTGGCGCGCTACCGACTGAGCCACCTCCGCCCCATTTGGTGGCAGGCAGTATAGCTGGTAAGAAGTATAAATTGATACAATAAAGCTGTCATTGCCTTATCATAACATCTACAATATGATGGCAAGTATATTACCTGAGACTGAAAGGGTTAATTCAGTAATTCTTTATGCACAGTAATTAGCTGGTTTCAGTTATATGGAATATGATGATGTAGTCTTTGTATAATTCAGCATTATTGTTCCTAAAAGAATATTTTTATACTATTAAATTTAAACTACGTAAGAATTATTTTAATGATTTACTGACAAGCTCCTGTCAGACCTGTGATAAGTGGCTGCTTTAGGTGTAATTTGTTTTATTATTAAAAGTTATGTTGACTGGCTGTTTGCACCAAGTTCTTGTTAATATGTTTGCTGATTAAAAAAAAGTTCACTTTTTTGTCATTAAATACCAAATTTGATTTTATTCCAAATTTTCAGATATTTTATATCTTTGCCACATTTGACTAAGGTCGAAGCATTCAGCAGGCATGATGGTTTTGTCTTTGATTGCACTTCCCTTTAGTTGCAGCTCTCTGAGCTTTACTAGTAAGTAAATGTAGGGGTCTAAATTAATTGGATAGCAAAAGGTTTAACTACCATATCAGCCCAAAGTAGGGAAGATTTAAAATATATTTGTCCGATCAATACTATTCCTTCTTTTAACTGCCTCCTATCTGCAGTTTGGGCTGGTATGACAGTGAAAGAGTAAAGATATCTAATTTGCATCAGCAAGGCCCAAGTTTTCAGCTTTCTGATTGTTAGTAATTGACAGAGCCATAGTAGTAATTAGGCAAGTGTGAAAAACACTTGCATGTGGAAAATACTTAGAGAATGATTATTGAGTTAGGAGAAAAATGTTCTTTAGTCAGGTAAGATATTAACTTAAAACCTCTCTTAACAGGTCAGATGTTTTTAAAATTCCTGAAATTTTAAAATGATTGTCATTTTAAAATTCCACACAAAGGATAAATAAAACTTTTTACTAATAAAATTATAAGAATTCTCTGAAAAGTAATATGTGCCTGCCTGTGCCAGTGGATCACTAGGTTACAAAACCTCATTTAACCAGTCAAGTAGGTATGAAATGACACATCATTTTCTTTTTATATCGTAGTGGGCAGAGCTTTGGAGCCAGTGCTGCTATTTTTTGCCAAAGCTCAAAAATGTTCCAAAATTTTCCCTACTCTGACTTGTTTATTTCTCTTCTGTTCCTTACAACAAAATGGTCAAATTTATCAAGCTACTGAGAAATTTATTCATAATCTCTGAGTAAATATTTTTGTGTATACTGATAACAGTTGGTTGGTAAACATTGAACACATAATTATCCCACAGTAAGCAGTTATTTGCAGTAGTTGCATTTATAACCAGTTATATGCATTCATCAAAATAATGTTTTGTAAAATACGTTATCAAGAACACAATCATATTTCTCTTGAAATGCAAATTCTCTTAATCATATTAGTTCTGAGTCGTCCCGTGGCTAAGTGATTAATGTGCTTGACTAATGATCTAAGGTACCTGGGTTCGAGTACCAGGTAAGGCATGGATGTTTGTGTTGTTTTTCTACTGAGGCCCTACCATTCTCACAGACCTTATACTATGGCATATAGACTGGCAGACTCCTGTCAGACCTATGTGACAAGCAGCTGCTCTCAAGCATTTAATTTATTATTATTATTTTTATATTTATTTTTATTTTCATTATTAGTTCTGAAGTTCATTTATAATATGCTGATGTATCAGTAGTTCAAAATATCTGAAGTTTTAAAGATTCATCTGTATGGCATCAAGATGAATGTCTTAAACATCAACTATTTACACTCTCAGAGCTTTATATTATCAAATAAATATGTATTTGATAGTTTGCCTGTTTCTCTTGTTTGCTTAATCTGGAACAATTTAATCTGGAACACATTTTCTCTTAGGATTTAAAACAACACGAGGATTTGGCCTCCTCAACATTTCTTCTCCCCTAAAAAATCAGGGGAAGAATCTTGAAACTAAACAGTAAGATATAGGATTATCAAATTTGGCATACAGCTTTTTCTTATAAAACGTAAGAGTTTGGTCCTTCATGTTGGTTATCATTGCTGTAAATTGTAATAAATAAAGAACTAGTAATGGCAATACCAAGCTGAAAACACCAGTTCTCGTCTGATCACCAAAGTTAAGCAGCTTTGGGCATGGTCAGTACTTGGGAGGGTGACCACCTGGAAACACTGCATGCAGTTGGCAAAAAATCTGCTGAGGACCCCCCCCCCCCCCATCCTCGCAGATCCCTCTACTATGGTATATTAAACTTAGACTTCTGTCAGACCTGTGTGGCAAGCAGGTGCTTGAGGAGGTATTTTTTTTTATTTAATAAATTCTAAATTGAAAAAGTAGTTTATGGTGTTTAATTATGAGGTTATGATGTTAATTATGAGATTATAAAGGACTTGATTATGATCTTTGGTAATATACTTCTGTGTACTCTTAAAATTCTGTGCTTGGAACTGGTGCCTCACTCATTCCACTTAGATCTGGCACTGATGACCAATTTCCATTTCAGTAATTTTCTTATAACTTAAGGTTACAATTAAATTACAAAAAATTAAAATTACAACATAAAGGTTTACAATTGTTATTTTTCTTCTTTCCAAACAGGACAGGATAATCATAAGATGACATAGACATGTAATTGGACCATGAAATGCACCTGGGCTTGAACTCAGAAAATGAGTTGACAGTATTTCAAATAGTTGTACAACCCTCCAAACACAGTAATGATAAAAGGCTGTATACAGTTGTTTTTGAGGTCTTGCCACCAGGAGATTTAATTTGTCATCAGAATCTTTACTGCCATTGGTTGCAACAGAAAATGAAGTCTTTTTATAGCCCAACCTGAGGGAATCCACTCACAGACTTGTAAATGGTGAATGGTGTTTTGGCATGGCTTGTTTCAAAGCTAGAAAAAAACAAAAAACAATAAAATACTTCCAGCGATAAAACTACTTTCTTTCACCTGAATGCAGCGCTGTTAATTTCTTTTTTAAATGCACATAAAAGAAGAAAAAAAGGTTTTTACCCCTTCTTTGTTGGTATATGCCTTTGATCTGGCTTCTGGTAAGGAACTGCTGGCTGGTTAGATATTTTGGAATTTCTTCACCTTTATGAAATTTAAAATATGTTAGCCTTTATTGTTTAATATTCCACTATAAAAGAGGTAATGGCCCAGAAGCTTACCACTGGACTGGTTAAGCACAATTCAGTGTTAAAATACATTTCAGCCAGGTAAACCTTTCAAAAGCTCCCTGCAGAATTTGTATGTGCAATGCTAAAAACAATTTTGTTTTAATAAACATCAAAGAATAATATTTAAGTCATAACTGGTATAACAAATTTGACCATTAAACTAATGGATGTATCCTTGTGTGTTTGTGCATTGAATTGGAAATCAAGAGAAGCTGCAGAAAGCTTCTTAGTTATTTCTTGCCTTGTATTAAGGAACTCTGTTTTATATAAATAAAAAAAAAATTGGTTAAATGAATACTAGAAACTATCAAATGGCATATTGATATGGGTCATATCTATCAGGTGGCAAAAGAAAAAAAAAATCAAAGGGAATTTTCTGGATATGCATCAGATGCTTTAATCACTTGAGCCAAGATGATAAATTACACCTGCTTAAGTAAGGTTGTAAGCTGTAAGTCTGTGTTGGGGTTCTTCCTATTGTGCTATTTAAACTAAGATATAGTTATAATAACCAAACTGGTTTGCTTAATCTTAGTGGATATTTTATGACATTATTATCCTATAAAAATCCATTTAATTATAATTCTGTATATATAAATAATTCTTGATGATGTGTTTGAGTCTTATTGGGCAGATAATATATGCTTTTTTTTTTGCCATTACACCACTCTGAAATTTATATAAATACTGAATATTTCAATTCTCTTATCATAATATTACCTTATATTTCCTTTCCTTGCTGTGCAGATTGTTATTTTGATTTTTGTAAGAAAAAGTTTCTAACAGTGCAAAATTTGTTTATTTTCAAGATCTGCTGGATATATCAGGTCAAGGTGATGGCATATCTTTGGCAGCATTAGATCGTATGCGTCGAGTGAGTTCAAGCACATCTCTTAGCAGTATGTCTTACAGCACCAGTACATCACTGGGATATGCTTCAGTGTTCACCAGTATTTGGAAAGCCCTCATTTCTCTGGGTTCTGATCCCCACCCAGAAGTAGCATCAATTGCAAGAAACTTAACAAATAACATAAAACAAAAGGTAAGCTTCAAGGGTTGTGATAAATAGATAAAAATAGATAATAGGATGAGAATAAATAAGGTTTTATTACTAAGAAAAGCCAATAATATTGTTTGATCATTTGTTTTTGAGATCCATGCTAATAAAATTTAGTTGAAAATGAGACTTTTTTTTTTTTAAATTAAAGCAAATTTTTATATTTTAGTGAATAAAATTTTATTTTATTTGCTTTTGACATTAAATTATACTGTTAGGTTCAGGAAGTACATGGACTAGATGTAACAAAAAATGGAAGAATTTCATCAGTTTCTGAGCCTTCTTCTCCTTCTGGAAGGCCAACTTTCTTGGGGTAAGTTTTGTTTCTGATTGAAAAAAAAATTCTTATTTCTTTTTCAAAATTATTTTCAATGGAAAAATTATCCTAAGTTCCAGGTCAAATCCACTAATAATAGCTTCATGAACATAGAATCAGTCCATGTTTTGTCATTGTAATTAAGTAAACGACTGTCTTGTATAAAAGTTTTTGGTTTTAGTTTTTTTTTAAAGCTTGCCAAATATATAAAAAACTATAAAAACTATGTGGTTACCGTACTTTTAACAAAATTAAATTTTTAATTTTTATTTAGCTAGGACAATGATTCAAATGTTATATTAATCCACATTCAACACTTTTCACGTGTTAAAATAAGATAACTATGTGTACTAAGATTGATTTGTTACATGGCACTAATTTCATTTGCAAATGTACCTTGCTGACATGCAACCCATAATGAATAAATTTTAGTAATAGTATTTGTGGCATAATGGTTATATGCATACTGTTTAAGTAAGCATGGACATATGATATGAGATAGATAGATATGGATGGTTGGTTGTCTGTCTGTCTGTCTGAATCACATTTTAGTTAGTTAGTTCTCAGAATTATGCAGTACTTTACATTTACATGTTTTTTATCTTAGAACTGAAATTATAATGAAATATATGTAATGTATATCTCATATTAACAATTTTAAAGTATTACATTTTCTAATATATATTCTTCTTTATGCATAGTTCGTCCAATAAAAAACATACATTTATTCACACGATATATATGGAAATTTTTAATATTATATATAATTAGTGTTTTATAATTTTACCTACATTTTTCAGTAAAAGTCTGAGAAAAAAATGTTGAGTCTTCCACGAGAGTAAAAACGTGCATGTGGAAGAAATTTAACAGTTATGTTGTAATAAAAATGAAAAGGCAACATGCTTCAGTTTCACATTTCCTTGCATTTTGCTAGCTTGATCAAAAAAATCTAAGTAAATATTTAATCAATTTATAAGTTTAAAAATTATCATTAAGAATAAATGAAATAATAAAAAAAACTTTACTGGATAGAAAACAAAAAAAATATAAAAATCTATATTGAATTGTGCATTAGTAAGTGGTTCAGTTGAGCACCTTAAGGGCAACTCAGCATCAAATGAAATTATATTACATTTAATCTCTTTTATTTCTAAAACATAGTCTCAATATTTACCACATTTAAAAACCATTTTCTTAATTCCTTATAGAAAAAGTTATTATTCCTTATTCCTTTGATGTACTCTGGTAAGCAGTTAAAAAACTTTGGCGCCAAATAAACATAATGTTTTTCAACAATAGTTTTGTTCGCTTTTAAATCAAGTAAGAAATGGTTTTTTGACAGTCAAGTATTCTTTTCAAATGTCTGTAAAGTTTGAACATTAAAATTCATCAGTACCTGAAATACATATAATTTCCTTATTTGTAAAATACCTAATTCATTGTATACATTTGCAATGCTTTCAAATTTTCTTAGTTTCATCATGCATCTAATTATGTGATTCTGCACATAGTGTAACGGTTTGATTGTTGTCAAATAGACTCCACACCATGATGCTACTGAAGATTGACAGGTTTTGGGAAGGGTACATCATTGCCCTTTACATTGCACAGTATTCCAAAACACAAATTATACAGATGTGAAAAGCTAAAAGATTTAGCATATCTTGAAAGGGCATCTACATGGTGAAATACCTTATAGGAGATAGACCTCTAGAAGTGTCCTAGAAGTGGTCAAAAAAATGTAGAGCACCAAGTTGCACACCAGATATTATCAAGTTCGTCCACACAATGTTCAGTGGACAAAATCCTGCAATGCATAGAATGGTTACCAAAGCAACAAAGGTGTCACAGTTGCTGTCCACAATATCATCCAAACCAAACTTTGCTTACAGTGTACGTGTAAATTTTGGATCTGTGTCCAAAGTTGCTTCTTCGGCATGTACCACAATGACATACCAATTGCTGCTTGCTGTATGAGTATTACCTATCAGGCAACAAATGTAAAAATGTGGCCACAATGGATGAGCAATATATCAAGACAACTTCAAAAGCAAAGTAATTTTGCAAAATAATTTTTGTTAAAACAAGGCCATTTGTAAATTTTAAGCATTTATATTGAAATCTTTAAAAATGGACACATTGAACCCCCAAAAGATTGCTGCATGTTGTATGCCACCACCCGACCATTTTTGGGCAGCCTCTGTTGCACTATTTAGGTGGACTTATACCTGCTGCCATCTTACAGGGATTGGGGTGGCTCAGTCAGTAGTGCACCAGGCTTGTAATCTGCAGTTTCCAGCGTTGAGAATAATACTTTAACTTCCTCTTAATACTTTAAAGAACATTCTGGGTGGCCTTGATGGGAGGTTATCTGTCTTCTAACAGCTGTCTAGTGGGTATTTCCCCCAGCCCCCAACTTTCTCTGAGTCTTCTGGGTCTTATCACCTGGCCATTTAGCCCATTGTTTGCAAAAAAAGTGCTGCTCAGAGGTAAAACAATCCATCTTGCAAATTCCTGTGTAACTTCCTGTGTAAAAAACTATAAGAATGAAACAGTAAAGAGATTTTGAGCACAAACATTTTTTTCCTATAATTACAAACTTGAATTTTTAATGTGATAGTAAGTGGCTCTAATAGAAAGGATTACAGAGAGCTTAATAAACGTGTAAAGGATCGGTTAGCTACTGATAAGAATCGTTGGCTTGATGGCTTGGCTGACAAAACTGAGGAAGCAGTTAGGCAGCACAACAGCAGAGAGCTGTACCAGATGGTTAATGTTTTATGTGGTAGAAAACGGACAGGCATACAAGGATTGAAGGATAAACAAGGTAAGGTTATAGAAGGGGAGGATTCTGTCATGGCTAGGTGGGCTGAGCATTTCAGGGATGTTTTAAACAATGTGGTTAGTTCTACTCCCATTGTTTGTAATGATGATAGATGCATTACTGGCTTTAATGTTGGCCCTATAACACAATCTGAAGTTATTTTGGCTATTTCTAAACTTAAACTTCATAAATCCCCAGGTGTAGATGAAATTACTATGGAAATGCTTAGAGCTGGGAACGTTTCCCTTACCAGTTGGATGACTGAAATTTTAAATATCTTTTATGATAAAGGCATGGTTCCCAAGGATTTTACTAGAGCTATTGTTATCCCTATTTTCAAAAAAGGTGATCGTAGTGCTTGTGATAACTATAGGGGTATCAGCCTACTCTCTGTTCCAGGTAAAGTTCTTTCCATGATTGTGCTTAATAGAATTAAGAATCTGGTTGACAGTCAATTGCGTGATGAGCAATGTGGATTCAGAAGTGGTAGGGGATGTGTGGATCAGATATTTTCACTTAGGCAGATTCTTGAGAAATGCTTAGAGCTTCAGAAACCTTTGGTTGCTAGCTTTGTTGATTTCAAAAAGGCTTTCGAATCTGTTGATTGTCATAATTTGTGGTTGATTGGGAGATCATATGGTATACCAGACAAGTTAGTTAACATAATGAAAGCTCTCTATAATAACACTGAGTCGTGTGTGAGTTGGTAAGTCTTGTAGCAATTGGTTTAGCATTACTTCTGGTGTTCGACAAGGGTGCGTTTTGTCTCCTTTTCTCTTTAGTTTGGTTATTGATTATGTTATTCGAAATTCACTTCAAGGGAAAGATTTTGGCTTTAAATGGGCTGGAGATAAGAAAACTTCTGATTTAGATTATGCTGATGATTTAGTCCTTTTGGCAGATGATGTTGATGAGATGAACTCTTTCATTCGAGCTGTTGATGAAACTGGTACTAGAGTAGGTTTGGTTATAAATAGAGAGAAAACTAAAGTGATGAAAATTGCTCAGGCAGGCTGTGATTCAGTTAATCTGAATGGTTGCAATCTTGAACAGGTGTCACAGTTTAATTAGCTTGGGAGCTATGTAACAGATGTTGGTGATGTGCGGCATGAGATTAACAGACAAATAGGGATTGCTGCCGGGACTTTTAAGAATCTATGGAGAGTGTGGAGAAATAGGCGTATACACCTAAAGACTAAAATTAGACTATATAATAGTTTGGTTCTTTCTAGGGTTAGTTATGGTAATGAAACTTGGACACTTTGTAAACAAGATAACAGGAAACTAGACGCTTTTGATTCTAGATGCTTTACGCAGTATCTTGGGCATTAGGTGGTTTAACTTTGTAACTAATGTTGAGGTTAGGCAAAGGAGTCTGCAACCTCCTTTAAGCAGCACATTGTGCAGAGAGAGACTCCGCTGGTTTGGCCATGTTGCCCATATGGATAATTATAGATTGGCGAATAGGGTTGTGAACAGTGTTCCTAGAGGCCTCAGAAGGAGGGGGAGACCTAGGATGCAGTGGGCAGACAATGTCAAACAGGACCTTGTTAGAATTTGTATGCAGTGGCCGGATGCAGCAGATGTAGCTCAGGACAAATATGCTTGGAGAATTAAATTGCATGGTCTGGTTGGACCTCCGTAGCCCATGTCTGCTTGAGGAGGAGGAGGAGGAGGAGGAAGTGGCTTTGGGAATACTGTATATAAAATATGGCACCAAATGGTCAAGAATTAGAAAAGTTAATGGTGTCAGAAAACTGTTGTTTGGGGTGGGGGTGGCTCAGTCAGTAGCGCTCCAGGCTCGTAATCTGTAGTTCCCAGGTTCGAGTCCCAGCTGGGTCAGCATTGAGATTTATCTCCGCAAAATTCCCCGCCCTGCCCACAGTCAGTAGGGGACAACGATGGGCTTGGAAAGGCCGCCGTCCGTCGGATGGGACGTTAAGCCGTGGCCCCGTGTGTGGGAGAGCCAAACCCTGTGCACGTTAAAGAACATGCTGGATGGCCTTGACGGGAGGCTACCGTCTGTCTCCCAACAGCTGTTCCAGTGGGTCCCCTCCCCCAACCTTCTGTGAGCCTTTGGGGTCCATGTGACCTGGCCATTTAGCCCATGGTGTGCAAAAAAGTGCTGCTCAGAGGTAAAACAACAACAAACAACAGAAAACTGTTCAGTATAAAATGAAATCTTTTCCTAGTTAAAAGGTCTGTTCATCTCATGCAATTCAGTTGAATATGTTACCATGGAGACAAATATGTTTATAATGATACTCACTTGTTAAACCCAACATTAGTAATAAGTGTTTAAAATGCCTATAAAATAAACTCATCTGAAACCTGCACTTTTAGAATATCTCCTTATGTTTCTTGTAAAGCAATATTATGCATGATCATTTGTTGTTGCACATGCATTTCTTAGCTTCCAGTAACTTTGTCTCTACTGGGATGAAAGAAAAAATTGGGTAGAATTTTGGTGATATATAATTTTGATGATACGTAGTCACAGTATATTTTTTTTGTAATATTTTTATTTATTTATTCTTTATTAAACATTCATGTTGATAAAATGTATTTGACAGTCTACATGGATTTATATATATATATTTATGTTAATTAAGAAATGGGAAAAACTATTTTTCTCAAGGTGGACAGTGAGTAAAAATTTCTAGATTTTTGAAATCTTCAGGTTTGTAGTGTGATAATGGTTTTAAATTGTACAATTAATCATATATTACTTTAGGATCACTTTTAAAAAACAAAGAATGTTTTTTGGGCAACTTCCTCACATTTTTTTTTTCTTTAAACCCACTTTTCTTACTATTGACTGGAAAGTAGTTTGTTTGAGTCGTTTCAATTTTTGTTGAGTGAAAAATGAGAAAATATAATCATCCAATTTTCAAGAAAGGAAGTGAAAGATAAATATATATTTTAGTGTAATTAATGAAATTCCTGTTCACTTGAACTTTTATTAATGTTTGCAATAAATGTAACTAGCTCTGTTATAAAACTGCTATATTTTCTGCTTCCTTTTGTTTAATGTGGCAACAACTAAATGACCTTAGGAAGATAGCACTACTCTCACTTAAGATTGAGCTTCACCCATTTAGCAGTTATTATCTATACTTACTCAACCTGCCATTGCTCTCAAAAGACATATAATAGGCTGCTAAAATATCAGAAAACTGTTCTGATGAAAAAAAAAAGGGGATTATACTTTCTCAAACATGGCAGATATTTTGATCATGAAGGCTATAAGTTATTATAATAAAAGGCTTAAACTATCTTTCAATGCACTTTGTGGTTTATTAGCTATAGTTCAAATCCCCTAAACACACATAGAAATAAATTTTTAGTTCCTTAAAAATGGCCAACCATTTGAAGCTATATCATCTTTTCATAATAGATAATAAATAAATAAGTACCCCTTCAAGCAGCTGCTTGCCACAGAGGTCTGATAGGAGCTTGTCAGTTTATACGCCACAGTAGAAAGTCTGAGAGGTTGGCGGGACCTCAGCAGAAAAACAACACAAACATCCATGCCTTACCTGGGGTTTGAACCCAGGTCCCTTAGATCGGTAGCCAAGCGTGCTAACCACTTGGCCATTTTACTCCCATGATCTCTACATTTCAAGATTTTAAATTCTGATAATTACCAAAATAAGATTATGAAGCAAAAATTTTAAAGTTAAAAAAACATTAGTGAAGATATTAAATTCTGCTAATATCAATTAAAAAACATTAAAAAATGTTATATTTTTCTATTTTTATTGTGCATTTGTTAAATATTAATAACTATGCTGAAAATAAAATTAGTAGCTATAAGAGTTGCTTTTCTTTAGAGTAAATTATTTTTTTTCTAAGAGGGGAATCTCCACCCAGTCGGCAGCATGATACTATTTCTCAAGAGTCATATAAATCAGGAGTAAGCATAAATCGTTGGACTGATTCCCGACAGACTTACCAGCAGTACCAATATTTTGCTCAGTTCAATCGTATACGCAAAACCTTTGATAAAGGACCTGATGTAAGTAAACATTGATAAACTTCCTTTTACTATCTTGTATTCAATGTAGACTTCTTTTCTTAAAAACATTCAAGTGTCCCACGATTTGAGCAGTTTGTCAAGCACTAATTGACAATCAGTTTTAATGTAAAATACCTTCAGGATATGAACACACAGTCGTATCAGAATAATATGACCACCTACCATAGTATATGTATAGTAGGTGGTCATATTATTCTGATACAACTGTGTATATTTGCATATCATATTAGAATAGTGATAGAGTTTATTTGCTGTAATTAAAAATCTTTTATAAGATGCAACTTTTTAAAAATGCTCTTTTTTTTTTTATCTTTAACTCATTTTAGAATTTAAAGCATTTATATACTTAAGTGTACAAGGCTGGGCTGAAAAAAAATTAATGATAATTTCATTATTATGGACAGATGACCTTTAATTATTAGTTTTGTATTTTCTTTTTTTTATAGGAATTTAGAATATTATTTTAATACTGAACTTGCTACAAAATTCCATTATGGTAGCCATTATTATTAATATTGAGGTACAAATTTGCATTTCATAATCAAGGTGAACAAACAAAGAAAAATTAATGCACTGATCAATATTGAAATTGCCTCACACAGAAGAAATGGGTGTAACTTTCCGAAATTCATGAAAAAAAAAATGACTCGTGAAGATGCACTGATGAGATGGATATGACAATATTTTTGATCAATGCAATGAATTGAATGGCGTACAGTAAAATGTCTTTTTAGTATGCAGTGAAACTGCCACAGTTTGTGATACATTTAGTTGTGGCCCCGTGTGCGGGAGAGCCATACCCTGTGCACGTTAAAGAACACGCTGGATGGCCTTGACGGGAGGCTACCATCTGTCTCCCAACAGCTGTTCCAGTGGGTCCCCTCCCCCAACCTTCTCTGAGCCTTCGGGGTCCATGTGACCTGGTCATTTAGCCCATGGTGTGCAAAAAAGTGCCGCTCAGAGGTAAAACAACCCAACCCTTGTGATACATTTAGTGACACATCACGGTATAGTGGTGTAGAGATTTCTAATGAACGGTATAGTGGTGTAGAGATTTCTAATGAACTTCTGAGGGATATTAGACCACACTATAATATGCACATGATCCCATAGTGAAGCTGTATTTTGGGCTGGCTGAGTATGGGCTTGAAGGTGATGCTTGATCATGCCTGAAACATACTCCATAGGTGACAGGTCTGGTACATGTCTATCCATTGAATAGTCTGGGTACCTTTTAGATACAACCTGGAGATGGGAATAGTGTATGGGTGAATATTATCTTGCTGAAAGATGACAATAGGGATAACCACCAGAAATGGTAGTGCAACTGGTCATAGTATATCATTGATGTATTGCCAGTGTTCACATTACTGATTACACATACCAGAGATGACCAGCTGTCATAATTAATAGTTTCCCAAACAATGACACCCTTTGGGCTGATGGTTATGACCTTTGGATAGTGGCTGGATATTTGCTCTCTGCTCATGTCATTTCCAGATGTGGATGCAATGATTGGCAGCATCCAGGCAGAAACAGAACATCCCTAAATGCAACATTTTGCTATTTTTTATTCCAGGTAGTTCTATTCTAACACTAGTGCAGTTGCTCCCAATGGTGGCACATGTTTAAGAGCAGTCTTTGCAGTGAATACCAAGTCCTGACTGTGTCTCTTGACAATGGTCCTGGTCACAATGGGAAGAATTCTGTGGTGACAGTTGTAAGTTGGGTCTGCTACTGCCTGTCAATGAGTCCAGTTATCTACTCATGCTGTTGTGCATCTTACAGTGCCCAACTGTATGTGATATCTCTGAGTACCTTCTCTAGATTATTGGCACCAACAACATACAACTGTTCTTGCATCTTGGTTCTCGTGTTTGTATGATGGGTAGATCATCCAGCTTCACATGCCCTACAATCTGATGAAGGGCCATAATGGCATCTTCTACACTTCCCTAATATATGCTATCAACACTCTTTTGTACCTTTTTTTCAGATAGCTGTAACATCAGAAGCATTTGACTTAGTCACCCATTGGTTCATTGTGTGATCTTCCACAAAAACACGTGTTTGTCATGGAAATGTAATCATTTGCACACATTTTGATTTGCATCCAAATTTGGCTACTCCTTCTGGATGGGACAGTTTCAATGTTGAGCAATGTACATTAGATGCAATATATTTTGATTATATACTGTATATATATATATTGCCATGTTTAAATTATGAAGTTGAAGTAAAATGTTCTTAAATGCATAAATTTCTAATTTAGGGAACTTCATTATGCTTAATTTAAAACTTAGCTTTGGTTTCAATACACTGTTATTAAACTGCATTGTTTCATGAATTAAAAAATATCATTTAATAGTAAAACTTTTTTGATTTAACAATTGTCTAAATTTATTTCAGCATGATGTTTAATACTCTTAGACAAGAAAAATTTCTTCAGATAGCAAATGCAGAAATGTAATGAAATAATAGGAAATAATATACTTTGTTTAATTTGATGGAACAGTGATTATATTAGTGTATTTGCATTTTATTTGATATATTTATTAAACAATGGAAGTGACCTTCAGCAAATTTCAGAATTAATAAATTAATTTTTTTAAAGATTTTGGAATATACAATAGTGCCTTACTTATTCTATTACTAATTCATTGTTGTTTTTTACCTGAAATATATAAATATAATCATAGTAATTACTTATACTTAGTGCTGAATATTGGAAATGAAAAAACAAATTCAGTGTGTTTGCATATAGAATTCAAAAGACTGATTTATAAAAAGTGTAAAAGTCACTCACATACGCATTGCCAAGTATGATGATGGTTTAAATACCTTCAATTTATCTTTCTCTAGGTTTTTTGGTGCAGATCTGGCTGCTATAGCTCCAGTGCTGTTAGTCTGTCATGCATAGGAGGAATAAAGTGCTAAGGGTATTCCAATAATTGTATTTCTACTTGGCAACATGTGTGTGTGTGTGACTTTATTAATATACTTTTACCATGCCTTTTGGAAGTTCTCTGCATTGTTGCTAATGTTAAAAACATTTTTTATAGGCTTTTCATACATTAGCCTATCAATATGTGCAAAATCAAAAGTGGATTATACAGTCCACATATTTGACAAAGATAATGCACATTTTTTTATATACAGTACTGTGCGAATTAGTTGGAACAAGCGAAGCCTGGAGAACCTCTTCGATCCGGCCACATCCAGTAATCCCCCAAACACCCACCCAAGGTCATGTTTTGGGGATGTTTCACAGCTTCCGGGCCTCAGACGCTTCACCCCATTGAAGGAATGATGGACAGCAAAAAGTACATAGGCGTTCTGGAGGCGAAAATGGTCCCAACACTGCAGAAGCTGTTTCCTAATGGCGATGAGGTATTTCAACAGGATCTGGCTCCATGCCACAATTCTAAGCTTGCTAAGAGCTTCTTTACCCAGCAATATTTGAAGGTATTGGAGTGGCCAGGAAATTCACCCGATCTAAACCCCATTGAAAATTTATGGGCCATTATTAAAGCACGCATATCTAAGATGGATTGCATGACGAAAACCAAAATGATAGAATGTGTCATGAAAGTGTGGTATCACAACCCTGAAGTGAAGGAGATGTGTGGAAAGCTGGTGGTATCAATGGTTGAGAGGTAAAGAAAAAATTTAATTAAAGCAAAAAAAGTAAGAAAAGAAGTAATTAAAGCTAAGGGGGATCACATTCACTATTAACTACACTATTAAACAAATAAAAATTTTAGTTGTCTTTGTTACTGTATTTTCCTATTGTCCCAACTAATTTGCACAGTACTGTACCTTAATAGAAAAATAAAGTTTTATTTGAAACAAAAAAATTACCCTTTTTGTTATTTTTTTTCAGACCATATTTTGACAAAAGTCCAGGATTGTTGCTGAGTCAAATAAACAAGTGAACTTTAGAATGTTTTTAACAAATAACCTATTTCTGTTGATTAGTTATGTTATATACCAAATTAAACAAAATTTAATTATGAATGTTATTAAAACAAAAAATTATAGAAACATTGATTTTAATAAGACTTTTTACAGTGATAGGTGAAAAGATAGGTACATACTTCATAATTTCTTACAAATCGTCCATTTTTAAAAACGGCAGGTTTTTTTTTTGTTGATTTTAAGGAGATTTTCCAAACGTTAAGGAAAAATTTGTTGATAATATTTCAAATCAAACTTGTGAGCTTAAATCACAGGATTGCTTCATAGAGTAATGTTAACAAACAAATTGGTAATACCATATATTGCTTCGAAGAAATCGTAATCTTTAACAAATTATTTGTGTCACAGTTTAGTAAAATATACATGAAATGGAAAAAAGAATGCATTATATTTCAATCATTGATGATGTATTTTTACATGATATAGGTAAAAAAAAATTCAAATGCAATTTAAAAAATTAAAGTTTAATGTGTTGCACTAAAATGTGATATAGCCATCATTGGTCTCATTTTGGAGTCTGTCAACTTGTATACAAGATGTGGGCCCTGGAAGGGTTAAGAAACTTGACTAAATGGATTGATATAGATCTGTTTTCAAACATTTCTAATAATTTGTAAATTGTTGAAATTATATTACTGAAAGAAATATATAGTGGCAAGCCCCATTGTTTATAATGCTGTCATTGTCTAAGTAAAAAAAGGACACATTATGTACCTTTAGATTTTTGTGTTTTAAGTATTAGTTTATATTTACCCTTTATTTGATGCATTGTTGTCGAGGTTGTCAGTAAAACTCTCATCAAGTCAGTCCACTAGCCTGTCTTAGAGATGATTAATTCCAAAGATTGGCAATAGATGACAGTAGTAAAATTAAACTTTATTTCATCACTTGAACATCAAGTAGCATAAGCATTGCAGTTCTGTTCCTTTTTTTTTTCAGTTAATGAAACACATGCTGCTAACTTTTATAAAATGGCTTCCATTTTTTTTTTTGGTTTTTGAAAAATATTTAAATTTAATTTTAGGGAAGTTATTGTGCATACTATAAATAGTAGAAAAACTATAATGTGTGTACTTAAAATGTGTCTACTGTTTAAGAAATTAAATATCCACCAAGAGGAATTATGTTTATGTAGAAGGAAATAATTGCACTGCAGAGTTTACCATTGAAATTATCAAATTAGCTACTGTTAGCATTTAGGCATCATCATAAAAGTGAGCAAAAAGGAGACAGATATATTGTCTCCCTTTTGATTAACATTGTTGAGTTAGTGCAAGACTCCACAGTCTCATGCTTAAGTGTAGCATTCTGCTTTTTGGATTTGTCTGATGATGTTATGAATGCTTGCAATAGTAGCAAAATCCTCAGTTGATACTGAAATCTTGTAGATATTTTTTTTTGCACTTCTTAAAGTATAACTTGACCATAAAATCTTTTACCTGAAATTGTTGGTGCCTTACCCAGGGCTTGAACCCATGTCCCTTAGATCAGTAGCAAGTGTGCTAACCACTCAGCCATGAGATGGCTAAAAAAAAGCTGAATTTGTTTCCGCCTGTAATCCCTGATTTGATCCTAGGCAAAAACAAATTCAGCTGTTTTAACCATCCAGTGGCTGAGTGGTTAGTGGCTTGGCTATTGATCTAAGGCACCTGGGTTTGAACCCCAGGTAAGGCATGAATGTTTGTATTGTTTTTCTGCTGAGGTCCTGCCATCCTTGTAGACCTGCTAATATGGCATATAAACTGACAGGCTCCTGTCAGACCTGTGTGGCAAGCAGCTGCTTAAGGGGGGTATTTATTTTTTAAATTTTTTTTTATAGTGTGATTCCAAATTCTTTGTCACCTTACACCTTGCTAATATTTACATCTTTTTAGTCCTATTGCCAGATTAACTTAGTTGCTTTAAAGTAAAAACAAATTTGCAGCATATCGTATCTTTCACATTGATTTATGGTAAGTGATGTCTAGCAATGTGATTATTTTTTTCTCAGTAACAATTGATTAAATTCAAGTAACACCAAATTTAGCCTTTAAAGTATTGGAGTTTTTATTTATTTGTTTGTTTGTTTGGGGGCTTACTACTGTGAAAGGAGTTATTCTGTTTTAACATTAGCCTACACAGTGTCAAGGAAGTAATGAGACTGAAATAAAAGTATGCAGTACAAGTATCATCCTTTGAGAGGAAGCTGTTACAGACTCACTGAAACATGACCTTGGCAGTCCTGTTAACTGTAACCAGTTGGGATTGTGTTGTTGTTTTATATGGATGTGCTTTGTTCATTGTGTATTACTGTACCACCAGATAGTTAGGGAAAAGTCCCACTGAAACATATGAAATGTTGCAAACAACTTGTGGGGATGAGGCTCTGTTCAAAGCACAAGCATTTTGATGGTTTAGGCGTTTTCAATTGGCAGAGAGGATTTGTATGATGAAATAAATGATGAAAATGAACTCCAACCCAGAATTGTTAGAAAAATATGTAATTTACTCACAAGAGACCATAGATTGACATTTAGAACATCTTGAAACTTTTAAATGAACTAAATGTGAGTAAGGAATTAATAGTAATATATATTATTAAGATCCATAATTACTGCAGATCTGGGTAGAGAAAAATTTGTGCGAAGTTTGTACCGCAATCTTGGATCAAGAAAGATTGTAATGCTCAATCAACTCACTTATTCCCCTGACCTGGCTTCAGCAGACATTTCTATTTGCCAGTTGAAATTGAAAGGTTACCAATTTGATACAGTCAATGACATTCAATAGAAGGTGATGGCAGAACTGAATATAATCATAGCTGATTAGTTTTTTAAAGTCTTCCCAAAGTTTAAATGCTGTTATAAGTATATTCAGTCCCTCGGGGACTATTTTGAGGTTAACAGTTACTAATCATGTTGCCCTATGAGTCATTATTTTTTAAAGTCTTATTGCTTGTCACATTATGTAAGCATAGTTTATTGCTACCATGTGAACATTGTGACTGATTGCTAATGTAAAACTTTTTTCTTTTCCACACAAAAGAGTTATCTTTCTGAAATAATGTTTCTGTTTTATCAAACTAAAGGGAGCTGATGAGTACAATAGCACTCTTTGAAATGCCAAAAGTGTGGGGAGCATGGTAGTGCTCACTCTGCTGATGTTTGAAAATATGGTTTTAAGCAGCACCTTTAAAGAGAATTCTGTGGTTTAACTTTGAGAGTGAAGATAAATTTTGAAAAAAAAAAAGGAACCATCAAACAGTTTGAGAACTGCTTTGTTCAAAACTACTGAAACATTACCAGAGTGAGAATTGTCATATTCTTGGCACTTTTGTAAAGTATGTCAAGCTCATTGGCACTCCTAAGGTTAAAGTGTTTGTTCTTTTTCCATATAGACTTTAAATCTTTTTAGATCTTAAATTTAATGTAATATATATATTTAAGTATTTGTACATGATGTTGAATTTTTAATATTACCCTACAGTTTACTTTAAAGTTATCTTGGGAGTTTAGGACTACACTACCAGAATAAATGTAGGAGCATGAGAATTTATGTATTTCTTTTTGCAATGTTTTAAACATTATAAAATTGAGTTTTGATGACATTCATTTTAGATCAGAGAAGGAGGAGAAGACGGAGAAGACCTTCCAGAACCTAAGTCAGCAATAGTTCATACGAATTTTGTATCATGGAGCTCCAAATATTTCAGTCTCCCTGTAATTAAGGTATGTTCAAAGAGATGTTTTCATGTTGTTACCTTATGGCTTTTGCATTTTTATTTATTTTTAGCTTATTTTTGAAAAATGAACTGTTTTCATTTTGTCATCTGTCTTCAACATTTTGTCATTTGTCATCAGACATTCAACTCTTGTTCATGGTAGAGATTTCAAATTCTGATGGTAGAATGTGGGACCAAAGGGACTTCGCCCTCACTCTTCATGGAATGAGAAAACACAACTTTTTAAGTGATAAATGAGCATTATTTCAAAGTTGGAGGGGTACTAATATCTCACCCATTATGTACCAGAAATTTCCATTAATAAGCGCTTAAAATAGGAACTTCACGAAAAATGTGTGTGAACTGAATGAAATATTCTGTCACAAAAAGTAGATATATAATGATTGAAACATAGATGCTGAAATAATTCATGAGACTGGAGAGTTTCAGAAGCACTTAATGTTTTATCACTGCCTTGTAAATGCAATTAAATGAATGATAGATAGAGCCTCTGAAAGCTGAATATTGTAGTTTATTCTAACTACATTTGAAAAGATGCAAGTTCAATAAAAAGGACACTAATGCTATATTAGGAAAGCATATCAACTGAGCTAAAGACATCATTATCAGTCTTTTTACTATATCTCGAAAGTAATATTATTCTGCAGCAGTTTGAGAATAGGAGCACTCAGGATTTTAAAGTTCATTTTTCATTAATACTGTGCCTTATATATTTTGCCAATTTAAAGTAGTTTTTTCTGTATTTGCATATTGCTTGTCATATTATATAATTTTATCTTTTATAAAAAAATTGAATTTTTATTTTCTATGCTGAATTGATAATAATATCTGCACTATGTAAAGTGATTGATATTATTTTTATTGATCCTGTTAAATAATTGTCTTTTAATATACTAGCTTACAGAAGGTGATACTGAAAGTCTTAGTCATCAAGAAATGGAATGGAAGTATTTAAGAAATGAAAGCATAAGAATGGGGGCTACAGAAGAGCAGAAAAAATTAGGTATTTTATTCTCTAATAATACGTGCATTTTTTGAGTAGCTATGTAGCAAGCATGTGCTTATATTTAGCCAATATATACTAAAGATACCAGTCATTTTAAAACTTTACATTTGAATTTCTGTTGAAAATTTGCTATGAAACCACTCAATTTTTATCTTGTTTAAAAAAAAAGGTAAAAAGGAGGCAATATTTTCACTTTGTCCTTGATAATCTTGTTTCACCTTGACTGTCCATTAACATCCAATTTTTTTGTTTTTATTGCTGAATAAAAAATTCTTTTTGGGTTGGATATTTCAGTAAATGTTCCAGTTTTGGAAAGCTGAAACCAGGACAGGATAGTAATAGTTCAGTTTTACTGAAACTGGAACATTTCTCCTTGGAAGTGTAACCCCTGCAGAAAAGTTAGCTAAATTTAACTGTGACAGTTATACAATGGTATGATAAACATTCATGGCATATATTTCACAGTAGGTAGGAAGGGCAATAATTTGCCCACTCTAAGTGAGTTGAATACAGATTGCATTGTTATGCTGCATCAATTAATAAGCATATATCTCACAGAGATGTGACTTTTACTGTTGCTGGGAGCATATTGGAGAGATGTAACTTTTCTCATGGTAAATTCGAAGCCCTCATGTACGATGCTTGTAATAAAGTTTGTACCTCACCATAATATTTAACTGTGTTGTCAGTGTTCATTGATTGTTTGGTGCTCAGTGCAAACTGTTTTACCCCATACACATAAACAAAAAAAATGTCCATATAAATTAAAAAAAGATGTACAGTGACTAAGTTATTCCAAACACATGTTAATTAAATCCACATAAATCAAGGACCAATTCTATATTGTCACAAAAAAGCAGGACATTTGGATGTCCCAAATTTTTTTTCAGGACACTTGGATAGTTCTCTAAAACTGGAATATATATACACTCTATACTATACTAAGCATATCAAATATCTATGCTAGGGAAATACTGCATTCCTTTCTCCCCTTACAATATTTCTTAATATCCTTGACAAATAGGGGGTGTATGTGGCTCAGTCAGTAGCACACTAGGCTCGTAACCTGCAGTTCCCAGGTTTGAGTCCTACCTTGGCCAATGTTCAGATTTATCTCTGCAAAACTCCCCACCCTGCCCTCATCTAGTAGAGGACACAAACAGGCTTGGAAAAGCAGCCATCTGTCAGATGGATGTTAAGTTGTGGCCCATTTGCAGGAGAACCATACCCTGTGCACATTAAATAGCACACTGGATGACCTTGACTGGAGGCTGCCATCTGTCTCCTAACAGCTGACCAGTGGGTCCCCGACCCCTCAACCTTCTCTGAGCCCTCAGGGTCTTTGTGACCTGACAACCATTTAGCCCATTATGTTCAAAAAAGTGTTCCTCAGAGGTAAAAGAACTGAACCCAACCTTGACAAATACAGAATCATTCCCTTAAACTATTTACTTTTAAAGTGTTGGACAGAGATAGGCTTCTTCATTAGACCAGTGATATTCAGTCTTTCACTGTTGCACCCCTTGACAAGGTTTGGCAACTTGATGTACTTCTTGGTAGAGTTCTGTGTACAATCTGGATAAGAAAAATGTTGGCACCATAATTCAGAGAAATAAGTAGCATAAATTTGTGTCATGAATTTTATATTAAAATGTCACTAGTAACAGATTTACTGTATTTTCTTGAATACCCTGCACCCTTGAATAAGCTATACATATCAAATTTGAAGGAAAAAGCAAATCTGTTAATAAGTATTGATTTTTTATTGAAGTATAAAAGACAACTTTGAGTTCAAGTTATTACCATTAGAAATTGTACAATATATTTGGACAGCATATAAACAACCCAAAAGCAAAAGCTTTACTAGTTGTTTTAGTACAGTCTATTAGTTTTTTGTTGTTTTTTTAATAAATTTTTATTTGCATGACTAAAGAAGCACTATTAAAATAAAAGTTGGCATTTTTTTTCTTAAATATTTTAATTCAGGAAATCCAGAATTAATTCTGATTCATTTGGCATATAATGTGTCATAATTCCTTTCATTAGTTATTTGGCAAAAAAGTTTTAAAGTGAATTTTTTTTTTTGGCTGAGCATATGAAATTAAAAAGCTTAAAAAAATACCCATCTTCCTATATGGGGCCTTAAAAGTAGAAATTAAACCTAAAGCATATTGATGGTATATCAGTCACTGAGTTGGTAGTCATTTCAAAGGAAGATAGGACACAGGTAATCTTGTTTTGTAGGTATAATGGTGCCCTATCTAACTTTGAAGTGAATACAACTCAGTGATTCCATCGATATTCTATAGGTTTATTTTCTACTTTTTGGTGGCCATATAGGAAGATAGGTACTTTTTAAATTTTTTAATT
This sequence comes from Ryuthela nishihirai, assembly GCA_038380435.1. NCBI lineage: Eukaryota > Metazoa > Arthropoda > Arachnida > Araneae > Heptathelidae > Ryuthela > Ryuthela nishihirai. The sequence goes on from JAWZYU010000013.1 coordinate 6,035,236, forward strand.
TATGTTTTTTCCCCTAAAAACATCTACCTTCAAAAACTGTCATTTGATATGACTCATAAACATAGACCACATTTCCCCCACTCCCCTTTCTTTTGAAGTCATGTTTGAGGTAGCCCATGATATTGGAGATGTCACAAGCTTTAATTTGAGATATGGCTCGCTAAAGTATACCCCACAAAAATCCATTCCCCCCACTTTTATTGGGGGGAGAATAGTGGGGGCAAAATTAGAAATAGTTTATGATGGTTATTATGCGAGCCTTCATTTGACACCTAATTCATAACTGTAAGATGTAGTAGAATGACTCTGACATTTTTCAGGAAAAAGGAATGCGTGGGGCATTTTTAGTAGCCTATGACACTCCCCACATCAGAAGCTTTCATTTAACGCATAGCTTGTTACTTTCCGCATTCATATTCCACAGATTTAGTGGAACAATAGTTTTCATATTTCTCCTTTTTACGGGGGGAAGAAAGCAGGGAGGCTCAATTTTTTTTATAGCTTATGACACTCCCCTCATTAGAAGCTTTCATTTGACACATAGCTTGTCATTTTCCACACTTGTGTTCAGGAAGTATAGGGGAACAATTGTTTTCATATTTCCCCTTTTTTTGGAGGAGGAAGAAAGCATGGGGAGTGTCAGTATTTTATAGCCTATGACACTCCCCACATTAGAAGCTTTCATTTGTCACATAAATCATTAAGTTTCTCCATCGCATTCAAAAGATATGGTGGAACAACTGCTTTGACAAATCCACAAATTGACAAATGTCAAAGCAAAAAGCAATAGGAAGATAGGTGAAAATAGCTGGGCCTCTCAATGTAAACCAGTTTTTCAGACTGGACCCTACTTGGGGTTAACTCTATTAAAGTGTCTAAATACATAGTATATGGCATTTCCCACATCATGAGATAAGAGGAAGCTGTATATCAAATTTGGTTGTTCAAACTAAACTCTTACTGTGTAGGAGTTATTCCCCCTTTTTTGTGTGTGAGAGAAGAGAAATTGCTTTAATTGAGGGAAAAAGGTCATGGTGAAGCCAACCTAAGAAATGTCAATCAAAGCTGTTAGATAAAATGTATACAGTAATCAAATAATGCATTGAGATCATCAGTAATAGACAACAGTGAATATTAAAAACATTCATCTTATACTTGCTGCATTACATACACTACAGTGCAGCAAGAAAATTATGAAACTGAAATATATATAAAAAAAATCCATAGGGCAGCATGTTTACTTGTTTCCTCTCAAAATAGTCATGATGGTATTCAGTTCTGCCATCACCTACTAAATGTCATCAACTATTTGAAATTGGAAACCTTTCAATCTCAATATCACTTTTAATTTGGGAAATAGAATGTCTGCTGGAGCCAGTTTAGGGAATAAGAGGGAGGGACTGAGCACCTCAACTTTTTTTGTAGCTAAAGAGTGTGGCACAAACTTCATACAAATTTTTCTCTTATCTAAGCCTGTGGTAATTATAGAGATTTTTGTATCCTTATTCACATTTTATTAATTTGCTATCATTCTGTGTGTCAATCAATAGTCTCTTGTGAATAAATCTCTGTCCAGAAATTCTGGTTTGGAGATCATTTTCATTTGACCCCTGTGAGGGTCGTGGTGCACATTCCCACTGTCCTTTTAAAAATCTTAAACTATCGAAAATGTTTGTACTCTAGACAGAGCCTCTTCCCTATAAACTGGTTCTAGTCTTTCACGTGTTTCAGTGAGGCTTTTCCCTAGCTTTCACAAAACTTGATGTTGACATGTACCATTGAAGGGTTTCTGATGGTGCAACAGTAAGACACAATGTACAAAGCATGTCCGTATGAAACAACCAATCCTAATTGGTCATGGGTTAGTAGGACTGCCAATATCACATTTAAGTGTGTCTATAGTGGCATCTCACAGAATGATACTTGCTGTGGATATTTTTATTTTATTTCAGTCTCATTACTTGCTGCAATATGTATGATATTAGATACTATATGACATGCATATTATTGTTCTATGTGTATCTAAAATTAAATCATCTGAGTTGTAGCATTCTTATTTCAATCTTCTGTAGCAATCTTATGACAGATTTCAATATCTGAAATCATGATAATTGTGCAAATATTATTCAAGTGTAATGTGTTCAATTAATTGTAATTGGCATCATCTTTATACCATTAACGAGTGATTATTCTGTAAACTTTGTGCATCAGTGAATAAATTATTATCATGCAACTATTCCTAAGGATGACATGACTTGTTCTGCTGTGTGTGCTTATATTAAAAACTTACAATAATATGCAAACTGTTAAATCAACTTGACTGATGCTACAATTAGTGTTAAAAGTGTCATATATATATATTCTAGTTCTTACCATTTAAGTTTTTTCTATTTTTAGGGGGAGAGAAAAAGTTTAGGGGGTGATCCAAACATAACCAAAAAATTTGATCTCAAGAATCATCATGTAAAATTTAGTTATGATATCTTAATTGCTTTCCAATTGCTTAACACACAAAGACAAATTTCCAAAATAAGATTTGGATACTTTTTCTTTCATGATTTAGAACTTTTGGGAATATCGTGTTTTTGTACATATATTTGATAATTTCTTCATTTGTTTCGAATTTTTATTATGTGAAGTTAATTTCATTTCTGTTACAATTGTTATAGTGCAGGGCTACTCACAATGGCAGCCTGTAAGCCATGTTCAACCCATGAAAGAAATTTTGTAACTCAGAGAATGTATAGGAAATGCAAAAATAAACTAAATATTGTGTGTGTGTGTGTTCTAATCTAAAGTGAAATATGAAACAGAAACATGAAAAAATGTGAAGCAAACTGTGATATATGAATGTAATACAAACTATATATGTAATGCAATGAGCTTTTTGTCTTTATCTCTGATTCATGCAACTCTTATTTAAATCATACTATTTGAGATAAAAAATATTTTGATAAAATTTCTGCTACAGTCATTTAATTAAATTGCATTTTGCTGCTTATGTGCAAATCTTTAAATGATGGAATTGAAAAATATAACTTTTTTTAAAAATAAAATTTGTTGCCTATTGTCCAAGTATTCTGTGTTGTCCAAGTAACTGGTAACTGCTTTAATGTGATGCTATTTGTGATTTAATGTGAAACCCTCTCACTGGGGTTGATTAAAGTTTAACGAATAATTCTTAGTTTGACAAGTGTTTAAAATTTTGGTGCAGTCAGATATATTGAAACGCATAGCAGTGGGTAAAGTAGTTTTTAACTGTTAATATGATTTTAAACGCTAGTTTAAATGCATTAAGTTGAAACTTCAACCTATTTTTAATTCAAATGCCTTTGAAATTTGAAATGTGCTCTTAAATCTGCTTTAAGTAAGTTCTGCTACTGATAATCCATCAAGTAAGAAGTTGCAAACTTAAAACCTGGATTTGAATAACAACTTGACCAACAGTGACTACAGATCCTGAAAATAGAATAGTGACCTAACTGCAATATGAGTCACAGCAAGGATTTAAGACAACAAGAATTCAACACCAACAAGTGCACTGCAAATAAGAGTATTGTGTTTCTCCACCAAGTGTGTCGAGTGTACCAGCCTGCTTTTGCTAGATGTCTATTGCATGATATACCATCTAAATGCAACCTTCTTGTGAATATATAACTAAGAACTTTAAAACTATAAGCAGAATATAGCACTTCCCTAGTGGAATATCCTATGTGATTATAGCAATAAGCTAATAGCTCATACATGTTGTTGAATGCAATGATGTAGTGTAGAATATGCTTTAGAGCATTAAGAGCATTTGATTTTAACAGTGTAGATTGTGATTAAATTTTATTTAAAGTAATTTACTAATAAAAATTTTAAATTTATATAATGATCTCTTTGATAGACTCATGGTATATGTAACCTTTTTTTTTTAAATCTTGTAATAGCTGTGTTTTATTCCTGGTAAATAAATTTTGGTGATTTAAACTGATTTAAAAATTAGTAGTAAGTGTTTAAAATGAATTAAATAATGAACAGTTTTTTTGTGTATCTACTTATCTATTATTATTACTATCTTACTATATTTGTATTAAGTGTCTGTCATATTTTGTAATAACATGTTCATTATTTCAGAATATGGTCGACTTGATGAGCAAGTGTTCATTAACAAAAACCCAAATATTCCTTCAGTTATAAAATTTCATCCCTATGAACCTCATTTGGTTGTAACAGATAAAGATTTTTATGGGTATGCTATTTTTATTCTGTTTCTTTTGTTTTTATTGTTGGAATCTCTAATCCCACAAAGAAAGTATATTGTGATGTAGCTGAAAGTGTGCATACTGGATTATCATGTTACCAGAATGAATTGTTTACCATTTTTGAATCTTTTATGGAATAGGTGAGAAACTTAGTGAGGGGTAAATAACATCTTCAATAACAATGCAAGATGATATATGAAAGAATTATAATTAATTCTGACTAGGTCCAGATCTAGAAAAAATTCAAGGTGTTGGGGGGGGGGGGGAGTCCAAGAAACACAATTGAGCTCAAATAATGTAAAGGAGGGGGGAAATAATTCCCCTTCTTCTTTAACATTTCCCCTTATATTTTATGGGTTTTTAAAAAAAAAAATTCCTGAAAAATGAATGAAATATAAATGTTTAATAATTTTTTGCCTTTTTTACCCTTACATTCTGAGAAGGGGAGGGAGGGGCATGCCTCCCATATCACCATATCAGAATTTGTGATTCCAACAATCACAAATTATGATGATCAACAGAGTCAAAAGCCTTTTTGAAATCAACAAAGTGAGTAACCACAGGTTTCTGAAATTCTAAACATTTTTCAAGAATCTGCCTAAGTGGAAAAATCTGATCTACACATCCATCCTCTACTACTTCTGAATCCACACTGCTCATCACACAGTTGTCCATCTTAATTTCTTAGTTAAGCACAATCATTCAAAGGACTTTACCTGGAACAGAAAGTAGACTGATACCCCTAAAGTTATCACAAGAACTGTGATCACCTTTTTTAAAAATAGGGATAATAGCTCTGGTAAAATCCTTAGGAACAATGCCTTTATTGTTAAAAGATATTCAAAATTTCAGTCATCCATGTAGTAGCTAAAACATTCCTAGCTCTAACCATTTCAGTAGTAATTTCATCTACACCTGAGGATTTATGTAGTTTAAGTTTAGAAATAGCCAAAATAACTTCAGACTGTGATATAGGGCCAATATTAAAGCCAGTAATGCATCTATCATCATTACAAACAATGGTAGTAGAACTAACTACATTGTTAAGAATATCTACGAAACGCTCAGCCCACCTAGCCATGACAGAATCCTCACCTTCAATAACTTTACATGTTTATTCCTTAATCCCTGTATACCTGTCAGTTTCTTCCCACACAATTCTGGTACAGCTCTCTGTTGTTATGCTGTCTAGCTGCTTCCTTTGCTTTATCAGCCAAGCTATTAAGCCAAAGATTCTTATCAACTGTTAACTGATCTTTTACACATTTATTAAACTCTTTATAATGCTTTCTGTTTGGATTAGTAAGATGTTGATTCATAGTATTCTACATCTCCTCCTTTCAAAAATAAACTCCAGTGCCTTATCACTCAAATATCTTTGATAATAATTCTCTGCTCCTTTTTACCCAAAAGAACTGTTTTGTCCATAAAACCTATCTTTCTCATTCCCAGCGTGGGGCATATCAAGTCTCTAATGCTTGTTTTAAATTTTGCTGTAAGAAACCTCTCATTAATGTACTCGTTTCCTAGAAGAGCAATACTAGAGTGTCTGCTAAGAAGCAAACCTACTCCTTGAAGATACTTTCCACTTCCCTCCCTTAAAAGATAAATTTAAGATTATTTTTAAGTAACTGTAATAAGTTACTTAAAAAAGTTTAAGTTTAAATTAATAAGCTGTAGGCCCACCTCAAGCGTTCAGAACAGATGCAGTTCGATGTGGAATAGACTTATACAAGTTATGCACATACAGTAATGAAATGTGAGACCATTCTTCCTGTAAAATATGGCCCAACTGTGCCAGTGATGCTGGAGGTGGAAAGTGTGATCTGACCTTGCACTCCAGATAATCCCACAAATGTTCAATAATATTGAGGTCTGGAGATTAAGATGGCCAGGGTTGTTCTGTATCTCATGTTCTGCAAACCACGTTTTGCACAATGTGCAGGTGCATTATCTGCTTGAAATCAGGAACGATCATTAGGGAACAATGCCCACAACATGTTGCAGGTGGTCCCCAAGAACGGATTCGTATGTTGCAGATGTGACACAGCCCTACAGAATAACTAATGGCCCTAAGGAATGCCATGATATGGCACCCCACAGCATCAGGGATTCACCTCCATGCTTCACAGTTGGAACCAAACAGTCGGGGGTGATACACTTCTGCAGGTTTTCGCCAGATGTACACTCTACCAATGGTGGGAAACAATGTGTAGCATGATTCATCAGACCAGGTGACACATTGCCAGTCTTTAGCATCCCAGTTTTTATGTGCTTTGCACCATCTTACACTTTTGTTGCATTGATCAAGGCAATCAGAGGTTGCAATCAGAGGTTTGTAGGTTGCAGCACGGCCATAAATACTGGCACAACGAAGTTCCCGATGAACTGTTATGACAGAAACGGGATCATTCCAACTGGTGTTCAACTCTGCTGCTATTTGCAGTGCTGTGGTCTTGTGCATCCATTGTACAACCTGTGCCAACTTTCACCTATCCCTATCTGACAACTTCATATGGCGTCCACAAATTGCATGTTTGGAGGCAATGCCCTGTCTTTTTTGATAGGTAGTCATAATCTTTGATACAATTCCTTGTGTTACACCTACTATTTCTGCTGTTCTGTTTGCTGAAGCTCCTGCAAGATGTGCACCAATGATCATACCTTTTTGGAGGTCACTGAGATCTGACATTGTCGACAGTTACACCACAACAGCTGTTTCACCTGTGCCTGTGGCACTGCTATGTGATAGCCAATACCATACATCTCCCCTTTGATTAAGAAGGGATAAAGTTTGAAGAGGGGATACAGTGTTTACCATGGGGGGGGGGGGGGTAGTAGGAGAGATGAAACAATCACAATGAGTTTATGTTAAATGAAATGATATGCATACAGGGATTGTGTGTACTCCAGTTGACATCGGTGTTTCCATTATTTTGATAAACCCCTGTAGGTTATAATGGTGTAATTCTTGTGTATATCAAGTGAATAATCTCTGTACAGACACATTAAGAACCTGTGCATTCACATTCTAAGAACCTTTGGAGAGAAAATGGTTAGTGGGATGTTTAAAAATACTTTCTTTATTGAGAGAGGAATATCAAACAGCCCACTAATCACAGGAATGGGGCAAAGTCCTGTTTCCCCCAGTAATAAGGGCTGAAGCCATCTACACTGGCAGGACTTCCTCCAATGTAATTTTGATGATCCATAGAAGCAAGGGTACAGATACCTGCAATGTCCTGTAATGAAAATTATCCACCAGCTGATAAAATGTATCCTGTGAATCTATTCACATGGGGCTGTCAACACACAAAAAAACAGAAAACACAGTGAAAGATTTTTCCTCAACCAAAATCCACCAGTGCATCAAATTCAAGATCCATAATCTAACAGAGCCATTATTCCATTCAGGGTTGATATATATGGTCAGCACCAGGACCCTGTTTAGTTGACCACTTCTGAGCAGGGTAGAAAAAAAAAGACATCATAGTAGTCCAGATCAGTAGGGCCACACTGATCTGGCAGCTGTCCCCTTCCATTCCCTTCCATAAGAGAATATTTCTTTTGAAAGGTACTAATGATATGTGCCAGGAAAGGTGGGTGTCAGACTTTAGGTGCTAAGCCTGGCTGGTTCTGTGCATCATCACAGGGGATTGGTGCATAGCTCTTTTTCCAGTGATATATACATACCATTTACAGACTTCTGACTGATAACAATCCTATTTAAAAGAGGTATTGGATGTTTTAGTATTTGATACTATGCTATTACAATGTGGCATCACACTTCTATGACTTTTTCCAGTGACTTTTGGGGTGGGTGGGCATTAATTATATACTTCACAGAGTTTCAGACTTCCCTAAATGAAGAAAAAAGTGTTTACCATGGGGGGGGGGGGGGGGTAGCAGGGGAGATGAAACAATCACAATGAGTTTATGCCAAATGGAAGGTTGCGACATACAGAATGCCTCTGCAGAATACTCTATCCTTTAGATCTCCTAGAAAAGATCTGTTTCAAACCTACTTAAAAGAGGAGGATAGATGGGGAAGGGAATGAAATGATTGCAATGAGTTTTATGCTAATGAAAACTCGTGAAGTGGGGAATGCCATCTACTCTATACTTTAGGGAGGTTAAAATTTTTACCAGGGGATGAAACAATCACACTGAGTTTTATGTCATATGGAAGTATATGATGTGGGGAGTGCCATCTACTGTAAACTTTAAAGAGTTTCAGACCTGAGCAATGCTGGGTAGATATGCTAGTATTATAAAATAGCTGTAATTCCAGGTAAGCAGACAAGCATGATGTCATTAGTATCAGAAATTGTCAGTTTTCCTGTAGTTTCACCGGTACTTGAATGATAGGTCCCCAATCCACTTAGTTCTAGCCCTGTAGAGGTAACAGATCAGGTTCCTAGCTGCTGTGGTTCAGGAGTGATCCTTCAAAACACATAAAATATTTCTGGTGGTGCTGCCATTGTCTACTTCATAAATGGAGTAGTACAGTGGAAAGCTGGGAATAAAGTCTTCAATAGATATACATTTGGTGTCAAACTTTTGGCGGGATTTAACTGTGGCTAGAGTAGTATGTTAAAGGTGGAAAGCTGTCAATACACTTATCGATGAGAAGAGTTATCAATGGATGTACATTTTGTGCCAAACTTTTGTCCTGGGTTTAACTAGTATATATATATAAGTTGTTAGTGTTGTGAAATGCCATGTGACTGTCTGGAAAGCAAATGTAAATCTACAGAATACATTACACTGTAGAAAATCAGCAAACTTTTACAACTTCTGTATGTATCATCCATGGACTAGAAATCAACAGGGTGTGTTAAGCTTTGTGGAACGTTTTGTCTGGCAGAGTGAGCAGGAAAGGATAGTTTCTCTCTGCAGGCCATAGGGAAAAGACTACTGTATTTGGATTTGTTTGAACTGCCTCCTAGCTGGGCCTGTGCAATAAGGCCAGTTTGTGTTATTTAGTACCACTTTGCAGCTGCTGGTTGAGGGAGAGTATTATGAACTTGAGAATGCAGGTTGGTATATATTGTACTGATGTAAATATATGCAAATAAACCTATCAAAAGGTGCAATAGTGCACCCAGCTAAATCCTTTGTATTTTTTTTTCTAATGAAATTTTGTTTTTTGCCAATGTGTTGATTTACATGCTAGTAACTCACAAATATATTTCAGAATTATTTTTGTATAGTAATGATCCAGTAAAGTAGCTACTCTAATGACTTATTTTTCATTTCTAGTGTTTGGGATTGGGAAAAAGGATGCATGCTTAGCTATCAGAATACATACAATCCATCTAATATCAGAATAACTTCCACAGATTTTCTCAATTCCCATGATGAAACACTACTAATGACTGGCTCAGGTATGATCTCAATATATAATCTGTATGAATTTAATTTTTCTCGGGAAATAGTTTTTGAGGATTCTAAAATATAGTTAAAAGATGTCAATACTTAAATGTCAAAACCCAAATTAATAATGTTGCATTGTCAAAGCAGCCTATTTTCTCATTTTGCAAAGTACTGCTTATAAGGTTATATTTTCAAACTTCATTATTCTTCAAAATGTCCCAAACTACAGGAAATCTTAAAATGTTTCAAGCATACAAATGCATCAAATCTTTTGTTTTCAAATCCAAAATCTTTAGGTAATCAATAGAAGGGTTACTCATAAACTAAAAGTAACCATATCACATTTTCCATAATTGTTTAAAATACCAAAGAAAATTAAAATTTTCTACTTTCTTTCACTCTTCTGGCATCTGATAGGCCATTTTCATCATAAAATATCAATTTTTCTGTGAAATATATGAATATATTAAATTTTCAGATTGTGTAGGTATTCTTACCCTTCCCTGTATATATGAATCATTATCAGTAATGTGCTATTTAATTATAAGTAAAGATTAAAAAAATATAATAAATACCCCCTCAAGCAGCTGCTTGCTACAGAGGTCTGACAGGAGCCTGTCGGTTTATATGCCATAGAGGATGGCAGGACCTCAGTAGAAAAACAACACAAACATCCATGCCTTACCCGGGGCTTGAATCTAGGTTCCTTAGATCAGTAGCCAAGCATGCTAACCATTTGGCCACATTCTTAATAATGTTCAACGATACAATAAAAAAAATTGCATTTTTAATATTGAATGCAGTCAAAAATATTCTTGAGGACAATATCATCATTTGGAAAATACAATGAAAAAAGAAATGCAATTATATCTTTCAGTTTTAAAACGTTTAGGGTAAGGTTTTTTAGGGTTTAGTGCATTTTCTTCAAATGCAAAGTATTTCAACATATGGTGAAGTGCATAAACCAACATCAGACTGTGCACACTATTAGCTTGATTCTTTCTTAACTTTATATTTCAAAAATAGATGTGAAAGGAAATAAAGTCCAATAAATATTTCAGTTTCATCATTATGTTGGAAGCTATTTTTGGAATACTACTTTCAAATGCTCGCTTTGTAAGCACCAATTTGCATACCTGTTAGTTTCTGTTTTATTTACAAGTTTATCAGAAACAAGTTAATATAGTCTAATAAAGTAAAATTTTCTTGAAGTGCTTCTTTTACCTCTGAGTTTTGGAAAGTGGAAAGCTTAGGGGAGAAGGAAGTATATTTCCCAGATCAATATGATATCTCTTAGCTACCCACAGTCGTCCATCACTGTCATCTGTATTTGTGCTTTCATAATCTTTTAAACTTTCTGAAGAATGAGCCATATAAAAACTAAAAGCAGTCACAAGTGACCTTGTATACACTATCTTCTTTTTTTCTCTCCCTGGTACTCCCCATAAATCTTGCTCTGCCTTGTAGAACTCAAAAAAAGAATTTTTCAAGAGTATATTATATAATGGAATGATTTATATATGGCAGAATAACTTAAATCATCTGACATATTCTCATAAAGGAATAAAAATATTTAATTCACTTTATGCTATAATATTAAAAGCTTTTGAGCAACATTATTCTGCATTAAGCTTAGTACTGTTCACATAGTCAAGGCATGAGTATTTTTCACCATGGTATATTGTCACTTAAGGACTTCTTCACTTTTGTGTTGTTCACTTAAGGATCTTTACAAAAAGTTCTCAAGTAAAGAAATGGAAATTTTGCCATTTTCTGGTTCTACAAAAACTTCTTACTGGTTCAGTCGGTCATGCTGTTGTTCTTGCAAGAACCCTGTGTCAAGGATTTTATCTTGGTTGCTGCTGATCTCTTATTGACAGCATTGCTAATATATAGCACTGATGTTTTTCACTTGATAATTAAGTTCCAGATACCAGTCCAAGTATTTTACATTGTGGACACAATTCAGGAAGTCGTTTTCCACCAGCCACTGCTGGTTGTGTTGCTTATTCCTTAAAATTTATACTACAGAAAATAATTTGCTCAAAAGGACTCTCTCTTACACTTAAACATCTTAAAAGGCTCAGCAAACTTAAATTTCAACTTGAAGAATGTTGGAAGTTAGACATTTACATTAAAATCTGAAAGGGCTCAACCTCTCCACGTTGCAACATGTTTTGTCCCTAACACCAGTGAGACTTCATCTGGCACTATACCACCCAATGTTATGGCTTTAAATAAAGGTCTTCCTCTATCGGCAGTTTTGATTTTCATTGTGCTGCTCGCACAGCAGAAGGTTCCACGCCTCCAGAAGGGATGGAATTTCAGTGTTACAAAGGTGATCTTTATGTAAATTAATCATGTTTTCTGTGTATTGCAGTTGATATTTGTTTGGTGGTGCTGCTATGGCTTTATGTTTAAATTTTCTATTTCAGCACCTCCAAACAAATATCAATTGAAATACATGGAAAACATTATGATTAATTTACATAAAGATCGCCTTTGTAACACTGAAATCCCACCCCTTCTGGTGGCGTGGAACCTTCTGCTGCACAAACAACACAATGAAAACCAAAACTGCTAATAGAGGGAGACTCTTATTTAAAGACATAACATTGGGAGGTATAGTTCCAAATGAAGTCCTGCTGGTGTAGGGACAAAACATGTTGCTGCATGGAGAGGTTGAGCCATTTCAGATTTAAATGTAAATGTCTGTAACTTTTAATATTCTTTAAGTTGAAATTTAAGTCCATTGAGCCTTTTAAGATGTTTAAGTGTAAGAGAGATTCCTTTTGAACAACTTATTTTTTGCAGTATTAGTTTTAAGGAATATGTAACACAACCAGCAGTGGTTGGTGGAAAATGGCTTCCTGAATTGTGTCTACAGTGTAAAAAACTTGGACTGGTATCCAGAACTTAATTATCAAGTGAAAAACATAAGTGTGGTATATTAGAAATGGTTGCCAATAAAAGATCAGCAGCAACCAAGATAAAGTCTTTGACGCAGGGCCTTTGCAAGAACAACATAAGGATAATAGCATGACTGACTGAACCAGCAAGAAGTTTTTTGAAGACACCTGAAAATGGTAATAATTTCCATCTCTTTACTTGGGAACATTTTGTAAAGATAATGTCCTAAGTGACAGTATACCATGGTGAAAAATACTCATGGCTTGACTATGTGAATAGTACTAAGCTTAATGTAGAATAATGTTGCTCAAGAGTTTTTAATATTTACAGCATAATGGTGAATTAAATATTTTTAAACAAATTGCTGTGTAGTTTAAAATTTAATACTCTTAAAGAGAAAAAGAAGTTCTGGTGACTCAAGTTATCATGGTCATTTTAAACAATGAAACACCCCCATTGACTTAAATCATTTCAGCTGCCATGGTGGAGTGAGCTATTTGTGTGTTTGCTAAACTAATCAGTAGGTGTTAGGAATTTTAGTGCTAAAATGGTGAAATATGTACATTTGCTGTAACAAAATTTCTAAAAAATATATATGCTTATTGGAAAATGTGTTGAAAAAGTTGTAAAATATGATTTGCTTTGCCCTAGAAATTATGGACATGACCAGATTTGGGGGGGGGAGGCAGCCTCCCAGGATACTAGTAAGGGTAATGGAGGCAAAATTTATTAAACTTGTGCATATTTCACACATTTTTTGAAGAAACTTTTGAAAGATCTCTAAAACGGAGGGGAAATTGTTATATTGCAGTGGAAATCCAGTCTCTTTACTCATCTCCCCATCCCCTTTTACTTTTTTCTGGTGCAATTGTGCAACTTGGCACCATCCTTTATTTTTTTTAGATCTAGGCCTGTTTGGACATAATGATAGGTGTGTTAATGTTTCACTCTCTGCACTCAAAACAATAAGATACTTATATCACTCTGAAATTCTTATAGTTTTGTTTTAATTTCAAAAATGTTTTATACTAACTGAACCTGTTGTAGACACTATCATATTCACTATTAGTAAGGAATTGTACAATAAGCTTATTTTTCTATAATTAATATCTTGTGCAGCCATGAGCAGTAGGTTGGGGACCCCTTTCAGATTAATTAGGAAGAAAAATTAAGTTTTAAAGTTACAAGTTCAATTAAGAATTATGGTTAAAAAATTTAAAACTGAACAATTATATACAGTGTAAGTCAAGAATCTCTAGACAATTTGAAAATTGAAATGAGAAAATAGTCTGCTGAAACAAGCAGTATGCTGTATTTAATAGTCCAACTCAAGACATTTTTTGAGTGTAGGCTGTAACCCTACAGATATGTAACGACCCATAGGCCATGTAATGGGCAACATTTTAAAATGGTGAGTCCATGGGGAAAAGCTACTGCATATATTGGTTTTTTGAAACTAAATCAATTATTCAAAAATAAAGAAATTTCCACACAACTCATCAAGGATCCACCATCCTGTAGCAGCATCAGATCATGACACAATAAATTCCAGGAAATTGACAGTATTCTTGATTGAAAAAGGTCAGACCCAGCATATCTGACAATGATGTGGAGCATATCTCAGACATATCTCTTGATTCTTGTAGCAATAATTCAAAAATGTGCACATGTCCAAAGTATATAGTATTGACTTGAAAATCGCATCACTTATACAATTGCATCAATTAATGAAGGCATTTCAAATGCACGTTATTTGTTCTCCAGGTTATAAAGGGTTCTCACATTGAAATGTGTTAATTTTTTAGACTTCCAAATGTTGTGTACTGCAATCTCCAGGAAGGTAGCTTTTTCTTAATTCAATTTTCCAATTGATTGCAGTTATTAAAAAAAAGGATTTTTTTTAAGGTACTTGAAATTTTCATTTTGAAACTTGCTACAGTTTATGAATTCTTAATAATTCATATTGAATTTGTGTAAATAAGTTTTTATTTTGAATAATAAATGATAAATTGTTTGCAAACAGATGATGGTGCAGTCAAGATCTGGAGAAATTATTTGACTGAAAATCATCCAGAATTAGTCACTGGCTTCCAGGTAGTGCAGGATTTGCTCCCATCTACAAGAGGTTTGTATAATATTATAAAAATTCTAATTATTAAATTTTGTTTTTGCCTTTTTTTGTGTTTTTTTGTGTGTATGTATATTTAAATATATGCTGCAGTAATATAATTTAATATCATGATTATGCTGTAATTAAAACTCTATTACTTGAATACACCATTATGCTCTTAGTGGACATCCAGAAATCTGCTTATGATAAATTTCTCAAGCTCTAGGCTCTGATATCATGTAAATAATATGCTCCTTTTCATATTGGGTGACTTAATTCTATACCTTTCACAATCATGAAGGTGAACATGTACCAGGACTGGTACTAGTCTTGGTTAAATGCACATGATGAAGTGGCGTTATTCCTTGAGTGCTGTGCTTTTCTTGAATCCCGACTGTGCTGGATTTCCTTAATATTTTCTGAATTTATACTTTTAATTTCTATCCTTGTCATAAACTGAGAATTAACCCTTTTTTGATATGAATTGTGTTTTAATTTGTGAAGATTATAGTTTTTCATTCAGTTTTTTTTTAACATATCCACATGTAAAGCAAGGGATTAATATAAAAAAAAATGCATAAGCTACAAACTACTGGGTAATGAAGTGGATATATCACATTCCAAACATAAGGTTTAAATAAGAAGAAATATATGAAATTATATGTACTTTTTTTTAATTATTGCATCCTACTCTCCAGAAAAATAGCTTTTATTTTGCTGGTGCAATCTCCAATCCAAAATCCTGTGGACCCTTGTTTGCCCAAATTAAAATTATATTTCTAAAAAGAAATTATAAATCCATTCCTCAAAAAAAATTACCCCATTCAGAATGAGTAGAGTTATGTTTATACAAATTAACATAAATCATCATCCTGAGCCATGGACTACGGAGGTCCAACCAGACTGTGCAATTTAGTTCTCCAAGCGTCTGTCCTGGTTACATCTGCTGCATCTGACCACTGCACACCAATTCTAATAAGGTCCTGTTTGATATTGTCTGCCCACCGCATCCTAGGTCTCCCCCTCTTTCTGAAGCCTTTAGGCACACTGTTCATAACCCTATTCGCCAATCTTTAATTATCCATATGGGCAACATGGCCAAACCAGTGGGGTCTCTCTCTGCACAATATGCTGCTTAAAGGAGGTTGTCGACTCCTTTGCCTAACCTCATCATTAGATACAAAGTTAAACCACCTAATGCCCAAGATACTGCGTAAGCATCTAGAATCAAAAGCGTCTAGTTTCCTGTTATCTTGTTTACAAAGTGTCCAAGTTTCACTACCATAACTAACCCTAGAAAGAACCAAACTATTATACAGTCTAATTTTAGTCTTTAGGTGTATACGCCTATTTCTCCACACTCTCCATAGATTCTTAAAAGTCCCGGCAGCAATCCTTATTCTTCTGTTAATCTCATGCCGCACATCACCATTATCTGTTACATAGCTCCCAAGATAATTAAACTGCGACACCTGCTCAAGACTGCAACCATTCAGATTAACTGAATCACAGCCAGCCTGACCAATTTTCATCACTTTAGTTTTCTTTCTGTTTATAACCAAACCTACTCTACTACCAGTTTCATCAACAGCTCGAATGAAAGAGTTCATCTCATCAACATCATCTGCCAAAAGGACTAAATCATCAGCATAATCTAAATTAGAAGTTTTCTTA
This sequence comes from Ryuthela nishihirai, assembly GCA_038380435.1. Lineage (NCBI taxonomy): Eukaryota > Metazoa > Arthropoda > Arachnida > Araneae > Heptathelidae > Ryuthela > Ryuthela nishihirai. The sequence continues at coordinate 6,051,553 of JAWZYU010000013.1, forward strand.
TCTCCAGCCCATTTAAAGCCAAAATCTTTCCCTTGAAGTGAATTTCGCATAACATAATCAATAACCAAGCTAAAGAGAAAAGGAGACAAAATGCACCCTTGTCGAACACCAGAAGTAATGCTAAACCAATTGCTACAAGCCTTACCAACTCTCACACACGACTCTGTTATTATAGAGAGCTTTCATTATGTTAACTAACTTGTCTGGTATACCATATGATCTCGCAATCAACCACAAATTATGATGATCAACAGAGTCGAAAGCCTTTTTGAAATCAACAAAGCTAGCAACCAAAGGTTTCTTAAGTTCTAAACATTTCTCAAGAATCTGCCTAAGTGAAAATATCTGATCTACACATCCCCTATCACTTCTGAATCTACATTGCTCATCACGCAATTGCCTGTCAGCCAGATTCTTAATTTTATTAAGCACAATCATGCAAAGAACTTTCCCTGGAACAGAGAGTAGGCTGATACCCCTATAGTTATCACAAGAACTGCGATCACCTTTTTTGAAAATAGGGATAATAATAGCTCTGGTAAAATCCTTGGGAACCATGCCTTTATCATAAAAGATATCTAAAATTTCAGTCATCCAAGTGGTAAGGGAAACATTCCCAGCTCTAAGCATTTCCATAGTAATTTCATCTACATCTGGGGATTTATGAAGTTTAAGTTTAGAAACAGCCAAAATAACTTCAGATTGTGTTATAGGGTCAACATAAAAGCCACCAATGCATCTATCATCATTGCAAATAATGGGAGTAGAACAACCAGATTGTTTAGAACATCACTGAAATGATCAGCCCACCTAGCCATGACAGAATCATCACCTATAATCTTGTTTATCCTTCAATCCCTGTATACCTGTCTGTTTTCTACCACACAATACATTAACCATCTAGTACAGCTCTCTGCTGTTGTGCTGTCTAACTGCTTCCTCAGCTTTGTCAGCCAAGCCATCAAGCGAAAGATTCTTATCAGCAGCTAACTGATCCTTTACACGTTTATTAAGCTCTCTGTAATGCTTTCTATTAGGACTAGTAGGGTATTGATTAAGGACATTTCTGCAGTTCTTTCTTTCTGAAATAAGCTCAAGTGCCATATCACTCAAATAATTCTGCCTCCTCTGTTCCTTTTTCCCTAAAAGAGTACTGTTAGTTTCCAAAAAAGCATGTTTAAAATGGTCCCATTCTTCCTCAACTTCAGTAGTAAGCAAACCATGACTGTCATAATGACTAAGTTACCTATCATGGTAAGCTTTAGCTATAACTGGGTCTTTCAGAGCTTCAGTATTAAAGGTAAAAATTTTAACCCTAGCACAACACTTTTTAAGTTTAAGTTGCAAGACACTTTTAACAAGGTAATGGTCAGATCCAATTTCAGCTCCCTTATATGACCTGGTATTCCTAACAGAACTAGCCCATTTGTTGTTAATTAATATATAATCAATCATATTCTTATGCAGCTCATCAGGTGAAACCCATGTGTACTTATGTATGTCACGGTGATTGTAATAAGTGTTAGTTATTCTGAAACCATTGAGTTTACTACCTAGAACAAGGGTGATATCTCCTTTCTTGACAGAATTCAAAATATCCTGAAGTTGTCCGTAAAACCTATCCTTCTCATCCTCATCGGCATCCTCAATGGGGGCATAATAGCAGATAACATTCAAGTCTTTAACGCTTGTCTGAAATTTTGCTATAAGAAGCCTTTCATTAATGCACTCATATCCTAGAAGAGCATCACTAGCGTGTCTGCTGAGAAGCAGACTCACGTCTTGGTGATGCTTATTGTCGTCCCTCCCTGAAAAAGCGAAATTTAAGATTATTTTTAAGAATCTGACCTTTATCCGTCCATCTGGTCTCTTGCAAGCCGAGAATATCTAAATTATAATGGTAGAATTCTTGTGTGAGGACATCAAGAGAAAAAAGCTTTGTGCAGAGTCCTCACATTCCAACTACCTATGGAGAGAAAATGGTTAGTGGGATGTGTAAAGAAACTATGTTTATTGAGAGAGGAAATGACGACAATATCAAACAGCCCCTAATTGCAGACGTGGGGCAAAGATCCATTCCCCCACCACTAAAGGCTGAAGCCATCTACATTGGAAGACTTCCCCCAATGTAGAATTTGACAATGCCAGTAGAAGCAAAGAGTTCAGGTGCCTGCGATGACCTCTGCTCAGGATTATCCACCAGCTGATAAACATATGATGTGAATCTATTTACTTGGGGCTGTCAACCCACAAACAGAAAACACAGCGGAAGATTTTCCCTCCACAGAAGCCCACCAGTGCAGCAAATTCAGGATCCATAATCAAGCGCAGAGCCATAATTCAGTCCAGTGGGTTTATATGGCCAGCACCAGGATCCTGTGTGGTTGACCACTCCTGAGCAGGGTAGAAAAAAAAGAAAAGTAGCAGAGTTGTCCAGATTAGTAGGCCAAACTAATCTGGCAGCACTCCCCTTCCGTTCACTTCCACAAGAGAATATCTCTTTTGAAAGGTACTAATGGTCTGCATTACGAGAAGGCGTGGTCGGACATTAGGTGCTAGGCCTGGCCAGTTCTATAAATGAGTGGGAAAATAATAGACCCATGATTTTCCCTTCATTTGTATATATCTATATCTGCAGATTCACTGGATGGCTGTTAGTGCCAAAAACATGACTGTCCAAAAGATATCCAGTGACAGAACGACTGATGGGGAGCACTGCAGGTATCTGTCAGTATCATTCCTCAATGGCTGCATGTAGCTGAAGGAGGTGCTGTCTTCTGTGTATACCACTCACCAAAGCTACAGGCATGCCAGATTGCAGCAGTCCAATAAACGAACTGTGTGTCATGATGAATGGTGAAATATCGTTTTCAGCAATAAGACCTGCATCTGTCTGGTACTGAATGATGACTGCACTTGCATGTTGTCAATATACTGGCCAAAGAGCTTCCACATAATGTATCATTGAGTTCTATACACCACTCACTGATGGAATCCTGATATGAAGTGCCATCTCTTATGACAGTCATTTATGACAGTCATCTCTTATAGTCAATGAGGGTAATTTAACTACCCAGCAGTTTGTGGATACTATTCTCTGCCCTGTGATCTTACCACTCTTGCAGAGCATGCCAAATGCCACATTCCAACATCATTGCCAGACCACATACTACATAGCCATTTCCATGCTACCATGGCTAGTCTGGTTGCCAGATTTGTTGCCCATTGAACACATCTGTGGTGTTATGAAATGATGTATGAGAACAGAACTGACTTCAGTGCATTATATGATGGATTTCAGGTGCAAGTGCAGCAAATCTGGAGAACTATACACTAGGACATTATTAGGAACCTTTTTGGTTCACTTTCTAACCATATTAGTGCTTGTAAAGCTGTAAAAGGTGGCCACACCTTGTACTGCTGTTACCCTAATATTCTAATCCATCTTGCTAAACATGCAATTGTGATAATTTGTTATTTACAATACAATATTTTAGTACTTCTGTATCATATGCATGTCTTCTGGGTGGGGCAGTTTTTTTGATGAGGGGTGTATATTAGGTGAGGAAATGTGATCAGAATGATATCCTGAATTAAACTGAAACATCCCCCAAAATATATTAAACTTCCATCCTACTAGCTCTTTCATTGCTGCACCTCACTTGATATTATCTAAGTTTTGCTGTTCTGTGGCAAGTAACTTTTTTGAACTATCTTGTTGATGTTGTTCATACTTCTAATGTCATGTTTCCTAATAATAACTCCCAATATGAAACTAAAGCATAATATCTTGTGATCGTTCTCTTGTGTCCTGCTTAAACCTTCCAGTGTCCAGCCTGAAAAGCTGATTTACATCCAGAGGTCAAGCTATTTTCTCCCTACGTTTAGTCAAAGAAAATTTTTTAACTTCAGAACTTTTTTGTCAAATAACTAATGGAAGGAATTATGGCATGTTATGTACAAAATTAATCAGCATTTAATTCTGTTTTTTCTGAAAATAATATATTTAACAAAAAGATAGCTAGTTTTATTAGCATTAGTAGTAAAAAAAAATGCATTTGGCAATACAAATAACATTTTATTAAAAAAAAACTAATAGAAAAAAATAATTAAGTGTATGTATGAATAGAAAGGCTATTTATTTCTAAATAACAAAAAATAATTACTTCAAACAAGAAAAATTACTCTTTTTAAAAAAGTTTTCTCAGTACCATACTTTGAGAAAAGTCCAGGCTTTTTGCCAATTGTACTGAGTCAGATAAACAAGAATTTTTTTTAACAAAAATTTTTTTATAAACAAAAATTTTTTATAAACAAGAAATTAAAGTTTATAGAACTTTAAATTAAAAAAAAACAATCAACAGAAATAGGTCATGTTACACAGCAAATTGAACAGAATTTAACTCCAAATTTTATGAAAATGAAAAATTCATACACAAATTTACAAGCATATTAATTTTAATGAGACATAGTGACATGACTGTGATATAGTGAAAAAAAATAGATCGGACTATGCAATTAAGGTTTAATGTTGGAAAACATGATGAATAAAAGCAGTTAAATTATATATTAACAAAAGTAAATTTCTTCCTGAATAATATATTTACCTGAAATGTGATTTTTATTTCTTTTAATGATTCTTTTCAGTGTGGTATATTTTAAAACATGGGTCAGTTTTATACAAGGTGACATATTGCTCACATTAATGGGATTTTCTGTCCTTTTTGTGAAATGGAAAAACACTTTTTTGGCTGCTTTTTGTATTAAACATTACAATTTTTTTTTCCTTAGGGGCTGAATTTTGGGGATTTTGGCTAAGTGCCATAAAGTTAGTGCACCAAAGCAAAAATAAAGATATATGTATAGCATCAGAGTGCATAGCCAAGATACTAAGGGGAGGGGATAAATGCTTTTGAAACCATTCAATGTAAACTTAAAAACCTTTAATTTTTTTAATTAAATTTTGCATGGGAGGGAGAGTAAAACATCATTGGTGTAGCAGGGGTGGGTGAATGGGGGGGATAAAAATCCTTGCCCTCCCATAGGAGGAATGATTTCCGATCCAAGGAAGTTTGTATTGCTTCTGTATCCAAGACCTTATTCATTTTCAGGAAGCAATAAAGGTAAAATTTTCTTTACTAGAAAATGAAGAAATAATAAAAAGAAAAATTAACATATAACCTTAATGTGATGGTAAATGAAATATCTGTAACAACTTGTAAGCTGGCCATTCGATGTAGCATAACTCCAAATACAATAATTTATCGATAGATCAACCAACCAAAAGATGGATAATTTAAAGAATTAAAACTACAGAAATGAAAATAAAGGTTTAAATATAAAAGTATAAATACTAACTGGATGCATAATGACATTATCCAGTGTGTGAGGACAACTCTAGCTGTAAACAGTCCAATATGTAGCTGTTTGACTGTCACATACCAGCAATTAACTAGGTCACGTCACCTGCAACTCTGCAGCAGTCTTCATAACAAGCTCTGGCTAAGAAGGCATTTATTACTTAGTTTTTATTTGAAGAGTGGGAATGATGCATATAATGCTGGGATAAATGATAAGAAAAAATTCAAGGAATATTAAAATAAGTTTAAGGCAGAAAAGAGTGTAAAATGGGGAGAAAAATAGAGGCACTTACTTCATAATTACTTTAAAAATCTTCGTTTTTTTTTTTTAATTGATTTTCAGATTTTCTGAACTTTAAGGAAAAATTTGTTAATAATAGTTCAAATCAAATTTATGAGCTTAAATCATGGGGATTGCTTCAGCATAGAGTAAAGTTAACAAATAAATCAGCAATGCCATATATATCAGGTCTAACAAATGATGATCAGATGGCTTTAACAAGTTATTTATATTCTAGTTTAATAAAATATGCATCAAATGAAAAAAAGAAGTATTATTTTTCAAGCCTAAATAATGTATTTTTCAATAAAACTTTCAAAATGGGAATTATTTTTTAAAAATTTTATATTTGTTGTACTAAAAGTGAACACAGACATCCTTGGTTTCTCATTTTGAATTCTGTCAATATATATAAACAACCTGAACATGGGAAGGGTTAAAGAAAGATCTGATGAAAGAAAATTATTTCAAATCATGATGCAACAACTAATAGAAAGAAAAAATCCACTTTACACTATTAATGAAGGAGTCAAATTGAAAAATGGCCTCTTGGACTTTTAATATGAAACAGCTGAAAAAGACATATTTTGGGAGCTGACTACATCCATTAAAAATATAAATCTACTCATCATATTTTGTTGTTATTAAAGAATATAATTCTTAACATCCAGGAAGTGATGACATATGAATGCACAATTTGTTCTTCTGTGGGAAAAAATAAATTGGTACTGCATTTTATATAAAATTTTCACCAAATTATTAATTCATGAAATTTGTTGCTTTTAGGTAAAGATGTTTTGCGATAGTGTTGGCAGTTCATGTTTTAGTTTATAAAAATTAAGTCAAGCAAAATGAGTAATTTTCTAAATATTTAGTTAAACTTGAACTTTCTGACAATTTCATTAAAATTAAATTCAAAATTCAAGGTAACTGATCATAATGAATGCTGCTGACAGAATATTTCAGCAGTGGGTACGAGGAAATATTATTTTGACCAGCAATGAGAGTTAAAAGAGTATTGTTAGCTTGCAAAAGAATAATGTTTGCTCAGATTCTAGGATACTCATGCAGTCACTGAAATGTTCCAGAGTAGTTATTGCATGTTTGTTTATAAGTGAGCTGAATCCATGCTGTGGCCTTGCATTATACTCATAATAAATACTTATTATATTAAATAGTTTTTTTTCTCCTGTCGTCTACACCTTCCATCTACCCCAAATAATATACAGGAGCTGTAAGACCACAGAAGAAATATGTAAACTAACAGCATTAAGCAAATTAAAAAGTTTATTTAATATTTTGTGTCTATAGCATGAATATAATTTTTATTTGTTTATTATACACTGAAGTGCCATTGAATTAGGGATAAGAGTTATCCAAATTCAGTACCACAAGTCCCACCTTTGCCTGCGTGCGTTGCTGAAACTCTGGTCATATATAGCCATCAGCTTTGACTTCCCCAAGCATTTGTCGTGAGAAGCCTAATGGGAAAGATGTGGGATTTAGATGCATTTGACAGAGGGCAGATCATAGGTGTCCAATAAATGGGACACTTGATTTCCAAAATTGTCAATGAACTTGGATTTTCTCATATGACAGTTTCAAGACTTCCGGGAATATGAAAATTCTGGCAATAAAACAAACCCGGACAAACTGCAAAGGACAGCCAGCCTTGAATGATCGTGGGCTTCGCTGTCTGACTCGCATTGTATGGACTGATAGGGACCAGATATTATCTGAAATCGCCTCTCATCTAAATGTGGGTTCCACCTGGGAAGTCAGTGCATGGACTGTGCAACGCTCACTTCATCTTGGCTTCAGAAGCCACCGACCTATGAGATTCCCACTTCTAATGGCAAGACACCGAATTCAATGCTTTGCCTGGGCTAAAGAACATCAAAACTGGATCATCAAAAATTGGCAACGGATAGCCTGGAGTGATAATCCCAATTTAAACTTCATCACGCCAATGGGAGACTAAGGGTATGGGCGCCAACCCCATGAAGCCATGGATCTTGCATGTCAGGTCGGAACAATACAAGCTGGTGGTGGCTCAGTGATGGCCTGGGGTGTCTTCAGTTGGATGTCTGTGGGACCTTTGGTACATGTACCAATGACTTTCAATGCATCCTGGTACATAGTACTCATGGCTGACCATTTACACCCATTTATGGCCATCATGCATCCCAATGGAGATGGTGTCTACCAGCAAGACAACTGTTAATCTCACAGGTCCAGGTTGGCTACTGCATGGTTGCTGGAGCATTCTGATGACTTTGAAATAATGAATTGGCCACCTAGAAGCCCAGATTTAAATCCCATTGAAAATCTTTGGGATACTGTTGAGCAGAGTGTTCGACAACAACCTTGAGAGAATTGTGGACAGCTCTGGAGGATGCATGGGCCGCCATACCTGTGGAACATTTACACATGCTTGTGGAGTCCTTGCCTCGTCATGTGGCATCTGTTACCAGGGCCAGAGAGGGTCCAACACATTACTAGGTTGCTATCCCTAACTCAATGTCACTTCAATGTAATACTGTAAAATATAACCAAATGATCATGTCTTTATATTTTTTTATAGGCTCTGGGCTGGTTCTGCATTGGGAGCAAAAATCACTTCAGCTCTTGGCTTCTGGAGATGTAAGACTTATTCGTGTATGGGATGCAGAAAAGGAAATGAAAGTGCAAGTATGTTTTTTTTATTTGTTTTATTCTTTTATGTTTGCTCTAAACAGAAAACAAGCAATTCACAGAAAAAGAGGCCCACAACAGTGGTTCTTAATATCCATTACATGAACCAATACCAAATATATTTTATGATATCGTTTAATTACAAAAGTTGGCACTTTATGTTATTCAAGTGTTCAGTGCTTAGTAAAATGTATCAATTCATAGGAAATTTTGAGGGAAATTTTTGAGGAGTACTAGAGTTACTGCTATTGGGCTGTAAGAATAATATTCATATAATTTTCCAGTGGTTAGGAATGTATTTGTGTAATTTTATGGGTCATGGGGTGAGTAATGTGAAACTACTTGTCTGCAATACCCTTTACATATCTTATGACAGCAAAGTCAATTTTTTCTTTCTTAAAACTAATTTTCCCACAAAGGGGAAAATTAATTTTTCCACAAGGACAAATGTAAATTTCTGAGTTTCTTTCACTCTTATTAGCTTCATAGCTGCATAAAAATATTTTATTGCATTTATGTGATAATTTTTTGCTTTTTACAGGATCTACCAACTGGGGCTGATAGCTGTGTAACATGCATTTCTTCTGAGCCCAGTTTTCCTAATCTCATTGTAGCTGGCTGTGGTGATGGAACTGTACGAGTTTATGACCGTCGTCTGCCACCTTCTGAATGGTTAGTAAATTTCTTGCATAAATCTATGTGGTGATGGAACCACATATTTATTCTGAGTGGTTAGTAAATCTCATATAAATCTAGAGCTTATACAAAAGCATTAACATTTTTATTTTGCTTCAAAATAGGGCTTTAAATTAGTATATATATATTTGGTTTATCAAGCAGATTTTTTGAAAAATACTGTTAAATGTTTATAAAAAAAATAGGATGCATTGATAGCTTAGTCATTGCCACTTTTTTTAGTGTTAAAAGGTTTAATATGCAAATTACTGTTAACCCCAAAACTATTTTTATACAGAATTGCAAAGTTAGAGTGAAAGTTTCACAGTGTTCTATGAGCTTTTAATATGAATTTTCACAAACTCCAGAACTTTTATCCTAATTTTACAGTTCTCTATAAACTATAAGCATTGTATTATATTTATAAAATAGTATTTATTTGCAATTTGAATAGAATCAGTGGACTTTTAGAGCAGGGGTAGCTCATGGATTTTATTGGTGGGGGGCCCAAAAGACAGAGCAAAGAAAATAGTAGACTTCCAATGTAAATTGATAATCAATTGTATAGGTGCATTTCAATTACTAATTAAATATCAATAAAAGTAATAATACACAATAAATGATTAAAATTGCTTCAAAAATCTCATTGTGAACTTATGTGTACAGTCCAAAAAATGCAACAATATTTTGTAACTAAGCATAATAGGCAGCTTATGTTTTACTTAGAATGTAGTGTTAAAAAAAATAAACCCCTCAAGCCGCTGCTTGCCACAGAGGTCTGACAGGAGCCTGCCAGTTTAATATGCCATAAAGAAGATATGTGAAGAAGGAGAGACCTCAGCAGAAAGACAACAAACATCCATGCCTTATCCAGGTCTCAAACCTAGGTCCTTTTAATCAGTACCCAATCACGCTAACCACTTGATTACCAGGATAGTACCATATAAATTTTTTATTACTAAATGAGTTATAAAAATTGCTATTTAACAAGTGATACTACATTGTATACATATATATATGTTTATTTATTACAGATTAAAAAAAAGTATAACAAAATTTGTGTTCACGAGTCAAAAACAAAAACATCTACAAATATATTGCTAAACTTTGCTTTAGGAGGAGGGCATTAAAGCGACTTATCATTTTGGTATTGGACAAATATTTAATAATTTCCTGTAGTACTTGCTTATTGATTTTGTTGTATAATGTAATAAGACAAACATCTTATATGTACAAAGACTTTAAAGTAGCACATGTCAAAAACAAAAACACTGTACTAAACTTTGATTTAGGAGGAGGGCATTAATCATTAATGCAACTTATTAGCCTTTTGCTATTGTTTATTAGCATTCAACATTATAATGTCAATAATCACCTCATAAATATGACTAATGTTTTTAAAATGCAACAGCTTAATCACAATACTATTGCCCAGTAATCAAAATATAATCTACCGATTCATGCTATAGGGGCAGGTGTTGGCTCAATTGGTGACATATCAGACTTTTAATCTACAGTTTCCAGTTTTTAGCCCCAACTATGCCTATTTTTTTCATTGACCCCAATGTGCCCTCAATGAGAAAGGGAACACTGTTGGGCTTGGAAAGACTGCAATCCTCCAGATGAGACATTAAGCTGGTGGTTCCATGTGCAGGAGAGCCATACCTTGTGCACAATAAAGAACTCACTGGATGGCCTTGATGAATTGCTGTGAGATCCAGTCACAGTGTTATCCATGCCCTGTTAAGAAGCTGTACTGTGTGAGAGATTGAAGGGAACACAAACTCTCAGATGTCTGGCATAGAGCCATTTCTGGTGAAGTTTTCTGTAAACAGTTTTCTTTGAAACTCTTCACATTGGCTACAGAAAGCTCCAGAGAGAATTGCCTTTCTGACATTGCTGTTGACACAAGGTAATGTTTATCCTGCAACTGTTGCCACTCTTGAGTGACCTTGTTCTCATCTACAACTAATTTCTCCTGTCTGTTGGAATCATCTCCAAAGTCTTGAAAATGTTGAATATAGGACATTTATACAATCCTAGCCACAATAGTTTGAAATTGCCCAAACTTTGATGTATTGATTTTGCCCTACCATGTTTAAAAAGCATCCATATGGTGTGTCTGTGTATACTGTTATTATGAATTGCTCTACTAACATGAGTAAAAGACTTGCTCAACAGGAAATGAGTGGCGCAGGATTAGAACCAGCTTTTATAGTACTTCAGATTTCTTTTCGAGTCACATATGCAAATTTTGTCCAGTCAAGTGATTTTTGGGAGGTGTACAAACTTGTGTATATTGTATTTCATTGGCACATGAAATATATTGTTAATAATTTCAGTTGTTTGTGAGATATTTAACAGTTTGTGAATTATACTTAACTTTTGGACACCAGTTTAGAAGTCTTTGTTCATATTATAATGAAAGGTCATATTGAATAGATTTCCATTCAATGTCTTGTTTCTTAAAAGCCTTTTTATTTTAATCAAATTAGTTTCTATGCAATCTAGAAGTTTTATGCTATTCAGTATCTTCAAAGTATTATATTGTTTGTGAATATAATTTAACAGAAGTTCATGAGTATAGTATCAACATGTACAGAAATAATAATGAGTTTTCAGAAAGAGTAATAATTTCCATTTTTTGCAGTCGGTTGAATGTCTTTCAAGAACATTCAGCTTGGGTAGTAAACGTTTTATTACAGAGGAGGTTAGATGGCCAAAGCAAAATCATCAGTGGTAGGTAAGGGATTTGAACAGCTACATCTTCCTATATTTACACTGCTAGACTTTAAAATATAACTGAAAAGTTTAATTTTGGAACTTTCTAGAAAAATAAAATGATTAAGACTATTAGCAAACTTTATAATAATATTACAAGCATTAGTTTAAAAAATAATTAAAAGGTTTCATGACAGATATATACATTTATATAATAATGCTCAATAACCATCTCTGTTGTTAACAAATAATGGAATTTTGAGATTTTATGTAGTCTTAAGTTTTTGAATGTAGTTTATATACATATCAGAAATGCTTACTGATATTTAACATAGCATCATTGAAATGCAAAAGAGAGTACACTTAAGTGCAAAAGATACTAATATATTTTCTTTAATATTTTGAAAAATATATTGAATTAAAAAATCTCAATTGAGTTATTTATATCATACCATTGCATATCAGTGAATACTGGAATTGCAGTATTCACCAGAAATGCAGTGAATACGTAAATCAATGTGGTAGAAATAACTTCACAGTCTCTAAACATGCAAATGAACCATCAATACAAAAGGTGCTCTTTAACAGGCATTTGCATTTTTTATTATTTTTCCATATATTGAGTGTATTCTTTATTGTTTGCCAATAAATTGCAAATTAGTGATTGTCATTTTGTTATGAAGGTTGCAAAGACATCACTTAGGGTAAGGTTTATTGGAAGAATGGAGGCTGACTACTCTCAAGTTAATGTAGTCAGATAGCTGTTTGAATGGTGATCTCCAGGCCCAGATCTAGAAGAAAAAAAATGGGAAGGGGGTAGAAACTCAATTGAGGCTGGTAAAAGGATGGGGGCCATGAAACTGGATTTCCATTGCAATATAACATTTCCTCTTCTATTTTGCAGATCTTTAACCCTTCCAGTGTCCAGCCTGAAAAACAGGTTTCTATCCAGGGGCCAAGCTATTTTCTGCCTATGCTCAGCCAAAAAAAAACTTTAACTTTAGAACTTTTTTTGCCAAATAACTAATGAAAGGAATTATGGCATGTTGTATGCCAAATTAATCAGCATTTAATTCTGGATTTCCTGAAATTATAGTATTTAACAAAAAAAGACCATATGTTTCATTTTAATAGAACTTTTTTAGAGTCATGTAGTAAAAAAAATGCATCTGGCAACATAAATAAAAAAAAAAAACTAATGGACAGAAATGATTACAATGCACATGAATAGAATGACTATATATTTCTGAATAACAAAAAAATTACTTTTTTGGTTTTAAGTAAATATTTTTCTCATTTTGTAATTTTTTTCTCAGTATCATACTTTGAGAAAATTTCAGGCTTTGAGCCAACTGTGCTGAATCAGATAAAGAAGTCAACTTTAGAATTTTTTTAAAAAAATAACCAATCAACGGAAATAGGTCATGTTATATACTAAATAAAACAGAATTTAATTATGAATTTTATGAAAATAAAGAATAGAACAAATTTGCAAGCATATTGATTTTAATAAGACTTTTTCAATGTGATATGGTGAAAAAAAAGATCACACTATACAATTTAGGCTTCATTTTGGAAAACCTGCGGAATAAAAATAGTTAAATTATATATTTATCGAAAGGAAATTTCCTCCCGAATAGTATTCAACCTGAAATATGATTTTTATTTCTTTTAGTCATTCTTTTCAGTATCTTATATTTTAAACATGGCCAGTGTTATGCAACATGACTTGGCCTTCTCACATTCCCAGGATTTTCTGAAATGGTTGTGAAATAGAAAAAAAAAACCTTCCTTGGCTGCTTTTTTTTACTAAACGTTATGAATATATTTTTTCTTTGGGTGTTGAAGTTTGGCAATCTCGGCTAAGTGCAGAAAGGTTTGTTCACCTTCCCAAAATTGCCCTCCCAAATGATGGCCAATTTCCATACCAAAGAAGTCTATTTGCTTCCGTATCCAAGACATTCAATTTCAAAAAACAGTACAAGCTCAAAGTTTTTTTATTAAAAAAACAAGAAATAATAAAGGAAAAATTACATATAACCTATCATCATCATCCTCGAGAAGCCATGGGCTACGGAGCCCATGGCAATTCAGACCATGCAATTTAGTTCTCCAAGCAAGTCTGTCATGAGCTACATCTGCTGCATCTGACCACTGCACACCAATTCTAATAAGGTCCTGTCTGACATTGTCTTCCCACTGCATCCTAGGTCTCCCCCTCTTCTGAGGCCTTTAGGCACACTGTTCATAACCCTATTCACCAATCTACAATTATCCATACAGGCAACATGGCCAAACCAGCGGAGTCTCTCTCTGCACAATATGCTGCTTAAAGGAGGTTGCTGACTTAATGCAGTTTGCTGTATTGTATAACATTGTATAACAAATGCAGTTTGCTCTGTATCAAATAGCATGATTGTTTGAGAGTGTTGTTCTGATGCATTAGCAACTGCAAGTTATTTTCATTCTCTAGAGTTAGAGCAGAAAAGGAAAGAAACAGGGGATGCAAATTAAGTTTGAAGACACCTTGCATATAAATGATTTGTATACTGGATTGCAAATCAGAATACAAGAATTTCTTCTTGTTTAATGATGCTATAAGAAAAAGCTCTCAATGGAAAAAAAAATTCAGCAATTTTAATGTAAGAAGTGATGCTAATAATTTGATTGATAGCTCTGTATACAGCTTTAATAATAATTTTTTACTTGATATTTTTGCATTATGTTTTTGTGTCTTTAGATCAAGTCTTATTTCATAATCCTTTTAACACATTATGAATACAATAATAAAAGTTTAACCTTACCTTTTTATTGTTTAATCTTTACTAAAAAAAACTAATTTACACTACTGGAAAGAAATGGTAGGGAGGATATAAATTTCTTAGTTTCATGATGAATGTTTGCACTTCAAAATTGAAGATAGAGTAAGAATGTGTAAATGGATATGATGAGGCTTTACTGTTGTCTTCCACTTGTCAGCATTGAATTTATTTTTTGACATGTTAGGAAATATCTTATAATTTATAAATTGTTAATTGTAAAAATGTGAGATTTGTACTTTATGTAATGTTATTTGTTTTTAGTTGAAAAAGTCTTAATTTTAATTAGTGTCCATCTAAATCCTCTTGTAGAATCATCGTCTATATGTTGCTCATATGCACATTTGTATATCAGCCTAAATCCTATCAATAATTCACAGACAATCATCTGTAGATTCAATCTAAAGGTGATTATTTATGAACTATTGAAACTACTAAACTGAAAATTAAAACTACCATATAAAGGCTAAATATTAAAAAAAACCACAAGTTCTGTGTTGCCACAATTAAGAGTTAATAAATTGTAAGCATTTCAAAAAATTATTCCAGAAGTGACAAGTGGGAAGCCCAACAGTCAAGTCTCATCACTGCATCTCTTCAGTCATTCCTGCCTTATTTTCTGAAGTGGTGATGATATTTACACTGTTACAAATTTACCCAAGAATATTGCTTTTAAAGTTGGCCCTACTATATAACAGTTGTATTTTAATACTTGAATAATACTTGTGTAATTGTTACATACTTTGTTCAGCTTAGAGAGATAAAATTAACAGTGATTTCCATTTCGCATAGGAATAGAGTGGTAAATATTTTTGCTTGTAGCAAGCCCCCTCCCCCCTTTTGGAATTTTGACTTGAAATTCTCCACTGTAACTTGGGTGACAGCCAGAAACACTGTTAAAGTTTGAAACATCTACCCTGATTTCCTGATGAATTGTGGCTGCTACAGACAGACATCTTTTTTATTTTATTATAAATGTAGTATGCAGGAAACAACTTCTGGAATGACCTTCAATTTGTTCCAGCAGAAATAAAAACCCTCAGCTTTTATTTATTAATTCTTTTATCATTGTGGTGTGCCACAAAATTACTCAGAATTTTTCACTGTACGGTAAATGAAAAACGTTTGTGGGACAGTGGCATAGAGCTTTCTTTTAGGCTGTTCTTTAAAATGTTCAATTTCTGCCTTTCTCTATTGAGGTTCATATTGACATAGTTTCACAGCTCTTATTATCATACAAGAACAAGCTTTGAACAAAATATGCATAAAACAACAAACCAACCTTGACTTTTTTGTTTATAGACTTTTGGAAATTTGTCATGAAATATCACTGTAACCTGGATGACAATCAGAAACATCCTGTGAAATTTTGAAACATTTACTGCAGATAGATAGAAAACAAATCAACACTTGAATATTCCTGCAAAGAGTTAGTTTTCTCAATGCAGACTCATTCAGACAAATTTTCATGATTCTTGTGCAACCTGAAAAAGGTTTTAAAGTAAATCTAAAATTTCAATTTTTTTTAGAAAGGAAATCAGTATAGGGTAAAGTATGGATTTTTGTGAAGATTTTGAAGGTTCTAATATATTTTTAAGGTTAATCTGTTGTTATTTTTTTAGTTTGTTACATTATTTTTTCAGTTTGTCATAAAAGACGGTTCTTTCATCCTTGAAGTGGTCACATTTGAAGATGATGTGGTCGATGGAATGGGGAGAGTTACAGTAAAAACATTGGGGATTCAATCTTTTTCCATTAGAACAACATCACATTTGTTAGTGCACAATTTAATTTAATACATAATATTGCAGTAATTTCTTTCTTTTGTAAGCCATAATTATGAAATTTTTATATTTTTTGAGAAATTGTATATCTATGAGTAGTTCTGGTTTCATACCATTTTTGAAATGGTATGAAACCAGACAGAATTCTAGGATTTTGTGTTTATTGCTTTCCTTATGTATATAGAAGAAAGGAGAATTAATGGAAATATTCAAATCCTTAACGTTTTTAACATTTACTGCAATTTTTTTTTTGCATGTGTGGCATAGACCACATGAGGCCATGGACCCCAATTGTGAAGTGGGAGTGTTACAGGCCAGTATAGTAGTGTAATGTTCTGGAGCATGGTTATGTGGGCCATCTTGGGCCCCTTGTACTTGTTGAAAAGAATTGTTGCACATGTTTGTGCCTGTTAACTTTCTTTAGAATTTGGTTCCAGGTTTTAAGTTTAATGGGCTATAATGATGAGACTCACTTACAATGTTGGATTGCATTCTGGGTTCTATGTATGTTTAAAAAGAATTTTCTGGATGATTCTAAACTCTATTCCCCATTCAACGTATAATACTTGTATGCCATGTGATACTTTTGTTAAGTGAATCCCTTCATAGTCCTTGCTAGTAAAGTTCTTTAGCAGTGGCCAATAGTTCAGTTGTCAGAGCAACTGACATGTTATCAGGAGATAGTAGGTTCATAACTACTCTGTCCAAGGCACTTTTTCTTCTAACTCATAAAAGAACTAATTTTTGTTCTAACATTGAGCATAATCAGATTTTAAAGTATGTTGAACTCTTTTAATTATATAATTCTTTCTGCTATAGCTTTAATAATAAACTTGTATACAGATATTTTAAATTTTTTACATTTTTAAGCCATTATTTTTGTAATGTTTACCATAAACAAGGTTAATATTATTGCTGAATATACTTAAATTAAGGAAAAAAACATTTTAAATATGTAAGAGCATTTTTCAATAATTTTTCTTTTGTGCAGTGTGGCAGGAGATGTAAGATTTTGGGATCTCAGGCATACAAATTCTACCAAATACATCCCCCCTTCTCATGGGATGACAGCAATGGCTATTCACCCTAACTTGGATCTCATAGCTTGGTAAGTAACTCGCCCTGTTTTGCATACTTTTTGACGTACACTTAAAGCACAATTTATTATACACATTGCACCCATCTACAAACTTGCCCTACTCCACCACAATAACCTAAAAATAACCTAAAATTCTCTGCCATTGAGCAATAAAATTTTAAAGTTTATCCTTCAAATTATTTGCATTTTAAAAATTTACAGTTCTTGTATGTAAGAATTGTATACACATTGCACCCATCTACAAACTATATACATTGCACCCATTTACAAACTTGCCCTACTCCACCACAATAACCTAAAATTCTCTGCCATTGAGCAATAAAATTTTAAAGTTTATCCTTCAAATTATTTGCATTTTAAAAGTTTTAGAAAATTTGGAAGCTTTTTGGACAGCACTCCACCTTTGGTGTAATGACTCAGTGGATGTTCCCTAGAAACTTTCTACAGAACCGTAGTCTGCGAGGCTATTAAAATAATGACCTTACCCATCCTCACCTGCAACTGAGATGCTGGAATCACCCTTCACAACATGTGGAAAGAAGCTCTAAACAGCCCTAACATCACCATATAGTGTCACTACCAGGGCCGTCGCCAGATTAGCGCCCTGAGGCAAACAATTAAATATCGCCCATGATGGATTTATAAGACAAAAATACCATATTTCTTTGATTCTAAGACGCACTTTTTTTCCCCATATAAACGTCTCTAAAAGCGGGGTGTGTCTTAGAAACGCAGTTTTTTTTTTCCCTTCAAATTTTCCTATGCTTTGCACACAGCACTGCATGTTTTGTTTTTACGCAGAAACCCCGTCTCCAAGTTTGACCATTATTGCATTCCCCAAATGTGAAGCCACCATTATTTTATTATAGTGGAACTCTGTGAGTGAATTATAGTGAGCTTGGAACCTGTCTGTTGACTGATAACCTTCCGATGACACCTTCCGGAAAAATTAAGAAAACACCAGCATTAAAATTGGCGGAATGGGTATCAACAGCTTGGAAGCTAATCCCAGAAAGAATAGTGCAGCACTCATTTAAAAAATGTTGCATCACCACTGCTCTTGATAGCTCAGAAGACGATATATTATGGGATAATGAAGATAAAGACGGCTCAGAAGAATCAGACTCTGATATTGATTCAGAAGGAAGTGATGAATAACATACCTACTGATAAATAGGTAATGTTGTTAGTAAATTGAATTATATTATGATAAAAATATTTGTTAGATATATTTTAGTGTTTTTTTTTTTGTTAGAACCAAAGCCTTTTCTCTGTTGGTGGCTCTGAAATTAAGGTGCATCTTACAATCGATGGCATCTTAGAATCGAAGAAATACGGTATATGAAAATCTCCAATTGCTATTTTGTTTTTATTACAAGAGAAACATTAATGCAAAACAATTATATAATAATATTAATTAAATATTTGCTCTACGAGGATATCGCACAATAAAACTGTTTATAAGCTATTCTAAATTTTCACAAAATGAAATAATAATCCCCAAAATGATAAATATAATGTAAATTAAGCAAAACTGGTTAAGAAAAAGTAAAAGTGAATGGGTGGACCATCACAGGTACCATGAGGCAGGCTGCCTCTATGCTATACCCTGTCAACAGTACTGGTCACTACACTGAAGATGGAGCACTGTAATTACTCAGAAAAGCTTCTGAGTTTTCTCCTAAAAACTTTTAACATGTAAATAGTTTGAAGGATAAACTTTAAAATTTTATTGCTTAATGATACAGAATTTTAAGTTATTTTTAATTAATTTCTGAGCAAGAAGATTCTTTTAATTGTGCACAGTAATATAGCTATCTGAAATCCCTTGTGGGCTATAAATAGGTCAGATGACTACCTGCTGTGTATCATACCTGTGACTGTTATGATGGATACTATGACCTGAGGTGAGTTCGATTGTGAGCAGATGGTGCGAGGAAGATGGGGTTTCCATATCCGCGACTGCAGAATGTTTGGGATTTTCTCATGTAATCATCACATGTGTATATCAGGACTACAACAAACCAGCAGAATTTGTAGCCACTATGAAAAATGTGGCCATAAATGGGCTGTTGAGCTGTGAGGCATGAGCACAACCTCTCTCTCATTTCATAATGTCAGAATGAATGATCACAGCGCAGTTGATAATGTCATTCGACATCAGGGCAACTGCAAAGGTTTATGCTAAGACCATTTGACATATTTTGGTATGACTGGGCTATGGCAGCTTATGCCCACATCCTTTAACCTTGTTAACAGCACTGTAGTGGATGAAGGAACATACCAATGGACCATGGAAGACTAGAAACTGGTAGCTTGGTCTGATGAATTGAGGTTCCAACTGCAATATGCTGATGAGAGATTGTGTGTGTAGCATAGACCACATGAGGCCCCTGTGCCAAGTTAAGGTGTTACAGGCCAGTGGAGGCAGTGTAATATTCTGAGGCATATTTATGTGGGACATCTTGGGACCCCTTGTACTTGTTGAGACTACCATCACTGCACAAGTTATTTATTTTTTGATGTTGATGTACTCTCCTACCACTTGCACCAGTTCATGGCTGGGGTGGCTCAGCCAGTAGTGTGCCAGGCTCATAATCTGTAGTCCCCAGGTTCGAGTCCTAGCTGGGTCAGCATTGAGATTTATCTCCACAAAACTCCCCACCCTGCCCACAGTCAGTAGGGGACACTGGTGGGCTTGGAAAGGCCGCCGTCTGTCGAATGGGATGTTAAGTCATGGCCCCGTGTGTGGGGAGAGCCATAACCTGTGCATGTTAAACAACATGCTGGATAGCCTTGATGGGAGTCTACCATCTGTTTTCTAACAGCTGTTCCAGTGGGTCCCTTCCCACCTACCTTCTCTGAGCCTTCGGGGTCTTTGTGACTTGGCCATTTAGCCCATGGTGTGCAAAAAAGTGCTGCTCAGAGGTAAAACAACCCAACCCAGTTCATGACTATCCATTTCTCACAGCAGGATGCTGTCTTTCAACACGATAATGACCTGTCTCATTGCTCCTGTTTGGTAAAGGACTTGTTGGAGGAGCATTCCAGTGAGTTCACAACCCTCAAATGGCCCTCGCAGTCTCTGGATTTGAATCCTATTGAGCATTGATGGTGAAAATGGTGTAATTGACCACAATACCACCCAAATGTTTAACACCTGCCATGGCATGTTGCTGCTGTTGTTAGGATGAATTAGGTGGGTGTGTATAATAAATTGTCCTTTCAGTGTATGAATACAGTATCAAAATGGCAGGTGAACTTGTCTAAAATTGGATCTCAGAAAAAGTAATTTGTTGATACTTCTTGTATCTGAAGCAGTACGATATGCATATATAAGGAATTAGGTGTTTTTATTCTCCCTGCAGAGAAAATTATATCTGAAAAAAAAAAAGGGTAGTTTTTTTAAGCCATAAAACCAATGTTTACTTCTCTTCTGGCTTGAAATCTGCCTTTTACTGATAGACTGCTGTGCCCCCCCCCCCCTGCTGTAGGTAAGAAAGGGGACACCGATGGACTTGGAAAGGCAGCTGTTCATCAGATGGTATATAAAGCCATGGTTCTGTGTATATGGGAGAGCCACATGGCCTTGACATGAGGCTACCATCTGTCTCCTAATAGTTGTTTAGTAGGTTCTTTTCCCCAACCTTCTCTTAGCCCTTAGGGGTCCTAGTGACCTGACCATTTAGCCCATTGGCGCAAAAAAGTGCCACTCAGCAGTCAAACAGCTCTACCAACAGCTACTGTTTATGACGTTAAACTTCAAATTATGTAAGAGAGAAATACAATGACTGAAAAAGGCATTTAATTGAACAGAACAGTCTTGTAGCTTCAAGGGTTGTTTCTAAAAGCAATGCACAAGACTAAACAATTGATCTCAGACATTTTTAGAATTATAATGAATGTAATTTTACCATAAAGCTTCCTTAGAAAAAGCTGTGCCTACTAATCAACTAGTCATGCCCACACACCTGAGAAACCACTGCATTAACAGATTTTTCTTTCCTTTCCAAGCCCATGAAAGAATTTGTTAAACTTCAAAACTTATTGAAGTTTAACAAATTATTGTGCATGCTACCAGTTCAGTTCCCAATAATATATATTTCTGAGATTTGCATGTTTTTAATAATAGTGATATGTGCTCAAACTGTAGTTGTCTTATTAGGCAGGTTACTTCTGTGAAGTTGTTGAATGTTTGGATTCTATTTCATTATTTTTGTAATGTGTGAAGCATTTATACTATAACTGTCCCTTCTTCATTGTAGTGGTGCTGCCAGTCAATTCATCAGTGTATATAATCACAATGGGGAAAGTGTTGGTGTAATCAAGTATCATGATGGTTTTATGGGACACAGGATTGGACCAATAAGCTGTTTGGCCTTCCATCCGTACAAGGTATGTAGTAACCGAGGCAACATGGAAACAAAATTTCATATGCTTTATTCAGATAGCAATTATTTTTGAATTAAATAACTATCCAAAATACAACATAATGTTTTTTGTTCTCTTATTTTATGGGAATTTCTATTAAGTTATATAATTTGAAGAATTTATCAATATCTATTTTGTATTACACCATGTGATAATATTACGATGTATGTTGCAAATGATGGGTTGATTTTTATTCTGAACCAAAAGTGAGATATGATGTGTGACATGTAACATGTTTTGAGGGAAATGGCTTGGAAAGAGAAAGGAATGAACTCTGTACCATGTAATCCATTTCTTTTAAAATTACATTAATAGTCTGAAAACGCAGTAATATATACTTGTATCTTTGCTCTGTATTATGAATTAATAGTTTAAAATTTCAATTTTAAAATATTGGAATCATTTTAATTTTCATTTCATTTCAAAGTTTTATTATTTTGTTGAAATATTCTGGATTAAATTGTTGTAAATTAAAGCTGATGATGCAATCAATATAAATACGGAAGTAGAAATACTCAACTAATGCTATCTATGATACTAAAAACTTGGTGTTGAAATTTTACAATGAAATCTTTGTGGGTAACTAAACAATGTAAAACAAAAATTGTATTACTGAAAAAAAGTATAGTAGTACAATTTCTTTGTTAACTGCAAAGGAATATGCTATTAGAAAAGTAGAGTTTATTTTGAACAGTTCAACTTTGAGGAAATATTTAAATGAATTTGCCTTTAATTATTACTGCTCACATTTTAATTTTTCCTTCTTTTATAAAGGCAAATTTGGCAGCTGGGAGCACAGATTCTCTGCTCTCTGTGTATTCCGTCAATAGGAAGCACTAATTCTTGTACAGTGTAGATTGAAGAGAAAAAAAATCGCTCTCTGTGTTTCACAGCTCAGCTAGTCAGGTGCCAGTAGCACATTGTCCTCTCCTAGGTGCTCTTATCTCAACGCTGAGGCTCTGCCATCTGACTCAAGCCATGAAGCCAATGTGTCTTAAACCAACATGCACCTGCCATGTTGTATATGTCTACTGATGACACAATCAAACGTCTTTGTTATACATAGAGAAAACTTATGTACAGTCATTTCATGTGGCAACAACTGTTGCTACTTTGTTATATTTACTATGTGCCATTTCTTATTATTAAAGAATTTTAGGAAAAAAAAACTTTTTTTTTTCTGTAAAGCTGTATGGTGAGCTTATTGTATTTGTAATAATATTTTTGGATACTGTTATGTTTACAGATCGGTTGCAAAACTATATCATCAAAGTTAACAGCAGCGTATCTGCATGAGACACAAGTAGAAATTATGGCAAATGCTGAATAACAAAGATAAAAACTTTCATAATAAAAATGTATATGTATATATGTAAAATTACTTATATTTTGAAAATGTTTTGCTGCTATATTTACATATTTAAACATAAAGTAGTTACTAATTTTAGTAGTAGCTATATTTACATATTAGCAAGTAGTTGCTATATTTACATATTTAAACATACATTAATATTGTAAAGTTAAAAATAACCAGATTTGTTTGATTTTTGAAGCAGAGTCTTTCCAAACTGAAATGTTCTGAGATTTGATTGAGGTTGACCCCATGAGTTTCTTAAGTAGGAGGAAAGACCTCTTGCCTCAGGTAATTGTACAAACACCTGTTAAAAAGCAGTGACTACATGTCATAAACTTCACAGGCTCTCTCAAGGGGATATGGCATAGTGGCTAAGTGAAACTGTGACTTGGTGAGCTCTTGAAGTGACATCCATAGCTTGATAACACTTCACAGTATTGTGCATTGACAGTGACATTCAAACAGGGTCTCCAGTGATGTTAGCAGTAGGGTGTGTTGAGGGATGCCAAGCTATAATATGGCTAACACTTAATGCACTAGTGAAAAGTGGCAAGGAATATATTTGAAAATTTAGTTTTTATTTTGTTTCAGACAACAATTTTCTAATATTAGGTATAAAAATCTGGTTTGTTTACTCCTTTTCTATTTCTACTACTTTTTATTACATTTCAGTTGGTTTTGTTGAAAAAAAGGGATTATTATAGCCATTGGTTTTTTTTTTAGACTTAAACCTAGAAGGTAAATTAATTTGCATCTAATATGTGCAACAGAAAGTATAGCTCCCATCGCAAGTGATGGAAGCAGTTATTTATGAGTTTGTAAAAGTACCAGACGTCATCATGGGAAGGGCCCTCCATTGTTTTCACAGTTGGCTTCTCACAGAGGTGATATAATATTTGCAGATTTAGATCTTCACTCATACACCATTCAGCAGGTCTAAATGCCTTGCTTAGTAATGAATTGGGAGATCCAGTGTGCTGAGAAATGATACATCGTATATACACTCTTCAGAGGTGTCAGTGGTATGTGACTAGGTGTTATGCTAAAATTGGCCCCAGCATGCTACTAAGGAACATTATTGCAAGTGATGTAAGGGTGTAACTATGAGGATGAAACCATGTGACACCAAATATAATTACCAAACACAAAGTTGAACGGCTGATGATTCCATTACTCCTGTCGTTTGATTATCTCAAATTGCATATGGATTAGCTCATAACTTGATTCCCAAGTTTAAGTCCCACCATGTTTGCTCTCTATTTTGTCCTCTATGGGAAAGGGATATTGATAGCTTAGAAAAGCTGCCATTCATTGAATGAGACATTAAGCTATGGCCTTCTGTACAGGAGTGCCATTTCCTACACATGTTAAAAGAATATGCTGGATGCCCTAAATGTTTCCTAATAGCTTTCTAAGTTGATCCAGTTTATCTCTGAGACATTAATGTCCTAACCATCCACTTGGCCCAATGTGTGCAAAAAAGTGTTACTCAGAGGTAAAACTCATTCAACACAACTTATGTGAATTCATTAAATATTAGCACCCAAACAAAAAGGAATTATCCGCAGAAAATGTGATTTCATTCATCACTCCATTTAGCTCTAACCATTGCACTATTGTAATTGAGGGTAAGAATTAGTGGTAATTGCAGTGATAACATAAATGCAGCCTTTGTAGGCCATCCAGGATATAAATTGTTTGATTGCTAACACTTTATGGAAATTGTACTACTGGTTATGGCTTACGAAAGATTCATTACAATTTATCATCAGATCAGATGGTTTTCATGTAATAAGCATCTAATCATTGCCAAGTTTCCTTGCATGACAATCCACTGGCTTCCTGCAACCAACTTGGTTATCACCAACCAACTCTTTCCATCTCAACCGATACAAGCAGCAAATTTTCAAGTCACCAACTGACCTCGTTGAATTCTGTTTGTCCTCACTCAAACTTACCCAGTTTTCTGTAATAAACTCGAATATATGAACTTGAAATTCCATAATCTTGAATGGTATGCTTACTGCTCTGCAGCATCTGTTAACTGCTAACATTATTGTCTCATCCACACCAATAGCTGTTCATTCAACCAGTGCATGAAGTGGGATTTCTGAAATAGGGGAATGGAAGAATACATCGATTCTATGACCCCCCCCCCCCTCCTAAATAATAAAGAACACAGAATAACCCGTCGTGCACTAGCAACAAGGATTGACTATCCTTAGACATCACACGGCCATAAAGGCCATGTGATGGAACACTTGAATATGTTGAGGATTTGTTCTCTTTGGATCCTGCATAACTTGGCCCCAAACATAAGTGAAATCGTATTGATACGTGTAGGAAGTGGTTGGTAAGATTTGAGAAGGAAGGGAAAAAAATTGTCACTAAAAACAAGGATTTTTCCACTACAATCGTGAGGCCCTAAGCTGTAGCTTGTGCATAAATTCTGCCTGCATCTAGTGTTTTTTGATTGCAAAGGTGTTCTCGACATTTTTATGCTAATCGGGGTCAACAATGAATAAGGAAGCTTATGTAGAAGTCTGAAACAAAACTTCATTTAGTCTGTAAAAAAAGACCAGAATTCTGAGGAGGTAAGTGGTTTCTGCACCACAACACAAAACCCTCCATACTGCTACTTTAGTTCAAACTGATAGCACCAATATTGGTGCCGAGATGCTACAGTATCCCCCTTACCCGATCTTGCACCATCCGATTTTTACCTGTTTCCAAGGTTAAAAATAGATACAAAAAATGTTAAATAATTGTTAGAAGTCCATCGTTTTGAAGATGACGAGAGGTTCAAGCAGCCGCAATGACAGTGCTCTGAACACTTTGATAAAATGCTTTGCAGATAACATTCGATACCTGGGTTAGAAGATGGCATAAGTGCATAGATTTCACTGGTGAACATGTTGAAAAAGAAAATATAAAACTTGCAGATACTAGCGACGAACATTAAAGGTAAGACTAGTCAGTCCACGAATTCTTCCACGTCGTACTTTCATTTGAAATGATTAGAAGTTTGTGGTTCAAAAATCTCAGAATTGAGCATGTAAAAATGAAAACTGATTTATGATAATACTATATATTTTTAGGTGGGTATCCGTCCTATGAGAATACTAGTAAGGGGGATGGAGACAAATTTTTTTTAACTTTGTACGCATTTCTAGCATTTTTCAAGAAATCTAAAAAGACTTCTGAAATGGAGGAGGAAATGTTACACTGCAATGGAAATCCAGCTTCTTGTCCCCATCCTTTTCCCCTGGCTCGATTGTATCATTTGTTCTCCCCCCCCCCCACACACACACCATTAAAAAACGGCCTTTATTTAGCATTTTCTTTTTAGTATATTACAACAGAGGATAAGGAACCAAGAATATACTGTGTCAACTTCGTAACATAAAGTGTCTATAGCATAGGCGAACTGATAGGCCTTACAATTCCGGGGGGAGGGGGGGGGGCGTTTGTTATAAACTTTTCCCTCTGTTTTAGTGGTTTTTAAAAGTAAGTGTAATATATATATTTTGCCTCTATTCCCGTTACTATTCTCAAAGGAGTAAGAGGCAAGTCCCCATAAATCGACCCTGACGGTAGTCGCAACCTAAATATGTTCTAATGATTTCTATTGTTTGTTTATTATTTGACTGGAGTTATAGCATATAATTGCCTAATTTTGTAACACTGAATCTAAGCATGAAAATAAACAAGATGTCAAAGTATTAACAGCTTGCTCCGTCCACAGGAGGAGTTTCAAGTTTGACGATTTCCATAAGGCTTCAGTAGATAGCATTTGTAAGACGACCACTGGACATGGCCCATAACTCCCACATAAGAGCTCATCCGAATTGATCCCAACAAAATGTGCACGATACTCGGGAACAGCGGGCGACTATTTTCTCCACACTATGCATTCAGCGTGCAGACTGATTCTCGACGGAACATTTATATGTCAGAATGGCGACATGGTATCCTTCTAATCATCGAGGTGCTTCTAATATTAGGGAAAGGGATGAATGTAGAGTTGGTGGTTTGATATAGTGATGGACAGAGGAATCGGATTCTTGTTCACCTGTTTACAAGGCAGTAGGCTTGGAGTTGGGTTGGGTTGTTTTACCTCTGAGCTGCGCTTTTTTGTGCACCACGGGCTAAATGGCCAGGTCACATTGATCCTGAAGGCTCAGATAAGGTTGGGGGGAAGGGACGCACTGGAACAGCTGTTGGGAGACAGATGGTAGCCTCCCGTCAAGACCATCCAGCGTGTTCTTTAACATGCACAGGATATGGCTCTCCGCACACGGGGTCACGGCTTAATGCCCCATCTGATGGACGGCATTTTTCAAGCCCATCGGTGTCCCCTACTGACCATGGGCAGGGAATATTGCGGAGATAAATTTCGACGCTGACCCAACTGGGACTCGAACCTGGGAACTACAGATTACGAGCCTGGCCGTTACAGACTGAGCCACCTCCGCCCCAGCTAGGCTTGGAGTTCATTTTAGTGAATGACAGGAGGGACGTAAAATATTCATAATAGTCTATATCGGGATTGCTTATATTTTCTCTTTATAAGCAATTTTTTTAGTCTTATGAACCATGTTTTTTTTCTTTGGAAAATATAGGTGGAACCATTATTTAAAAAAATGGTGGCACTTATGATGCAAATGGTCGAAAACGTTGATTTATCTCATGACTGACAAGATATATGGTTAGGGGAAAAGTGGCTTATCAGTGGTGTAGCAAGATGCGAGGCTTCTTTACTGGGCTCCCTACCACTCATTAAAAATATATCGTAAAAATTGGAAGAGACATGCTACCGCACATGGGGCCACGTGTGCGGTAGCATCTCTTCCTGAAATGGCTCCCCAAACACGGCCCCATGTGCGGAGAGCCATTTCAGCGACCAGCTACCAAAGGCCACCCGCAATAATACAGTAACTCCCTTTAAAACGTGTCAAGGACTGATTCAGCTGAACAATGGTAGTTACCCCACTGCTTTATCATAGTTTTATTCCTACGTCACCATTGTGGCGTAGATCATTGGCATATAATTCATGAATAGGATAACCATGCCCCCAAGTTTTTTTTTTTTACCAGGATTGTCGTATCTCCCTATCCCTTCAGAATGCTAGTAGTAACCAGACGATGGCGAGATTCCGATTCCTTTCGGCTCAACCTTGTTCTCCCTTTTTTTTCTAGATTCGGGCCTGTCTCCGGCTATGTTTCAAACCTCACTCCTGCAACAGAGACAATTTCCCAAGTGTTGATCAATTTTGTTTTGAATGTTTTACATGCAGCTTTACGATTTTGTGATTAAAGAAGACAGCTGAATCATAAGAAAAGTATAACAAATGTAGTTATAAAGCAATATACTATTGATATTTTTATTCCAGATGACTTTAAAGTACTTCTGTTTGAACTGTATCAGACTTTTCCCCGGAAGGCTACACTCCCAAGAAAAAGTTTTTTTTTTTTGAGATATGGTCTGTCTGTCTATGAGTACTGTGGAAATGTCAACTGTCTTATAGTCTCCACTGTAGTCATTCTTGCTACCTCACTTGTTGGCACAATTTTTTTAGCTAGTTTTTAAAAAACGAGCCATTGTTTTTATTTTCTGGTCTGTAAACACCCTTTTAAAATCTCCCCTCAGTCTCAATTTTTTTAAATCTGTTCTCACCCTCTCTCAGCGATTCGAAATCTCACTGTCTGTTGTTTGAAATCTATCCTCATCCTACGAGTTGTTTCAAATCTACCCTGTCTCATTTTCGAAATCTTCACCCTCTCTGTCTGAAATCTATTCTCATCCTCATCTTATCAATCACTTCAAATCTATGCTCCATCTCAGTGGTTTGGAATTTATACTCACTGTTGCAGTTTTGAAATCTATCCTCACTGTCTCAAGAGATAGGGATTAAAGTCTCTTGAAATAGAGGTAAAATTCTTTTTGTGTTGCATAAGTACTAAAAATTTTCTTTTTACATTTTATATTTTCATTGTTAGTGTGGATGCTGAAATGTAGAAAGAAAAAACTCCATTCTCTTTAAAAACGAGAATCCCATACTCGGCAGAGACAATACGAGTCTTCTAGTTCTTTCGTGCGATTTGTATTGAAATTTTATGTCATGAAATGTTTTCCATTTCCTTGTAGAGAGAAAACAGTACCACAAGTAATTGCATCTTATTTATTAAGTTTGAAGAACATTCTATTACAACCACTTTCTTTACCTCCTAAACATAAGAATAAGGGTTCACAGCTTCACCTCATTTTATATACAGCAAAAATAGATTGTGGTTAGAAAAAAAGCATTTACAAGCGCGAATAACAGTTTCGAAACAAAATCTGCTAAGCACCAACTTGAATAATATTTCGATGTAATATCCGACATCAATGGAAGATACACTTTTTTATACTTAAATTATTTTACCAGTTATCTTAATTTTTATATTTACAGCTAAATTTCAGGACAAAATGCGTATTAATTTTCTGCATTCCGCCTACTCTAATCTATAATGACATCTTTTTCTTGTTCAATTTCTATCCCTCTGCTAGAAAAACCTTGAAATTATGCAGTTACTTCAAATCTATACTCACAGTTTCAGAATGATTCGAAATCTACCCTCAATGCCTTAAATCTGTTCTCATCCTATCAGTTACTTCAAATTTATGCTCTCCCTGTCTCAATGGTCTGAAATCTATTCTCACTCTCTGAATTGTGTGGCTGTTTTGAGATAGAGGTAAAATTCTGAAATGGTCTTAAAATAAGACGACTGTTCGAGCTGAACTTGAAAATAAGTTGTAAAGGAAAACTAGTAGAATGAATTATTAAAGAAATGCGTATCCATGTGCTGCATAAAAATACAGACTTCTTACTTCGTCGGTTTGAAACGGCGTACATGCACAAGCCGAGATCTGGAAAAATTAAATGTGGGGTGGGTGGGTGTGAAAGTGATTGGATCGAACAAGAACAGAACACCCTTCTGATACAGAACTTTTTTTTTTCTATATTTTAGTTGTCTTTAAAAATTTCCTTGAAAATAGAGGGGATATAAATGTTTTTTTTGCCTCTGTTCCAGTTAGTAACATTTTCAAGGGCGCGGAGCTGTCACCAGGGCCGCCGAGAGAATTTATGGGCCCCTATGTAATATTATGCTCGGGGGCTCCCCTTGAAAACTTTTTATCTTTACAAATCATTAATAGTAATTATTCTGGACACAATGATGACATACAGAGGAAAAAAAGCCTGTTGCGCAATCAGGCATGCAAAAACATAGGCCTACACAGTTTGTGTCACATAAAACATTTTAGCATAGGATCAATATATAGCCTAACTAAGAATAATTTTTGTAAGAAAATGTAGAGTCACTTAATCTGACGGGCCCTTATTGCTGACGGGCCCCTATGCACTAGTCCACCTTGCCCCCCCCCCCCCTGTCGGCGGCCCTGGCTGTCGCTCCCCCATCCAGATCTGTCTGTGTTCTTGCATATACTATATAGAGAACCTTCACCTTCCCACCCATGTGGACAGCGACTAGAAAATATAGTACTATTCCTCCGGTTAACCTAACACATTGGATCCCCTGTTTGCATATCGTCGTTAGTAGCTATGTATATATCTCCATTGAAAATCAATCCTTACAGATTTATCTTAAGATTTATAATCGTAAGTAATGTTTATGTGACTAAATAGGAGCATTTTGATTTGTTTTCATTAATTCACTACTCGAGATAGACATTTAAAAAAAAAGAGAAATTCAATTATTTAAATATTACATGTCCACCGTTCAGGTCACAAGTTAATTATTTCGCCATCCGTATTCTAATTAATTTAAGATTAATAAGTTTAAAAACTGGAAATTCCGAAAAATGTATTTATTCGAATGCTATATTTTGAATTTCATTGCTTGTCTAAGATAAATATAACTCGGACATATATACACACTCCAAAAAATGACTGCAGGGTTTAGTGCAGATGTTCCCAATATTGTATATATATACATATTGTATATATATTATGTAATTGTATATATATTTATATAATTACATATATAATTGTGTATATATAATATATACACAATCCTTGGATCTTAGCGATTCAGACTGAGCCACGCATTCCTTTACAGCTGTAAGTAACCTTACTAATCATTTTTTCTCTGTGTGACAATGATAAAAGTCAAACCATGCCAAATGGAGTGCACTACGCTTTGTCTAATGAGAGTGCCACGACCTACTCATTGATTAATAAAGAGGCGGGGGTGGCTCAGTCGGTAGCGCGCCAGGCTCGTAATCTAGTTCCCAGGTTCGAGTCCCAGCTGGGTCAGCGTTGATATTTATCTCCACAAATTTCCCCGCCCTGTCCACGGTCAGTAAGGGACACCGATGGGCTTGATGAAAGGCCACCGTCCGTCGGATGGGACGTTAAGCTGTGTGCGGAAGAGGCATACCCTGTGCACGTTAAAGAACACGATGGATGGCCTTCACGGGAGGCTAACATCTGTCTCCCAATAGTTCCAGTGGGTCCCCTCTCCCAACCTTCTCTGAGCCTTTTGGGGTCCATGTGACCTGGCCATTTAGCCCCATGGTGTGCAAAAAAGTGCCGCTCAGAGGTAAAACGACCCAACCCATTGATTAATAAGGAGGTCCACGGCTCCTAAAAGAAATCTAAGGGGGAATATTCGTTACGCAAATTTGGAAACAACTGGTTTAATGGTTGGATTAACGATGTCCCATAATGGGACATCGTTTATGGAGTTCCTAGACTTAACAATCTAAGTTACGGATCGAGGGGGATGGGGGGTGAGGGCTTGATTAATGCCAGTAAGGAAAGTAATATATATAATACAGGGAGGCAATGATGAAACGTGTATATTTCCCGCATTTTTCAAGAAACATATTGCAATGAATATCCAGTGCAATGTAACATTTTTCTCTTGGGTTTATAGGGCTCTAAGAAATTTTTTGAAAAAAAAAATGCTTGAAATATGCACAAGTTTAATAATTTTCAGCCTCCACTCCCTTGACAGCATTCTCAGGGGATGGAACTCTTCCCTCCATTATATCCGACCCCGAGCGATAGCATTTAATTTTATAGGAAAAGATTTATTCCAATTTCTATTTCGATAACATATCAAGAATGTTAATATTCGTTTCGACTATTTACTAGAAGAAGAAATTATACCTTGTTTTAAAGGTCACTTTTTTTTCTCCACCAAATCTGATGAAATAAAATCCCTCTAGAGGTCGTTAATATTTATCTAGTAAACATTTCCCGAAATCCAATTCCAGGAATGAACTGAAATGAACGCTATCTCCTCGATTATCTCTCGAAATCGCTTCACTTGTAGCAGCATATTTACACAACAATGAGCATCGAGAACCACTTCAAGTGCTTTTGGAAGGAATCGATTGAATAAATGGCATGGAGACTTCAGATGTTTATCTGTATGAAGCGGGCATTGTGTTTCAATAGGAAAGGATGCGGGTTCAGTTACAATTCCATGCAACCAGAGTTGATAAAATGTTTTTTGGCTGTCTAGATTTCACACAAATTTTCCTTTAAAATAAATTTAATTGTAAAACAGTTTTTTTTTACAAAATCTTTAATCCTTCATCCTCTGATTTGGATTAAATCTAAATTCGAACAGGAAAGAAATTTTTAACCGAAACTCGAATCGAGAGCTTTTTAAATCTAACTAGAAGAAAACATTTTATGAATCTTGAAGCTATTAGTGGTAAATTATCAGGTTTAACTCAAAAATTTAAAATTTTATGCTTACACTGAACGTAGTTAAATGTCTGTAATAAAATTAAGCATTATAACTTCGTTCATCTTAGAGTGACGAGATTTGAATGAAAAAGATTCGTGGACTTTTGGAAATTCAGTTTAAAGAATTGACCAGATGTCGTTTTCCAGGGGAAGTCTGGCCAATCCTTTGACAGCTACCAATTGATCACTTTCATTATAAAATTCTGGCCTCGATTTTTCAATCGTACCATCGACAGAAATTTTTTATAGCAGTCAGTGTTGTCAGTACTGTTAATAAAAGATCTGTTCATGTTGTACAGTTAATTGAATATTTACAAAAAAATCTTAAAGCAAATTTGGGAAACGTTTATTCTTTGGAGACAGAACGTTTCATCTGTGGAAAATGAGGCTTCTAGTCAGCCTATTTAAGAATTTTAACATTTAATTTTCACATTGAATGTAGTAAGATGTTTGGAATAAAAATAAGCATTATAACTTTCTTCACACAAAAAAATACCTTCCACACTCAAGCATTATTTTCTTAATAAGGCGACATTACTATAAAAAACAAAAAAAAAAATGAAATATTCATATAAATTCAGTTGCAACAGTTTATAGATACACTATATTATGACAATAAAACACTTTCTGATAAAATCCAAGTATTTTTAGTTATACACACTAGTTATTTTCGAAGGAATGTGGATTTTATAATTTAAAGTTCAGAGTTACGAAGAGATGCGACTTTAAGACAAAAAAATTTTGAATAAGTTTTAAATATGTCAGATAATTTCTGATAGAGGCAAATTGGGAAGTTATCAGATGTTAAATTTATTGAACTTGTTGCTCATCAGCTGTCGGAGTTTTATTTTTTAGGAACAACTAACGAAACATTGCTGACAAAAACATTTCCAGAATTTGTTGTGGAACAACTAAACTCTCCTGATATAATAACAAAGACTTTCGAAAAGACTAGTGCAGTTGTGTCAAGAAATTTCGAATGATTGCAGATAAAAGGAAATTTATAAATCATCTTGTTACTACTTTCTGCCACTGATTCTTCATTTAACTTTTTCCGTTTAATAAAAAACTTATCCATATTAAAGCTTAATATTAAAAATAAAAATAACACAAAACATGCCCATAACACATACGACGTACACACTAACCTCCATACATATCAGAACTTGAACAGAATAACTGCAAAGAACGTATAAGGAAAAGAAGTTCAGCTTTGACAAAGCGTAAGTGGCGACCTCAAGTGGTGTTTCGATTCGTATCGTGCAATTGTTTAAGCTGGGAAGCAAACAATAAGGGGCAAAGGAATTATGCATCAAAAAATTTATATTTTAAAAAAGGAAAAAAAATAACTTCACTTTGTATTCGAAAAAAAAATATCATGATTTTAATAAAGGTTTATTTTCTCCATTGGAATTATTATTCGTTGAACCAACAATTATAAATTGAACGGAAAGAGAAGATTTGAAATTAGCCTGAAGTTAATTTATAAAATAAATTATTACAATTAAGAGCTTTCTTGGTTGCATAGAAACAGGGACCAGAATTGATATTAATATTGTACTCTGCAAGGATATCAATGGGAAATTATTACATAGGAAAAGCGAAGAGAATGGAAGTTGATAGTAACATGTAATTACAAAAGCGTTCGTCCCCTGTAATGTTCGTTTCACCTCTACGCCAAATGCACGATACTCGATTTTACATTAATCTCTATGGAAGCTTAACTTCTTCTCCCTCTACATTCTTTGATAACTGCGTTTACAAACCACAGAAATGGCGATTATTGAAGGCAAATTGTGCGCATGCGTGAGTCTCCAGTCATGTTGCCAACTTTAATTTTTGGTGCGCCGCGAGTATTCATGTCAAAAAATAGAGTGCCGTGAGCAACAAAAAATTTGAGATCATGGACTAGAAGAGCAGCGCTGTCCAACTAGCGGGCTGCATTACGGCCCGCACAAGGATTTTTTGTGGCCCGCGAACAAAATCAAGTTTTTGAAATTTTAAATAAATATCTGTAATCCCCCTTATAATTTTTTGTCAACTTATATTACTTTACTTGATATGCAATCTTCAACTTACTCATTCTATAAAGTTTACAAAACATTCTTAAGCCGATCGGCAAACTTCTGAAATCTTTTAAGAATGGTGCGGCGTCATCAAACAAATGTTTTTATGAAGCTGCAGTAATAAGAAGCATCTAACGATAGCACGAATCGCTCTCACTGCGCATGCATGTGGCATGCATTGTCGAATGTTGCACTGTATTGTGCACCAGGAGACATTGTGTGGCATTTCGCTGAGACTGAACGACGTAATGAAAAAGGTCAAAATTACCAATTTAATTCGTTGCTGAAATCATTCTCTTACACAGAAATTTTAAAGCTTTTTTGGACGAATTGCATGTTGAGTATGGCGATCTGCTTTTACATAGTAATATTCGCTGGTTAAGTGCGAGAAAATGATCAAGAGATTTTTTACACTTCGAAAAGAAATTCATCTTTTTCTCACAGAAGTGGACACCAATGAAGATTTAATAGCAAGTTTTGTTGATGAAAATTTCTATGTTCACTTGCTTTCTTAACAGACATTACAGATTATTTAAATGTCTTGAATAAATTCTTACAAGGAAAAGGTCAAAACGGTGCTGTCTTTATAATAATTTTATTGGGTTTAGAAACAAACTACAATTGTTGAAGTCAAATTTGCAGGAAAACTATTCATTTTGAAACTTGCAAAGAGTTCTACGAAGAGATGAAGCAACTTAGTAAAAGAGTTAATTTTAAAAAATTTGTTCTTAAATTAGATATCCTAATTGAAGATTTTAGTAGAAGCTTTTCTCAGTTTGATGAACTTAAGCAAAGTTTAAATTTATTCAGTAATCCATTAAATATCGATGTTAGCACCGTAGATCCTAAATATCAAATGGAATTATGTGACCTTCAGGCGACCCAATTATTGCATCTAATAGAGAAACTGAAATAGAATTGTTCAAACTTTTGCCTGAAGAAAAATATCCAAAAATGAAAGATTTTGGACTCCAAATAATTTCTATGTTCGGAAGTACATATATCTGGAGCGCGCATTTTCTGATATGAAATATATAAAATCAAGATACAGAAACTGCTTGAAAGACTCTACACTTGAACAAATACTTCGGCTCGCAACAACAAATATCGATATGGAAGTAAAAGAAGTTATTGCCCAACAACTACGACCACAATGCTCCCATTATAAAAATAAATAAATACCCCCTCAAGCAGCTGCTTGCCACAGAGGTCTGACAGGATTTGGGTTGGGTTGTTTTACCTCTGAACGGCACTTTTTTTGCACACCATGGGCTAAATGGCCAGGTCACATGGACCCCGATGGCTCAGAGAAGGTTGGGGGAGGGGACCCACTGGAACAGCTGTTGGGAGACAGTTGGTAGCCTCCCGTCAAGGCCATCCAGCTTGTTCTTTTAACGTGCACAGGGTATGGCTCTCCCGCACACGGGGCCACGGCTTAACGTCCCATCCGACGGACGGCGGCCTTTCCAAGCCCATGGGTGTCCCCTACTGACCGTGGGCAGGGCGGGGAAATTTTGCGGAGATAAATCTCAACGCTGACCCAGCTGGGACTTGAACCTGGGAACTACAGATTACGAGCCTGGCGCGCTACCGACTGAGCCACCCCCGCCCCAGGGTCTGACAGGAATTGTTTTTATTAAATATTTGATAAGGTTTAGAAAATTTATAATGGTTTATTATTATTTATTATTTTTCGTATAAATAAAGTAATTTTTTGAGGTTTATTATTACTTATATTTTTCGTATAAATAAAAATTTTTTCAGGTTTATTATTACTTATTATTTTTCGTATAAATAAAATAATATTGTCAGGTTTATTATTACTTAATATTTTTCGTATAAATAAAATAATACCTTACTTATTATTTTCCGTATAAATAAAGTAATTTTTTGAGGTTTATTATTACTTATATTTTTTGTATAAATAAAATATTTTTTTCAGGTTTATTATTACTTATTATTTTTCGTATAAATAAAGTAATTTTTTGAGGTTTATTATTTTTCGTATAAATAAAATAATATTGTCAGGTTTATTATTACTTAATATTTTTCGTATAAATAAAATAATACCTTACTTATTATTTTCCGTATAAATAAAGTAATTTTTTGAGGTTTATTATTACTTATATTTTTTGTATAAATGAAATATTTTTTTCAGGTTTATTATTACTTATTATTTTTCGTATAAATAAAATAATATTGTCAGGTTTATTATTACTTAATATTTTTCGTATAAATAAAATAATTTTTTGAGGTTTATTATTACTTATTTTTTTTATAAATAAAATAATCTTTTGTGGTTTTTGACGTTTATTTTAACTTATTATTATTTTTTGTATAAATAAAATTATTTTTTGAGGTTATTATTATTTTTCGTATAAATTATTTTTGAGGTTTATTATTATTATTATTTTTTTGCATAAATAATTCTTTGGGTTTTTTACGTTTATTAATTATTATTTTTCGTATAAATAAAATAATTTTTCGAGGTTTTTGTGGTTTGTTATCACTTATTATTTTTCGTATAAATAAAATAATTTTTTGAGGTTTATTTTCACATATTATTTTTCGTATAAAAAAAGTAATTTTTTGAGGTTTATTATTATTTTTCCTACAAATATTTTTTTGAGGTTTATTATTATTTTTCGTACAAATAATTTTTTGAGGTTTATTATTACTTATTATTTTTCGTAGAAATAAAATAATTTTTTGGGGGTTTTCACATTTATTATTATTATTTTTTTCGTATGAACAACTTTTTTGAGGTTTATTATTATTATTTTTCATATAAATAAAATAATTTTTCGAGGTTTTTGTGATTTATTATCACTTGTTATTTTTGGTATAAATAAAATAATTTTTTGAGGTTGTTATTATTTATTATTTTTCGTATAAATTAAATAATGTTTTTAGGTTTATTATTACTTATTATTTTTCGTATAAATAAAATATTTTTTGAGGTTTATTATTGTTATTTTTCACATAAATAAAATAATTTTTTGATGTGACATGAACTGACTTTCAATTACCTATTCTATTCTTTTTTTGGCCCCCGAAATATTGGCAAAGGAAAAAATGGCCCGCAGTCTTAGAGAAGTTGGACAGCACTGGACTAGAGTATCAGAAGAAATGATGGCCACTTTTCTTCGACGTATATTTGAATAATCATTTTACTGAAAGAATGTTTCCTGAATTTTTTAATTAATTGAAAATTAAGTAAGTTATTCCGAATACTACATTTTTTGTGAAATCAAAGAAAATTAGAAAGAGTAATGCAGTCGAAAACACTTAACATGAAAATGGATAAAACGATATTTCGTTTTATCCATTTTCATGTTTTTATCCATTTCATGTTAAGTGTTTTCGACTTAACACGCGAAACTCAAGTTTGGTCCGCTGCGCCTGCAATATCTTATCGTGCCTAAATATTCTTTTTAACGCGAAACGATTAACATAGTGTCCCAAGCATAAAATTCCATTAAAACTTTGGATAACGAAATTAATAGAAGATTGGCAGATGCAACACCAACGTTTCATAAATTTTGAACAGCTCCAAATTTCTTGCAAATTAGCTTGCATTACAGACAGTAATTTTCCTTCAATAGTTCAATAGTTCAATAGTTTTATTAATAGACTAATAGTGTTGCCACTATTAGTCTATTAATAAAAGATCTACTCATGCTTTTAATTAATTTAATATTTAAAATATATAAAAAAAAATGGGACGGAAGAGAGAATACCGGGACTGAAAAAAAAATCGGTACAGATATAATCGGTCCATGGACTGACACCGAAACGGGGATGTTCGATTTTTTTTTTTTGGAGGATTTTTAAGATTTGAGTAGGGCGTCTTACCAAAATATTCCAACAGACAGGAAAAGTTAAAATAATATTCTATGCGAAATAAAATTTTAGAGTTGTTTTAAAAATCTGTTTTTAGTTTTGGAAATGTACTATGGGGCTAAAATAAAATTATGCAAAAAAAAACCTGTTCTTAATTTCAAAGTAGGTAGACAAGTTTGAGATTTAGTTTAAAACAGCAGGATTTTCCGGGGGCGAGAACTTCCTTGTCCCCCCCCCCACCGGTGGGTCCCTGCGCAGATTAATAATTTTGTCTTCCGCTTATAACCATAGTTTCCTGCGCTCTGTTCAGATTTTCGACCTTGTTTAACCTTTGATCGGGAACAACATTCATAATGAAGGTTGGATGGCTTCAGACACTAGTTTAATGAATGAAAAATGGTCTCAGTTAATGTTGTGGCTCCTAAAGCTATTCATATCATTAGGAGCCACAACGCCACAGCTATTCATAGCATTAGGAACCACAATGCCAGAAATAAAAAAAAACGCTACAGTTAACAATCAGTATACTGTTAACTGCAAAATTCTGATAACGAAATTTTACACTAATACACTTTTTTCTTGCTATCCGCTTTGCACTATATTTATCCTTTTGTACACTTAACAATCGCTAAGCATCCTTTCTCAACTTATTTCATGGTTACGGGCAAACGTTTACAATTTACAAAAACTTCATTTCCAACTATCTAATATAAATTTAGTGTTTTGAGGCAAACCAAATGATTTCTAAAATTATCTATGATACTCCATATCAGCGTAGTTGAACTCTAGCGCAATTTAATGGCTCTGTTCTTCCAGTGGAATCTACTATATTTTAATTTATTGCAGAAATTTTGTAAAATATTAATTTTGATATATCTTTGAAAACTTTTGCACACTTCGACTACTAATTTCGTCCATCAGATAGAAAATGTTTATTCCTCTTAGGAATACACCATGATGCTAAAAAGCTTTCAAAACTTTGGGCACGAGAAGTTAAAACTGGAAAAAGCTAGAAATTCTTTTCCTATATTACTGCGATTTTTTTTCTTGATTTCAATCGGATCTTCCATAGAATTTAACTCAATTAGAGCACTGTTGTCTTGTAATTTCATAGAACTTTTAAAGTTACATTAAATGACATGCACAAATAATTCATTCGTATAATAGTTAAACTCCAACTCTGTGGTCCTGTCTTAAATAGGTAACCAAAAATATTAATTGCAATTAAATGGAAAGAAAAAAAAATCGATTTTTGTATAGATATGTTTAGTAAAGTGTGAAATATTTAATATTCGGAATTATGTACAAAACATAGACATTGGACGACACATCATATTCAAAGTGCTCATACGTATTTATAGCTAAAGTGCGTGGAGATAAGTTGCATTCCCCTCATCGGAAAAAAATGCTTTACATCAATATTGGAAGAAATTTATCAAACATAAACATGGCATGTGTATTTTACATAATTTTTCTGTCAAATAAAACTAAGATCATAATTTTATAGTTACAGAACGACGGATAAACCCAAGTGACAATGTCGACATATCAGAGATTTCATGTCATACCTACAATTCATTTTTTTTTTGATGAGACAGACTGAGCGAAGCTATCAACCACCAGGGTGTGAAATACGAAAGGCGAAGCCTACATGTTGCCTCAAAATATCTATCGTAGCGAACTGAATCCATCCGAAAATGTAATCCCCAGTTATACCACTGTACTGCGATAGCTTGCTATCTTGATGACTGACCATAAATTATTATTGTACACCATGGTCATTCGTCGGATAATAACTTATGCTTCCCCTGTATGGGCGAACACCACCTCTACGAATATACGCAATATTCAGGTCTTGGAAAATAAAATATTGAGATCTGCGGTTGATGTCCCTTGTTTTGTTACTAACAGGCAACTTTATAAAGACTTAGGCATCGACCACATATTAAATGCTGTCAAAAATGTTTTTTGAGGTTAAAATAATCCTAATGAGATTATTTCTTCTTTGCTTAATTATGATCATAATGTTCTTAATAAGTACAAGAGGCCTAAAATGATGGCTTTCTCTGAGGAAAGCTACTCGTTTTAGGTCTCTTGTGCATGATATATGCTATTTTTTAGCTTGTTAGCCTCTAGGGGCCCACCCACGGGTGGTTTACTTGTTATATGTTTTTTACTTATGCCAACTGGGAAAATTCTCAGATGGAGATGGGTAATGTTTACTTAGAACATCGCATATCCATACACGACCTACGACTCCAATAGCTACGTAGCAGTAATGATTGCCAGACTTCACGATTTTTTATATTGACTGTGAAGTGTGTGACAATTTGCAAATGCAGAATTTTTTTCTCCGAAAATAGGCATTAGCTTAACAACACCTTTTATTGTTTTGAGAGTCCATATCAGGCACATGCAACATTCGCTCGCGAACTCTATCATAATGCAAAATTTCGTCTGTTATATTTGTTCGCTATATTTGGTATTAAAAACTCTAAAGCACTTCATATAATAGTACGTAAAACAATCGATATTGATTTATACCGACAATGTTAACAATATTGTTTATTGAAACGTCATAATTTATATACAGATGTTTCAAAACATTAAATATAATTTTTGAAATTAAAATATTGCGATATTCCAGTCGATAATCACTGGAATAAATATTTAAATTCGGAAATTTAAATTAACATTATATAACAATAAACTATCACAAAAAATGCTCTCTAGACAAGAAACGCTCGAAATAATTAGCTGAAAAAAATTACCCGGCATGTTTTCTGGGAGACGTGGATTTAACCCCCCCCCTCGGGGCAAAACCAATTTTTTTCTTCAGATAATTATTAACATTATACGATTTTCTTTTTCGGATGAGTTGGGTTGTTTTACCTCTGAGAGGCACTATTTTTATACACAATGGGCTAAATGGCCAAGTCACAGGGACCTCGAGGGCTCGTAGAAGGTTGGGTGGGAGGGGACCCACTGGACGGCTTTTAGGAGACAGATGGTAGCTTCCCACAAGGTCATCCAGCCACAAGGTCAACCACAAGGTCATCCACGCACAAGGTCATCCATCTTTAACGTGCAGAGGGTATGGCTCTCCCGCACATGGGGCCACGGCTTAACGTCCTATCTGACGGATAATTCAGACGAGGAGAATAAAGTCGAAAATATTTGATGCTCGCCAATATGTATCCCTTGGTGCTCTGTTTTCAAAAAGGGTGTGGACCTGTGGTACCTAATAATTCCTATCATAAACCAGTGGTACCCAATAATTTTCGGATGAATTCAATAGGTTATGACAGGTTCTTTATAGATATTTTAGACGGTATTTTCTGGAATTTTTGCGGTAGAAATAGAATATCGAATATTTTTTAGATTAACAAAATTAATCATGGTTACAGATGCACAGATTACCTTGTTGACCTGGTATGTAACTGGGAGGCATGGGTTCGAATCCCACTGAACGGCGAAACTCATATTTTTTACAGAATTATTTCTTAATCGTGGCTCTTTCGATAGAAAAACTTTAGAAATCTAAGGATACACAGTAAAAATTATTTCAATTAGTTTTATATAGGATGAAATATTCTGAATACACGAAAAGAAGGAAAGGGTCGCTGGGCTGGAAAAGGTTGGGAACCATTGTCCTAAATAGGGCTTGATCCCTCCCCCCCCCCCTCATTTTCAGAATGCTCTTAATGGCAGTAGAGACAAAAATTAATCTTGTATTTCACACATTTTTCAATAATTGTTTTAAAGACCTGTAAAACGGGGGTGGATGTTATAATGCATTGGAAATTCAGTCTCTTGCCCCCCCCCCCCCCCCCCCCCCCCCCGCCACATTTTTCCGGCTTGATCGTGTTTTTTACCCGCTTCTTCGATCATTTCCTAGATCCGGGTCAGGTCCTAAACGAAAGTTTGGTTGTTTTACCTCTGAGCGGCATTTTTTTTGCACACAATGGGCTAAATGGCCAGTTCACAAGGACCCAGAGAAGTTGGGAGAAAGGGACCCACTGGACAGCTGCTAGGAAACAGATGGTAGCCTCCCGTCAAGGTCATCCAGCGTGTTGTTTAACGTGCGCAGGGTATGACTCTCCCTCACAGTGCCACTGCTTAACGTCCCGTCTAAGGGACGACGGCCTTTCGAAGCCCATCTGTGTTCCCTACTGACCGAGAGCAGGGTGGGGGTTTAGCGGAGATAAATCTCAACACTACCACAGGTGGGACTCGAACCTGGCGCTCTACCAGCTGAGCCAACCACTGCCTCTGAAGGAAAGTTCATTGCGAAAAGAATAAAGGGAACGTAAATACGATATTTCAAAAGTTTTTCGTTAAGAATGGATGGTTGTGAAATGGTGTAACGCCCACCAAGGGTCATCTCTTAGCCCGATTGATATGTAAATCAAATTAAGAAACTTTTTGATTCTACCAATTTTGCCGTGGGTTAGCGCATTCTCGGCTTCTTTAAACTTTTTTCATTTAGAGGAAGCAAACCACACAGGAGACTAATTTCAGGTAAAGTCACGGGTATATGTAATTATGGTATAAGTTTGAGAAAAAAGGAAGCTCTGGGATTCTCCGTTTTTTTTTTTTGAGAGAGATTCTAATAACCATAATGGAAATAAGAATCGATTACGACGTTAAAATCTGAAATTTTTTAATAGATGCTCGTGTTTTAAGACTCGTCAGTAGTTAAGCTAGAAGAGTTGTTCCGCTCTCAATGATAAAAAAAGAGAAATACGAAAAAGAATTAATGAAAGGTATTTTCATTATTTCTTACTAGTTATCACTTTATTTCAGCAATTTCACCTTTTCCAAACCTAGAACAGAAGCGTAAGAGTTACGAGTCAGTAAAAAATTAGCGTAAGAGTTACGAGTCCTTCCCCATATTTTTGCTATATCCGGTCTTAGTTTCGGAATTGTTCAGATATACTGTTATGTTGAAAAGAAACTGTATATCGAAATTATACTCAACAAGAAGAAAGAAAAACTAGTTGCTTTCAAATTTATCGAAATACTTTTTCAGCAACTCGTAAGTTAATGTTCTTTTGGTTCTTTTTTCCAACACTCAATGGCTAAAAAGCAACACTCAATTGCGCCTAGCTGTTTGGTTACTTTATTCCTCCAGTAACG
This sequence comes from Ryuthela nishihirai, assembly GCA_038380435.1. Taxonomy (NCBI): domain Eukaryota; kingdom Metazoa; phylum Arthropoda; class Arachnida; order Araneae; family Heptathelidae; genus Ryuthela; species Ryuthela nishihirai. The sequence goes on from JAWZYU010000013.1 coordinate 6,095,582, forward strand.
AAAAATTGACCACCCACGTGTTTTCCTAATTATGAATATTTTTACCGAGTTTAGAAGTCAGTTCTGTATCTATGCATCTTAAGAAGCGATTCGAAGAACAGCAACATTAAAGATCATAGTATTAATTGCTATAAATATGGAGGGGAAAAAACAACAGTATAACAAGTTTATTAAAGAAAACGTGGCAACAGAGAAAGCACCGCCGTCAACAGCAGAAGAATCGCTTGCACCAACAGCACGCGACTCCTCTGATCTTTCACAAGAGTCTTTCGAGCTCTTCGGGTCTTCTGACGTCATCGTCGAGGCTATCGTCGTCGGAGTCCGTATTCCGCAGCCTGAGTTCGTCTTCGGACCAGTGGTCCAGAGTCTCCTTGTGCAGCTCCAGCGCCATGAGGTTCGGGAAGATGGAATCGCAGATAGAGCAGCCGTAGTGACGCTTCCTTTGCTGGTGCTGCTCCAAATGGCGGAGGGTGCGGAACGAGCGATCACACACGTTACACGTTAACTCTTCATCTGAAACGAAAATGCAAAAAAAAGGAATCAGTAATACTACATATAACGGATCGTTTATTTTAAATCATGGAAAAAGCTGTGTCAAGTAAAAATATAGTGTGATTCAAGAACTGGTGAAACACATATGGTATCAATTTTTAGTTTCATTTTTATTTTAAAATTCATTTTGGTTCATAAACACAGTACAACAATTTTTATTCTACTTGTCAAAATATGCACGCATCCCAGTTTTCATGCATTTTAAAGAACGTATCTAGATATTTGAATCATAGCATATATCAAATATATATATAGAAGACTATGTGGTGATGTACAGCATGAGATTAACAGAAGAATATGGATTGCTGCCGGGACTTTTAAGAATCTATGGAGAGTGTGGAGAAATAGGCGTATACACTTAAAAATTAAAATTAGACTGTATAATAGTTTGGTTCTTTCTAGGGTTAGTTATGGTACTGAAACTTGGACACTTTGTAAACAAGATAAGAGGAAACTAGACGCTTTGGATTCTAGATGCTTACACAGTATCTTGGGCATTAGGTGGTTTAACTTTGTAACTAATGATGAGGATAGGCAAAGGAGTCGGCAACCTCCTTTAAGCAGCGTATTGTGCAGAGAGAGACTCCGTTGGTTTGACGCCTTCAAGGCCATCCAGCGTGTTCTTTAACATGTACAGGATATGGCTCTCCTGCACACGGAGGTGGCTCAGCCGGTACTGCACCAGGCTCGTAATCTGCAGTTCCCAGGTTCGAGTCCCAGGTGGGACAGCGTTAAGATTTATCTCCGCAAAATTCCTCGCCCTGCCCACGGTCAGTACACCGATGGGCTTGGAGAGGCTGCCGTCCGTCGGATGGGACGTTAAGCCGTGTCCCCGTGTGCGGTAGAGCCATACCCTGTGCACGTTAAAGAACACGCTGGATGGCCTTGAAGGGAGGCTACCATCTGTCTCTCAACAGCCGTTCCAGTGGGTCCCCTCCCCCAACCTTCTCTGAGCCTTCAGGGTCCTTATGACCTGGTCATTTAGCCCATTGTGTGCCAAAAATTGCTGAAAACCAAACAAAACCGCAAAAAGCATAAAATAATAAATAAATACCCCCTCAAGCAGCAGCTTGCCACAGAGGTCTGACAGGATCCTGTCATTTTATATGCCATAGTAGAAGGTCTGAGAGGATGGCAAGACCTCAGCAGAATAAACGACACATACATCCATGCCTTATCCGGGGCTCGAACCCAGGTCCTTTAAATAAAAAAGTTGGATTTTATTATCCTTAAGAGGAAAATCATCCAACGTGTATAAAATAAAATTATATATTTATTATTACTATATTGACATATTGAAAATTTTAAAATTAAGCACTAAATTTATAGAAATAAAGAGCAAACGGTTTAATTTTGACAAATTACAATTTAATTAAAATTCATAAACATCGTTTGCTCCGTTGTCTTTTAACACAATCTATCACCAGAATTTCTCGTTCGCAGCATAAATATATCGTTTGTAAAATTACTTCAAGTTTTGCATTTTCTACATTTAGTGCCCTCAAGCGATTGCAAAGTAAGGCCGTTTGGGGGATTTGACAATTATGAAACATCACATTTCGTTAGTACCTATTCGACTTAAAAAGAAATTTTCATTAATCTCTCAAAATAAAAAGTTACGTTTTTTCCACCCACCCTGGGGGTGAAGGGGCAAATTGTAGCTGCCAATGCAAACCCCTTGATCATCACACTCCACCACTAAAATATCAAATTTCTAGCCCAAATAGATCATTTGTAATATTGGTTTAAAATTTTGAAAATTTTCCGCCGTCAGAGGGCGCTTTAGAGATTCTAAAAGTCTTAAACAATATTTTATTTGTACATTTCCAACCCAAAAGTAATTTCAATTACCTATAAAAGCAAGCAATTTTCGCTTTAAGAAAAAATGTGTTTTTCCCACTCCCTCTTGCGGTAAAGTTGAAAATTATTTTTCTCAATGCAAATTTCATGATATTCATATTTCACAACCAAAGTTTCAAATTTCTAATGGAATTATATCGCTTGCAATATTAGTTTGAAATTTTAACACTTTTCAACTTTTTCCACTTAAGGGGTGGAATAGGCTCTAGAGCAGAGCTTTTCAAACTAAGGGTAAGTGACACATTAATGAGTCGCGACCAGCATTGTTTTTAATGAAATAGAATTAACATAATCAGAGTCTGGATCTGGTCGCGATGTAAAATGCAATTCTTATGTGGGTTGTGTCGTCCCGTGGCCGAGTGGTTAGCGCGCTTGGCTACTGATAAAAGTAGACCTGGGTTCGAGCTCCGAGTTAAGGCATGGATGTTTGTGCGGTCTTTTCACAGATCCGCCATTCTCATAGATCTACTGTGGCGTATAAATTGTCAGACCTCTGTGACAAGCAGCTGTTTGAGGGAATATTTTTTTTATTACTGTGGATCGGGGTTAAAACAGTTTCGAAAACGCTGCTCTAGTTGGGTTGTTTTACCTCTGAGCAGCACATTTTTATTGCACATAATGGGCTAAATGGCTAGGTCACAAGGACCCCGAAAGCTCAGAGAAGGTTGGGGGAGGGGACCCACTGGAACAGCTGTTGGTAGAAAGATGGTAGCCTCCCGTCAAGGCCATCCAGCGTGTTCTTTAACGTGTACAGGGTATGATCTCTCCCGTACACGGCTTAACGTCGCATCCGAAGGACGGCGGCCTTTCCAAAACCATCAGTATCCCCTACTGACAGTGGACAGGACGGGGAGTTTTGCGGAGATAAGGTCTCAACACTGACCCAGCTGGGACTCGAACCTGGGAACTACAGATTACGAGTCTGGCGCGCTACCGACTGAGCCATCCCCGTCCCATGCTGCTCTAGAGAGTGCAATTATAGCTATAGAAAAGTTCCGAAAGTGCGAATCTTAATATTTCATCAATACCAAATCATAAAGAATTTTAATTTATCTCTCAAAACAAAGAAGTCGAATGTGCACAGATGGACAAATGGCAAAATGAAAATATTAGCTCATTTTTTCTGAAAACGAGCGTTAAAAAAAAGTGTTAAATAGTTCTTCCAGTATATCGATAGGTTAGGAAATTGAGACTTCTCAGCCCATGTTAACGAAGACTATTGATCACGTGTGAACTTCATGAGCCTTGGGGCTGCAGAATTTCGCCTGCTGTCTAGCGACTTCTGTTCACGTGAGCCACGGCTTCCGCCTATTGGAGCGCCCTCTCTAGTGAGGAAATGTTTGCATTTGGCAGCGCTTGGAAACTTTTAACATCGACTCGATTCGATCGACTGCGCGTCAGACCAAGGAGTAATTTGTGAGGTTCCTGAACATAAATCACGGTCTATTGAATCAAACTGACGCGCGCACAGATTCTCCCCGGTTATGTAGTGCCGTGTCGGGGGAGAATTTTGTTTTTTTGTCCCATATATGTTATAAGCACACACAGGGAGAGCGAGAGCGGTTCCGGGCGATTGCCACGCACCCTGTCGACACAGAAGACAAGTGGAGAATAAATATTTGTTTCATCAGACTATCTTCAAGTGCTGCTGTTCACTTTTGGCACACTGAAATTCATTTTTTTTCCTCTAGGGCACACACAGATTTGAAGAATATATTTTTCTTTTTCTTTAAGCTACGAAATTTTATTTCATTCTGTCAACAATATTTTTTATTTTTCTGCGTGATTTTCAGGTTCGTTGACAGTGTGTGTTAAAATTCAGTGTAAAAATTATTAATATTCAGGGTGACAATTATTAATATTCAGTTGAAGTTCAGTTGAAGCAGTTGCAAACATATTCTTAATTATTTTGTTATGATCGTTTTTAAGAGGAAAGGAGAGTAAAATGGACACTGCACTCCCTTGAAATTCAAAAACTTTATTATATGCACTCAGTGTCCACTTATGAGGGGCGTTGCGTTGTTTTACCTCTGAGCGGCACTTTTTTGCACACCATATGCTAAATGGCCAGGTCACAAGGACCCCGCAGGCTCAGAGAAGATTGGGGGAGGGGACCCACTGGAACAGCTACAGATCGGGTATACAGATGGTAGCCTCCCGTCAAGGCCATTCAGTGTGTTCTTTAACGTGCATAGGGTTGGCTTTCCCGCACACGAGGCCACGGCTTAACGTCCCATCTGACGGACGGTGGCCTTTTCAAGCCCATCGGTGTCCCGTAATGACCGTGGCAGGGCGGGGAATTTTGCGGAGATAAAGCTCAACGCTGACCCAGCTGGGACTCGAACCTGGGAACTGCAGATTATGAGCCTGGCGCGGTACCGACTGAGCCACCCCTTACGAGGGGCATTGAAAAAAAATTGTTGACATGCATCTGCAGAACAAAACCCATTACACTTACCTCAGCAAACTTTTACTGTCCTTCAAAGTACTCCTCTGCAGCATCTGTGCAAAGTTGCAGATGTTTACGCCAATTCTGGAAAGCTTGGTAGTGCTCCTGTTGGGGAATACTCTGCAACTCTGAATAAAAGTCATTTTGCAAGGTCTTGCACCCTTGACAAAAGCTTCCTAGCAAGCTCCTTTTTAATCTTCTGAAACAACCAAAAATTGCACGGTGCAAGATCGGGTGAATCTGCAGGATGGGGAAGCTGTTTGAATTTTTTTTTTCTACTCCAGCAGTGGCATTGTTATGAAGAAAGAGAACCCTTGATACGCCTGTTGTTGGGCGCTGCTCCTTCAGCTCCTTAACCATTTTGGGCAAAACAATGTTGGTGTAGTATTGACCATTTATTGTCAATTTTTAGGGTAACGTGTCCACGGCTACCACTCTCCTACAGTATAGAAAAAAATTGTGACCATCCTCTTCCTTGAGCGAAATTCTTTTTGGGGGATTTGGGAACGCGGTTCATCTTCCGTATTCCAAACATAGTTGTCGATCTTTCTGGTAGTTATAATAGTAATAAAACCACGTCTCATCACCTGTGGTAATGTCTGTTAACTGTTTCGGTCCACTAGGTTCAAACATTGCCAGCATCTCCTCGCATGAGTCGGCACTAGCCCTTTTTATTACATTTTTATAACATGTCTTAATATTGCTTTTCGCTCGACATTTGTCGGTTTGAAAGTTTGTGGGTTTACCAAAACAGTTGCTCCATCACATCTTTCGAATACGACGGACAAACTTAATGATTTATGTGTCAGATGAAAGAAAGCTTGTGACGCAGAAAGTGTCGTAGGCTATAAAAAATTTACTCCCCATGCTTTATCCCCCCTAAAAAAAGGAAAAATATAAAACCAATTGCTCCGCTATATCTCCAGAACACGAGAACCGAAAGTAGCAAGCTATGAGTCAAATGAAAGCTTATGGCGGGGAGTGATATAGACTATAAAAAAAGACGCCGCCTCCCCCCCCCCATGCTTTCTTCCCTCCTAAAAATGGGGCGGGTTGTGGCTCAGTCGCTGGCGCGCCAGGCTCGTAATCTGTAGCTCCCGGGTTCGAGTCCCAGATGGGTCAGCGTTGAGATTTATCTCCGCAAAACTCCCCGCCCTGTCCACGGTCAGTAGCGGACACCGATAGGCTTGGAAAGGCCGCCGTCCATCGAATGGGACGTTAAGCTATGGCCCCGAGTTCGGGAGAGCCATATCCTGTGAACGTTAAAGAACACGCTGGATGGGCTTGACGGGAGGCTACTATCTGTCTCCTAACAACTGTTACAGTGGGTTCCAACCTTCTCTGAACCTTCGGGGTCCTTGTAACCTGGCTGTTTAATCCGTTGTGTGCAAAAAAGTGACGCTCAGAGGTAAAACAACCCAACCCAAACCCTCCTAAAAAAAGGTAAATATGAAAATGAATGTTCTGCTGTCTTCGGAACGCGATTGCCGAAACTAACAAGCTATGCGTTAAATGAAAGCTTGTGAAATAGGTAAGTTGGATTGTTTTACCTCTGAGCGGCACTTTTTTGCACACCATGGGCTAAATGGCCACGTCACAAGGACCCCGAAGGCTCAGAGAAGGTTGGGGGAGGGGACCCACTGGAACAGCTGTTGGGAGACAGATAGCAGCCTCCCGTCAAGGCCATCCAGCATGTTCTTTAACGTGCACAGGGTGTGCCTCTCCCACACATGGGGTCACGGCTTAACGTTCCTTCCGACGGACGGCGGCCTTTCCAAGCCCATCGGTGTCCCCTACTGACCATGGGCAGGACGAGGAGTTTTGCGGAGATAAATTTCAATGCTGACCCAGCTGGGACTCGAACCTGGGAACTACAGATTACGAGCCTAGCGCGCTACCGATAAGCCACCCCGCCCCCTGAAATAGGAATGTTACAGGTTAAAAAATTCCCACCCTTCCTTCTTTCCCTTTAAAAAAGGAAAAATCTGAAAACAAATTTTCCTTATAACGCGAGTGCCTACAATTACGAGTAAGTATCAAATAAAAGGTCATAAGAGAGCCGTCATAGACTGTTTCGAATTTTCCCCTCCCCACGAATCTTAGCCCTCCCCAAAAAGGGGCAATTTTGAGGGGGAATCTTGCATTGAATCACTTGCATGCCTCTAACTCAGATCATTTGTCCCCATTTATTACATTAGTTGTCGATCTTTCTAGGAGTTGTACAGTAATAAAACCACGTCTTGTTGTATAGAGCTGTCTTGAGTTGTATAGTAAAAAAACCAAGTGAGGGGTCACTTGGCCCCCTCCTCATTTGAACCACTCCTCCCTCTCCTCATTTGGATAACTTACCCTTCATTCAATCGAATAATTTAACTCTCCCCACTCAGGCCACTTGTCCCCCTCCAAAATCGAATCATTTGACTACCCTCAGTCAGATCACTGACCCCCTCCTACCTCAGATCACTTAGCGCCCTTCACTCAGATCACCGGCCCCCTCCTACCACTTAGCTCCCTTCACTCAGATCACTGGCCCCCTCCTACCACTTAGCTCCCTTCACTCAGATCACTGGCCCCCTCCTACCTCAGATCACTTCGCTCCCTTCACTCAGATCACTGGCTCCCTCCTACCTCAGATCACTTAGCTCCCTTCACTCAGATCACTGGCCCCCTCCTACCTCAGATCACTTCGATCCCTTCACTCAGATCACCGGCCCCCTCCTACCACTTAGCTCCCTTCACTCAGATCACTGGCCCCTCCTACCTCAGATCACTTAGCTCCCTTCACTCAGATCACTGGCTCCCTCCTACCTCAGATCACTTAGCTCCCTTCACTCAGATCACCGCCCCCCTCCTACCACTTAGCTCCCTTCACTCAGATCACTGGCCCCCTCCTACCACTTAGCTCCCTTCACTCAGATCAGTGGCCCCCTCCTACCTCAGATCACTTCGCTCCCTTCACTCAGATCACTGGCTCCCTCCTACCTTAGATCACTTAGCTCCCTTCACTCAGATCACTGGCCCCCTCCTACCTCAGATCACTTCGATCCCTTCACTCAGATCACTGGCCCCTCCTACCACTTAGCTCCCTTCACTCAGATCACTGGCACCCTCCTACCTCAGATCACTTAGCTCCCTTCACTCAGATCACCGGCCCCCTCCTACCACTTAGCTCCCCTCACTCAGATCACCGGCCCCCTCCTACCACTTAGCTCCCTTCACTCAGATCACTGGCCCCCTCCTACCACTTAGCTCCCTTCACTCAGATCACTGGCCCCCTCCTACATCAGATCACTTCGCTCCCTTCACTCAGATCACTGGCTCCCTCCTACCTCAGATCACTTAGCTCCCTTCACTCAGATCACTGGCCCCTCCTACCTCAGATCACTTCGATCCCTTCACTCAGATCACTTAGCTCCCTTCACTCAGATCACCGGCCCCCTCCTACCACTTAGCTCCCTTCACTCAGATCACTGGCCCCTCCTACCTCAGATCACTTAGCTCCCTTCACTCAGATCACCGGCCCCCTCCTACCACTTAGCTCCCTTCACTCAGATCACTGGCCCCTTCCTACCTCAGATCACTTAGCTCCCTTCACTCAGATCACTGGCCCCTCCTACCTCAGATCACTTCGCTCCCTTCACTCAGATCACTGGCCCCTCCTACCTCAGATCACTTAGCTCCCTTCACTCAGATCACTGGCCCCTTCCTACCTCAGATCACTTCGCTCCCTTCACTCAGATCACTGGCCCCCTCCTACCACTTAGCTCCCTTCACTCAGATCACTGGCCCGCTCCTACCACTTAGCTCCCTTCACTCAGAGCACTTGCCCGCTCCTACCACTTAGCTCCCTTCACTCAGATCACTGGCCCGTTCCTACCACTTAGCTCCCTTCACTTAGATCACTGGCCCCCTCCTACCTCAGATCACTTCGCTACCTTCACTCAGATCACTGGCTCCCTCCTACCTCAGATCACTTAGCTCCCTTCACTCAGATCACTGGCCCCCTCCTACCTCAGATCACTTCGATCCCTTCACTCAGATCACCGGCCCCCTCCTACCACTTAGCTCCCTTCACTCAGATCACTGGCCCCTCCTACCTCAGATCACTTAGCTCCCTTCACTCAGATCACTGGCTCCCTCCTACCTCAGATCACTTAGCTCCCTTCACTCAGATCACCGGCCCCCTCCTACCACTTAGCTCCCTTCACTCAGATCACTGGCCCCCTCCTACCACTTAGCTCCCTTCACTCAGATCACTGGCCCCCTCCTACCTCAGATCACTTCGATCCCTTCACTCAGATCACTGGCTCCCTCCTAGCTCAGATCACTTAGCTCCCTTCACTCAGATCACTGGCCCCCTCCTACCTCAGGTCACTTCGATCCCTTCACTCAGATCACCGGCCCCCTCCTACCACTTAGCTCCCTTCACTCAGATCACTGGCCCCTCCTACCTCAGATCACTTAGCTCCCTTCACTCAGATCACTGGCTCCCTCCTACCACTTAGCTCCCATCACTCAGATCACTGGCCCCCTCCTACCTCAGTTCACTTCGATCCCTTCACTCAGATCACCGGCCCCCTCCTACCACTTAGCTCCCTTCACTCAGATCACTGGCCCCTCCTACCTCAGATCACTTAGCTCCCTTCACTCAGATCACTGGCTCCCTCCTACCACTTAGCTCCCTTCACTCAGATCACTGGCCCCCTCCTACCTCAGATCACTTCGCTCCCTTCACTCAGATCACTGGCTCCCTCCTACCTCAGATCACTTAGCTCCCTTCACTCAGATCACTGGCCCCCTCCTACCTCAGATCACTTCGATCCCTTCACTCAGATCACCGGCCCCCTCCTACCACTTAGCTCCCTTCACTCAGATCACTGGCCCCTCCTACCTCAGATCACTTAGCTCCCTTCACTCAGATCACTGGCTCCCTCCTACCTCAGATCACTTAGCTCCCTTCACTCAGATCACCGCCCCCCTCCTACCACTTAGCTCCCTTCACTCAGATCACTGGCCCCCTCCTACCACTTAGCTCCCTTCACTCAGATCACTGGCCCCCTCCTACCTCAGATCACTTCGCTCCCTTCACTCAGATCACTGGCTCCCTCCTACCTTAGATCACTTAGCTCCCTTCACTCAGATCACTGGCCCCCTCCTACCTCAGATCACTTCGATCCCTTCACTCAGATCACTGGCCCCTCCTACCTCAGATCACTTAGCTCCCTTCACTCAGATCACTGGCTCCCTCCTACCTCAGATCACTTAGCTCCCTTCACTCAGATCACCGGCCCCCTCCTACCACTTAGCTCCCTTCACTCAGATCACCGGCCCCCTCCTACCACTTAGCTCCCTTCACTCAGATCACTGGCCCCCTCCTACCACTTAGCTCCCTTCACTCAGATCACTGGCCCCCTCCTACCTCAGATCACTTCGCTCCCTTCACTCAGATCACTGGCTCCCTCCTACCTCAGATCACTTAGCTCCCTTCACTCAGATCACTGGCCACCTCCTACCTCAGATCACTTCGATCCCTTCACTCAGATCACCGGCCCCCTCCTACCACTTAGCTCCCTTCACTCAGATCACTGGCCCCTCCTACCTCAGATCACTTAGCTCCCTTCACTCAGATCACTGGCTCCCTCCTACCTCAGATCACTTAGCTCCCTTCACTCAGATCACCGGCCCCCTCCTACCACTTAGCTCCCTTCACTCAGATCACTGGCCCCCTCCTACTACTTAGCTCCCTTCACTCAGATCACTGGCCCCCTCCTACATCAGATCACTTCGCTCCCTTCACTCAGATCACTGGCTCCCTCCTACCTCAGATCACTTAGCTCCCTTCACTCAGATCACTGGCCCCTCCTACCTCAGATCACTTCGATCCCTTCACTCAGATCACTTAGCTCCCTTCACTCAGATCACCGGCCCCCTCCTACCACTTAGCTCCCTTCACTCAGATCACTGGCCCCTCCTACCTCAGATCACTTAGCTCCCTTCACTCAGATCACTGGCCCCTCCTACCTCAGATCACTTAGCTCCCTTCACTCAGATCACCGGCCCCCTCCTACCACTTAGCTCCCTTCACTCAGATCACTGGCCCCTTCCTACCTCAGATCACTTAGCTCCCTTCACTCAGATCACTGGCCCCTCCTACCTCAGATCACTTAGCTCCCTTCACTCAGATCACTGGCCCCTTCCTACCTCAGATCACTTCGCTCCCTTCACTCAGATCACTGGCCCCCTCCTACCACTTAGCTCCCTTCACTCAGATCACTGGCCCGCTCCTACCACTTAGCTCCCTTCACTCAGATCACTTAGCTCCCTTCACTCAGATCACTGGCCCCCTCCTACCTCAGATCACTTCGATCCCTTCACTCAGATCACCGGTCCCCTCCTACCACTTAGCTCCCTTCACTCAGATCACTGGCCCCTCCTACCTCAGATCACTTAGCTCCCTTCACTCAGATCACTGGCTCCCTCCTACCACTTAGCTCCCTTCACTCAGATCACTGGCCCCCTCCTACCTCAGATCACTTCGCTCCCTTCACTCAGATCACTGGCTCCCTCCTACCTCAGATCACTTAGCTCCCTTCACTCAGATCACTGGCCCCTCCTACCTCAGATCACTTAGCTCCCTTCACTCAGATCACCGGCCCCCTCCTACCACTTAGCTCCCTTCACTCAGATCACTGGCCCCTCCTACCTCAGATCACTTAGCTCCCTTCACTCAGATCACTGGCCCCTTCCTACCTCAGATCACTTCGCTCCCTTCACTCAGATCACTGGCCCCCTCCTACCACTTAGCTCCCTTCACTCAGATCACTGGCCCGCTCCTACCACTTAGCTCCCTTCACTCAGATCACTGGCCCGCTCCTACCACTTAGCTCCCTTCACTCAGATCACTGGCCCGCTCCTACCACTTAGCTCCCTTCACTCAGATCACTGGCCCCCTCCTACCACTTAGCTCCCTTCACTCAGATCACTGGCCCGTTCCTACCACTTAGCTCCCTTCACTTAGATCACTGGCCCCCTCCTACCTCAGATCACTTCGCTCCCTTCACTCAGATCACTGGCTCCCTCCTACCTCAGATCACTTAGCTCCCTTCACTCAGATCACCGGCCCCCTCCTACCACTTCGCTCCCTTCACTCAGATCACTGGCCCCTCCTACCTCAGATCACTTCGCTCCCTTCATTCAGATCACTGGCCCCCTCCTACCTCAGATCACTTAGCTCCCTTCACTCAGATCACCGGCCCCCTCCTACCACTTAGCTCCCTTCACTCAGATCACTGGCCCCTCCTACCTCAGATCACTTAGCTCCCTTCACTCAGATCACTGGCCCCTCCTACCTCAGATCACTTAGCTCCCTTCACTCAGATCACCGGCCCCCTCCTACCACTTAGCTCCCTTCACTCAGATCACTGGCCCCTTCCTACCTCAGATCACTTAGCTCCCTTCACTCAGATCACTGGCCCCTCCTACCTCAGATCACTTCGCTCCCTTCACTCAGATCACTGGCCCCTTCCTACCTCAGATCACTTAGCTCCCTTCACTCAGATCACTGGCCCCTCCTACCTCAGATCACTTAGCTCCCTTCACTCAGATCACTGGCCCCTTCCTACCTCAGATCACTTCGCTCCCTTCACTCAGATCACTGGCCCCCTCCTACCACTTAGCTCCCTTCACTCAGATCACTGGCCCGCTCCTACCACTTAGCTCCCTTCACTCAGATCACTGGCCCGCTCCTACCACTTAGCTCCCTTCACTCAGATCACTGGCCCGCTCCTACCACTTAGCTCCCTTCACTCAGATCACTGGCCCCCTCCTACCACTTAGCTCCCTTCACTCAGATCACTGGCCCGTTCCTACCACTTAGCTCCCTTCACTTAGATCACTGGCCCCCTCCTACCTCAGATCACTTCGCTCCCTTCACTCAGATCACTGGCTCCCTCCTACCTCAGATCACTTAGCTCCCTTCATTCAGATCACTGGCCCCCTCCTACCTCAGATCACTTAGCTCCCTTCACTCAGATCACTGGCTCCCTCCTACCACTTAGCTCCCATCACTCAGATCACTGGCCCCCTCCTACCTCAGTTCACTTCGATCCCTTCACTCAGATCACCGGCCCCCTCCTACCACTTAGCTCCCTTCACTCAGATCACTGGCCCCTCCTACCTCAGATCACTTAGCTCCCTTCACTCAGATCACTGGCTCCCTCCTACCACTTAGCTCCCTTCACTCAGATCACTGGCCCCCTCCTACCTCAGATCACTTCGCTCCCTTCACTCAGATCACTGGCTCCCTCCTACCTCAGATCACTTAGCTCCCTTCACTCAGATCACTGGCCCCCTCCTACCTCAGATCACTTCGATCCCTTCACTCAGATCACCGGCCCCCTCCTACCACTTAGCTCCCTTCACTCAGATCACTGGCCCCTCCTACCTCAGATCACTTAGCTCCCTTCACTCAGATCACTGGCTCCCTCCTACCTCAGATCACTTAGCTCCCTTCACTCAGATCACCGCCCCCCTCCTACCACTTAGCTCCCTTCACTCAGATCACTGGCCCCCTCCTACCACTTAGCTCCCTTCATTCAGATCACTGGCCCCCTCCTACCTCAGATCACTTAGCTCCCTTCACTCAGATCACTGGCTCCCTCCTACCACTTAGCTCCCATCACTCAGATCACTGGCCCCCTCCTACCTCAGTTCACTTCGATCCCTTCACTCAGATCACCGGCCCCCTCCTACCACTTAGCTCCCTTCACTCAGATCACTGGCCCCTCCTACCTCAGATCACTTAGCTCCCTTCACTCAGATCACTGGCTCCCTCCTACCACTTAGCTCCCTTCACTCAGATCACTGGCCCCCTCCTACCTCAGATCACTTCGCTCCCTTCACTCAGATCACTGGCTCCCTCCTACCTCAGATCACTTAGCTCCCTTCACTCAGATCACTGGCCCCCTCCTACCTCAGATCACTTCGATCCCTTCACTCAGATCACCGGCCCCCTCCTACCACTTAGCTCCCTTCACTCAGATCACTGGCCCCTCCTACCTCAGATCACTTAGCTCCCTTCACTCAGATCACTGGCTCCCTCCTACCTCAGATCACTTAGCTCCCTTCACTCAGATCACCGCCCCCCTCCTACCACTTAGCTCCCTTCACTCAGATCACTGGCCCCCTCCTACCACTTAGCTCCCTTCACTCAGATCACTGGCCCCCTCCTACCTCAGATCACTTCGCTCCCTTCACTCAGATCACTGGCTCCCTCCTACCTTAGATCACTTAGCTCCCTTCACTCAGATCACTGGCCCCTCCTACCTCAGATCACTTCGCTCCCTTCATTCAGATCACTGGCCCCCTCCTACCTCAGATCACTTAGCTCCCTTCACTCAGATCACCGGCCCCCTCCTACCACTTAGCTCCCTTCACTCAGATCACTGGCCCCTCCTACCTCAGATCACTTAGCTCCCTTCACTCAGATCACCGGCCCCCTCCTACCACTTAGCTCCCTTCACTCAGATCACTGGCCCCTTCCTACCTCAGATCACTTAGCTCCCTTCACTCAGATCACTGGCCCCTCCTACCTCAGATCACTTCGCTCCCTTCACTCAGATCACTGGCCCCTTCCTACCTCAGATCACTTAGCTCCCTTCACTCAGATCACTGGCCCCTCCTACCTCAGATCACTTAGCTCCCTTCACTCAGATCACTGGCCCCTTCCTACCTCAGATCACTTCGCTCCCTTCACTCAGATCACTGGCCCCCTCCTACCACTTAGCTCCCTTCACTCAGATCACTGGCCCGCTCCTACCACTTAGCTCCCTTCACTCAGATCACTGGCCCGCTCCTACCACTTAGCTCCCTTCACTCAGATCACTGGCCCGCTCCTACCACTTAGCTCCCTTCACTCAGATCACTGGCCCCCTCCTACCACTTAGCTCCCTTCACTCAGATCACTGGCCCGTTCCTACCACTTAGCTCCCTTCACTTAGATCACTGGCCCCCTCCTACCTCAGATCACTTCGCTCCCTTCACTCAGATCACTGGCTCCCTCCTACCTCAGATCACTTAGCTCCCTTCATTCAGATCACTGGCCCCCTCCTACCTCAGATCACTTAGCTCCCTTCACTCAGATCACTGGCTCCCTCCTACCACTTAGCTCCCATCACTCAGATCACTGGCCCCCTCCTACCTCAGTTCACTTCGATCCCTTCACTCAGATCACCGGCCCCCTCCTACCACTTAGCTCCCTTCACTCAGATCACTGGCCCCTCCTACCTCAGATCACTTAGCTCCCTTCACTCAGATCACTGGCTCCCTCCTACCACTTAGCTCCCTTCACTCAGATCACTGGCCCCCTCCTACCTCAGATCACTTCGCTCCCTTCACTCAGATCACTGGCTCCCTCCTACCTCAGATCACTTAGCTCCCTTCACTCAGATCACTGGCCCCCTCCTACCTCAGATCACTTCGATCCCTTCACTCAGATCACCGGCCCCCTCCTACCACTTAGCTCCCTTCACTCAGATCACTGGCCCCTCCTACCTCAGATCACTTAGCTCCCTTCACTCAGATCACTGGCTCCCTCCTACCTCAGATCACTTAGCTCCCTTCACTCAGATCACCGCCCCCCTCCTACCACTTAGCTCCCTTCACTCAGATCACTGGCCCCCTCCTACCACTTAGCTCCCTTCACTCAGATCACTGGCCCCCTCCTACCTCAGATCACTTCGATCCCTTCACTCAGATCACTGGCCCCTCCTACCTCAGATCACTTAGCTCCCTTCACTCAGATCACTGGCTCCCTCCTACCTCAGATCACTTAGCTCCCTTCACTCAGATCACCGGCCCCCTCCTACCACTTAGCTCCCTTCACTCAGATCACCGGCCCCCTCCTACCACTTAGCTCCCTTCACTCAGATCACTGGCCCCCTCCTACCTCAGATCACTTCGCTCCCTTCACTCAGATCACTGGCTCCCTCCTACCTTAGATCACTTAGCTCCCTTCACTCAGATCACTGGCCCCCTCCTACCTCAGATCACTTCGATCCCTTCACTCAGATCACTGGCCCCTCCTACCTCAGATCACTTAGCTCCCTTCACTCAGATCACTGGCTCCCTCCTACCTCAGATCACTTAGCTCCCTTCACTCAGATCACCGGCCCCCTCCTACCACTTAGCTCCCTTCACTCAGATCACCGGCCCCCTCCTACCACTTAGCTCCCTTCACTCAGATCACTGGCCCCCTCCTACCACTTAGCTCCCTTCACTCAGATCACTGGCCCCCTCCTACCTCAGATCACTTCGCTCCCTTCACTCAGATCACTGGCTCCCTCCTACCTCAGATCACTTAGCTCCCTTCACTCAGATCACTGGCCACCTCCTACCTCAGATCACTTCGATCCCTTCACTCAGATCACCGGCCCCCTCCTACCACTTAGCTCCCTTCACTCAGATCACTGGCCCCTCCTACCTCAGATCACTTAGCTCCCTTCACTCAGATCACTGGCTCCCTCCTACCTCAGATCACTTAGCTCCCTTCACTCAGATCACCGGCCCCCTCCTACCACTTAGCTCCCTTCACTCAGATCACTGGTACCCTCCTACTACTTAGCTCCCTTCACTCAGATCACTGGCCCCCTCCTACATCAGATCACTTCGCTCCCTTCACTCAGATCACTGGCTCCCTCCTACCTCAGATCACTTAGCTCCCTTCACTCAGATCACTGGCCCCTCCTACCTCAGATCACTTCGATCCCTTCACTCAGATCACTTAGCTCCCTTCACTCAGATCACCGGCCCCCTCCTACCACTTAGCTCCCTTCACTCAGATCACTGGCCCCTCCTACCTCAGATCACTTAGCTCCCTTCACTCAGATCACTGGCCCCTCCTACCTCAGATCACTTAGCTCCCTTCACGCAGATCACCGGCCCCCTCCTACCACTTAGCTCCCTTCACTCAGATCACTGGCCCCTTCCTACCTCAGATCACTTAGCTCCCTTCACTCAGATCACTGGCCCCTCCTACCTCAGATCACTTAGCTCCCTTCACTCAGATCACTGGCCCCTTCCTACCTCAGATCACTTCGCTCCCTTCACTCAGATCACTGGCCCCCTCCTACCACTTAGCTCCCTTCACTCAGATCACTGGCCCGCTCCTACCACTTAGCTCCCTTCACTCAGATCACTTAGCTCCCTTCACTCAGATCACTGGCCCCCTCCTACCTCAGATCACTTCGATCCCTTCACTCAGATCACCGGTCCCCTCCTACCACTTAGCTCCCTTCACTCAGATCACTGGCCCCTCCTACCTCAGATCACTTAGCTCCCTTCACTCAGATCACTGGCTCCCTCCTACCACTTAGCTCCCTTCACTCAGATCACTGGCCCCCTCCTACCTCAGATCACTTCGCTCCCTTCACTCAGATCACTGGCTCCCTCCTACCTCAGATCACTTAGCTCCCTTCACTCAGATCACTGGCCCCTCCTACCTCAGATCACTTAGCTCCCTTCACTCAGATCACTGGCCCCTTCCTACCTCAGATCACTTCGCTCCCTTCACTCAGATCACTGGCCCCCTCCTACCACTTAGCTCCCTTCACTCAGATCACTGGCCCGCTCCTACCACTTAGCTCCCTTCACTCAGATCACTGGCCCGCTCCTACCACTTAGCTCCCTTCACTCAGATCACTGGCCCGCTCCTACCACTTAGCTCCCTTCACTCAGATCACTGGCCCCCTCCTACCACTTAGCTCCCTTCACTCAGATCACTGGCCCGTTCCTACCACTTAGCTCCCTTCACTTAGATCACTGGCCCCCTCCTACCTCAGATCACTTCGCTCCCTTCACTCAGATCACTGGCTCCCTCCTACCTCAGATCACTTAGCTCCCTTCACTCAGATCACCGGCCCCCTCCTACCACTTCGCTCCCTTCACTCAGATCACTGGCCCCTCCTACCTCAGATCACTTCGCTCCCTTCATTCAGATCACTGGCCCCCTCCTACCTCAGATCACTTAGCTCCCTTCACTCAGATCACCGGCCCCCTCCTACCACTTAGCTCCCTTCACTCAGATCACTGGCCCCTCCTACCTCAGATCACTTAGCTCCCTTCACTCAGATCACTGGCCCCTCCTACCTCAGATCACTTAGCTCCCTTCACTCAGATCACCGGCCCCCTCCTACCACTTAGCTCCCTTCACTCAGATCACTGGCCCCTTCCTACCTCAGATCACTTAGCTCCCTTCACTCAGATCACTGGCTCCTCCTACCTCAGATCACTTCGCTCCCTTCACTCAGATCACTGGCCCCTTCCTACCTCAGATCACTTAGCTCCCTTCACTCAGATCACTGGCCCCTCCTACCTCAGATCACTTAGCTCCCTTCACTCAGATCACTGGCCCCTTCCTACCTCAGATCACTTCGCTCCCTTCACTCAGATCACTGGCCCCCTCCTACCACTTAGCTCCCTTCACTCAAATCACTGGCCCGCTCCTACCACTTAGCTCCCTTCACTCAGATCACTGGCCCGCTCCTACCACTTAGCTCCCTTCACTCAGATCACTGGCCCGCTCCTACCACTTAGCTCCCTTCACTCAGATCACTGGCCCCCTCCTACCACTTAGCTCCCTTCACTCAGATCACTGGCCCGTTCCTACCACTTAGCTCCCTTCACTTAGATCACTGGCCCCCTCCTACCTCAGATCACTTCGCTCCCTTCACTCAGATCACTGGCTCCCTCCTACCTCAGATCACTTAGCTCCCTTCACTCAGATCACCGGCCCCCTCCTACCACTTCGCTCCCTTCACTCAGATCACTGGCCCCCTCCTACCTCAGATCACTTCGCTCCCTTCATTCAGATCACTGGCCCCCTCCTACCTCAGATCACTTAGCTCCCTTCACTCAGATCACCGGCCCCCTCCTACCACTTAGCTCCCTTCACTCAGATCACTGGCCCCTTCCTACCTCAGATCACTTAGCTCCCTTCACTCAGATCACTGGCCCCTCCTACCTCAGATCACTTCGCTCCCTTCACTCAGATCACTGGCCCCTCCTACCTCAGATCACTTAGCTCCCTTCACTCAGATCACTTGCCCCTACCTCCTCAATCGGATCGTTCATAATAATAATAATTTATTCCATTCAGGGGCTTAACAGTAAAGCTAAGGTACAGGTAAATTTGGATATTAATTTAAACGTTCAAGTGGCTTGATGCCCCAGTACATTTGAGAAATTAAAAAGAAATATTGATGATAGTACAAAAATGCAAACATATTTACAGGAATTGCACAATTATTTGATACATATAAACAAAAAGACAAGTTGCACCGACGAAGACAAACGTATAATATGAAATATGATAAAAAAAAACATAGCAAACTTAGTGGGAAGAAAAAGAAGGGTTTAAGACAACAGAGAGTAATATTAAATGAATGAAGAGGGAAAAGAGAAAATATTGCGGATAATGAAGACGAAGGGCAAAGATGGGGGAGTGGGAAGAGGGATGAGGAGATGTTGTTGGTCAAATGTTTCAATATTCTAATAGGAGTGGAGTAATATAGAGTTTGAATTTTGTTTTAGAATTTAAAGAAGTGATATCGCTCGGTAGAGAGTTCCAAGTTGAGGTTGCTTGAAAGGCAAAAAGAAATTCCACGATACTTAGCTTTGAAAATCTTGGGAGTAGAAAGCATATTTCATTTTCAGAGCGAAGGATGTGGCGATGTCGTAATCGAATATAAGGTGTAAGAATCGAATGAAGGGGATGAGACTCGTTAGAAATACTGTCGTGAATAAGGGTAATAAACCGCAGCTTTCTTCTAGATTCAAGAGTGGGATTTGATAGTTGGAACGAATATCAATAAATGTTAAGAGATTCTCGTTTGTTAAAATAGATTTTGAGAGCTTCATTTTGAACTTTTTCTAATTTATAAGAGTCTTTTTTATAAATACCAAAAAAGAGTGGAAGCACAGTATTCGAGTTCCGTTCGGATGTAAATTTTGTAGAATATTGGGGCATAGGAGGATATATAGTTTGGAATGTACCTCAATATATAAGTTCTTTTAGAAGCTGAAGCGACGGTTTTAGTAATGTGAAATCAAAAGTCAAGATTTTGATCTATCGTCATACCTAAGTACTTCATGGAAGCGGAAACTGTAATATGGGTGTTATTAATTTTAATGTTTGTGTCAGGCGGGGGAGAATTCGAAGTTGAAAGAAAAACAATATTGGTTTTCTTATATTTCAATATCGATTTCGGTAACATTCCCTAGCTTAAAGTTTTCCAGATTATTAAATGATTTATTGGAATAGGATAATGACTCATTTGTGTTTGCATAATTTTCTGTAGAAGTGCAGGATTTACAGAATGCATTATTCAAAACATTAGCGATGTCTTCAGGATCCTAGAAAGAACTGTCATTTTAAACATTCTTATTAATTTTGGCTTCTTAAATTACCAGTACTAGAATCAAAAATTCGAAATATTTCATTACCGTTTGGATTAATAACGGAAAGTCGATTAAGAAAATATAAACGCTTGGCATTTTTAATATTACTGTTTACCGGATTACGGAGAGCTTTATAGCTCTCCCATGTGTATGGGCGATTAGGTTAATAGCATTCTTAAAGTGTATTTTTTAATGAGATGATTTTCAGAAGCTCTTTTATAATCCAAAGCTTTCTAGAACTCTGAAAGTTTTATAAGGAGCGTAGGTATCAAGTGCAAAACTGATTAAACAGGAGAGATGTGGTTTTGAGGTAGGAGTTGTGCATTCGGAAATACTCTTGTGGAAAGGGAGATATTTTGCAAACTCAAAAAACTCATCGTTGTTGAAATTTTTAAAGGATATTTTTGAAATTAAAACTTTAAGTGCACGAGGTGAATGATACAAATACAGATGTGCTAATAATAAAACGATCCCTAATGTCTTCGAAGAGAGTAGGTGAATGCTCGTGAAGTGAAGGTCTGTTGGAGAAAATCATATCAATGAGAGATTCACTGTGATCAGCAATGCGAGTGGGTGATTTGTTTAAACGCACATGTCCGAATGTTTTTAGGCAGATTTCAAGCTTGGAATAAGCAGAATTATGTTTTAGAGCAAAGATATTAAAATCTCCTGTAAGAATGGAAGTAATGTTGCAAGGGAAGCTTTCAAGGACTGAGTACAGTCGCTCAAAAAAGTATCCGAACACTATGGTTGATTACAGAATTCAAAAAAAATATCTGGCAACGATTTTTTTAGAAATTAGTGATCTGGCAACCTTCGTATCACGTGACACGAACGTTGCCAGATCACTAATTTCTAAAAAAATCGTTGCCAGATATTTTTTCTGAATTCTGTAATCAACCTTAGTGTTCGGATACTTTTTTGAGCGACTGTACAATGAATTAATAAAACTCAGAGTTCGGAAGACAGTAAAGTGTGCCGATATTAAGAGCACGGTTTCGTTTATTGATAGGGGAGATTTTGACTCAGACACCTTCGAAACAAGAGCAAGAAGGAATAGGCATTACTTCGCCATTAAATGTTTCCCTCCCATATAATGCAAGTCCTCCTCCTGTCCCACTAGATCTGTCGATGCGGAATAGTTTATATCCTTAGAGTTCAAAAAGATCATCTGGTAGGATATTGAACCATGTCTTTGTTAAGAGCAATGACATCAAATTTCAAAATGTCAGAACTCTACTGAGTTCTGACATTAGTGATACTACTTAGTGATACACTGATAGGAGTATTTAGATTTAAGAGCAAGAATATTGAGATGACAAATGTTTAAATTCTCCTCACTAAGACTGCTTACCCCCCTCCTCACTAGGATCATTTAACTCCTCTTATCTTCCACCTCGCTTAACTCCCCTAACTCAGATCACTTGCCCACTCCTCACTTTGATCACTTCCCTCACTCAGATCACTTTGCCCCCTCCTCACTTTGATCACTTCCCTCACTCAGATCACTTTGCCCCCTCCTCACTTTGATCACTTCCCTCACTCAGATCACCTTGCCCCCCCCCCTCCTCCTCCTCACTTTGATCACTTCCCTCACTCAGATCACTTTGCCCCCTCCTCACTCGGAACACTTAATTGACCTCACTCAGACCACTTTTCCCCCCTCCTAACACGGTTCACTTCCCTCACTCAGACCACTTGCCCCCCACTTGTCTCAATCAGATCTCTTAACTTCCCTCACTTAGATCAGAGGTGGCCCCTCCTCACTCGTTACTACTTCCCCCTCGCTGGAATTACTTGTCTCCCTCCTCACTACTATAACTTACCCTCCTCTCACTGGGATCACTTGTCCCTACCTTCATTCGGACCATTTGCTCCTTGGATGACTTACCCTCCCCCCTCTCTCAGATTACATGCCACTCTTCACTCGGAACACTTCCCCCTGATCATTTTTTCTAGATTCGATCTTAACAGCCGTTCATAACAATCAGGCATTCCGCAACATTGCAATTGAACACAGACATTATATTAGCAACTAAAAGACAAAACACACAAAAGAGCACGAAATCGTCCAACGAAACAATGCTTTTCCACTCACTGCTTCGATAACCAACATTAACCCCCCCCCCCCCCCCCGACTGACCTCATCTTTGTCATTCAGCTGCAAGAATTACACCTCTAATCACTTCCCTTACGACCTCCTCCTCTTCTTTTCCTTGGCAAGAGCAGCAAGACTTCCCTCGTCTTTCATCTGGATCTCCGCCCTCCCGCTGCGTTCTGGACAAGTCCTGGATAACCAGTCCCATCCGCATTCCTGACAATGATCGCGCTCTTTCGTCCAGCAGCTAACAGCAGCACGCTATCCTTAATCTATTGGAGAAATAAACGACCTGTCCGCTGACGGCTTAATAACGTTGAGTCGGGTGATTTATGTGCCTGTAATCTCCGACTCGGGCAGCGGCTTTCGTCGTGCTGCCAGGGTAGACGACTCAGCACGGTCCTTTGATCGTTAACTGCGGCTTATACAGACTTCCACTATCCGTTCTGTTGGGACTGGCATAGCTCCGTTTTCCTAGGTCACGTTCCATCATTTGTTTGATGTAGGTATTCTTGATCCACTTCTGTGTAAAAAGGTTTGGCCTTTTTGCTTTATCGGTAAAGTAGTCGTCCCAAATGCACGCTGTAACAATATTTGTAACCCGATTGGAAGTCCAATGCCTACACATAGATCAAAACCTTGGAACTCCGCTCGCGATTTCGGAAGATAGGCATGTGCTCTATTTACAAAATACAGTTTTAATCGATTTTTATCCGAAAATACAAATCAAAAGGATTCAAATTATGAATACATAGGTCATGTGGTTAACGGTTTAGACTGTTGAGTTGGGTTGTTTTACCTCTGAGCGGTACTTTTTTTGCACACCATGGGCTAAATGGCCAGGTCACAAGGACCCCGAAGGCTCAGAGAAAGTTGGGGGAGGGGACCCACTGGAACAGCTGTTGAGAGACAGATGGTAGCCTCCCGTCAAGGCCATCCAGCGTGTTCTTTAACGTGCATAGGGGTATGGCTTTCCCGCACACGGGACCGCGGCTTAACGTCCCATCCGACGGACTTTCCATCGGTGTCTTCTACTGACCGTGGGCAGGGCGGGGAATTTTGCGGAGATAAGTCTCAACGCTGACCCGGCTGGGACTCGAACGGTTTAGACGGCAATTATAGTGGGAGCGGGGGTAGCTCAAGCAGTAGGGTGCCAAGCTTGTAACTGCATTTCTCAGGTTCGAGTCCTGCCTGATATTTACCTGTAAGCGGCACTTTTTTGCACACACAATGGGATAAAAAAACAGGTCACAATGACCCCCCAAGGGCACAAAAAAGGTTGGAGAAGGAGATCCACAACGTAACAGTCAAGAGGAAGATGGTAGCCTTCAAGGCCATCCAGCGTGTTCTTTAACGTGCACAGGATATGGCTCTCCTGCACACGTAGGTGGCTCAGTCGGTAGCGCGCCAGGCTGGTAATCTGCAGTTCCCAGGTTCGAGTCCCAGCTGGGTCAGCGTTGAGATTTATCTCCGAAAAACTCCGTCCTGCCCACGGTCAGTAGGGGACACCGATGGGTTTGGGAAGGCCGGCGTCCGTCGGATGGGATGTTAAGCCATGGCCCCGTGTGCGGGAGAGACATAGCCTATGCACGTTAAAGAACACTGGATGGCCTTGACTGTAGGCTATCATCTGTCTCCCAACAGCTGTTCCAGTGTGTACCCTCCCCCAACCTTCTCCGAGCCTTCGGGGTCCATGTGACCTGGCCATTTAACCCATGGTGTGCAAAAAAAGTGCCTCTCAGAGGTAAAAAACAACTCAACCCAATACTTTCAATCCTGCATACGGGGCCACAGCTTCATATCCCAACCCACGGACAGCGGCCTTTTCAAGCCCATCGGTGTTCCCTTTGTGACCGAGGGCAGGGTGGTGGTGTTGGTTGGGGGTGGGTGGGTAACGGAAATATATCTCAACGCTGACAGAGGTGGGAGGACTACAACCTGGTAACACAGTTTAGGGGCTCGGAGCGTTACCGGCTCTTTATCTTGGGCATTAAGCGTGGCATGTTTACTGGGAGCCGGGGACTCAAATCCCACTCATGGTTAAAACATTTTTTTTTTTTTTCATTCGCTAACTGCTTCATAATTTGGTCATATTTCACTTCTTGAAAGAGGGTGGTAAATAATATTTGATAGATTTAAAATAGATCTTAAAAATTAAAATTTCCTTCATGGCCTGTTCATGCAAATACTTATCCAAGGACTGCCGAAAAGAATCGAAGGAAATTAATGCAGCCAGCTTGTTCTAGGCTTCTTTGACACGTCTACTTCACAAACAATTAGTCCTAAAAATATTAACGCTATTGAATCAAATCACTTAATGCCTAGGTATGTCATGATCATTTGTTTGTGTGCTGTGTTAGCTCTGAAGCAGTTGTCAGAAGTGACTACTGTCTTAGTGGGGTATGTCCTTTATGAGAAGGACCTTTCTCCATCCTATATGATGCAAATGAATTTGAAGAAAGTAAAATATTAGCCGTCCCATGGCCGAGTGGTTAGCGCGTTTGGCTACTGATCTAAGGGACCTGGGTTCGGAGCCCCGGGAAAGGCATGGATGTATGTGTCGTTTTTCTGCTGAAGTCCTGCCATCCTCACAGACCTTCTACTGTGGCATATAAACTGACAGGCTCTGTGGCAAACAGCTGCTTGAGAGAGTATTTATTTATTAGGAAGTGTTTTTGCTGTTAGGAGGCAGAAATCAATCACTAATTCAAGATTCACCAATTCAGGGAATCATTAATTTAAGGAGGTTGAATCAAATCACTAATTCACATCAGAATAGATTAGAGATTTATAAAAATAAATAAAATAAATACCCCCTCAAGCAGCTGCCTGCCACAGAGGTCTGACAGGAGCCTGCCAGTTTATATGCCATAGTAGAAGGTCTGAGAGGATGGCAGGACCTCAGCAGAAAAACGACACATACATCCATGCCTTATCCGGGGCTCGAACCCAGGTCCCGTAGATCAGTAGCCAAGCATGCTAACCACTCGGCCACGGGACGGCTTAGAGATTTAGCTGAGGATTATTAGGAAGAGCTCAGGAGGAGATTTAAATAAAATAAATACCCCCTCAAGCAGCTGCTTGCCACAGAGGTCTCACAGGAGCCTGCCAGTTTAATGCCATAGTAAAAGGTCTGAGAGGATGGCAGGACCTCAGCAGAAAAACGACACATACATCCATGCCTTATCCGGGGCTCGAACCCAGGTCCCGTAGATCAGTAGCCAAGCGTGCTAACCACGCGGCCACTTAGCTGCGGATTATTAGGAGGAAGCTTTAGCTGTTAAATCAAAATTTATATTAATAGGAGGAAGTAAACGTTATTCAATCAAATCAATAATTACCATCAAAATATATCGGAACCTTAAAAGAATGGGAAAGATCTTTTATTTCTATCCATCCTCGTAAGATTTGAAGATTTCCACATGGAAATATTTATGAAGCAAATAAGGAAAGATTTCCGACATTCCTAGCAAATTTTCCTTCTGCATTTTCTGCTCCCCCCCCCCCTCTTCCTCGCCGTAGGGGGAGGGGTGAAAGGAATTCTGTTCCTCTTACTCGTGCTCAACCCCGAATAAAATACTACCGACACTGATGCAAGAGTCTGTTAACGAGAGAAACGTTTTCCATAAAAGTGAGCCAAAATTTGCCTTAAACGAGTCTCTTGGTTTTGCTGATCTGCTCTCCATCCATCCTGAGCTCGCGCTTCCTATTATGGAAGACACAAGTGCGTTAATTAAATGTAAATGACGTCAAAAGGAGAGATTGAACGTCGTGTCGTTCCTCCCCCTACCGAACATTACCGAATTAATTTTGAGTTCGAACGAGACCCACCCGAAACCAGAAATATCTCGAGAACTCTCGTCTGTCACCCGACGTCGCACTTCAGCTGGAGAATCGTTAGCTGCCTCATTTGCATACGTTGTTCGGTTTCACCTGTCAACCAGACGTTGACGATGGCAGTTCATTCATTCCAATAGCCACGAGCCTTTATCGTTTTGATCATTATAAGTACTTTTGCACTTTAGAGAGTGAACCCTTGAGAAGCAGAACGGGTTCGGTTGTTTTACTTCTGAGCGGCACTTTTTTTGCACACCATGGGCTAAATGGCCAGGTCACAAGGACCCCGAAGGCTCAGAGAAGGTTGGGGGAAGGACCCACTGGAACAGCTGTTGGGAGACAGATGGTAACCTCCCGTCAAGGCCATCCAGTGTGTTCTTTAACGTGCACAGGGTATGGCTCTCCCGCACACGGAGCCACGAAAAAGTCCGGAGAATTTAATTATAACTCATCTGTGACCACCCCTCTCTTCCATCCTGCAGCACCAATTTTGCCTCGCTTGATTCAGTGGAGACGGCCTAACCGTTGATGTCGCTGCAATGGCAGATGCCGGATGGGACATATCACTCTTATTCCTGCAACGTTGTCTAATGGTTTGCATGGAGACCAAGGTACCCGTAGTGGTCTGCAAATCACTCTGCAGTGCAATCGCTGTGATAAGAGGGTTATGAACGGGCCCTCCTACGAAGTACGAGATCTTCACGTCCTGTGGTACAGCGTGCCGAGTTCTGTACCTGTCCTTCATGTCATTTGGAGCTCTATGATGTTGCGTGAGATGCACCATTGCACTGTGCTCATATTTCTCTCCATTCATGCAGCAATTGCTCGAAGGCTCAGAGTTCTAGCATATCGACGATTCGCTCTCTCAGAAGGCGTCAATTGCACATAAGTGTCCTGCCAGCTTCTCCAAGGCATGTTCCAAACATTTTCGCACCATGCACTCCAACCTCACTGTCGGTTGGATTGTTTTACTTCTGAGCGGCACTTTTTTGCACACCATGGGCTAAATGGCCAGGTCAGGACCCCGAAGGCTCAGAGAAGGTTGGGGGAGGAGATCCGCTGGAACAGCTGTTGGGAGACAGATGGTAGCCTCCCGTCAAGGCCATCCAGAGTGTTCTTTAACGTGCACAGGGTGTCTCTCCCGTACACGGAGCCACGGCTTAACGTCCCATCTGACGGACGGCGGCCTTCCCAAGCCCATCGGTGTCCCCTACTGACCGTGGGCAGGACGGGGAGTTTTGCGGAGATAAATCTCAACGCTGACCCCCCAGCTAGGACACCGAACCTGGCAACTACAGATTACGAGCCTGGCGCGTTACCGACTGAAGCCTCCCCCACTGTCGATCATGCTGTGATAGGAGCTCATGGGCACCCGGTATTTATCCATTGCTCGGCTGGGTGTCACGTGTCCATTCGCTGCGGAACTTTGATCATTTGTTTATCTCCGATGGGTGATTGCCTCCTGCGATTTACATATCTCTACTTCCAATCCTTCTTGGTGTTGCGGTTTCCACTTTCAGCAGTGTAGAAAGATGCAAATAAATTGCTGATATTTTTAAATGAAAAGAGCATGTAAGTCACTTAGTATTCATTATATGTGGCTATGTTAAATAAGAAAGTGTACTTAAAAGCATCTGAAAAAAATTCCCGCCGTGTCGGCGATGTTTTTTTTTTGCAGCGCGCTCTGGCATGAATCTGGAGAGTTGCGGGTTCGATTCCTGCCGTCTCGGCGATGAATTTTTTTTCAAAACCTTTTAACTAATGTTTGAAGTCTATCTCTATGGGCGGGGGTGGCTCAGTAGGTAGCGCGCCAGGCTCGTAATCTGTAGTTCCCAGATTCGAGTCCCAGCTGCGTCAGCGTTGAGATTTATCTCTGCTAAATTCCCCGCCCTGCCCACGGTCAGTAGGGGACACCGATGGGCTTGGATAAGGTCGCCGTCCGTCGGATGGGACGTTAAGCCATGGCCCCGTGTGCGGGAGAGTCATACCCTGTGCACGTTAAAGAACACGCTGGATGGCCTTGACGGGAGGCTACCATCTGTCTCCCAACAGCAGTTCCAGTGGGTCCCCTCCCCCAACCTTCTCTGAGCCTTCGGGGTCCATGTGACCTGGTCATTTAGCCCATGGTGTGCAAAAAAGTGCCGCTCAGAGGTAAAACAACCCAACTATCTCTTACTATGGATCGATAATCAAATTTATTTGAAATCAAAGACCGCCAAATTTATAAGACCGAAACTACACGTGATCAATCTAATATTTCGGGCAAATACGCATCTAATCGATTCCACAATAAGTTAAGCGCAAATTGTGCACCTTGATAACTAAATCGAAGTCAAAAACAGAAACTAAAACGAGAAAACGGGTTGGGTTGGGTTGTTTTACCTCTGAGCGGCACTTTTTTGCACACCATGGGCTAAATGGCCAGGCCACAAGGACCCCCAAGGCTCAGAGAAGGTTTGGGGAGGGGACCCATTGGAACAGCTGTTGGGAGACAGATGGTAGCCTCCCGTCAAGGCCATCCAGCGTGTTCTTTAACGTGCACAGGGTATGGCTCTCCCGCACACGGGGCCACGGCTTAACGTCCCATCCGACGGACGGCGGCCTTTTCAAGCCCATCGGTGTCCCCTACTGACCGTGGGCAGGGCGGGGAAATTTTGCGGAGATAAATCTCAACGCTGACCCAGCTGGGACTCGAACCTGGGAACTACAGATTACGAGCCTGGCGCGCTACCGACTGAGCCACCCCCGCCCCACGAGAAAACGAAGAAGGAAAAAAAAAAACCCTTAACTTTTCAGACCACAAGACATTTTTCGATTACAATCGTTCATTTGACTTGGAATGAGAAGCCAGTTCACCGATTGCAACATGAGAAAATGAATGGGGAAAAAAAATCCTTCCCTTTGTGCTCTTCCGTAATCGGTTACGTCTTCCCATTTCTTGCAAAAACCTCTTTTCCTTTGTATCCAAGAAAGAGCAATTAAAATCTTTCGTTTAACATTCCGCGGAGCGTTGTTGCTGTTTTGAGACTACGAAGGGGGCAACGGTTGCCTAGGCGACTCGAGATAGAGAGAGGGGAGACGAATTTAAAACGAAAGCCGAAGATTTCGCCTCGCGCTGCGCTGAATTTGCAATTCAGATTGGAGCCAATATCCGACTGTTTTAAAGGCATTCATTTTGTTTGAAGGGTTCGGTGCACGAAGACATCTTGAAGGTCAACGGATCGTCTTGTTTGCCACTTTCTCTTCTTACTCGGTTGTCGTCACCAAAGCAGACGAAAAACAGGGAACAAAATTCGAGGCTGACGATAAACGAAATCCTCTGTTCTGATCAGAGGAATGTTTTGAATTTGTTCCATGCTGTTTTGTGATAAAGGTAAAAACGGAAATTTCGTTGTTTTTTTTTTGCAATAGGAGGTTAAAATATTTGTTTGCTTTTCACCTACACGACATCATGCAGGGTTGAATTGTTTTACCTCTGAGCGGCACTTTCTTGCACACCATGGGCTAAATGGCCAGGTCACAAGGACTCCAAGGGCTCAGAGAAGGTTGGGGGAGGGAACCCACTGGAACAGCTGTTGGAAGACAGATGGTAGCCTCCCGTCAAGGTCATCCAGCGTGTTCTTTAACGCCACAGGGTGTGGCTCTCCCGTATACGGGTCACGGCTTAACGTCCTATCCGACGGACGGTGGTCTTTCCAAGCCCATCGGTGTTCCCTACTGACGTGGGCAGGGCGACGTCATGAAGGAATTATTATTTTGTTATTGTTTTCCTCAAACAAAGCATTTTATAGTTATAATTGCATTATTTGTGCAGAAGCCTGTAAGAGCAGTGGTGTTCAAACATTTTAATGCGGCGAGCTAGTTTTTTTTTATTGCAATAAGGCAATCTACTTGCATTACATATCAAGTATATTATTGTACTTTTTCCCATTCGGGGCGGGGGTGGCTCAGTCGGTAGCGCGCCAGGCTCGTAATCTGTAGTTCCCAGGTTCGAGTCCCAGCTGGGTCAGCATTGAGATTTATCTCCGCAAAATTCCTCGCCGTGCCCACGGTCAGTAGGGGACACCGATGGGCTTGGAAAGGCCGCCGTCCGTTGGATGGGACGTTAAGCCGTGGCCCCGTGTGCGGGAGAGTCATACCCTGTGCACGTTAAAGAACACGCTGGATGGCCTTGACGGGAGGATACCATCTGTCTCCCAACAGCTGTTCCAGTGGGTCCCCTCCCCCGACCTTCTCTGAGCCTTCGGGGTCCATGTGACCTGGCCATTTAGCCCATGGTGTGCAAAAAAGTGCAGCTCAGAGGTAAAACAACCCAACCCAACTTGCATTACATATCAAGTAAATTATTGTACTTCTTTCCCATTCCACCACTCTCTTCTGATTGGTCGACGATACCACCTTCCTTCTGATCTTAGTGATGTCATACATAACACGTCACAACATACCCATAATTGGACGTAACTACATATCTATAATGGGTTGGCTCAGTCGGTAGCGCGCCAGGCTCCTAATTTGCATTTCGCAAGTTGCTTTCATACGAAAACTATTAAATTGCCCTCAATGTCCCCTGAATTGTGAGTGCCCACCTAATACTGTCTGGGGACATCTTGGGCTTGAATAACTGCCTGAAGACGACGTGGCATAGGTTAGGATACATCCAGATAGAGCCGGATCTAGATTGGAGCCGGGGGGGGGGGGGGGCATAGACTTTAGTCCTTTTACCCTTTGCGAATGAATGTAAGGGCAGTAGAGGCCGAAAATTATTAAATTTATGCACATTTCATGTATTTTTTCATGGAATTTTTTGAAAATCTCCGAAACGAAGAGGAAACTTTTACACTGAAATTGGAATTC
The DNA here is from genome assembly GCA_038380435.1 of Ryuthela nishihirai. NCBI lineage: Eukaryota > Metazoa > Arthropoda > Arachnida > Araneae > Heptathelidae > Ryuthela > Ryuthela nishihirai. Next base: position 6,126,685 of record JAWZYU010000013.1, read on the forward strand.
GGTATATTAACCCCTTTTACTGTGAAATGGGAATTCAGTCGATTTTCACACTGAAATTGGAATTCAGTCTCTTGGCCTTCATTTTTTCTAGATCTGGGGCCTGCATTCAATGATGTGCTGCCAAATGTTTGACAATCGGCTCCCTCTACTGAAAAGAATCGAAATATTTTGCAAAATATTAGAGAAATTGCACTTTTTCGCACTTCGGTAATATAATGTCACAATGAACTAATTCCCTCTAACAAAAATTCCACATCGCTTGTTCATTAATAGATACATCCTCCTTTGCTCTTCGACGAACTCTGGTTTCTGTTATCATCAACTTGCCGATCTCCATAAAATTTTAACACCCGCAGCAGCACACCCCTGGATGCATCCCCTGGAGATAGGTCGAGCCAATAGGACCGTAGAGCAGCCCACAATTGAGTAATAGTGACCGTTGGTGTTTCAGTCTATCGGAATGCTTGTTCCACATCACTCGTATTCAATGAGTTTCAGATCTGGGACATTGACTGGGATGTGTCTTGGAAGGTTCTGCTGAAGAAGAAAATTTTTTCACTACGCCTCTGAATGGGAGACTTTGCAGTTCACGTTTCTTCAATTATGAAAAATCATTGGCCAATGACCTTTCAGTTCCTGTAAATCAACCAATCAAATTAGTCGATGACCTATCACTCTTCTGTGAATCAGCCAATAATATATGAGAACTGTGGAAGCCTTAACTGCGCAGTAATCAGATCAGGGCCGCTCTTAGATAACGGCGAGAGGGAATCTGCGTCACAGCGAAAAATAAAAATGTGGACAAAAATAGTTAGGTTGGGTTGTTTTACCTCTGAGCCGCATTTTTTGCACACAGTGGTCTAAATAGCCGAGTCACAAGGACCCTGAGAGGGTTGGGGTGAGGAGACCCACTGGACAGCTGTTGAGACAAATGGTAGTCTCCCTTCAAAGCCATCCAGCACGCGCTTTAAAGTACACAAGATATGGCTCTTCCACATAAGAGGCCACAGCTTTACAACCTGTCCGACGGACAGCGGCCTTCCCAAACCCATTGGTGTTCCCTACTGATCAAGGGCAGGGCCGGCGAGTTTTGCGGAAATAAATCTCAACTCTGGCCCAGATGGGACTTGAACCTGAGAACTGCAGATGACGAACCTGGTGTGACTGTCCACCCCCCCCCCCCGAAATTTTTAGTTCAAAGAAGAATAATGGTGTTCAAAATTAAAGGATAATCGACAAAAACGTATATAGCTGCCGATATATATAAAATAATACACTGAAAATGGGTGAACTTGCAGCAGCTACAGGAACGAGGATTTCAAAGCATACTGTTTACAGATTTCTTGAGCAATGCCTTTATTCCAGGAGACCTAATGTTTTTGTCCCTCTAACTCCCGCCGTGCTTGGGGTGGGGTGGCTCAGTCGGTAGCGCGCCTGGCTCGTAATCTGTAGTTCCAAGTTCAAGTCCCAGCTGGGTCAGCGTTGAGATTTATCTCCGCAAAATTCCCCGTCCTGCCCACGGTCAGTAGGGGACACCGATGGGCTTGGAAAGGCCGCCGTCCGTCGGATGGGACGTTAAGCCGTGGCCCCGTGTGCGGGACAGAGCCATACCCTGTGCACGTTAAAGAACACGCTGGATGGCCTTGACGGGAGGCTACCATATGTCTCCCAACAGCTGTTCCAGTGGGTCCCCTCCCCCAACCTCTCTGAGCCTTCGGGGTCCATGTGACCTGGCCATTTAGCCCATGGTGTGCAAAAAAGTGCCGCTCAGAGGTAAAACAACCCAACCCGCCGTGCTCGTTTAACGTGGTCGCCAGCATCACACTTGGAGTCCAGACCAGTGGGCGTATGCGTATGTTATGTTCAGATGAATCGCAATTCAGCTTAAGTATTTATTCGCGATGTATTCGCATATGGAGAGAAGGTTCTCTCCAGATGCTCTGGGACTCTCAAAAGTCCCTTGAACATCAGAGAAAGGGACTACTCTGGTTGCCGTGATGATTGGGCAGGATTCATGACGAACGGTCGTACAGACCTGCCCATCTTTCTGAGTGACCCTGTACAGCCCTGCGGTACAGAGATGAATTCCTGTCACGCCGTTCCGGGGAGCTGTCAGTGCAGATTTCATTCTTATGAATGATTACGCCCGCCCTCGTCGAGCTCATGTGGTCGACGATTTTCTCGAAGAGGAAGATATTCGCCGAATGGAGTGGCAACCCAAATCTCATAACCTCAATCCCATTAAGCATGTGTGGGATGCTCTAGGGAGACGCTTTGGAGCTCGCCAGCCCCCTCCCAGAACAATCCACGATTTCAGAACAGTACTTGTCGAAGAATGGTCATTAATCCCTCAAGACTTCGTCTATACCAGGCGTCGGCAACCTATGACCCGCGGGTCACCAAGTGACCCATTTGATAATTTCAAGTGACCCACTTGAGTTCCGCAAATAAAGTATAATATATAAAAATGAATTATAAAACATAAACATGAAACAAACACTTTGAGAAAGTATAAATAATAAAATTAACATTTTGGTTTGATTACAAAGTTGCAGAAATGAACATAGGCGGAATACAGCGATATTGTCCGAACGAATCTCATCTGTTTATTCACGTTAAAGACGAAGTAGATGCAAACAAGAGTAGATGTGTGATCAGGGCTCCTATTGGTCGGCTGGGCTCTCTGACTGCGTGCCACCTGCAGCCGACTAATAGGAGCCCTGCCCACCTGCTGATCACGCATCTACTCTTGTCTACGTTTACTTCGTCTTTAACGTGAATAAACAGTAGTTCAGAAGCGCGAGAACAGTTACCTAAGCGAAATAATTATTATTTTTATTACCATGGAAAAACAAAAAGCAAAAAAGAGACTCTTTCAAGATGTACTGAAAAGTATGGATGTATGGAAAATGGTGACAAATTGATATGTACTTTATGTACAGATATAATTACCGCCAGGACCTTTTCTTCAAAACAGAAAGATGTGAGTGAAACGCCAAATGATGAAAAATATGAATACATTGCTAAACGTGTATTAAATTATGGTAAACAAAATAAATTTTTGAAGAGATTTGTTACCAGCCACAATTACGCTACATCTGCCAGCTTTATTGCAGCTCTTAGTATTGGTACCAACGGAAAACCGTTTACAGACGGCGAATTTTTGAAAAACGCATTCATAACTTGTTCCGAACACTTATTCAACAAATAATTGAGAGAATTAAAGAAATGCCATTGTCGGCCAGAACAGTTCAGCGTCACATTGAAGATATGGCAAAAAATATTGACGCACAGGTCAAAAATGATTTGTTATCTAGTGACGTAATTGATCACTTGATGAAAGTACCGATGTAAATAGTATGGCTAGGCTGGCAATTATTATTAGATTTGCATGAATAAATAGTTCGAACGTCAATGAAGAACTATGCGTTCTTGTTTCAATGAATGACACGACCAAAGGCATTGATATTTTCCGTCACGTACAAGAGTTTACAAATTTCAAAAATGGGAAAATATTGGATTTAAAAAGTAAATTGTTTTCCATAACAACTGATGGCGCTCCAGCTATGAGAGGAAAAATTGTTGGATTTGTGAAACTAATCGAAAATGAACTTGGCCGCCCACTTTTATCGTTCCATTGTATCATACATGAAGAAAATTTATTTGCAAGGGCATCTACGCAACAACTTAAGGATGTAATGGAAAAGGTTGTTAAGATCGTAAACGTCATAGTAGCACGATCTGCATTAACACACAGGCGCTTCAAAACTTTTTTGGAGGAAGTTTAAACGAAATATGGAGGTTTACTGTTACATGCTGAAGTACGATGGTTAAGTCGAGGCAAAGTTCTTAATAGATTTGTAGAGTGCTTTGATGATATACAAATATTTCTTTACGAAATCGGTGAAAATGATCTCGAGCTCGAAAATGAACAATGGTTTTTTAAGACTTTTGTTCTTAAGAGACATAATGAACCATTATAATGATTTCAACGTACGACTCCAAGGAAATAACCACACAATTTTGAAAATGTACGAGGAATGGAAGACTTTTTGTTCGAAATTAATATTATTTAAAACTGACATAAAAACTAAAATATTTCTTTTCTTTCCCTTACTGAAAAGCCAACATCAGAAAGAAAATATCGATGAAAGCAATCTAAATATGTTGGAAAGTTGTATTTTGAAGATTAAAAGTGAATTTGAAAGTAGATTTCAAAGTTTTAAGAAGCACGGCGAAATGTTTGCATTTATAATAAAGCCCGACGAAATAGAGGAAAATACTTTAGATTTGCAGTATTTTGAATATTTTAAAATTGACAATTTAAGTTTGGAAATGATTGATTTTAAAAGTTCAACGTTGTGGACGGACAAATTCAAGACATTGCGGAAAGATTTAGAAAACACGGAAGATAATCACCTTCTCATGATATCATCGTGTTGAGCATCGCTTCCTACGAAGTTTTCATCTTTGAAAAAAATTGGCTTTGCCATTTTGTCCGCGTTCGGTTCTATTTATAAATGTGAACAAATACTTTCACATACGAAATTTATTTTAAGTAAGAACAGGAGCAGATTAACTACCGAAAATTCAGAAGCTTGTATTCGTCTTAAGGTGACTAAGTATGAACCAGACGACTAAATTGACGTCACAAATTCAGCATCAGGGGAGCCATTGATAACGAAGAGAACGCTTATAAATAAAGTTCATAAATTATTAATGAACTAAAACTTGAAAATTATATTTGTTTTTATAATAATTAGAATTATAATTTTTTTATGTTTTGAGTTTAAAAGCATATTATAATAGTTTTCTCAATAAAATTTACCTTATTATTCACTAACGGACTGTTTTAAAATGAAAATACCCATTGCTCCGAACTGTCTTCTTAATAGTCACATTTTGGTTGATTTTGACCCGCAGCCAAAAAAGGTTGCCGACGTCTGGTCTATACCCTCATAAATAGTATGAGTCGTCGTTGCATATTAAAATACCGCATGTCGTATGTAGGGGCATAGCTATGGGGGAAGGTACCCTCCCAAAGTAACTTCAAGTTGGCTAAATTCGAAGCGACTTCGTAAAATCTAGGTGAGTTGTGAAAATTTGTAACCTTTTTTTTTGTAAAATTAAGGGGAGTTAGCAAAATCTAGGGCATTTGGGAAAATGGAGACGGCAAAATCTAGAGCAGTTGGCAAAATTCGAAGCCACTTAGTAAAATACAGGTGAATTGGCAAAATCGAGAAACTTGGTAAAACTCGGAATGACTTCGCAAAATCGTGGGGAGTTGGCAAAATTCAGGTGAGATGTAAAAATTGGGATTTTTTTTTCTGTAAAATTATGGCGAGTTGGCAAAATTCTGAGTGACTTTGCAAAAATCAGGTGAGATGTAAAAATTGGGTTTTTTTTCTGAAAAATTATGGCGAGTTGGCAAATTGAGGAAACTTTCCAAAATCTAGGGGCAGTTGACAAAATTCGAAGTGACTTGGTAAAATCTTGGGGAGTTGACAAAAAAATTTGGAGTGACTTTGCAAAAATCGGGTGAGATGTAAAAATTGGAATTTTTTTCTGTAATATTGTGGTGAGTTGGCAAAATCTATCGCAGTTGGCAAAATTCGAATCCACTTGGCAAAATTCGAATCCACTTGGCAAAATACGGCGAGTCGTGAAAATTGGGATTGTTTTTGTAAAATTAAGGGGAGTTGACAAAATCGAGAAAACTTGGCAAAATTTTTGAGAGTTTGAAAAATTTGAAGTGACTAAGCAAAATCAGGAGAGATGTAAAGATGGGAATTGGTTTTGTGAAATTAAGGAGAGTTGGCCAAATGAAAGGGATTTGGAAAAATACACACTAACTTGTGCTACAATTCAGGCGAGATGTAAATATTGGGATTTCTGCGAAATTATGGCTAGTTGTGAAAATTGGAAGTTAAAATGCAGGTCAGTGGTGAAAACCGTCTCAAACCTCCCCCCCCCCCCCCAAGGAGCGTTATTTTCTGTTGGCAAAATTTGAATTTTGAGTTGGAAAATTTTCGATTTCTCCCACCCCCAACTATAGTCGTTCGCTACGCGCCCCTGGTCGCAACTAACAGACTTTAAGTATTGTTCCATGGACGTCATTCACTTCACGTCACTTACACGATTATGATATGATATTCACGTATGCACATTATACGATTATGAATTTCTTCTGCTTGATTTACATTTGTAATGTAATAATAAATCTCTTTACCAAATTTCACTGCATTCGCTTAAAAATACTTTGAGTTATGTACGAATTTATACATTATCCTTTATTTCGAGTACCGTGTATTTCTTGTTCGGGGCTCCGCGAATGCCAAAAGCGGCACTGAATCAAATAGGGTTAGAGACCAAAAGAGATAAAAGACTGAAAACTATTGCTGGAAGAAATGACCAACGGTCAATTATATTACATTTAATACTCCAGCGAAAAACAACCTTCAAAATTTATAACAGAGACATAAATTCTGCTTCAAAAATTTCACTTACGTAAGACATTAAAATCCTAATATCAGTGTCACAATCCAAAATGGAAAGGCATGAACAAAAAAGCATGTTTTTCTTAACGTTTCTGATCCATGAATATTATTATACTCTTTTCTCACAAGTTGTCTTCGGCAAAAAGCTCGCTTTCTGTGCACCGTTTTGTCATCACGTTTCCCATTTTTCATCCATCCTGCCTTTACATTCCTTCCGTTATTGGCCAGGAATACACGGAAGATTTAACATTTATGGCGCTATTATGACAAATGGCTGAAATAATCGCTGACTCTTACTATTGCCAGGTTCCCGGAGCGCAATGCCATCGAAATTTGTTATATTGCGTTCTCTTTGTTGCCACTTGAAACAACCATAACTGTAATGTCATTCTGGCTCAGCTCTTCAAAACAATATATTCGCCGAAGGATAATATTTTAAAACTCCACCTTCTTTTTGGAAGACATTACGTTTTACGAATATTACGAATCGACAAGCGAAAAGTTTTTCGTAGGCAGACGACACTGTTCGAGTGCAGATCGAAATTTCTTCCTGTCGTCATACGAATGGAAATAAATTTATTTTGGAAAGAGAACTTCAGTTTCACGGTTAGTTTGACATCTCAACCTCTTTCTAATCAAAAGTTATGTCCAGTTGCTTGAAAACTCATTCATCCAAGCGCATTCAAAGGTTGCTTTCTTTGAGGCTGATTGGACCAAAGCCAACTTGCAAAATGAGGTATGGTAGCAGCGTTCTGCTTTTTTTTTTTTATCTTGTTTCAAAAAAATTTATTTCTTCCTTCTTTACAAATTCTAACTCGTCAAACTTTGCTGTGATAAGAAAAAATGTTTCTTTCGGAAGTTAAGAAACATTTCTTGGTTAAAATTTTACTATTAATTTGTACCCTGTTCTGTTTAAAAAAAATGCCAGACACTCCATGAAAAGTAGGAAGCGTTCTAAATAGTACATACATTATTCGATACGTGTATAGCTTTCTTAAATACGTTATAGTTATTGTTTTCGACCAACTTATTCTTTTTGTAATATACCATTATATTCAAAACCTTCAGATGTTAGAGAACAGATGGTGATCTCTCGTCAAGGCCATCCAGCAAAATCTCTCCTGCTTATGGAGCCAATGCTTAACGTTCCATCCGAACGACGGCTGTCTTTTCAATCGCATCGTTGTCCCCTTTAGTGGAGATAAATCTCAACGTTGGCCCAACTGGGGCTCGAACTTGGGTTGTTGGATTATTTCAGCTCTAAGCGGAACCTTTTTTTTTTTGCAAACAATGAGCTAAATGATCAGGTCACAAAGACCCCCGACTGCTCAGAGAAGTTTGGGGGAAAGGGACCTGTAGAGCTGTTAGGAGACAGATGGTATCCTCCAGTGAAGATCATCCAGCCTGTTCTTTAACATGCACAGGGTATGGTTCTTATGCACGTGGGCCAACGGCTTAACATCCCATCGGACAGAAGGCGGCTTTTCCAAGTCCATCGTTGCTCCCTTTCTCATTGAGGGCATTTCGCTTGAGCGAGCTTTGAGATTTATCTTCGCAAAACACCCTCTCCCTTCCGTCGGTCAGTAGAGAACATCGATGGGTTTGGAAAAGCCGCCGTCTGTCGAATGGGACGTAACGCCGTGGTTCCGTATATGGGAGAGATCACGTTAAACAACACGAAGAATGCGTCTGAAACAGAAACGACCGCCCTTTCTGCGTCTGAGTAAATAAACTTCGCAGAAAAAACATTTATCAGATTCTTGCGGAATAACGTGGTAACGCTGAATGATGAAGTTCGTTGGCTCATTTCAGCTCCTTTAGAGGATGAAGTGCCGATGATCGGCTGATGAAGACGCCCACTTGTGCCCCACAGAAAATAAAAAAAAAGACAACAATTTGATATCTTTTAACCGAATTTCTTAAGCGTCACTTGTCGTCTGGACTAAGGTAAACAAATTACCCCGAAGGGAAAAAAAATGCTCTCACGTAAACTGCGCTTTAACCTTAACATTTCAGCACATTTGTAGCAGAAGCCATTTTTTTCTTTTCCGGAGAGTTCAACGAAGTGCTTTTAAAACTTGCTTTTCATCATCGCAAATTGGCCTGATGCCAGGACGGGAGGTTGCAGAGAGGAAAGCTATCTAATTTGTTTTTGCACCTTCTGCACACCAGAAGCAAACAACGTGCTTTGCTGTTGTTTCGGACGGTAGAAGCAAACGTCAGCTTATTCAATTGGGTAAATTTGGCGTCCTTGTTTGTGTTGGGTTGTTTTACCTCTGAGCGATACTTTGCTGCACACAATGGGTTAAATGGTCAGGTCCCAAGGTCCCCAAAGGCTCGGGAAGATTGAGGGTAGGAACCCACTGGACAGCTGTTAATAAGCAGATGGTAGCCTGTGGTTAAGCGGGGTGGCTCAGTCAGCTGCGCGCCAGGCTCGTAATCTGTAGTTCCCAGATTCGAGTCCCACCTGCGTCAGCGTTGAGATTTATCACTGCAAAATTCTCCGCCCTGCCCACGTCAGTATGGGACACCGATGGGCTTGGAAAGGCCGCCGTCCGTCGGATGGGACGTTAGGTCGTCGTTCCGTGTGCGGGAGAAGCATATCCTGTGTACGTTAAAGAACACGCTGCATGGCCTTGACGGGAGGCTACCATCTGTCTCCCAACAGCTGCTCCAGTGGGTCCCCTCCCCCAATCTTCTCTGAGCCTTCGGGTCCATGTGACCTGACCATTTAGCCCATGGTGTGCAAAAGAGTGCCGCTCAGAGGTAAAACAACCCAAAGCCTGCGTGTTCTTTAAAGCTTTTACGCCTTTTAAGCTTTTACGTCGTCGGATTTTTTAATGTGCGCGGTGCCATGACTTAACACTCTGTCCGACGGACGGCGGCCTTTCTTTCCAAGCCCATCGGTGTCCCCTACTGACCGATGGCAGGGTGGGGAGTTTTGTGAAGATAAATCTCAACGCTGACCCACGTGGAACTCGAACTTCGGAACTGCAGATTATGATACTGATGCGCTACCTTCTGAGCCAACTCCGTCTCGTTGCTTGTGTAATTTGCAGAATGGGGAACCTATACACAGCAAGGTCAGATCAAGGGGAGAGGGGAGGAGAATTCCCTCCTTCAGAATGTTTCCAAATGAAACGAAGGCGATAATGCACGGATGGACGGACACATTTATTTTTTTTGAAGGACGCAATAATGGTAGGGAGATTCAAAAATTTGTGATTTTGCAATTTTTAAGTGCTTATGCTATTGACAGTTAATAATTACTTAAAATAAGTCGCTGCGCTTGGCCCTCCCGTGCGGAAGATCTAGTTCAACAATCGTATAAACATTTTCCCTTTATTTAATAGGAATGGGAGGGATGCACGACGTTACGTTTTTATAGACTATGACACTCCCCCTTATTAAATGCTGTAATCCAGGAATAGATCTAGAAAAAATAAAAGGAAGGAGGGGGCGGGGTTAGTGACGCATTGGATTGGATTGTTTTACCTCTGAGCGGCACTTTTTTGCACACCATGGGTTAAATGGCCAGGCCACAAGGACCCCGAAGGCTCAGAGAAGGTTGGCGGAGGGGACCCACTGGAACAGCTGTTGGGAGACAGATGGTAGCCTCCCGTCAAGGCCATCCAGCATGTTCTTTAACGTGCACAGGGTAGGTCTCTCCCGCACATGGGGCCACGGCTTAACGTCCCATCCGACGGACGGCGGCCTTTTCAAGCCCATCGGTGTCCCCTACTGACCGTGGGCAAGGCGGGGAAATTTTGCGGAGATAAATCTGAACGCTGACCCAGCTGGGACTCGAACCTGGGAACTACAGATTACGAGCCTGGCGGGCTACCGGCTGAGCCACCCCCGCCCCTTTAGTGACGCAATCAAGCCGAAAAAAATTAAGCAGGGTGGACAAGAGAGTGAATTGGCATTGCAGCATAACACTGTCCCCACCTTTTTAAAAAGTATTTAAGAAATGTTTTGAAAAATGCATTAAATATGCACAAGTAAATAATTTTTTTGACTTCATTACCTTTATCAGCATTTACAGGGGGGGGGGGGGGGGGGCAGGCTCCCTTGTCTTCCCTCCCCTAGAATTCGGCCCACTTCCAAATCTGTTCCTTGAAGCGCAGAGGATATGGAAGTTCTGCACGTGGACCGCGACTGAATTTCCACCCAACGGACGGAGCCCTTTCCAAGCTTATTGGTGTTGGGAATTAAAAGAAAAAAAATCTCAAAGCTGACACAATGGGGACTCGAACCCAGAAACAAATGATGTGTCAAGAGCATTACCAGCTCAGCAACAATCGCCCCACGCTATGATCGTTGTTTGATAACAAATGGAAAAAAATATGCATTCATCAGTAGATAGTCAGCCAAACATACGATACTGTTGGCTGCGTTCCTGATCTTAGCCCTCCCCCTCCCCCATTCCGAACAATTTCCTGGCTACATGCCTACGTGAAAATGAAATATTCCTCGTGTTTTTAATTGGTGCGCATTTTGAACACTGAACCACAGTAAAATATTTAACAAAAAAGAAAACGTAAAATAAATCTTCAATTAACGTCAAAAGAGACGAGAGCGTGAAAAAAAATAATCAAGAAAATTAACCTTTTAAGTTTTTACTTCGTCGGAGTATTTTTTTCCTTGGCTTCTATCTTTTGGTAACAAATCTGAATGAGAACACGAAAAGCAGACGACAACACAACGTTCGTCCTTAAGGCGGAAGCAGACGTGACAAATCTTGCAGGAAAACGTTGCCAAACGATTTTAATGAAAGAACAACGTCACTTCCGAAACTCCGACGGCAGCAAACGTTAATGAGATATTCAATATTTCATCAGGAGGAGAGAAAATTTCGGCCGAAAAGAATAAGGAAGAGAACGGAACGCAGTCGTTTGCTGTGACGGAATGCGAAATTATTCGAGTTGGAAACTCGGCCACGCTTTTCCTTTTTTTTATTTTTGTTTTTCGCACCGAAATCTCATCAATTATGCGCACGCTCCGAGCAGCAGGAGTTGATGCTTCGACCGTTATTTTTATCTCCAATATTATCGCATTATTAGCTGTTATGCTTTCGAATGAAGATGATAAAAAATCCGTTTGGTTTGCCAAGTGGACGCTTACACAACGAATAGAGGGCGCGAGTTTAATTATCAAGGAAGAAAATTTCGGTATGATTTGGGTTGTTTTACCTCTGAGCGGCACTTTTTTGCACACCATGGGCTAAATGGCCAGGTCACATGGACCCCGAAGGCTCAGAGAAAGTTGGGGGAGGGGACCCACTGGAACAGCTGTTGGGAGACAGATGGTAGCCTCCCGTCAAGGCCATCCAGCGTGTTCTTTAACGTGCACAGCGTATGGCTCTCCCGCACACGGGGCCACGGCTTAACGTCCCATCCGACGGACGGCGGCCTTTCCAAGCCCATCGGTGTCCCCTACTGACCGTGGACAGGGCGGGGAATTTTGCGGAGATAAATCTCAACGCTGACCCAGCTGGGACTCGAACCTGGGAACTACAGATTACGAGCCAGGCGCGCTACCGACTGATCCACCCCCGCCCCCGGTATGATTTGGAAATGGACTATTTGTTTACGAACTTCACATATTGCTGATCACGGACGGATTGTTGCGAGCTGGGTTGTTTTACCTCTGAGCGGCACTTTTTTGCCCACAAGGGGCTAAATGGCCAGGTCACAAGGACCCTGAAGCTCAGCCCGCTCAGAGATGATTAAAGGAAGACGATCCACTGGACAACTGGCAGTAGATAGGCTCAAGATTTGATCAAGGCCATCCAGCGTAATCTTTAATACAGAGGGTAGCCCATCCTCCCCCGTGGCAGAGCGGTTAGCGCGGTGATCACAGGGACCTGGATTCGAGTCCCAGATAAGGGATGGATGTTTGTTTTGTCTTTCTGCTGAGGTCGCGCCTTCCTCACAGATCTTTTACTATAGCATATTATTGATTGGATTGGATTGTTTGACCTCTGAGCGGCACTTTTTTGCACACCATGGGCTAAATGGCCAGGTCACATGGACCCCGAAGGCTGCATATATAATGCAATTTATTTTTTTCAATAAGTATTATCTATAATTATATTACATAAAAAAGCCCACTAAGCCGAAGCTTATCAGGAACAACATGATTGCTATAATGTACGGGAATGTACATATATGTACGGGAATGTACATATATGGTTTTACAGATATGATCTAGATTACATCAGTAGTACAAAAAATGAAGGAGAGAAAAAAAGGAATAAATGAGAAAGAAAACCGACAAAATGATGAAAGTTTCCAAATAAAAACATCACTTTTTCATCAACCACTGAAATAATTTTTCTTTAACATCACAAAATTTTTTAAGTTATCTATTTCTCTAGGAAGCAAGTTAAATAAGTAGGGAATTTGATATTCTTTGGAATTTCGTCCGTAATTATTATAAAATTTTGGTTGTTTCAAAAAACCCATAGCCTTTTCTCTAATAAACTTATTGTGGCAAATATTTTGCTTATAGTGTCATCAAAGAAGTTATTGATAACAGAAACAAACACATATAAACTTTCAATGGGTAAAATTTTGAACAAACTGAATATATCATCTTTCGTTGTAAGGGAATATTTAACTTCTGAATTACACAATCCTTTTAGCAGACTAAATTATATTCTTTTAATTTTATTTAATTCTGTCTTATAGGCTGTTCCATAAACTGTTATCCCATAACTAATTATAGATTCAAAAAGTGCTTTATATACTAAAATAGTTATCTGTGTATCAACAAACATGTTAAGTTTCTTAATTTTAAATGCTACAAATTGTAGTCTTGAACACATCCAATCAATATGTTTATTCCATTTCATTTTCGAATTCATTTTCAAGCCTAGGTAAATTATTTCGTTTACTTCTTCTATTTTAGGACAATTACATGTACCAGGTGATAAACCATCCAGCCTAGTACAACTTATTCGATGCTTAGTAATTCTTCTATTAAGTGTAAGTTGTTGAGAACCAATACACATAAATTTAGTTTTTTTCTCGTTTACACTCAGTTTGTTAAGAACAAACCATTTAACTGCTTTATTGAAATCACTTTGTAGATTGCAAATAGCGTATTCTAAATCAGAGAAGGTTGGGGGAGGGGACCCACTGGAATAACTGTTGGGAGACAGATGGTAGCCTCCCGTCAAGGCCATCCAGCGTGTTCTTTAACGTGCACAGGGTATGGCTCTCCCGCACACGGGGCCACGGCTTAACGTCCCATCCGACGGACGACGGCCTTTTCAAGCCCATCGTTGTCCCCTACTGACCGTGGGCAGGGCGGAGAAATTTTGCGGAGATAAATCTCAACGCTGACCCAGCTGGGACTCGAACCTGGGATCTACAGATTACGAGCCTGGCGCGCTACCGACTGAGCTACCCGCGCCCCCTATAGCATATTAACTGACAGGCTTCTGTCAGACCTATGTGGCAAGCAGCAGATTGAAAGGATTTCTGTTGGATTGTTTTATATCTGAGCTGCACTTTTTTGCACACCACGGGTTAAATGGTCAGGTCACATGGACCCCAAAGGCTCAGAGAACGTTGGGGGAGGGGACTTACTGGAACAGCTGTTGGGAGACAGATGGTAGCCTCCCGTCAAGGCCATTCAGCGTGTTCTTTAACGTGCACAGGGTATGGCTCTCGCGTACACGGGCCACGGCTCAACGTCCCATCCGACGGACGGCGGCCTTTCCAAAACCATCAGTGTCCCCTACTGACAGTGGGCAGGGCGGGGAGTTTTGCGGAGATAAATCTCAACGCTGACCCACAGATTGAGAGAGTATTTTTTATTATTTTATTTATAAGACTCTATGGAAGACTTTCAATTCAGTCGGTGTTGTCTTCCTAACCAGGGAAGAGCTTTGAGAAGAAAAAATTCCAATGCTTCCGAGTGAGTAACGTAAGCCCCCCCCCCTCCCCGCTCGTTATAGAGGCAAAAATAAAGAGTAAGCACATAGCTATAAAAAAAATTTATTCCCCCTCAAGCAGCTGCTTGTTAGAGATCTCCGACAGGAGGCTGTCAGTATAATACGCTATAGAGAAAAATCTGTGAGATAGGGGAGTTAAAAGAACGCAGAAAAACATTGTGTTATCCGGGATTCGAACCCAGGTCGCTTTGATTAGTAGCCAAGCACACTAACCAAATGTCCACCAGGATGACCAGATATATATGTTATGCATATACAGTATACGCCCTACCTGGTTTAGTGGTTCCTTTTAAAAAATATATAATTAATTGATTAATAAAAAATAAGAAAAAACACACTTTTTAAAAGATCACTAGAATGGATAACAAACAACGTTTGTTTCACTATTTGGTGCGAAATTTCAGGGGGAAAAAACAATGGAATTATGCCCCCCCCCCCTTCCTTAATCCCTTTTTAGTACCGAGGCCTGCCACCAACTAATCACACAGAACACTGCAAAGCACTAAGCATATACACAGTCGTATCAGAATAATGTGACCACCTACCATTCGTATTATTAGGTAGGTGGTCATATTATTATGATACGACTGTGTATATATATTGGGAAATGAAAAAAATAAACCACAACAATTTTCTTCGCTTTATTCTTTTCCTCTCACCTGATCTCAGCTACCCTCAAACCCAAAATGTCAAACAACCCTGAGCAAGCTAGATTAATTAAACAGCCAACTCCGCTTAATTTCGGCATTTCGTGCGATTTCGTTCCTAATGTTTAATATCCCGTTGGAGCTAGCAGATTCCTTCGTCTCCTCCCTTCCCGTTGCGCGCGAGATGAAGGGGAGGGGGAGAGCGGGGGGGGGTTAAGGTGTAGCACCAATACATCAGCGATGACGTCACCTCTCACTAATTAGTCTGCCCTAATGGTTCCACGGAGGAGTTTGAAGACTGAGGCCAAATTAAATTTTGAAGCAGGAACTAAGAAGAGAGCCGTAATGGATTCCAACTAGTTAGCCCTGTCGTACGGAATCTAAATAAGGATAAAAGTTTAATTAGCCTGAAATGCCGCCAAAGAAAGCGAGACGCCAAAGCGCCATCTGTTGCGTTTAAGTGAGGCAAATGCAAATAAGCCGCCTGCTAATCGGCCGCTTTCTTATCGCCGCGCGCATCAACGCCAGTGCTCGCGATGAATTAGCCAGGGCCGAAAGTGCCGCGCGATTGGATTCGACGAGAGGAAAGCCCTCGAGCATTTTTTGATCGTTCTCGAGAATGCCGTCGTCTGCGTTTCACTCGTTGAAAATTTTAACGAATTGTGATATACGTGTGTAATTACAACTTCAGGATTAGTGACTAAGTTACTCGGAAAGAGCTTTGCGATGGCATACGGGAATTTAAATTCGCAAAAACTGAGGGAGTAATTATTTAATGACTGTGTAGCTTAAAGCATGAATTCTATATCAGTTAAAAGTGTTGTTTACCCTGATTTTTTTTTTTAGTTTTAACATCTAAACCGTAACCGTCAGCGACGAAACGTTAGTTAATGTCAATCAAGTGAACTGAAGATATTTTGAATGTGAGAATTATAGTCTGACAAAAGAATAGACACCTCAGTTTCCGAGAAGAACGAAGCAAACAACTCCTAACTAATTGCAAGGAATTCACACCAGTGACACATTATACGAGGGACGTTCAAAAAGTTCTCCATGTGAATCTGCAGAACCATTGTCCTTACCTCAACAAAACTTTTATTGTTCTTCAAAGTACCTACTGCTCTGCAACTTCTATGCAAATTTGCAGATGTCTACGGCAATTCTGGAACGCTTGGTGGTACACCTCTTAGGAAACACTCCGCAACTCTGAACGAACGAATTTTGCAAGGTCTTGCACCCTTGAAAAAGACTTCCCAGCAAGTTCCTTATTAATTTTTGGAAACAATCAAAAGTCGTATGGTGGAAGATCGGGTGAATGTAGAGGATAGAGTAACTGTTTGACTTTTCCCTGCTCCAGCTAGGCCGTAACTTTCCGGGTTTTGTGAGCGCTGGCATTGTCATGAAGATTGAAGAACCCTTGACATGTCTGTTGTTGGATGTTGCTTCTCTATCAACCATTTTGGACAAACTAATATTGACGCTGTATTGGCCATTTATAGTCATTTTTTCAGGTAAGGTGTCCACTCCTTGGGAATTGAAACCACCAAAAAAAGGATGGTGCAAGATCGGATGAATATGCAGGATGGGGTAGCCTTTTGACTTTTCCCTGCTCCAGCTAGGCCGTAATTTGCCGAGTTTTGTGAGCGCTGGCATTGTCATGAAGATTGAAGAACCCTTGACGTATCTGTTGTTGGATGTTGCTTCTCTATCAACCATTTTGGACAAACTAATATTGACGCTGTATTGGCCATTTATAGTCATTTTTTCAGGTAAGGTGTCCACTCCTTGGGAATTGAAACCACCAAAAAAAGGATGGTGCAAGATCGGATGAATATGCAGGATGGGGTAGTCTTTTGACTTTTCCCTGCTCCAGCTGGGCCGTAACTTGCCGGGTTTTGTGAGCGCTGGCATTGTCATGAAGATTGAAGAACCCTTGACGTATCTGTTGTTGGATGTTGCTTCTCCATCAACCATTTTGGACAAACTAATATTGACGCTGTATTGGCCATTTATAGTCATTTTTTCAGGTAAGGTGTCCACTCCTTGGGAATTGAAACAACCAAAAAAAGGATGGTGCAAGATCGAATGAATATGCAGGATGGGGTAGCCTTTTGACTTTTCCCTGCTCCAGCTAGGCCGTAACTTGCCGGGTTTTGTGAGCGCTGGCATTGTCATGAAGATTGAAGAACCCTTGACATGTCTGTTGTTGGATGTTGCTTCTCTATCAACCATTTTGGACAAACTAATATTGACGCTGCATTGGCCATTTATAGTCATTTTTTCAGGTAAGGTGTCCACTCCTTGGGAATTGAAACCACCAAAAAAAGGATGGTGCAAGATCGGATGAATATGCAGGATGGGGTAGTCTTTTGACTTTTCCCTGCTACAGCTAGGCCGTAACTTGCCGGGGTTTGTGAGCGCTGGCATTGTCATGAAGATTGAAGAACCCTTGACCTATCTGTTGTTGGATGTTGCTTCTCCATCAACCATTTTGGACAAACTAATATTGACGCTGTATTGGCCATTTATAGTCATTTTTTCAGGTAAGGTGTCCACTCCTTGGGAATTGAAACCACCAAAAAAAAAAGGATGGTGCAAGATCGGATGAATATGCAGGATGGGGTAGCCTTTTGACTTTTCCCTGCTCCAGCTAGGCCGTAATTTGCCGAGTTTTGTGAGCGCTGGCATTGTCATGAAGATTGAAGAACCCTTGACGTATCTGTTGTTGGATGTTGCTTCTCTATCAACCATTTTGGACAAACTAATATTGACGCTGTATTGGCCATTTATAGTCATTTTTTCAGGTAAGGTGTCCACTCCTTGGGAATTGAAACCACCAAAAAAAGGATGGTGCAAGATCGGATGAATATGCAGGATGGGGTAGTCTTTTGACTTTTCCCTGCTCCAGCTAGGCCGTAACTTGCCGGGGTTTGTGAGCGCTGGCATTGTCATGAAGATTGAAGAACCCTTGACGTATCTGTTGTTGGATGTTGCTTCTCCATCAACCATTTTGGACAAACTAATATTGACGCTGTATTGGCCATTTAGAGTCATTTTTTCAGGTAAGGTGTCCACTCCTTGGGAATTGAAACCACCAAAAAAAGGATGGTGCAAGATCGGATGAATATGCAGGATGGGGTAGTCTTTTGACTTTTCCCTGCTCCAGCTAGGCCGTAAATTGCCGGGTTTTGTGAGCGCTGGCATTGTCATGAAGATTGAAAAACCCTTGACATGTCTGTTGTTGGATGTTGCTTCTCCATCAACCATTTTGGACAAACTAGTATTGACGCGGTATTTTCCAATTATAGTCATTTTTTCAGGTAAGTTGTCCACTCCTTGGGAATTGAAACAACCAAAAAAAGGATGGTGCAAGATCGGATGAATATGCAAGATGGGGTAGCCGTTTGACTTTTCCGTGCTCCAGCTAGGCCGTAACTTGCCGGGTTTTGTGAGCGCTGGCATTGTCATGAAGATTGAAGAACCCTTGACATGTCTGTTGTTGGATGTTGCTTCTCCATCAACCATTTTGGACAAACTAATATTGACGCGGTATTGGCCATTTATAATCATTTTTTCAGGTAAGTTGTCCACTCCTTGGGAATTGAAACAACCAAAAAAAGGATGGTGCAAGATCGAATGAATATGCAGGATGGGGTAGCCGTTTGACTTTTCCCTGCTCCAGCTAGGCCGTAACTTGCCGGGTTTTGTGAGAGCTGGCATTGTCATGAAGATTGAAGAACCCTTGACGTATCTGTTGTTGGATGTTGCTTCTCTATCAACCATTTTGGACAAACTAATATTGACGCTGTACTGGCCATTTATAGTCATTTTTTCAGGTAAGGTGTCCACTCCTTGGGAATTGAAACCACCAAAAAAAGGATGGTGCAAGATCGGATGAATATGCAGGATGGGGAAGCCTTTTGACTTTTCCCTGCTCCAGCTAGGCCGTAACTTGCCGGGTTTTGTGAGCGCTGGCATTGTCATGAAGATTGAAGAACCCTTGACGTATCTGTTGTTGGATGTTGCTTCTCTATCAACCATTTTGGACAAACTAATATTGACGCTGTACTGGCCATTTATAGTCATTTTTTCAGGTAAGGTGTCCACTCCTTGGGAATTGAAACCACCAAAAAAAGGATGGTGCAAGATCGAATGAATATGCAGGATGGGGTAGCCGTTTGACTTTTCCCTGCTCCAGCTAGGCCGTAACTTGCCGGGTTTTGTGAGAGCTGGCATTGTCATGAAGATTGAAGAACCCTTGACGTATCTGTTGTTGGATGTTGCTTCTCTATCAACCATTTTGGACAAACTAATATTGACGCTGTACTGGCCATTTATAGTCATTTTTTCAGGTAAGGTGTCCACTCCTTGGGAATTGAAACCACCAAAAAAAGGATGGTGCAAGATCGGATGAATATGCAGGATGGGGAAGCCTTTTGACTTTTCCCTGCTCCAGCTAGGCCGTAACTTGCCGGGTTTTGTGAGCGCTGGCATTGTCATGAAGATTGAAGAACCCTTGACGTATCTGTTGTTGGATGTTGGTTCTCCATCAACCATTTTGGACAAACTAATATTGACGCGGTATTGGCCATTTATAGTCATTTTTTCAGGTAAGGTGTCCACTCCTTGGGAATTGAAACCACCAAAAAAAGGATGGTGCAAGATCGGATGAATATGCAGGATGGAGTAGCCGTTTGACTTTTCCCTGCTCCAGCTAGGCCGTAACTTGCCGGGTTTTGTGAAAGCTGGCATTGTCATGAAGATTGAAGAACCCTTGACGTATCTGTTGTTGGATGTTGCTTCTCCATCAACCATTTTGGACAAACTAATATTGACGCGGTATTGGCCATTTATAATCATTTTTTCAGGTAAGTGTCCACTCCTTGGGAATTGAAACAACCAAAAAAAGGATGGTGCAAGATCGGATGAATATGCAGGATGGGGTAGCCGTTTGACTTTTCCCTGCTCCAGCTAGGCCGTAACTTGCCGGGTTTTGTGAGCGCTGGCATTGTCATGAAGATTGAAGAACCCTTGACGTATCTGTTGTTGGATGTTGCTTCTCTATCAACCATTTTGGACAAACTAATATTGACGCTGTATTGGCCATTTATAGTCATTTTTTCAGGTAAGGTGTCCACTCCTTGGGAATTGAAACCACCAAAAAAAGAATGGTGCAAGATCGGATGAATATGCAGGATGGGGTAGCCTTTTACTTTTCCCTGCTCCAGCTAGGCCGTAACTTGCCGGGTTTTGTGAGCGCTGGCATTGTCATGAATATTGAAGAACCCTTGACATGTCTGTTGTTGGATGTTGCTTCTCCATCAACCATTTTGGACAAACTAATATTCACGCAGTCCGAGTGGTTAGCACGCTTGGCTACTGATCTACGGGACCTGGGTTCGAGCCCCGGGTAAGGCATGGATGTATGTGTTGTTTTTCTGCTGAGGTCCTGCCATCCTCTCAGATCTTTTACTTTGGCATATAAACTGACAGGCACCTGTCAGACCTCTGTGGCAAGCAGCTGCTTGAGGGGGTATTTATTTATTTTTTTTATTGGTTATTTATAGTCTTTTTTTCAAGTAAGGTGTCCACGGCTACCATTCCTTGGGAATTGAAAAAACTTGTGAACATCCTCTTCCTTGAACAAAAGCCATGTTGGAGGATTTGGGGACGCGGCTCATCTTCTACAACCCAAACGTAGTTGTTGATCTTTCCGGGAGTACCATAGTAATAAACTCATGTCTCATCAGCTGTGACAATGTCTGTTAGCCGTTTGGAGCCACTATGTTTAAACATTGCCAGCATCTCCTTGCACGAGTCGACACTAGCCCTTTTTTGCTGCTCCCTCAGTTTGTGAGATTACCTATTTGGCACAGATATTTCGAAATTTAATATCAACGAATAATTGTTTCCCCAATGTCAATCGATAGACTGACATCTAAACTTATTACCTGAACGGATTTTCTTTAATGAGTTCATGAACAGCAGCGATGGCTCTCTCGTTACGGACTCCCTTGGTCTTTCTGCACGAGGGAGGTCTTCGACGCTCTGCCGTCCTTCTCTGAATCAATCCATCCCGTAACAGTGTCATATGAATAGGCACGATCCTCATACACTTGTGATAAATCTGCATGAATTTTTTTCGCGTCGTCCCCAAGCTGCATCCTTGGAAAAATGTCAAATCTTTCTTCGTCTTTAGTAGGTAACCATAGCAACAACGCACAGAGTTCGCAGACCGAACTTTACGCCCCGTCAGCGAAGAGAGAGAATGATGATTCGGCCTTTGTTTTTAACGCGTAATGACAAGTTTAGACAAGCTTTCAAACAAGTCGTAGCTTGTTAACTTCGGAGGAAAGGGTGCAAATCTGCAGACACGTGTCAAGGACTTTTTGAACCCCCTCGTAAGGAAATACAAAAATATTGGTACATTTCTGTATTACCTTACTGAAAACTCACTTTCGAAATTCGGTAACTTTGGACACACGTTTTTGGAGATCAACCGAAAATTTCAATCGAAGAATTTATCAAAATCTCGATTTTCAACAATATTCGTTTAGTATTTAAAAAGTTGCGAAACTTCAAACAGTTAACTAAAGGGTTGATGGTCTTAAGAATTTATCTGAAAAAGTTAAGTCTATTGTTCTGCTGGGATCTATGTGATTCAAGCAAATTTAAATTGCGGAACACTTATTTCTCTCTTCAAGTTTTGTGCTGAAATGACTTTTTCATTTCCTTTTACTATTCATTTTCTTCTACTATTAATTATTTCCTTCTACATTAATTTTGTCCTTATCTAAGGGGCGGGGGTGGCTCAGTCGTTAGCGCGCCAGGCTCGTAATCTGCAGTTCCCAGGTTCGAGTCCCAGCTATTGAGATTTATCTCTCGTAAAACTCCCTTCCCTCGATCAGTAAGGGACTCCGATGGCCTTGGAAAGGCTGTCGTCCGTCGGATGGGACGTTAATCCATGACCTGTGTGCAGGAGAGCCAAACCCTGTACACGTTAAAGAACACACTACATGGCCTTGACGGGAGGCTTCCATCTGTATCCTCTTCCCCTAGTCTTCTCTAAGCCTTGGGGACCTGGTCATTGAGTCCAGTGTGTGCAAAATAAGTGTCGTTCAGAGGTAAAACAACCCAACTATTGCCCTAATTTTCTAAAGTTAAAAAAAAAAACTCCCCTCAGAATAAAACATTTGAAAAAATATCGTGGGTTTCATTTTAAGGTTCATAGTGAGAATACACCAAGATCCTCGCTGGGGGTGGCTCAGTCAGTAGCGCGCCAGACTCGTAATTTGCAGTTCCCAGGTTCGAGTCACAGCTGGGTCAGCGTTGAGACTTATCTCCGCAAAACTCCCCGCCCTGCCACGGTCAGTAGGGAACACTGATGGGCTTGGAAAGACCGCCGTCAGTCGGATGGGACGTTAAGCCGTGGCCCCGTGTGCGAGAGAGCCATACCCTGTGCACGTTAAAGAACACGCTGGATGGCCTTGACGGGAGGCTACCATCTGTATCCCAACAGCTGTTCCATTGGGTCCCCTTCCCCAACCTTCTCTGAGCCTTCGGGGTCCATGCAACCTGGCCATTTACCCCATGGTGTGCAAAAAAAGTGCCGCTCAGAGGTAAAACAACCCAACCCTCGCCTAAGGAATAAAAAACTGAAAGCCCTACGCTCTCTTTCAAGAGCGCAATCTAAAAAAAAAGAGTACATTTCGTTGAAAACTTTTCTCCACCTTCTTCAGAACAAAGAATCTCTCTTCGAAAATAAAAACAAAGATGTGGGAAGAAAAAAAAAACCGAAACAAGCGCAAAGAAAAAAAAAACATCAACAAAACGAGTGTAGTGAATTTGCGAGAGGTATGCTAGTCACGTCTTCTGCCCTCCGCTGCTGGAAGCCCGCACTGCTTGTGCCTATGCATCAGTGGAGAAAGTGAAGCTGATAAAACGCACCAGTTATCGACCCGGGGCCAGCATTTCTCTGCTGCTGCATCATCGAGAAGAGGAAGGGGATCGTAACCTAGTTGGTTGTGTGCAGTGGCCACAGATAATGAAACCGTCATCCCAACTTCATCAGCCTAACAACGGATCGTTATTTGCTCGTCTGGAAAGGAAACATCCGCATCTCCATCCCACGGCGTCTTGTGGGAAGAGGAAGAGGAGAGAACGTTCTCTGGCGGTAAGACGTCGTCCTTCTAAAAGGAAATTCTCTGCAGACGTCGTGCCGGAAATGGACTCTCGGCCATTAGTTATTCGTTTTGGGCGATAGCAGCTCGGATATCTTTCAGATGATGAGGCAAATATGCAAAAGAAGATACTTTGCAGAGAGAGAATTTGATATCACGTTAAAGTGGGGAGAGCTACCTGCGGGATGATAAAAGAGAGTCTTATTAACGAAAGATGGAAATTATTGGTTTGGCTGGGCTCTTGTCAGGAATAATTGATGAATAATGTCGACAACTGATGCTTAAGTTGGTCATATTTTTTTTCAGTCTTTCAGCAAGGAAACTGAAAATGCAGTATTTGCTGCGTATTTTAATTCCAGATGAGACTGGATCGACATGAGAATTCAGAAAAGAGTATCAGGATTCAAGACGAGAATATTAAAATATTTATTAACAAACGAAACGAGAATTCAAAGAAACGAGACGGAACAAAAATCATGACGAGGATTAAAAAACTTTACCAAGAATCGAAGCAACAATTCAAAGAAATGTGAAAATTCGAGGCGAAAATCGGAAAAATCGCCAAGAACAGGAACGAGAATTCAAAGAAATAAAGAGAATCGAGACGAGAATTCAAAAATATTTGAATAATCGAGTCGAGAGTTCAAAAAGGCTTTCAATAATCAACACGAGAATTCAAAGATATACAAAGAATCTAGACGAGAATTAAAAAAAAATAATTCACACGAGAATTGAAAGAAATGCGAAGAATCGAGATGAGAATTAAAAAATTTTCAATAATCGACACGAGAATTGAAAAAAAATACAAAATATCGGAACGAGGATTCAAAAAAATTTCAACATTCGGCATGAGTGAAAAAAAATACAGAAAATTGAGAGGAGAATTAAAAATAATTAAATAATTGGGACGAGAATTCAAAGAAATGTAGAGAATCGTGATAACCGTCATCCGAGCACCTAAAACACTCCGGAAAAAAAAAAGGTATCGCGCATCAGTGAAAAAAACAAAATGGAGTTTGAGTTATACAACAGCAAGTAATGCTTAGATCAGTAGTTCTGAACCTTTAATGCTTCACGTACCCCCTGGAAATGTGTGTAACTGGCGTACCCCTTGTATGAATAGATAAAACTATAGTTATAGTATAACAATGGTTATTTTTACTTTGTTACTAGATCTAGCGAATTTTGAGCTCTCACGGCGTACCCGAAAAAATTTTACCGCGTACCCCACGTTGAGAACCCTTAGATTAGATGGAAGCAATTGACGCAATAAAGACTGCAAAAAGGACGGATAATCCGTCTAAGACATTGGCTGATTGAGCTATCAATCACTTTTCAATCAGCCAATGACATCGTAGATCAATGATCAGTGGTTGATAACTCAACCAGCCAGTATCAGAATTTTGCACGGTGGACCTGATGATAACTCGTATCATCACGACTTACAAAGAGGTCCAGAGAAGAAGATAGGATGCTCTACTGTCAGAATTTTGCACAGTGGACCTGATGATAGCTCGTATCATCACGACTTACAAAGAGGTCCAGAGAAGAAGATAGGATGCTCTACTGTCAGAATTTTGCACGGTGGACCTGATGATAGCTCGTATCATCACGACTTACAAAGAGGTCCAGAGAAGAAGATAGGATGCTCTACTGTCAGAATTTTGCACAGTGGACCTGATGATAGCTCGTATCATCACGACTTACAAAGAGGTCCAGAGATGAAGATAGGATGCTCTACCGTCAGAATTTTCCACGCATCCATTGCGAAGTTGCATTCTGCATTGCTTCCACCATGCTCCCTACGCCACTACAGTCAGTCCGTAATAATATGCAGAGACAACCTATCAATGTAAAAACAGATTTTAAATTCTTATCTGATTTACTTGTGTAAGATTTGTTCCTAAAACGCATTAAACCAACATGTGAAATGAGAAGAACAGAAGAACAGATATGGACTCTCGCTAAAGCCTACCTCGATGGTTATAAATCTATAACAGCGATTTCGATGGCTTCATGAACAAAAGGGAAATTTTATATTCATTTTGCTATCTTATTATTTCGGGTAGCTACAGGATGTAACTAACGTTTCTCCTTTCGTGACGTCATCAAAAACGCTGACAGGATCTGAAGTATCGCGGTAGCCTCGCTCTGGTAAAAATGGGATGCTCATTAAGAATTAAGTTTATGTCATTTTTACAATTTTGTTTTGACGCTATCTTATATTCCCAAAACGATTACATTTTCAAAAAATTTGGCTTGTGCAACAGAATAAGTGTAGTTAAAACTTTTTGTGATTGGTAATCCGCAGAGAGGAAGTCGTTTGAGCATCAAATGTCACATGTGATTACTAAGTTCCAAACAAAATATAAAAACATTTGGCTGATCTCATTTTTTCAGCTAAATGAAAAAAAGTAATTCATCTGCCAGGGAGAAGGCTGGCGAGAGGCCAAAAGGTTCCGCTTTCCCTGGGAAGGATGGTGGGACGCCAAGAGGTCCCGCTTTCCCTGGGAAGGATGGTGGGACGCCAAGAGGTCCCGCTTTCCCTGGGAAGGATGGTGCGACGCCAAGAGGTCCCGCTTTCCTTGGGAAGGCTGGTGGGACGCCAAGAGGTCCCGCTTTCCCTGGGAAGTCTGGAGAGACGTCAAGAGGTCCCATTTTCCCTGGGAATGCTGGCGAGACGCCGAAAGGTCCCTCTTTCCCGGGGAAGGATGGTGGACGCCGAAAGATCCCGTTTTTCACCAGGAAGGATGACGGACACCAACAGATCCTGCTTTCCTTGGGAAGGCTGACAAGACGCCAAAAGGTCCTGCTTTCATTGGGAAGACTAGTGGATGCCAAAAGGTCCCACTTTCCCCAGGAAGGCTGGCAGATGCCAAGAGGTCCCGCTTTCCCTGGGAAGGCTGGTGGGACGCCAAGAGGTCCCACATTCCCTGGGAAGGTTGGCGAGACGCCAAATAGTCCCGCTTTCCCTGGGAAGGCTGGCGAGACGCCAAGATGTCCCGCTTTCCTTGGGAAGGCTGGTGGGACGCCAAGAGGTCCCACTTTCCCTGGGAAGGCTGGCGAGACGCCAATAGGTCCCACGTTTCCTGGAAAGGCTGGTGGGACGCCAAGAGGTCCCGCTTTCCTTGGGAAGGCTGGTGGGACGCCAATAGGTCCCACTTTCCCTGGGAAGGCTGGTGGGACGCCAAGAGGTCCCGCTTTCCCTGGGAAGGCTGGTGGGACGTCAAGAGGTCCTGCTTTCCCTGGGAAGGCTGGTGGACGCCGAAAGGTCCCGCCTTCCCTGGAAAGGTTGGTGAATGCCAAAAGGTCCCGCTTTCCCTAGGAAGGCTGCCGTGAGCCAAAAGGTCCCGCTTTCCCTGGGAAGGTTAACGTGAGCCAAAAGGTCCCGCTTTCCCTGGGAAGGTTGCCGTGAGTCAAAAGATCCCGCTTTCCCTGGGAAGGCTGGCGAGACGCCAATAGGTCCCACTTTCCCTGGGAAGGCTGGTGGGACTCCAAGAGGTTCCGCTATCCCTGGGAAGGTTGGCGGGATGGCAAGAGGTCCTGCTTTCCCTGGGAAGGTGGTGGACGCCAAAAGGTCCCGCTTTCCCTGGGAAGGCTGTCGTGAGCCAAAAGGTCCCGCTTTCCCTGTGAAGGTTGCCGTGAGTCAAAAGATCCCGCTTTCCCTGGGAAGGCTGGCGGGACGCCAAGAGGTCCCGCTTTCCCTGGGAAGGCTGTCGTGAGCCAAAAGGTCCCGGTTTCCCTGGGAAGGCTGGCGGGACGCCAAAATGTCCAGTTTTGAAAAAATAATGTCGTCAGGGAATAAATCTTGTATCATGTTGTAAAATATTAAACACTGCCAGTTCGGACAGAGTGTAAAGAAAAAGGCGGTGAGAACACTTAGTTAAAATTTATAAAGCTCATAATAAGTAAAACAATTTATCGCGGTTTATTTAAATTTTCATTTTCATTTTAACCAAATTTTCCAGCTTTTTTTAAACTAGCCGCCAGTTTATTTAGTGACATGGATACACAGGCCTTTTTTGTTTTCTATTCGGAAGTTATTGTTTAATGTGTTAAAATATTTTTTTTTATTCTGCATGGTCTTGAGAATAAATAGACAAAAACGAAAATGTGCTTTTAATACTCAGTTACAAAATAAAATTTTGATTTGTCAGCAAATCAAAACTAGGAAGTGAAGTGTGCTTTGAAAAATAACCTTTAGTTATTCTCCATTGATCACGGTGGATCATCTTGTACAATTTGTGGGTTGTTTTGCCTCTGAGCGGCACTTTTTGGCCTACAATGGGCTAAATGACTAGGTCACAAGGATCCCAGGGGCTTACAGGAGTTTGGAGGAAGGGGGATCCACTAGAGCAGCTGTTAGGAGACAAATGGGAGCCTTCCGTCCAGTGTGTTCCTTAACGTACAGTCGCTCAAAAAAGTATCCGAACGCTATGGTTGATTACAGAATTCAGAAAAAATGTCTGGCAACGATTTTTTTTAGAAATTAGTGATCTGTACGTGATCTGATCGTGTACGTACACGAAGGTTGCCAGATCACTAATTTCCAAAAAAAATCGTTGCCAGATATTTCTTATGAATTCTGTAATCAACCATAGATAGCGTTTGGATACTTTTTTGAGCGACTGTACATAGATAATAGGTCTCCTGCACATGAGGCCCACGGTTTAATGTCCCATCCGACGAACGGCGGCCTTTCTAAGACCATCGATGTTGGGTTTAGCGGAGGTAAATGTCAACGATGTCATCAGTAAGACTCGAACCTGGGAACTTCAGATTACGAGCCTGACGCGCTATCGACTGAGCCAATCCCCCCCCCCTTCCCCCTGGTCTAGGAGAAAGTGTCCCATTTTTGTGTAAAAGAGAAATGGTCACATTATATAAAAATACCCATAAGGCCAAGGGATACCTTAAATCAGTTGAAAAGCGGGTGACGGATGACGTGAC
This sequence comes from Ryuthela nishihirai, assembly GCA_038380435.1. Taxonomy (NCBI): domain Eukaryota; kingdom Metazoa; phylum Arthropoda; class Arachnida; order Araneae; family Heptathelidae; genus Ryuthela; species Ryuthela nishihirai. The sequence goes on from JAWZYU010000013.1 coordinate 6,154,922, forward strand.
AACTCATTGATAGCCTGACTTAAGAAATGGATAGAGAGGACGAAACGGAGAATAGATGGATGGAGAGGAGAAAATGGCTGAAAATAGGTCAGAAACCTTTACAGGGAAAAAGAAGAAAAAAGATAAAAGCAGACCTAGAGGTTTTAGTGGAGTGGGAAATGTTCCAAACGGTGATAACGAGATTAGGCTGTTGTCATGACAACGCGGTCACCAGATACCAAGTACCATATTTCACGCGGTAACTGAAAAGTACGATAGGATTATTTCTTTTTTCCCTTTGATTACTTTTTTTTGCTCGTGTGTGTTATTTCCTTGGCGAATTCTCAAGTTTTTTCCGATTTTTGGTAAGAGCGATCGACACTTGGCTTATTCCCTGGCTGCCAGCAAACTGTCAATTTCTGCCCACTTTGACAGCTGATTCGGAGAAGAAAAAAAATTCGATAAAACGAAAAAAGCTGGGCGTTAAAAAAACTGTAATAGAATTCGTTTCATTTTTTCTTAGTGACCTAGTGCGGAAAGTGAGTTGTGTTGTTTTACTTCTGAACGGCACTTTTTTGCACATCATGGGCTAAATGGCCAGGTCACATGGACCCCGAAGGCTCAGAGAAGGTTGGGGAGGAGACCCACTGGAACAACTGTTGGAAGACAGATGGTAGCCTCCCGTCAAGCCCATCCAGCTTGTTCTTTAACGTGCACATGGGGCACATGGGGCCACAGTTTAACGTCCCACCCGACGGACGGTGGCCTTTCCAAGGCCATCGGCGTCCCCTACTTACTGTGAGCAGGGCGGGGAATTTTGCATAGATAAATCTCAAAGCTGACCCAGCTGGGACTTGAACCTGGGAACTACAGATTACGAGCCTGGCGCGCTACCGACTGAGCCACCCCCGCCCCCCCTGCTGAAAGTGATGTTTTATTAAACCAACCAGCTTGAGTACTCTGCAACGAAACGACAAATGGAAATCTACACATTACAACTTTTGTACTTTTTGCTGTCTCAGTTGGTACTGCCCCAGCCTCGCAATCTGCAGTTCCCAGGTTCGAGTCCCAATTGTGTGAGCGTTGAGAGAGATCTCCGTTATATCCACATCCTGCCACTGTGAGAAAGGGACACCGATAATCTTGGAAAGACCGCCGTCCGTCGGATGGAACCTTAAGCCATTGCCCCCTAGGACATGAGAGGCATGCCCTGTGCACGTTAAAGAACACGCTGGATGGCCTTGACCGGAGGCTACTATCTGTCTTTTAACAGCTTTGATGTAAAACAACCCAAAAATAAAGCACATTTAAATGTTAACATTTTATCTTCTATAAACAAAGATTTTGGTCTGAAGAAGTTAACTATTTTCCCCGCAGTTTTCAAAAAGGAACTCAATTCTTCGTGTCCCTTAATTTGTTTATTTCTATTCTTGAACTGCGCTTAATTTTGAGCAGATTTTCATAGCATTTAGCAACAGAAAGTACATACGTAGCGTCTAGCGGGAAATGTAGCGGAAAGCTGCAAGAAGCCAGCGCCAAATTTTGTACATTTTGACAATTCTGTTTCTCCTACTGGCAACGCTCACAAAGTGTGAGTAATTCGAAGTCTGAACCGTCAACCGTTTGATGCAGACGAAAAGGTTTGTCACCGCCAATGAAATCTAGTTGTTTACTAAATGAGAGGAATTTCAATCTGTCTACTTCCTTTTTATAGATTTTGGTTTGCATCCCTAGAAGAAACTTTCCAGTGTTTTTCCACTGGCATCTGGCCCTCCATTTTTCTTACCTTTCGTGCTCCTGTCCTATTTCTTTTCCTTCCTCTAGGGGGACGGAGTTAATTCAAGAACAGAAGCAGAAGACTTGCCTCAGAAGACCTGCCCTTAAGATATCTGAAAGTCATTTTGGTTGACGAAACTTGAATTCTTGGATTGGATTCTTGAAGCCCAAACTACAGTTTTCGGACAACATTGGAACATATGGCTTAGAGGTGGCAGAACGAACCAACTTCTTTTTTGTTTGAGATCGACCATCTTACATTTTGGCCATTTTAACAAACTGCTTGAACTTTCAGAATGAGAATACACAAGGTAGATGGCGGCAAATGCCAAAATGTCTTTGGAATGGGATTTTCAACTCCAAAAATCAAGTCTGTCATAGCGGTTCCCGCCTAGGCCTAAACCGTTTTAATTTTCTTAGTCTCCTCATTCCTCTAAGGTAGGGGTTCTCAACGTGGGGTCAAAATTTTGGGGTCAAAAATCTCAATGCGGTAAAATTTTTGGGGTACGCCGTGAGAGCTCAAAAGTCGCTAGATCTAGTAACAAAGTAAAAATAACCATTGTTATACTATAACTATCATAGCGGTTCCCGCCTAGGCCTAAACCGTTTTAATTTTCTTAGTCTCCTCATTCCTCTAAGGTAGGGGTTCTCAACGTGGGGTCAAAATTTTGGGGTCAAAAATCTCAATGCGGTAAAATTTTTGGGGTACGCCGTGAGAGCTCAAAAGTCGCTAGATCTAGTAACAAAGTAAAAATAACCATTGTTATACTATAACTATAGTTTTATCTATCTCTATATAACGGTTAGTCACTTGCATACACATTTCCAGGGGGTACGTGAAGCATAAAAGGTTGAGAACCACTGCTCTAAGGGATAAGTGAGATGAAAGAAGTTTGGGCAACTAGCCCGAAACTAGGCCCAGTCGCTCACGATCTTTGAAATTAATGTATTTAAATGATAGATCACTGAAAAAATATTGAGATAATTTACTAGTTCATATTGAACTTCTTGAATTCCAGTTGGATTTGATTATTTTGGTTGAAACTATGGTAACTGAACAGGAATCAGCTACCTTTAATATGGAAGGGTATAACAAGCTTATTCTAACGGCAAAAGAAAATAAACAAAGTGGGATCATTATTTTTTATCTAAACAAAATTAATTTAGTACAACTGGATAAAACTATTGGAGAATCAGCAGAAGCAATAATCACTAAATTATTAATTAATAATATTGAAATTAATATCATCGCAGTATATAGATCTCCTAGTAAAAATATTAACTGGCTCCTAAAAGAAATTTCTGAATATTTATTAAAAAGGGCAGGAATCAAAAATTTAATTATTGTTGGTGATATTAATATTGATGTGGCAAATACTAATAAATATGGTTGTGATATGTATTTAAATACTTTGATTGAATTTGGTTTAGAACAAATCGTTAAGGGTTTTACTAGAGAGGACGAAACATTAACTAAATTTACAAGGAGGTTAATTGATCATGTTTTGGTTAAAACAAGCAGTTTTGATGTTAAAAGTAAAACATATAGAAATACATTTGCAGACCATTATGGTATCTTAATTAAGATTTTCAAAAAAGAATATTAGCTCTAATGATGTTACATTTTTGAAAGAGGATTCAAACCTAGGTTTTAAAAATTTTTATAATGATACTCTTATTATTCAAAAATTGCAAATGACACAATGGAATGATATAGTTGATGAAGACATGAGTACAGAATTAGGATATCGGAAAATATTAAGTAAAATTGATGAAATTCGGGAAAATTCTTGTTGTAGTAAACAAATTAATAATTGTAAAACTAAGAGAATAAGGAAAGAATGGATTACAGATGACATCATTTTAATAATTAAAAATAGAGATAAATTATGGAAAAGATATAAAGATAATGTTAATAATAAACAAAATTATGACTTATATAAAATGGAAAGAAATAGGGTAAACATCATTATAAGGAACCAAAAACGCATATTTTATTCAAATAAATTAGCAATTAATAAAGGTAATAATACTAGAATGTGGGAATTAATTAATGATATTATTAATGATAAAAAAAAAGGATGTCAATCGACGAAAATGTTGAAAGACACTTGATTAGAGATAACAAAACTATTTAGAATTTCTTTTGGAGTGTTAAATTTTTTGTAACAATTATTAGTGAGATGCAAACAGAATTTGCGACAATGAATACTAAGTCAGATAAGGTGTACGAATTATGTTACATAAATAAGAATTCTATGCATTTTCCACTAGCTAGTAACTTCGATGTTGCCAATATTATAGATCACTTAAAATATAACACATCTCCTGGATTTGACAATATTAAACCAAAATAAATAAAGGAAATAAATGCAATTTTGTTTATGTAATAACAATTCTTATAAATAAAATTTTTGAAAATTCGCAAATCCCAATAGCTATGAAAATTGAAATTATTCGTCCGGTATATAAAAGTGGATCAAAAAAGAATTTTAATAATTATATACCAATCACTCTATTAACAATTTTTGATAAGATAATAAAAAAATACTTTGGAGATCGCTTGCAAAATTTTTTGAATAAAATAAATTTTCTGTCAAGTCAGCAATTAGGGATCCGTAAAGGCATGGGAACGCAAAGTCTTTTGGAAGATCTTATTAATAATATAAATATTAATTTAAATATAGGAAAGAAATGCGTTGCGGTATTTATGGACTTAAATAAAGCATTTGATTCAGTTGACATTGATATCTTGCTACAGAAATTATATTTACTTGGTATAAGAGGGAACATTTTTGAATAGTTTAAAAGCAACTTATTACATAGAGAAATAGTTATGAAAATAAATGATAATTTTAGCGATAAATTTCAGATCAATTTTGGAGTTCCACAAGGATCTATTCTCGGCCCTATGCTATTCCAAATATACATAATGATTTGGCTAATATTAATTTCGATAGTAAATTATATATGTATGCTGATGATACGGTGCTAATCCACTTCCAGTCTGATTAAGAATACGCTATTTGCAATCTACAAAATGATTTCAATAAAGCAGTTAAATGGTTTGCTCTTAACAAACTGAGTGTAAACGAGAAAAAAACTAAATTTATGTGTATTGGTTCTCAACAACCTACACTTAATTGAAGAATTACTAAGCATCGAATAAGTTGTACTATGCTGGATGGTTTATCACCTGGTACATGCAATTGTCCTAAAATAGAAGAAGTAAACGAAATAATTTACCTAGGCTTGAAAATGAATTCGAAAAGGAAATGGAATAAACATATTGATTGGATGTGTTCAAGACTACGATTTGTAGCATTTAAAATTAGGAAACTTAACTTGTTTGTTGATACACAGATAACTATTTTAGTATATAAAGCCCTTTTTGAATCTATAATTAGATATGGGATAACAATTTATGGGACAGCCTATAAGACAGAATTAAATAAAATTAAAAGAATATAATTTAGTCTACTAAAAGGATTGTGTAATACAGAAGTTAAATATTCCCTTACAACGAAAGATGATATATTCAGTTTGTTCAAAATTTTACCTATTGAAAGTTTATATGTGTTTGTTTCTGTTATCAATAACTTCTTTGATGATACCTATAAACAAAATATTTGCCACAATAAGTTTATTAGAGAAAAGGCTATGGGTTTTTTGAAACAACCAAAATTTTATAATTACGGACGAAATTCCAAAGAATATCAAATTCCCTACTTATTTAACTTGCTTCCTAGAGAAATAGTTAACTTAAAAAAAAATTGTGATGTTAAAGATAAATTATTTCAGTGGTTGATGAAAAAGTGATGTTTTTATTTGGAAACTTTCATCATTTTGTCGGTTTTCTTTCTCATTTATTCCTTTTTTTCTCTCCTTCATTTTTTGTACTACTGAGGCAATCTGGATAATATCTGTAAAAACATATATGTACATTCCCGCTGATAAGCTTCGGCTTAGTGGGATTTTTTATGTAATATAATTATAGATCATAACTAACTAAATACCCCCTCAAGCAGCTGCTTGCCACAGAGGTCTGACAGGAGCTTGTCAGTTTATATGCCAGAGTAGAAAGTCTGAGAGGATGGCAGGACCTCAGGAGAAAAACGACACATACATCCATGCCTTACACCGGGGCTCGAACCCAGGTCCCTATAGATCAGTAGACAAGCGCGCTAACCACTCAGCCATGGGATGGCTAATAGATAATACTTATTGAAAATAAATTTGAATTTGAAATGAGATATACCTTTCAAGGGAGAATATTAAATGGTACAAACCAATTTAAAGTTGATCTTAAAGAAAAAAAGAGCCATGGAAAAATAAGTCGTCTGTGCAGAAGAACTGTCGATTTTTTCTGTGGTTCACTACACAGATACGATCATACGATGAAACTGTGATTGTGGAATTTTTTCCGTGGTTCACTACACAGATACGATCATACGATGAAACTGTGATTGTGGAATTTTTTCCGTGGTTCACTACACAGATACGATCATACGATGAAACTGTGATTGTGGAATTTTTTCCGTGGTTCACTACACAGATACGATCATACGATGAAACTGTGATTGTGGAATTTTTTCCGTGGTTCACTACACAGATACGATCAAACGATGAAACTGTGATTGTGGAATTTTTTCCGTGGTTCACTACACAGATACGATCATACGATGAAACTGTGATTGTGGAATTTTTTCCGTGGTTCACTACACAGATACGATCATACGATGAAACTGTGATTGTGGAATTTTTTCCGTGGTTCACTACACAGATACGATCATACGATGAAACTGTGATTGTGGAATTTTTTCCGTGGTTCACTACACAGATACGATCATACGATGAAACTGTGATTGTGGAATTTTTTCCGTGGTTCACTACACAGATACGATCATACGATGAAACTGTGATTGTGGAATTTTTTCCGTGGTTCACTACACAGATACGATCATACGATGAAACTGTGATTGTGGAACATAAGTTTTGCTGTTACTCTACAAGGGCGAAGCACAGTGATCTGCAGTCTTATTATGATGAAGCTTTTAACCGAAAGCTAAAATTCAGAAATTGGCTGAAAATTTTCAGCCATTAGGTGAAAAAAAAAACCCGAGTATCGGCCGATCGCGGGAACTGAAACCACCATCAAGTAAGTGACGGATAACCCGTAGACATAGAATTTAAGAATGCCACCATCTGTCCAAAAACAACTGACATGTTTTCAGGAGTCTCAATTGGTGAAATCCTTAGGAGAAACACCTTTATTTTAGCAAATATTCAAAATTGTATCCTACCATGTAACAGCAGAAACATTCCCAGCTCTAAACATTCCAACTGATTTCGAGTTGGGTCAGAGGTAAAACAACCTCTGAACGCCACTTTTTCGCACACAGTGGGCTAAATGACCAGATGACAAGGACTCCGAGGCTCAGGAAATATTGGGTATGGACCCACTAGACAACTGTTAGAATACCAGATGGTAGTCTCCCGTCAAGGCCATCCAGCTTGTTCTTTAACCTGCACTAGATATGGCTCACCCGCACACAGAGCCACGGCTTAACATTCCATCCGATGGACAGCGGTCTTTCCAAGTCCATCGGTGTCCCCCTACTGATTGAGGGCAAGCCATTGGCGGAGATGAATCTCAAAGCTGGTCCAGGGGCGGGGATGGCTCAATCGGTAGTGCGCCAGGCTCGTAATCTGCAGTTCTCAGGTTCCAGTCCCAGTTGGGTAGCGCGCCAGGCTCGTAATCTGTAGTTCCCAGGTTCGAGTCCCAGCTGGGTCAGCGTTGAGATTTATCTCCGCAAAATTCCCCGCCCTGCCCATCGGTCAGTAGGGGACACCGAAGGGTTTGGAAAGGCCGCCGTCCGTCGGATGGGACGTTAAGCCGTGGCCCCGTGTGCGGGAGAGCCATACCCTGTGCACGTTAAAGAACACGCTGGATGGCCTTGACGGGAGGCTACCATCTGTCTCCCAACAGCTGTTCCAGTGGGTCCCCTCCCCCAACCTTCTCTGAGCCTTCGGGGTCCATGTGACCTGGCCATTTAGCCCATGGTGTGCAAAAAAGTGCCGCTCAGAGGTAAAACAACCCAACCCAACCCAGTTGGGTCAGCGTTGAGATTTATCTCCGCAAAGCTCTCCGCCTTGCCCACGGTCAATAGGGGACACCGATGGGCTTTGAAAGGCCACCGTCCGTCGGATGGGACGTTAAGCCGTGGCTCCGTGTGCGGGAGAGTCATACCCTGTGCACGTTAAAGAACACACTGGATGGCCTTGACGGGAGGCTACCATCTGTCTCCTAACAGCTGTTCCAGTGGGTCCCCTCCTCCAACCTTCTCTGAGCCTTTGGGATCCTTGTGACATGGCCATTTAGCCCATGGTGTGCAACAAAGTGCCGCTCAGAGGTAAAACAAGTCAAAGCAAAGCTGGCCCAAGTGGGAATCGAAGCTAGAAACTGAAGATTACGAACCTGGCACACTACGGACTGGGCCATCCCATCCCAATTGATTTTCGGTATCAATCACCAGAGGTAGATGAATCAGTTGGAATATTTAGAGCTGGGAATGTTTCTGTTGTTACATGGTAGGATGCAATTTTGAATATTTGCTAAAATAAAGGTGTTTCTCCTAAGGATTTCACCAATTGAGACTCCTGAAAACATGTCAGTTGTTTTTGGAGAGATGGTGGCATTCTTAAATTCTATGTCTACGAGTTATCCGTCGCTTATTTGATGGTGGTTTCAGTTCCCGCGATCGGCCGATACTCGGGTTTTTTTTTTTCACCTAATGGCTGAAAATTTTCAGCCAATTTCTGAATTTTAGCTTTCGGTTAAAAGCTTCATCATAATAAGGCTGCAGCTACGTGTACAATAACAATTTCAAAAACAAATGACTTCTTATTTACTTATAACTGTATTTTTCCAAATGAACTTATTTTAAACTGTATATAAATCATTGGGATAGGAAGCAAGACTTCTACATTATATTAAATTATGCTAATAAACTTGAGTTACCAAGGCAAGATGCCTCGAATTGTATTTGATAAAAGTTTCATTATCAGAATTTAATACTTATGGAATGCAATTAATTAAGTCAGATTTTATTTTTAATATCAAGAATTTTTGATGGCACATTCATCAAATGGTATTAAAAAATGTTCTAAAAGTTTATTTTTTGAATACAATAATATGAAAAAAAAATATTCCCCTCCTCCTCCCCTCGCATAGAGTTTTAATTAACTTTTTGTTCCTAGATAAAAATTAGCGGGTGCTTTTTTTTTGTCGACGTTTTTTAAACCCTCAGCGACTTCTGCAGGATTCTGAATGAGTTGTCGACGACATTTCGAAAATGCTACTGGCAACACTGCTCCTAAGAGCCAACTTTCAAAATGGCAACGGTCTCTTTTTTTTCTTTCATTCTGACAGGATTCTGTGATGGATCCCGCAAAGGTGCACACGACAGGAGTTGACAGCCCATTCCCCCCCTGTTCAACCCCCCCCCCCCCCTCCATCCTCTCACTCGCCCAGTGGGGGAATGGAACGAAATGAAGCCGGGTCTGTGAGTGTGCGGGGATCACGAAACGGAGGAAGAGGTAAAGGGAATCATGGGAATGGAAACGTAACTGTAAGAATACGGCCACACACGAAGCGATTCAGCTTTCGAAAATTTTTGGCTTCTTAAAAGAAAATCGTTTTCTAGTAACGGAGGTTGAAGTGGGTTATTTTTACCTCTGAGGGGTACTTTTTTTGCACACCTTGGGCTAAGTGGTCAGGTCACAAGGACCCTGAAGGCTCAGAGAAGGTTGGGGGAGGGGACCCACTGGAACAGCTGTTGGGAGACAGATGGTAGCCTTCCGTCAAGGCCATCCAGTGTGTGTTCTTTAACGTGCACAGAGTATGGCTCTCCAGCACACGGACCACGGCTTAACGTCCCATCAGACGGATGGTGTTCTTTCAAAGCCAATCGGTGTCCCCTGTTGACCGTGGGCAGGGCGAGGAATTTTGCGGAGATAAGACTCAACGCTGGTCCAGATGGAACTCGAACCTGGGAACTACAGATTACGAGCCAGGTGCGCCACCGGTTGAGCCCACCTCGGCCCACACAACTGGAGCTAGTGGAGTGTGTACAGTATTGCACAAGCCCGAGTTTGCTGGGGGTGTGGGTGTTCAGTTGGTAGAGCGTCATACTTATAAATTTGCAGCTCCCAAGTTCGAGTCCCGTCTGGACCAGCTTTGAGATTTATCTCCGCAAAAACTCTCCGCCCTACCCTCGCTCAGTGCGTGACACTGACGAGCTTAAAAAGGCCGCCGTCCATCGGATGTTACGTTAAGCCGTGTCTCCGTATGCGGGAAAGCCATACCCTGTGCACGTTAAAGAACACTCTGGATGAACTTAACGGGAGGCTATCATCTGTCTCCTAGCATCTGTCCAATGGGTGCCCTTCCCCCCCCCTACCTTCTCTGAGCCCTCGGAGTCCTTGTGACCTGGCCATTTAGTCCATGGTGTGCAAAAAAAAGTGCCGCTCAGAGGTAAAACAACCCAACCAAGTTTGCTGTGAGGCCGCCACTGTTGTTGGTAGTCGTTTTGTTTTAAGACGCCAGAAAGTTTGAAACGTCAAATCACTGAAACCGCTCTTTGTGTGGCCACACCTTAAGTGCGCCGGGTGGCCGCAAGATGAGCACCAGTGGCCCTTTCGCTCTCTATCTTATCACAGACGTCAGAGAGAGAGGAAATAAAAATCGAAAAAAATAAAACTCGGAGCAGGAAGAAAGGTCAGATACAGACAAACTTTGCTTTTAAAGAGCACCAAAAGAACAACTAGACAAGGAGAGGGAAGAAAAATATTCGAACGAGAATCAGCACATTAAGCGATTGCCATGTGACGTTTTCCAGCGCTCTTGAGCACATCGACGTCATCTCCCAGGAGAAGATGAAACTTTGAGAAGGATGCGGGGAGGATGGGAGATATTCCTGATGGCAGGAAATTATGCAGGAAGGATTCTATTTCGTTTAAGGAATATTTTGAGATAATAAATTTTCTTTAACGCTAGTTGGAAACTGCAATTATTATGGTTGTGTAGTCAGAACCTGAATAAGCGTGTGTGTATTTTTTTTTTTTTTTTTTGGGGGGGGGGGATTGTAGACAACATGAAGAAACAATTACATCTTGACATATATGAACACACCTACACGTACACACATTTTGTAGAAACATACATATCTACACACAGATACAAACACACACACACACAGAGGATTAAACATACAGACAGACATACGCGCTAGACAGTGTGCTTTGCGGTAATGCGGTGCCCTGTGAACTAAAGAATCTTTCTCAAACCCAAACAGTATAACTTTCATGTAGGTTCTGATATCAAAGATGGTGTGCTTTCCTGCAGTGCAGCACCCCCATGGGCTAAAAATCTTTCTCAAACCCAATCGTAGCGTGTTTTTTCACAAATGTGTTCCAGGGGTAGTGATCGTTAACTCTATAGATTTAAATGTGATGCATAGAGTGCGTATCTCTTTGTATGAAATCACTTATAATGAGACAACATTTCCTTTAAAAGTTGGAAGTTATTAGTATGAACTAAAAATAGTGATGATATACAGTGTGAATCTGAAAAAGTGGGCAAAACTTTACGGGGTGGTAGAACGTAGCTATATGAGCAATATTCGTCATAGAATGTATGGTCGGAACGCAAGCGGTGAGAAGTTAAAAGGTAGTTTTCCACTGTCACATTTAAAGAATGAACACAAGAAGGAGAGGAGATACTTCAGAAAACATTTTATTAACAGGAATGTAATTGAGGTACATGCTCAAAGAAATTGCTCAAAAGAGCTGCCGCCAGCTGTAATGCAGGCTTCACACCTGCGGGATAGGGACCGACGCACATTTGCGAAGACACCAGGCATTTCCCGAATATCGCCGGCAACAACGGCGATCCTGGCGACTAGATCCATATCGGTTTCAATGGGGCACTCGTAGATTAGGCTTTTCATATGGCCCCACAGGAAAAGGTCCAAACACGAGAGATCCGGTGATCTTGGTGGCCAAGCTATGGGACCACCTCGACCAATCCATCGCCCTGGGAACGTTGCATGTAAAGTGTTCCGCCCATCTAAGCTGAAGTGTGCAGGCGCACCGTCGTGCTGGAACCACATTCTCGACCTGCTGGGTGTTGGAATCGGACGCAGCAGCTCCGGCAACACCTCTCGTAGGAACGTGTTATACGATTTGCCGTCCAGACGGTGTGGCAGGAGGTATGGGCCAATCAAATGGTCATGGAGGATCCCTGCCCAAACATTTACGGAGACCCGCTGCTGGAACGAATGAGGACGTGTGGCATCCGGGTTCGTAGATGCCCACGTGTGTGAATTGTGGGTATTCAAAACGCCCTCACGAGTGAAAGTGCATTCGTCCGTAAACAGAACATCTGCACCAAAATCCGGCTGCACTGCATTCTGCTGGAGGTACCAACGTGCGAAATCGACACGTGGCTGATGCTTGTACCTTCTGCGTACGATAGAGGTGCATTCCTTCCTCCTGTAGCACACGGCAAACCGACATTTGGGACACGTGTACTGCATGGGAAACCGCTCGTGTGCTACATCCCGGTCGCTCTTCCACCCTATGCAGAATGTCTTCTGCAAGTTGTGGCGACCTGACACTCCTTTCACGCTCTGCGTCTTGCTTGGCCGCGGCGAAGGATCTTGTTTCACACAGCCGCCGATGCAAACGCTCGAAGGTTTTCCGATCTGGAGTGCATCTCATTCAATTCAATTTTCAATTTTTCAATTCAATTTTTATTCAACATAGATATGTATCAATACAAAAATTTATGAAATATACCCAGCTAAAGCAATTGAATACTTGAGCGCTGGTGTATAATTATGACAAAAATATAAATACAAAAAATTAACAAGGCAACAATTGATAATTGAAACAATCAATGATGTAGAAGTCAAAAAATTGGTTTTACATATAGCTATCATTCATTGTTTAGTATCCATTCAGAAAGAGATTTATTAAATAAATATTTAGAAGTAATTTTCTTCATTGTATCTGGAATACTGTTGTATAATTTAGGCCCAATATAGTTTATATTACGATTAGTAGCTTGCTTTGATATGCGTGGTATTTGCAATTTAAATGATGAGTCTCTAAGTGGTATATATGTCTGTCGAACCTGAAATAGATGTAAATTGAAATGGACATATTCAATAATTTTTAAAATGTAAATTTGAGACAGAGTCAGTAACCCCAACTTCTTAAATATAGGACGAGATTCAGAGAAGCGACCTTTATGGTCAATAATTCTAACTATAAATTTTTGCAGAATCAACAGCCTGTTTAAGTTTGTTTTTGCAGCTCCTCCCCAGGAGGAGCTGCAAAAACAAAAGAAAAGGAAAAAAAACAAAAAAAAAACAGTAGAACTCCTCCTCCTCTCATCGGAAACCGGTCGCTGTAACGTCTCTGTGCCTCACTTGCATTCCTGTCCGCCGCACCGTACACAAAGTGCATATCCGCCATTTCGTGGTTAGTATAACCAGCCATCCTCTCGGCAATCCACGGTAGAAATGCCGTTGGGTGCGAGGACCGACCCTTTTTACCATTTCCAACGCCACCTAGCGGCTCGCCGTTTGCGTTCCGCCCATACTTTCTATGACGAATATTGCTCGTATAGCTGCGTTCTACCACCCCGTAAAGTTTTGCCCACTTTTTCAGATTCACCCTGTATACACTATCTGATCGTTAAAATTAAACTTTAGCAAGTTAATATATCGTTCTCTAGCTAGCGAGTCCGAAATTAGTGTGTCTTTGCTTTAAAAATAAATACGACTTCACGCAGCTAATTGTCGTAACAGTTACAGGATCCTCTCATACGACACAGTAGAAGGGGTGAGAGGTTGTCGGGATCTTGGTAGGTAAACAACACAAACGTTCATGTCTTATTATGGATCAAATATCCGAACACTATAGCTGATTACATAATTCTGAAAAAATATCTGTCAACGATTGCAACCTTCGTCCCTCAGAATCGAGAAGTAATTAGTACTAGCTTACTGAGGTAATGCTACTTTCTATAGACAGTGTTCTTTCAGATTTCCAAACAAGATACATAACATTATCAAAAAACGTGTGCTTGCCCGAACCACTTTCACACTAACATAATACCACTTGTTCTAAGAATTCCACACTAGTATAGAAATATTCTCATGCAGGAAAAATAACTAAACCGATTCTTAGACAGTGTTAGATTGTAGTAAAACACCCCATCTTTGTCGAAAAACTTGTGTTTGCAGCAAAAAATAGCCACCTTCACCCGCGCTTATTCAAACGCACCGAGGGGACCGGGAACTCTGAAAAGAGATAGCACCTTGGAATAACCGTCGAGAGAGCTTACGTTTCTTACGTTACGTTTTATCGATTGCTGAAGTCAGTGAATGCAAAGTTAGGTCTAGCGGATCGATTCTGGGACCCGACTTTTCATGGAAATACTGAAAATATTGTTGTTTTCTTATAAACAGTGAGTTTTCAGATTTTTTAATTTACAAACAAAAGCGCCTATTCAGATTGTCTTCCGTTCGAATCATATTTAATGCAGTCAACATTGACTTATTGTGAAAGAATGACTGTTCGTGCTATTAAAACTCTCCTTTTCATACATTAGGAAATGGAAGGTTCGTGCATGTAAGAGTGAGTTCGGTTATCTTTAAAAATATATGCAACTATCTGTCTTAATGGTTACCTTTCATACGACCCTGTAGAAGGGATGAGAGGATGTCGGGATCTTGGCAGGTAAATAACGTTCATGTCTTACTATGGATCTCAAACCTTGACTTTGTTAGAAGTAGCTAACCTACTGTCTATGGGATAGATGTTGGCTATCGTAACTTGTGGCTGTATCGGTTCTGGTAAAGTACTGAATAGGCTATTGTGAGAATTTCAACGTAAGCAGATATATGGAAAGAATCTGATGATGCTTGCGATTTACCTACTTTGGTCGTTAAAGTTTGGTTTATTAGAAAGTAAATATACAGAGAGGGAAGATGAATCAGTGATTGAACTTTAATTATCTTGCGAGATGTGTGTGAAGAAATGCATAGATATTGAGAGTTTACGATTTTATGAAGAAACGTGCATCTGAAAATTAAGTTATGAGATTGTATGACAGTGAAGCAAACTCAATTTTTCGTTCTAAATGCTTACACAACCTATGGATAGGTAGTTTGTCTGTGTAATGATAAGTCTGATGCGTAGATAGACACTTTGATTAACGAATGTCAGAAAAAGTCCTTGAATGTGTAAAACATCCCTTGTGATCCTGACAACATTTACAGCATAATTAACTCAGAAGATTGTGTGGTCAGAACTTTACAGAGGTCTATTCATATTTGATAATTTCTCAAGCCTCGAGGGTTATGATAGTATAGAGAAAAGAAGCGAGGATCCCTGTCTATATTAATGTTGTCAAGCTCAGTACATTACATTTCACATAAGTCCATTCACGGTTTTAATGACTTTTTAGTTCTTTATTGTCTATGGGATTCCGGGTTTGTTTTTTAGTGCACGGTCGTATCGTTAGTGTGAGAAAGATCGTCCTTTGCATCGAAGTCACCAGCGTTCCACAGAAACTGCGCATTATTGCGGTTGGAAAAAATAAAAGTTGAAACTTAAGTGATAACTCCCGAATGTCATATGAAAATTTGAAATGGGAGCGTATAAGGATGTTAATACTATCACCTAACAAAGGATGTCGGGAATAATGCTAAAGATTTCGTATTAAGTTTTTCCACGGAATTATACGTCACACATTTCTTATGACATTAACAATTGTTCCCTTTTCTAATGTACGAGGTCAAATCATATTCTCCCTGTAACCGCTACATACTTTAATTGTGATGTCGGCCTTGTAAAATCAGCTGAGCGCTTGGAGAACGCGATAACTTAAGATCCGAAGGCACCCCACATGGAGTTCTGATAAAGTGTAGCATTCGACAGGAAACAGTAATTATTTAACTTTCTCATTAGGCTTTTGGACGGAGCGACTGCTCTTCTCAAAGTGAGTCGAACCATACTCCTTTAACTCATGTTGGAACTAAAGTTTTTTACGGAAACGTATGAATTCTACTTTTAGCATTCTTACTTTCTATAGCATTCTGCCGCACAGTCTTCCCTGTAAATGCATGTAACTGACGCCGCAACGTGAATTTCGTCAGCGTCTACACGTTCGCCGATAAACAGTGGAAGAGACGATTTTATAAACTGTGCGAGCGCTTGTAGATTAATGATTACTCCCATAACTGATTTTTCTTCGAGTAGCGTTACTTCCTAGGAAAGAGTTTGCATCATGTACTGAGGATACATCCGTAATAAATATTTTTAAACCATGTCACTGCACGTCCTCTTGACTCCCCAGACTGATAAGTTGTAAGATCAAATTTATATTGTGCGATTGCTGACATCGATAAGTGACTGCTGCTGAGTTGTAAATATTAAAATGCGCATTCTTATCGGCACCAAATGTAAACACTGTAGCAGCGTCTGCACTCGTCCTCTTGAACCCATACTGATAAGTGATTGCACCAGGACCGTGTGTCGCATGATATGTTGAAAGTCGGATTGCACTCATCGATAAGCGACCCTGTCGTATGATTTGAAGGAAGGTCAATTCGTACCGCACGATTGTTGACACAGATGAAAGATTAGAGACTTCAAAAATTTTTTCACTGCTGAGAGTGATCCGTCAATAAAACGTGGTCCGGGGTGAGGTACCGAATGTCTGTTGCGTGTTCTAAAGCGGGTCTTATATGTCACCCCTACAGACCATATTACACCTCAATATCATTTCATAATTACGAATAATTTATTTTTAAATCAGGTTTTACTCCTTTTATTAATTTTTTTACCCTATGGTATTTTCTGTGGGACAATCTTTTAAAACAGTTACTGTGGGATAGTCCTACTTCTTGTGAAGGTCGAACTTGCAAAATACGGGGACCTTGTTCAAGGATTGCATCAACCATCCAGCGAGGGGTTGCCACCCAAAGTTTAGCGGGACTTGGCAAATTTCAGATGAACGTGGACACCAAAGGAGTTTGGTGAAGTTTTAATAGAGTGAACTTTTGATAAGGGGGTTTAATAAAGTGGGGGGGGGGTTTAATGAGTGTTTAATTAATAAGGAATAAAAATGGGTAATACAACTTTGGGAGTTGATTTTCTGTGAGTGACTGCTATCGAAAGTTTTGCAATTACTTAGAGACTTGCATCATCCCTTTCTGCATGAGGTTGCCACCCATGCAATTATTCTGACGCTTGCATCAGCTGATCGTTGCCACCCGAAGTTTAATTGGTAAGGGACTTTTTCGAAGATTAAGGGGGGGAGCTTAAAATATAGAGGGTCAACCAGGGGGGTCTGAAATAAAGAAAAATCGGGACTATTCGAGAAGGAGGGCTTAAAATATAAGTGGGTCAACCAGGGGTCTTTAATGACGGGTTGGCTGAAAAATTGGGAAATTAGAGTTAAAATAGGGGTTTTTCCGAAAATAGTACTCCTCATAGTCACCAGATAGCGCCAGGGGTTAAAAAAGGGGAGGAAAGGGTTTTTAATAGGAGGAGAAATTTTTAATAAAGGGGTAGTCAAAAATCGGGAAATTAGAGCTAAAATAGGGGTTTTTCCGAAAATAGTACTCCTCATAGTCTCCAGATGGCGCCACGGGTTAAAAAGGGGGGGGGGAGGAAGGAGGTTTTTTAATAAGAGGGGAGAAATTTTTAATAAAGGGAGGTTTTTAATAAGGGTTATTAATTAATTATGAATATTAATAAGGGGCGTGGTCGGAAGTGGACGTGGCAGGTGATATCATAAGGGACGTGATCAGTGACGTCATAGGGGGAAAGCATGGGGGTAAAAGTGCACCAGGTTGCGAACCCACTACTGCCGTGGATCAATGTGTAAGAGAGAGATATCTTGCAAACATTAAAGAACACGCTGGATGCTCTTGACTGGAGGATACCATCTGTCTCCCAACAGCTGTCCAGTGGGTCCTTTTTCCCCAACCTTCTCTGTGCCCTTGGGGTCCTTGTGACCTGGTCATTTAGCACATTGTTTTTATTAGCAACCCCAACTATGGTTCCGAAGAAAACATCATTTTCGAAAGCATCGAAGCAGACGAATCAGAAAAGCCTCCGACATTTACGAAGGCAATCCCGGCATAATGAAGAAGGAATTTCTTCAAAAGTTACGAGATTTTTTACACGACGACAGACTTTGAAGGCTTCTGAGACTTTTATTTTATTCAGTACTAGCAGAACTGCCCGGCGTCACTTGGCCCTCAGAGTTAGCAGACGTATTCGCAACGAGTGAACGGATACGCGTTTGTATCCGGGATGACGTCATCTGTGGCGGAAACTTTCGGGTTCCCCTAATTACGTAGGTAGTCGACCAATCAGTCTCGAATTTGGAGTGGTGGTCCCTCTTACTTCCGGCTAGAAATCTGTTTCTAAGCTACGATGGATCGGGACTGAACCCGCTTCAAGTGTCCGAAACTTTTGGGGGCGCTGCCGTCGCCTACTTTATGAATGGAGTGAAGTAATACGTCATCGGTACGCAAAGTTATCAATAGAAAGACGTTTCGCGGCCAATTTTTCGGAGTGGGCCTAATTTTGTAGTGTCGGAAACCTTACAGTGCACTAAGTTACGATGAAATGAATCTGTAGACGAAGTTTGGTGGTCCTTGCTATGACCGTCTAGGAGGATTTCGGTCGGGTTGTTTTATCCCTCAGCGACATTTTTTTTCTTTTGCACACAATGGTCTAAATGACCAGGTCATAAGTACCCCGAGGGTTCAGAGAAAGTTGGGGAAAGGGGACCCACTGGAAAGCTGTTAAGAAATAGATGGTAGCCTCCCGTCAAGGCCATCCAGTGTGTTTTTTAACGTGCACAAGGTATGGATTTCATGCACACGGGACCGCGGCTTTACGTCCCTCCGACGGACGGTGGCCTTTCCAAGACCATCGGTATCCCAATGACCGAGACTACCGAGGGCAAGCCGGGGAATTTTGCGGCGATAAATCTCAACGGTGGCCCTGGTGGGACTCGAACATGGGAATTGCAGTTTAAGAGTCTGAGCGCTACCGACTGAGCCGCACCTGTCCCCATCTAGGAGGATATGCCAAACAAACAAACTCTCTGCTCATTTTTAATTTCAATAAACTTTTTAAATAACTTATCGTGACTTCTCAAATGAACGAAATTAACAAATGCAACGGACCTCGTACATCGTCGTCTGGTAATAAGTAGAATTATCTAGGTCGGTTTATCGGTCGGTTTATCCGCCAATGGACTGATATGCGAAGATATATGAGGCTTTAAAAATTGAGGAGATTCCAAAATTTGAAATTTCTATATATAAATAGAAAGGTGGCCTAAAGTGGCTTCCGAAGTTCTAAAGTTTCGTTGTTCACGCTAGTGTTGTTAACTTAACATTGAAGTGCTTCATGTGCTCGACAGCAGATTAAAGGGACTCGGAAGTCCTTGATAATGAAAAATAGCTGCACTGGTTCTGAAAGATATCTTTCTACTGAAGGTTTGGGGTGAGGTATCTCAGTCGGTAGCGCGCCAGGCTCGTAATCTGCAGTTTCCAGGTTCGAGTCCCAGCTGGGTTAGCATTGAGATTTATCTCCGCAAAATTTCCCGCTCAGCCCACGTCAGTAGGGAACACCAATGGGCTTAGAAAGGCCACCGTCCGTCGAATGGGACTTTAAACCGTGGTTCCGTGTGCGGGAGAGACATACCCTGCCACGTTAAAGAACACGCTGAGTGGCCTTGACGGGAGGCTACCATCTGTCTCCCAACAGCTGTTCCAGTGGGTCTTCTCCCCTAACATTCTCTGAGCCTTCGGGGTCCTTGTGACCTGGCCATATAGCCCACGGTGTGCAAAAAAGTGCTCTCCCGCACACGGTGACACGGCTTAACGTCCCATTCAACAGACGGTAGTAGTTGACTCCCCTACTGACCGTAGGCAGGGCGGGGAGTTTTGCGGTTTGGCAACCTTCGTGTACGTACACGAAGACTGCCAGATCACTATTTCTAAAAACAAAATCGTTGCCAGATCTTTTTTCTGAATTCTGTAATCAACCACAGTGTTCGGATATTTTTTTGAGCGACTGTACATGGCAAATTTTATCACCTATTATCACTGGCATAAATATTGCTTTAAAACCATTTAAAAAAATAAATACGTATTTTAGGACAATGTGTAATGATTATTTCAACATGAAACAATTATCATTGATTTTTATAAAACCTTATAACTTATTGTTAACTATTTTATTTAAGCACTGAACGAATATAGTTTAATAATCGAGATTTAAATAGTTTTTATTTTGATCTTTATGTTCAGTCCCATTTTTCCATGAAATGCATATTTTAGAAGTTATAGAGCTTCGACGTTAGATTCCCATTTGCATAACGTGAAAATTCCTTAAATGTTTTGGTAGAGCAGGATTTAGGAATAACTTCGATCTTATAAATAATGGAAGAAAAACGGAGGAAAAACATCAGTCAACATAAAAAAAAATCCAAATTGCTTTCCCACAGAAAAAAAAATCACAGATTTGATTATAACGAAGGACTGAAAATTGATACAACTGCGGAGGAAAACGTGAGTAAATTTAAAAATTCAGCGAAAACGTGAAGAATTTATCTCTTAATTTTGTGTGTGCGTTTGTGAGTGTAAGAGGCGGGGGGGGGGGGGGGCGGAATATATTTTGATACGATTATCTCTTGAGATATCCCCGAGGGCAGCTGAAGTTTT
Source organism: Ryuthela nishihirai (assembly GCA_038380435.1). Classification (NCBI taxonomy): domain Eukaryota; kingdom Metazoa; phylum Arthropoda; class Arachnida; order Araneae; family Heptathelidae; genus Ryuthela; species Ryuthela nishihirai. Next base: position 6,175,504 of record JAWZYU010000013.1, read on the forward strand.
CGTTCTACCCTAACGGAGAAGCGAAGCGAAATTCCGCAAAAAAGGCGCAATTTTCCCCTACACAGTTATTTCCAAAACACAAAAAGAGCGTGCGAAAACACGTCCCCTTTTCGTAAGTTTCAGATTTAAAAATTCATATCAAGGAAGCAATCCCTCGCGATTTCGAGCCATCCGACTCAAAGAAAGGCGCTAGAAACGCTTTACGCAATAGAAAAGGCACGACAATGACTCCTCAGCGCAGAGATTCGGTACAGAATGCATCCAATTTATATACCACATCGTTTATGAACCCTTCGCACTCGCAGGGCAAAGAGAAAAGGTATCTGTTGCCTTGGAAACAGATGCATTGTCACTAGCAAAACAGCTGCCTTTAATCTGTAACCGTTTCTATGGAGACGAGTGCTCATGAATATCAAAGAAGGTAACGGTCTTGTATGCCGCCATAACTGCATTTATTCTCGCAGCCTAACATGATCGAGAGTGTTATAATGGCGTTAGATGGGGGGGGGGGGGGCATGTAATGCGATGCAGCCCATTTACAACTGGCTGCGTCGTACGCTTGATAAGCTTATTCGAGGAATCCACGTTACAGGCTGCATCTTCTGTCTGTTGTGGGAAATTCTGAGACAACAGGCTTAACATGAGAGTAGTCTATTGTGATGTGAATCGGTTAAATGTTAAGAGGAAGATAGCGTTTCCTATCTCTGGTAGTTGATGCTCTGAATTAATCCATCATATGCTCTGCTCTCAATTTTCTTACACAATTTAGTTTAATAATTATGGAATCTAAAATTAATATCGATACATTGTCCTTTGAACAGTGACAGTGTCTTTAAACGTTTTACAGAGGAATCGGGCAGAACGTATTAATCAATAATCAAGATAACAAGTCCTGAAACTTAATATTTTACTAAATTATTCAAATTAAGAGTACTCTACATCATGATCCGATGTTTAAAGCGTCAGGTGTTTGTGAAATTATTCTGGGTTTCAGTTACGACATGGAACTATATTTCGTTCATTGGTTTTGACCTTAGCGGCATTTCTTGGTAACTAACAAGATAAAATACATTTTTTTTTTGCCATTGTAAGTGTATTGGGAGACTTACGTGCAATGTTACCTTTAATTTTTAAAGAGTGTGAGCGAAAATGTCTCATGCGCAGAGCCATCATTTGCGAAATGGAAAAAAAAAGGACTTTCGGGCAAGAAGAATAATGAATGTGCCCGAGGGCATCATACCCGTTGTAATGCCATTCAGCGAAGACGAAATATTGCTTATGTGTTATGTAAAATAGAAAGCTCCATTCAAACCTTTCTAACTTTTAAAATAAGCGTTTTTGAGGGCAAAATGTAACAGGAGATAAATTGAGAATAATTCAAATCGGTCTAAATTTTTTTTTAATCATTTATTTATTTAAATAATTAAAAATGAATGATTTCTGTTTATTTTTCTACAGGGTTGTGGGTTGGGTTGTTTTACTTCTGAGCTGTACTTTTTTGCACACCATGGGCTAAATTGGCCAATTCACAAGGACCCCGAAGGCTCAGAGAAGGTTGGGGAAAGGAACCTACTGGAACATCTGTTGGGAGACATATGGTAGCCTCTCGTCAAGGCCATCCAGTGTGTTGTTTAATGTGCAAAGATATGGCTCTCTCGCACACGGGGCCACGGCTTTACACCCCACAAAACGGACGGCGTCCTTTCCAAGCCCATCGTGTCCTGCGCTGGTGACCGTAGGCAGGGCGGAGGATTTTGCGGAGATAAATCTCAACGCTGACCCAGATGGGACTCGAACCTAGGAACTACAGATTACGAGCCTGGCGTGCTACCGACTGCGCCACCCCGCCCCTTCCTATACGAGAGAATAATACATTGACATAATAAATAAAAGTTCTTTCTGCCTTAACCCTTTCACGACCAAGGGAAACATTTTTCCCCATTTTAAAATTGGTGATTGTCGTATTTAATTATAACCTTATCTGCATTTTTTTATACAGAATGTCAAAATAGAACGTATGCCGAACGCAATTACGTAAACAGGAACGTTTAGAAAACAAAAACAGAACTGTCAGGACTCATAATATATGTACTATGTGCAATGTCCATCTTTGCCTCACTACCAAAAGAAATTGCTTCGCAGAATATCATAATTAGCACATCATTTTGTATAGTAATTTTATTTCATAATTTTGTATTATTTTAGTTAACAGTTTGTTCTAATAAATCAATAAATAAAAGACATTGCATAATAAGCCTAACTATAATTTGTGTTACCTTTATAGTCCATTGGAAAAAATATTTCCCATAAAATTCCAAAAAAACTGCACATTGTTATGTATTTTTCTTATGATTTTTATTTATTTCACGTCTAAACAAACTAAAATAAACAGTTACATACTAATATTTACTCTTAGAAACCTTATGGTCCTGAAAGGGTTAATCTGCTAATCTTAATACATTTGCATCATGTTGCATTTATTATACACTATTTTGCTATTTCAGTTGAATACTTCAACTTTATATAATTTGTTCCCTTTACAAAAATTTTCACACCCTTTTTTTCATTTCGGATATTTGATAATAATATTGGAATTTTTATATTCATCTTTAGCACTACATAATTTGTTAGTAGGTGTTAATATTAATTTTCTATTATTTTTAAAAATCTATTTATTTCGTGTTTTAATTCACCGAAAAGAATTATCAACTTTTGGGCTCAGTTCGTATGACCAGGAATGGCTGATGTTAAATGTTTAAGTTATCACAACTCTTTAAATGAATATTGTTTAAAATCGAGATTCGGATAAATTTGATTGTGATCTTCAATTTATCTCCAGTGTTTTTCTCTTTTTCATAAATAAACTTGTTTTCGAAAGCTAGGTGTGTGTGAATGTGGTCTTCAATTCACATAAGACGGAAATATTCCAATACTTTGGGCAATTTAGTGTACATCGAAGACTGTGGCGTTTGGTAGAGTAGTTGGTTGTTTTACCTGTTAGCGGCGCTTTTTTTCACACAATGGGCTAAATGAACAGGTCACAAGGACCCGGAGGATCAGAGAAGATTGAATGAGGGATCCATTGGACAGCTGTTAGGCGACTAGTTTACTGGAACTGTTCCAGTAAAGACCATCCAGCGTGTTCTTTAACATGCACAGTGTATGGCTCTTCCCCACACGGAGTCACGGATTAACGTCCGTTCCGATGGACGGTGGTCTTTTCAAACCCATACGTGTCCCCTACTGACCAAGACAGGGCGGGAACGTTTGCGGAAATAAATCTCAACGCTGGCCCAGGTGGGACTCAAACCTGGAAAGTACAGATTAAGAACTTAACGCGCTACCGACCGCCACCCCCGCCCTTGGTATGGTAGAGAGACATGGATATTAGTGCCAAAAACTAACATAGGAAAGAGCTTTGGCAGAAACGACCCTATGGAAATGTATTCATAATACGAGAATGGAATGAAATTAAGTGATTAAGAGGGGAAAATGTGGGAAGAAATATCATAAAGATTGAAAACACGAGAGAAATGGATGAAAAGAGATGATCGAATGGGTTGGATTGGATTGTTTTACCTCTGAGCGGCACTTTTTTGCACACCATGGGCTAAATGGCCAGGCCACAAGGACCCCGAAGGCTCAGAGAAGGTTGGGGGAGGGGACCCACTGGAACAGCTGTTGGGAGACAGATGGTAGCCTCCCGTCAAGGCCATCCAGCGTGTTCTTTAACGTGCACAGGGTATGGCTCTCCCGCACACGGGGCCACGGCTTAAGACCCATCCGACGGACGGCGGCCTTTTCAAGCCCATCGGTGTCCCCTACTGACCATGGGCAGGGCGGGGAAATTTCGCGGAGATAGATCGAATGGAAAATGGGCATGGAGGGCAAGAGGAAAGAGGAGAAAAGGAAGATAAAGAAGAAGACGGATGGAGAGAAAGAATGAAATGGAAAAAACATTGTCTAGTATGGTCAATATTAAAAGAGAGAAAAATGATCTCAGATTAGGTAAAAGGTACCAATAAAATAGGGCTTAGATTCGTTTTTAGCGCTCGCAATATCGATAAGTAAATGCCAGGACAATAATTTAAAGCAATTGTCATTTTGTGACTTAAGCCAATGTCTGCATTTGGGCAATTTTATGTTTTGCTCAGTGGAATAGTTGGCCTTTGGTGGGTTCAAGAGTTCTTCTCCCAGTTTCTTTTCTAGTCTTATAAAATACAATATTAGACATCTTACATTTTCCATAGTTTTTGTTCCATTTTAAAAATTTAATTAGAACCTTTAGTCTACTTTAACAAATACCGAATGCTCCTTTCCAAAAAGGAAGAAAAAAAGTTGTTTCCACTTCGAAGGAGAAGGCAAACTGTTACCACTAGAGTGTGGTTCGTAGTGGTGATCTACGAACGTGATCACCACACTTAAATATGAAATTTCAATCCTAAATAGACTGCTTACAATGTCATCATACAGTTTCTCCATTTCCTAACTTCAGTGTCCTTTAAATATGGAAATTCTAGGTAATGGAAGATTGCGGAAAATGAGAATAGTAATAATTTATTAGTATCTATCCAACTCAGAAAGAATTCTTCTAAATTTTTCTCTTATGATAAAAAAGCTGAATGCCTTTGGACTGAAATGAAAAGTTAATGCTGGGTTTGTATACTATATATATATACACACACACAGTCGTATCAGAATAATATGACCACCTACCATAGCATATGTATGGTAGGTAGTCATATTATTCTGATACGACTGTGTATATACAGGGTGTCTCAAAAATATAGGTACAAACTTTCAGGGAAGGTAGATTACATCTAAAGGAATGAGAATTGCATACGAAACTAAAACCGGAAACGTCACCGTAAGTCAATAGGCGGCGTTGTTCATCAGTGCGCTAGAGGGGAAATTTCGGATTTCCTCATTCGAGCGGTAGTCGGCTTACGAAGAGCATGCAAAGATATTCGGAAGGGAGCTGGCAGACATGCACTTAGTGTATGGAATAGCTGAGGGCAACGGACGAGCCGCTCAACGAATGTATCAAGAACGCTTCCCACACAGACATGTACCGGGCCACCGTTTGTTTGCGCGTGCGCATCAAAATTTGTGCAATTATGGGTCATTAAGAGGTAGCAGAGGTGAGGGCAGGCCACGATCGACGCGTACTCCCGCCATGGAAGAAAGTGTGTTGGATGCCGTGGAGACTAATCTTAGTACCAGCACACGTGCCGTTGCCTCTGCCTTAGGAGTGTCTCGTTGCAGTGTACAGCGTGTTTTGCACGGCGAGTCCTTACACCCCTTTCATCTCCAAAGGGTTCAGTTACTTCTCCCCGCAGATCATTCTGCACGTGTGCGTTTTGCGCAGTGGTATCTCCAAGAAAATGCCCAAGATGTGAATTTCCCAGCTTATGTTTTGTTTACTGATGAGGCCAGTTTCACTCGGGAAGGCGTATTCAATCAGCACAATGCGCATTTGTGGGCTCACGAGAACCCCACAGTGTGCTCACCCATGCGGCACAACATCGTTTCGCAGTAAATGTGTGGGCAGGTTTGGTCGGCGACTGCTTAGTCGGGTCATACCTTTTACCATCCCGCATGACCTCCGCGAAGTATCTGATCTTTCTGGAACAGGTTCTACCAGGCTTACTTGCCCATGTTCCAGCAAATGTGAGACGCAACATGTGGTTTCAACATGATGGGGCGCCTCCCCCTTATGGAAGGTATGTTCGTGTGCATTTGAACTTTGGGGTTCTTTTGGGCAACGATGGATTGGGCGTGTTGGACCAGTTGCCTGGTCCCCACGCTCACCTGATTTAACGAGCGTTGATTTCTTTCTGTGGGGGGCCCTCAAAGCTACCGTGTATGAATCGCCTGTGGAGTCTGACATGGATCTCGCGGCAAGGCTCGTCTGCGCTGCTGCTACTATCAAAGAAACTCCAAGTGTGTTCGACCGTGTCCGGCAATCAATGCTCCGTCGGTGTCACGCATGCATCGCGTCTCATGGTGGAAACTTCGAGCATCTGCTGTAACATTATGAAATGTATCATCTAGTACGCCATTTGTAATAATTATGTCCAATAAATGTTTTCCCATTAATACTGTCTTGTGTCCTTTCAGATCTTGTACCTCTGCTACCACTTTCCCATGACGTTTCCGGTTATGGGTTCCTATGCAATTCTCATTCCTTTAGATGTTATCTACCTCCCCTAAAAGTTTGTACCTATATTTTTGAGACCCCCTTTATACCATTTTTGGGGGCGAAAAGAAACTGAAAAATACATTTATTCTATAAAACTTTAATACTGAGTTTAAAGTTTGGAAATTTTTTTGAAAAATTTGAACTTCGGAAAGCTCTGAAAATGATTAAATCAGAACTTTGCAATTACTAATAATCTTCCTAAAAAAGGGAAAACTTTGTAGCCCAAGTTTACCTACCCCTATGGATGATACGAATGATTGCGCTCCCTATACAACTCTGGATTCCAACAGCTTCAAAAGCGAGTGACCCAGAGACTGTAACGTGTATTTTTTTCTTATTAACGTCTGTTTTTTAAAATTTTGACTGTTTTCTGCATTTAATACACTGAACACTGTATACCTGTAATTATGAATATTCTGATAACGAGAAGAAACCTATTTTTAAAAATCATCTTTAATACTTAGGAGAAGATATACACCGAATAGCCAAAACGTTATGACCAGTGCGTCTTTATGCAAATCGAAGCAACTGCAGGTAAACGACGGCGCTTGTGAAGGTCATGAAAACGTATAAATAACACCTGATACTGAGCTCTGTTAATCACTGTTATTCTTGTTCTTCAGATGGGAAAAAGCAATGGACTTAAGTGAGTTTGACAAAGACCAAATTGTAATGGCCAGACGACTGGGTCAGAGGATTTCCGAAACAGCAAGGCTTGTGGAGTGCTCACAGTCAGCCATGGTTAGTACCTTCAAAAAGTGGTCCGAATAGGGAAAAATCGCGAACCGCCGGCAAGGTGTGAGCCGACCACGGCTCATCGATACTAGAGGTAAGCAAAGATTATTCCATATGGTACGAGCAACGAAACGGATAATATAGCGCAATTCGCCCGTAATTTGAATGCTGGTGACGGGAGTAACATCGAACCCTGCTGAAAATGGGGCTGCGTAGCCGCAGGCCACTCCGAGCGCCCATGCTAACCTCGATTCACCGTCGAAAGCGCCTAGAATGGGCATACGAGCATTAAAACTGGATCTTCAATGATTGGAAGATCGTCTGGTCCGATGAATCTCGTTTCCTGTTGCACCATGTGGACGACCGGGTACGTGTGCGTTGTTTACCTGGGGAAGTGTTAGCACCAGGATGCACCATGGGACAGAAACAAGCCAGTAGAGGAAGTGTAATGCTTTGGGCAATGTTCTGCTGGGAAACCCTGGGTCCAGTCATTCATGTATAGGAAGCTATGACGTCTACCACCTACCTAAATATCATTGCAGACCAGGTACATCCTTTCATGGCAACGGTATTCCCTCTAGTAGTGCCTTCTTTCAGCAGGATAATGTGCCATGCCACACTGCCCGTATTGTTCGAGAATGGTTCGCGGAACATGAGGAAAACTTCCAGGTATTGCCCTGGCCTCCAAATTCCCCAGACGTCAATCCAATCGAGCATCTGGGTTTATATTGGAACAAGCTTATCCGATCTACAGCGGCTCAACCATGTAACTTAATAATAATAATAATTTATTTCATGCAGGGGGTTACAATAAAGCCAAGGTACAGGTAATTTTGGATATTAATTCAAACATTCAAGTGGTTAACAAGTGTTAAAGGATCTGCTGGCAACGCATTGGTACCAGATACCACAAAGACATTTTTAGATATCTTGTAGCGTCCATGTCTCAAAGGGTAAGAGCTGTTTTGGCGGCATGTGGAGGACCGACATCACATTAGACAGGTGGTCATAATGTTTTGGCTTTTCAGTGCATATTTCACTGTTTGGGGAAGTAAGTTCCGAATGGAAAATAAAAATACTGGAATGGCATTCTATTTCAGCTCAGTTTAATCAGTTACTCCAACCCACTTCCTTCTGATATTTTCCTATATATAATAGCTGATCAAAAGGACACTTACCACGAATGTCTGACAGATATCATTTTACCCCGTCAAACAATTACCAAGTGGAATAAACGTCAAACTAACGACAACTGAAAATATTTGCCTTCAACAGATACCGTATCCTGAATTTTCTATAACACGGCTACACATTATAACCACTTGGCTACATGGGACGATGGAAATTGAAACGAAAAGGAAAAGTTTCTTTAACTCTGCTGGACAAAAAAAAATTAAAAATTAATTTAGCTGCAACTAATGCAAGCTTATGCCCAAAAATGTCAGCGATCCATTTTGTCGCCGAGCCCAGCATAAATGGAGTGCAGTGAAACGTGCCAAATTCGGAAGTATTAAGTGTAGGCTGAAAAATGGATACATAAAGAAAGAGGGAATAACGGAAGACGAACGTATTAATGCAAATACAAAATATAACGATTATTTATGCATTAAAGTTGGCAACGTTTCATTTCTAGTTTTGTCATCTGCCTTTTGGTTGTTGTTACGTGCATTAAAACCGGAATCAACCAAGCACGTACTTCGACCTCAGTAAACGTAAGATTTCGAGACTGATGCAAGATTTATTAAGCCGTGTTTCTCTACCAAAAGCATCCAAGCATTAATAAGGTATGTATAAACTTTGACAGATTATTTTACGCAGCAAACTTGAAGCCAGACGAGGTGCTTTTTTCTCCTGTCATGGCTAACTCATATCTGCAAAAGGCTTAATGATTTTCTACGAAGAAGCAACTCTACATTTTATCATTAAATTATTTACATTAAAATTTTGGTAATGGTTGTTTTATGTATTATCGTTCCGTACATTAACTCTTGGGGAAACGGCGTCGCACGAATGTAATTTCACAGATGATTACAGAAAATGATAATGTCAAAAGCTTTCGCTATCACGCACGCAATATGACGTTACTAGATGCGTTGAAAGAAGAATGATTATTGTAAACATTTGATGTGGAAAATATCTATATTGGTCATTTCTATTTTACGTTGTAAAAAAAGCGTTCACTGAAATATCTTAATGTAAAATTTAGAAACATTTTATATCCAGCGCTGAAAATGGGATTTTTGAACTCTAAAGATGTTAGATTATTTTCCTTCTCACCAAACATGTGCATTACTTGGGGTTGTTGGGTTGGGTTGTTTTACCTCTGAGCGGCACTTTTTTGCACACCATGGGCTAAATGGCCAGGTCACATGGACCCCGAAGGCTCAGAGAAGGTTGGAGGAGGGGACCCACTGGAACAGCTGTTGGGAGACATATGGTAGCCTCAAGTCAAGGCCATCCTGCGTGTTTAACGTGCACAGGGTATGGCTCTTCCGCACACGGAGCCACGGCTTAACATCCCATCCAACGGACGGCGGCCTTTCCAAGCCCATCGGTGTCCCCTACTGACAGAGGGTAGGGCCGGAGTTTTGCGGAGATAAACCTCAACGCTGGCTGAGGTGGGACTCGAACCCAGGAACTAGCAGACTACGATCCTGGCTCACTACCGACTGAGCCACCCCAACCTCTGAAACTGTTAGGGATTTTTTTATTCATGGCAAGAAAAAATATCAGAGTGCCTTGTTCCGTTATCCAGGATACGCCACTGAATGATTTAGAATTAATCTGAAATTTTACCTTTGGGCATACAATGGACCAAATGGCCAGGCACAGGATTTTGTTAGGGGCGGGGGTGGCTCAGTCGGTAGCGCGCCAGGCTCGTAATCTGTAGTTCCCAGGTTCGAGTCCCAGCCGGGTCAGCGTTGAGATTTATCTCCGCAAAATTTCCCCGCCCTGCCCACGGTCAGTAGGGGACACTGATGGGCTTGAAAAGGCCGCCGTCAGTCGGATGGGACGTTAAGCCGTGGCCCCGTGTGCGGGAGAGCCATACCCTGTGCACGTTAAAGAACACGCTGGGTGGCCTTGACGGGAAGCTACCATCTGTCTCCCAACAGCTGTTCCAGTGGGTCCCCTCCCCCAACCTTCTCTGAGCCTTCGGGGTCCTTGTTGCCTGGCCATTTAGCCCATGGTGTGCAAAAAAGTGCCGCTCAGAGGTAAAACAACCCAACCCAGGATTTTGTTGTTGGGGGGGGGGGCGAGAATTTAGTTTCGGTTGCGGTTCTACAATCTAGTTTCGAAAACGTCCGCGAATTTAGTTTCGGAGAAGGGAGCGGGGGGCTGAGAATAAACATTGTGTAAGGTTTTCCATTTACTAAAATATTCCATCGGACTGGAAAGGTTAAAATGGTATTTTATACAGCACAAAATTGTGGGTCATTCTGGCCAGACCACAATAACCCCGAGTGCCAGAGAAATTTGGGGAAGGGGACCCACTGGATATCTGCTAAAAGACATGTAATATCCTCCCGTAAAAGGCTTTCCACCATGTTATTTAACGTGTACAAGATATGGCTCTAGTACACACAGTGCCACGCCTTAACGTCCCATCCGACGGATGGCAACTTCCCCTTTCTTTTCGAGGGCAGGAGTTTGCGAAAGCATCTCATTGAAAAAACAGTATTGATTAAAAAACTGATATTATCAGGTTTCTAACCTGACGCCTTATCGATTTAGCCAATCTGCTCCCATTTACAAGAAAGCAGACAAAAAGTTTCGATTAAAAATAAAATCCAGGTCTCCAACCTAGAAATTTTTACTTCTCAGGAACTTTAAATTCACTCTTCACTTCCTATGGTCCCCAAAAGTTGGACATTCATCCTTCCCCCCCCCCCCCTTCTTTTGGCAGCTGAGCATTTCATTGCTTTGCCTTTCATCCAGCTTGCTTCCTCTCCATTGCTTAATCTTCTCCATCTCTTTCATTCATCCAACCGCCCAGGCTTTATCCTCTCCTTCAGGCTTGATCCCTTCCTCATCCCGTCTCATTCACTCGGCTCACATTCACGCGCCGCTAACTCTTCTTCTTCTTTATCTTCGTTTCTGCATCCTCCATCTAGCGATGCTTCCAGCCGTCTGGCACAATTCCGTCTGAAAACGATATCAACAAACTTCTTGGCCATCCCTAACTGGTTGTGTATCTGGAAAGACGAACATTCGATTCGATTTCAGCTTCCATGTTTTCTTCAATACTGTTTCTTCATTTCTGACCTTATTTCGATTGCGAGATTTTATATGTATAAATATACCACAAAGCCAAACCTAGTGGGACTGCGCTGTTTTTATCTCTGAGCGGAACTTTTTTTCATTGCCGTGGGTTAAATGGCTTAGAGAATGCAGGGGGAAGAGGACCACTGGTGAGCTGTTAGGAGACAATGGTAACCTCCCGTCAAGGCGTAGGGGATGGGGGTGGCTCAGTTGGTAGTGCACCAGGCTCGCAGTTCCCAGATTCCAGTCCCAGCTAAGCCAGCTTTGAGATTTATCTCTGCAAAACGGTAATTTGCATCTCGGTCAGTAAGGGACACCGATGGGCTTGGAAAGGCCGCCGTCCGTCGGATGGAACGTTAATCCGTGGCTCCGTGTGCAGGACAGCCGTCCCTGTGATGATGCATAGAACCGGCCAGGCCTAGCACCTAATGTCCGACCCCGCCTTCTCGTGGTGCAGACCGTTAGTACCTTTCAAAAGAGATACTCTCTTTGGAAGTGAACGGAAGGGGAGGGCTGCCAGATTAGTGTGGCCTACTGATCTGGACATCTATGGCTACTTTTCTTTTTTTTCTACTCTGCTGAGGAGTGGTCAACCACAGGATCCTGGTGCTGACCATATAAACCCACTGGACTGAATTATGGCTCTGAGCTTGATTATAGATCCTGATTTTGCTGCACTGGTGGGCTTCTGTGGAGGGAAAATCTTCCGCTGTGTTTTCTGTTTGTTTGTGGGTTGACAGTCCCAAGTGAATAGATTCGCATGATATGTTTATCAGCTGGTGGATAATCCTGAGCAGAAGTCATCGCAGGCACCTGAACTCTTTGCTTCTACTGGCATCGTCAAATTCTACATTGGAGGAAGTCTTCCAGTGTAGATGGCTTCAGCCTTTAGTGGTGGGGGAACGGGTATTTGCCCCATGTCTGCGATTATGGGGCTGTTTGATATTGTCGGCATTCCCTCTCTCAATAAACATAGTTTCTTTAAACATCCCACTAACCATTTTCTCTCCATAGGTAGTTGGAATGTGAGGACTCTGCACAGAGCTTTTTCTCTTGATGTCCTCACACAAGAATTCCACCATTATAATTTAGATATTCTCGGCTTGCAAGAGACCAGATGGACAGATAAAGGTCAGATTCTTAAAAATAATCTTAAATTTCTCTTTTCAGGGAGGAATGATAACAAACATCACCAAGGTGTGGGTCTGCTTCTCAGCAGACACGCTAGTGATGCTCTTCTAGGTTCCAGATGCTTACGCAGTATCTTGGGCATTAGGTGGTTTAACTTTGTAACTAATGATTAAGTTAGACAAAGGAGTCTGCAACCTCCTTTAAGCAGCATATTGTGCAGAGAGACTCCGTTGGTTTGGCCATGTTGCCCGTATGAATGATTATAGATTGGCGGATAGGGTTATGAACAATGTGCTTAAAGGCCTCAGAAAGAGGGGGAGACCTAGTATGCGGCGGACAGACAATGTTAAACAGGACCTTATTAGAATTGTTGTGCAGTGGCCAGATGCAGTAGATGTAGCTCAGGACAGACTTGCTTGGGGAACTAAATTGCACGGTCTGGTTGGATCTCCGTAGCCCAGGGCTGCTTGAGGATGAGGGAGGATGGATGTGCAAAAAAAGTTCCGCTCAGAGGTAAAACAACCAAACCAAATATTAATCTCTTCCTTTCCTTAACGAAATGTACTCTTAATTTTTTTAAAAGCTTTCTTTTGCTTTAGGAAACATGATTAATTTTTATTTAATAATATGAAAAACATTTTTTACTGGTACTTTTAAAAATAGGTTTCTTTTTTTTTCGTTTTATTTTCGGGTGTCCTTAGTTGTATTACGATATGAGGTACAGGTACTGGACATAAAAAATTAAAACTGTTCCATTTCATCTCAATAGAAAATCATATTCAGAGATCAGTAACTTCTTCGATATAATTTTTAATGAAAAATATGCCTGAAGTTAAAGATCTGAATCGAATCTATGTAAATCTCGATTTTAAACAATATTTATTCAGTATTCTAAGAGTTATGAACTCTGGAATAATTAACAGGCTACAAAAATTACCCCAAAATTCAATTAAAATTTAATTAATTGGAACTCTACTAGAGTCAACTATTATCTCTGATCTCTAAATCTATTTTAATTAAATTTTTGGGCTCAATGCTTTGTAACCTTTTAAATATTCCAGCCTACATAACTCTTTGAATACTGAAGAAATATTGTTTAAAATCGAGATTTATATCGATTTGAGATCTTTAATTTATCTTTAAACATGTTTTTCATTAAAAAACATTTCGAAGAAGTTATTGATGAACTCTGAATGTGATTTTCTATTGAGAAAATATGGAACTGTTCCAATTTCTCTGTAATACCTTTGTGCACGATTGTTGTATTCGCTACTGCAGTTATTAATGAACTTTCGACCGCAATAATTCTGTCTTGAAACATTGAGTTATTTATTTTTGCTCCCCCTGCCCACGAAATAATTTTTGCCGAGGCCCCCATGTTCAAAAGGTGTATTAAATTTATAATGACTCTTTGCAACTTTCGTAACTTTTGAAGAAATTTTGATTTAGAAAGAACGGCTTTGTCGTTAATTGTTCTATCTTATATAACTTATCAAACTTTGAAAGAATGTTATTTAAAATAAAACAAAAGAGTTAGGTTATCTCTTTGTGGCATTGTTTTGCACACAAAGGACTAAATGGATAGGTCACAAGGATCCCGTTGCTCAGAACTGGGTAGGGCCGAGGAATCTACTGGGAAATTGATTGGACTGTTAGAAGATTCTCGCCAAGTCTATCCAAGCGTTTACGTGCACTGAGTTTACGAAGTGGGACCAAAAACATTTGGGGACTAAACTAATATTTGGGAAGTGATGAAGCTCATCGGCTTTTCGAATGGATCTCCTTCAAAGTAATCTCTTTGACAATGTATATGTTACCGGCAAAGTGTGAAATTAGGCATTGTATAGAATGCCTAGGCATTCTGTACAATGCCGAAAGAGGGACGTCAAAGTATGAAACGCTTAGATTTTCACACATTTCCTAGGCATTCTATAGAATGCCAAAAGACAAATCGGCAAAGTGTAAAATACTCCCGGCAGTGACGTAGCAGTGACGCAGGCGAGTAACGTGACTTTCGACACTCGCCTCAAACAGAGCCAGAGCACTCAGTCCAATCCAAAGTGACCAATAGATGTCCCCCTCGGTCCCCTATAGGCCCACCCAGATTGCCAGATCCACCAGTCCCTAGTTTCGGTAAAAAAAGAGCCCATAGTTGGTCACTTTGGACACCAAAAAGACACCGAGTCGGAAAAGCGCCCCCTAGCATTGGAAGAGTATAAAAGAGGGTTGCCCCAATGGGACCCTAAAGTTTGAGAACCCTAGCTGCCATAGAGAGTTAAGGTCAAAAAACAGATTAAAAAAAGTCATCAAAAAACGACATATCACAAGCATCTCGGAACTCCACTGAAATAGATTTGGCAAGTAATAAAGTAAAATACTAGTATCCTAACTCGAATTGCAAACTTCGAATATTCAACACTTTACTGATTTGTTTTCACTTGGCTTCAACCTCATTTGGGGCGTATTTTATAATGCAGCCGACAGATTCATTTACAGGTTATGATGTTAATATTTTGTGTACTCTTTGCTTCAATATTGAGAATGCTGTCGAAGGTAAAATTCGATCTAAATTGAATCTGAAAATACAGGCCAAAAGAATGAAAATGGATTCCGACAAAAAATTTCCTCCTACACCTTTGGGGGCCATTGTGCGAGTTCCTATCCCAGACGTCGATAAGGGACGGCGTGACTCGCGCAATCTGCTGGCGGTAGTTCAGCACTGGTTGTTTTCTCTTTTTGTAGAAAAATCCCGTATCTTACATTTTGTACTTCTTACATTTTCACATGCATCTTTACAATAAAAGCCTTTTTCATACTTTGCAGAAATAGTACTTATCATTCTATATAATGCTTAGGTATTATATACAATGCCTAGGGAAAGTATGTAAAATATTAAAATAAAACAGACATTTCATACTTTGCCTAAGAACGTCACGCATTCTATACAATGCCTGCTTTTCACACTTTGCCGGTAACATATACACCGATTCCAACACTTCTGGAAGCATTCTTGATAGACTTTTTTAATATATAATAATTGTTGTGTAGCTCCTGAGTAAAGGGCTTTTAAAGGCTTTTTAATAATTGAAAAAAATTACAGGGGGCTAAATCCAGTGAGTATAGTGTATGGGGGAACACAATGATGGAAAACTTCATATGCACGTTAAACTTATGGCCTCAATGGAAGGCTTCCATATGTCCCCTAATAGTTGTTCAATATATCACCTTCCTCAACCATCTTTGAGCATTTGGGATCCTTGTGAATTGTTCCTTTAGAAACTGTGTGCGCAACACTCAGAGGTCACTAATCAAAATTAAAACTATCCAATCCCCCTCATTCCGAGGCAGTTATTTTTCTAAAGCAGCGTTTCCCAAACTTTGTCTTTTGGGATGTTCTTTTTCAGTATCTTTTCTTACGGAGCAAAAATATAAACGAATTCGAAACGAGAAGAATGCATATCGATGGGCGTGGAAATGCCTCCGGCCGTCGGATTTAACGTTAAGCAGTTGGCCCGTGTGCGAGATAGTCATATCCTGTGCACGTTAAAGAACACGCTGAATGGCGACGAGAGGCCACCATCTGTCATCCACCATCAGCTGCCCCTTCTCTGAGCCCTGGGGTCTTTATGACCTGGACATTTATCCCATTGTGGGCAAAAGAAGTGCCGCTCAGAGATAAAACAACCCAGAGAAGAGAAACTGTACCAGGCCGCGAGTAATTTGGAAAACCACTTTCTAAACAATCGTTATGTGGATCTGCCAATAAGAACTCGAAAATAATCCCCTAACGAATACTACACGATGGATACCTCAATTAAAACCGTTATTCGTTTGCTTCTGGAGGCATGAAAAGAAATTTCTCTTCATTAGGTTAATTCTGGCCAATAAATAAAATCCTCGAATGCGCAGTGTAATGTTTCAGCATCCTTATCCTCATCCCACGAGTGTGGGATGCAGCGCATAAGCGAACCAATCCTGCGTGATCGCAATATTTCTTCCTCATCCCCCTCTTTCTTCCCTCCGGTTATGTTACATTAGTGCACAGCACGTTGAGCATCCCTAGGAGCATCCTCTCCTGCGATCTTCACGTGATGAACCGGGAGGAGAGGGATGTCGTGAGCGCAGCATCATTCCACGCGAGTAGGGATCGATCGGTTTCACGGGCAACGTTGACCCTCATCCCTGAACACATGCGCGCGCTTCTCTGCTGTCAGCTGACAGATTATAGCTGTTCTCTTGCAGTAATTGTTGCAGTCGGTGAGGAATGAAAAGGAATTAGGGAGGGGAGGCATCAGGGGACGGGGGATAACTTTCAAGAGAAGACCTTCGCCTACGTTACTTAGTGTTAGAATGTGGATGTGTTCGTGCTTTTTCTGGATTTTCAATTTAGAAGAAGAATTAGTTTTTATCTGTCTCTTTAATCTGCATCTTTTAATGTACAGGGTGTTTCAAAAGTAGGTTTACAACTTTCAGAGTATATATATACTTTTATTCAGGGCCGCATCTAATGGGGGAAGAGGATATGAGAATGTTAATAAGGGTAACAGAGGCCAAAAACTGTGCATATTTCATGCATTTTTTCAATTTTTAAAGACCTCTAAAGCGTAGGGGAATTGTTACGCTTCAATGAATATTCCTAGCTTTTTTTTAGGCTCGATTGCGTCACTTTCCCCCTCTCCTACACCCTTTTGTTTTTATTTTCTTGACGCCAGCCTGTGTTTATTAATGAATGTTACATGCACATCAAATATATATAGAAATGTAGACAAACACATCAAATTTTGTCAGATGTATCGGAGCGATAGTTGGATGACACGACAACTATCCCAACAGAAAAATGACTTTCTTTCCAGTTGCGACGTAGCAGGTTTATCGTGAGTTCTGCAACTGCGTCTGTATTCTTGCCCGTAGATAATGAATATAAACCTTTTACTTTCTATGTGTCGTCGGTAGTGCGCCAACATCGTAATGTGCAATTCCCAAGTTCGAATCCCAGCTGAGGCCAGTGTTGAGATTTATCTCCGCAAAACTCCCCGCCCTGCCCTCGCTCAGTAAGGGACACCGATGGGATTGGAAAGGTCACCGTCAGTCAGATAGGAGCCGTGGCCCCGTGTGTGGAAGAGCCATATCCTGTGCACGTTAAAGAATACGCTGGATGGTTTTGACGTTATCTACCATCTGTCTCCTAACAACTGTTCCAGCGGGCCCCTTCCCCCCAACCTTCTCTGAATCATTGGGATCCTTGTGACCTGACTATTTAGCCCAGCGTGTGGAAAAAAGTGCCGCTCAGACGTAAAGAACCCAACTTTCTTACACACGAAGCCCCTGCTTAACGTCCCATACGCTGTAGACAACAACCTTTCCAAGGGGATCATAGCATGGTTAGAGGATTTTCACAAAACCCTCACATCTTCCACAGTAGTGTAGTTTTCAAAGAAAAAACAATTCTAATGCTTCACTTTGCCATCTGTTTGTCCAACTGTAAACATTCAACTTTCTAGTTATTAGAGATAATTTAAAATTTCGTTTTAGTTTCGACGAAATATTACGAATCGGATTTTCCAAATCTCCCAAAAGCTTAAATAGCGTCCTCTTACGGTGGAAAAGTCGGAAAATTTTAAACATATTACAAACTAAGAGAGAATTTCCAGATTTTGTCGGTGGAGTGTTAGAGTCAAATGGTTTGCATTGGCAGCAATGACCCCCCCCCCCCTACTACCAGTGCGGATGGGTGAGAAAACTTAATAATCTCTTTTTAATTCTTTAATTTCTTCTTTTTTTTTTTAATATTCTAAAGTTAAAAATTCGAAATCGAAAATGATCTCTTCGAGGTCACAAGGACCCCTAGGGTTCAGAAACTTGTTTTTATTATTTTTATTATTTATAATTTCTGCATCGGCAATTGTTTGAAACTGACAAACATTGTTTTTGCAAAAGACCACTTGAATAAGGAAAAGAAAACATCGTTGGGGGCATTTCCGGAACGTACGTTGACTACTACATGCAGCGTGTAAAACATTAAACGCAAAAGTATGCTCACGCAAATTTTTCGTATAATCAAAGCTATTTAAATATCACATGAATAAACAGAATTTTGAACTCAGGCGCCCCTTACTTCAACCAAAAATTTTGGATGCGCGCATGGTGCATTTGTAATTTTACACAAGGTCTGAAGTGGCTAAGGGATTAATGAAAAATACGTTTTAAATTGATAATTTTTACAATTCTCTATTTGTTTGAATTTTCACTTTTTTTAAAAAGTGCTAAATGTAGAATATAAAAAATTTAATTTTTTTTTTGAAAGAGAAAATGAAGATTACTAGCGTGGCAGGAGATTATGGGGGTGCTACTAGACGAATTTTTGAAAAAACGATATTTAAATAGCTTTGATTATATGAAAAATTTGCGTGAGCATACTTTTGCGTGTAATGTTTTACACGCTGCACGTAGTAGTCAACGCACGTTCCGGAAATGCCCCCAACGATGTTTTCTTTTCCTTATTCAAGTGGTATTTTGCAAAAACAATGTTTGTCAGTTTCAAACAATTGCCGATGCAGAAATCATAAATAATAAAAATAATAAAAACAAGTTTCTGAACCCTCGGGGTCCTTGTGACCTCGAGGACATAATTTTCGATTTCGAATTTTTAACTTTGAAATATTTTATCTCTGAAGGACAGTTTTAGGTTTATTGTTGTTAGTTTGTATGTAACGTAATAATATATGCAAATATAATAATAGTATTATATGTAAAGTAATAAAGGTCTTTTTCATTTTATAATAGGGAAGTAAAGTTGCCAATCTAGCTTCTGAGCATGCACCCCATAATGACCTGCCACGCTCGTAATCTGCAGTCTCCAGGTTCGAGTCCCACCATGTTGAGATTTATCTCCACAAAATTCCCCGCCCTGCCCTAGGTCAGTAGGGGACCCTGAGGCGCTTGGAAAGACCGCTGTCCGTTACATGGAACATTAAGCCGCCGCCCCTTATGCGGCAGAGCCATAGCCTGTGCACGTTAAAGAACACGCTGGATGGCCTTGAAGAGAGGCTACCATCTGTCTCCTAACAGATGTGCAGTAAGTTCTCTTCCCTCAACCTTCTCTGAGGATTCGGGTTCCTTGTGACCTGGCCACTAGCTCAGTATGTAGAAAAATTTGATGCTCAGAGGATAATTCCCAACCTCATAAATCGCCAGATGCGCTTTGCTGTTCTTCTAGTTTAGTTTGATTACAGGTAAAAAAATGAAATATTATTTAAGGATATGCTTTTATTTTTAATGTTTTTCATACATAAATAGTTTTCAGCTTTTCTTTCTTTTGAAAACTTGCATCATCTATAATTTGAGTTGTGAGCTGGAAAATTATCAAAGCACAGTTTTACCACAAAAAACATTTTCTTTTTTGTTTTCGATTATTATCTTTTGTGCACATTTTTGAACATATAATGATCTTAAAAAAACCTAAATGATAGGCAGAAAAAACTTTTCTGTTGTAATTTTCTCGGGAAATTAATGAGTATGGTTGGTGGGTGCAGTTGGCGGAAGACAGATTCACGCTGAAGAGGAAGCAGGGAATTGAAGGTCAACTCTTCTTATAAAGTCTTCAAAGAGTAACGATTCATCTGTCAGATAACTTAGTCTACTCTTTCTGTCGGATTAGAGCATTTTCCTCATCATCAGAAAGCACTCCTATATATGATTATCATTTGGGGCGATGTCTCGTCAATTCATCGGCTCAATTTATTGCGACGTTAGTTCATCGCAGCGTCAGTTCATCATGACAGAGAGAAAATAATTTAAACTTGGAAAGTTAAACATGCGTCAGAAGAATTTACCTCAGAAATTAATTAAAATTAGCATAACAAATATTGTTTTAAACCATTTAATAAAATAAGCATTTTAAAAGTTTGCCTAATATTGAAATAATCATTATGCAAAGTTTTAAAATGCACATTTTATTAAATGGTTTGAAACAATACTTGATGTTTAACTTTTATTTAATTTCTGAGATAATTTCTTCTGGCGCATGTTTAACTTTTCAAGTCTAAATTACTGTCTTTAGAGAATTCATTGTGCAAAGATGTCGCGATGAACTGATGTTCGATGAATTGACGCTGCGATGAATTAATGTTCGATGAATTGAGCTGCGATGAACTGATGTTGCGATGAATTGATGATCGATGAACTGATGTTGCGATGAATTGATGATCGATGAATTGACGTAGAACCATTTGGGGGCCAGGGTCGGTTCTAGAGTAGAAGAGTCAAGGGATCATGAAGACTTCGACAATGCTCTAGCAGGCCTGGATCTAGAAAAAAATGAAGGAGGAATAGTGGAGGGCAAGAAATTCCAACGAGACGGTAAAATGTAAGCGGAGGGGGGAACTCAACAGAGTCAGAAAAATGTAGGGGCAGCAAGAAACTCCATCGAGTCGGTAAAATGTGTGTGTGTGTGTGTGGGGAGGGGGTCTGAGTGTCTGCTTCCGTTGGTTGCAATGGTTTTGTTTTAAGATGATTGTGCAGTTTAGTGTTATTAACGTTAGAAAGTTTTCCAGCGTCTTAGATCATTGCCAACAACGGAGTTGGTCTCACAGCAAACTTTCTAGCTTCTTAAAATATATATTCATCACCAACAACGGAAGCAAACTGACAGTAACCTTCCTAGATATTTTTAAACAAAACCTTTTCCAACAACACAATTGGCCTTTCAGCACACCAACTATGAGTCCATCTCCGTTGTTGGCGATAGTTTTAAGACGCCACAAAGTTTTCTGTCAGTTGATTGTAATGGTTTTCGTTTCAAGACGCAGAGAGTTCGCTAATGCTAACATCGCTGAATGAATGAAACCACTCTCTATGAAGCCGCAACCAAAATTCCTTAGAACTTTTCTTTAAGCGAGCATCGAGAGCGATTGCAAACCACTCGAAGGGACATGGGATGACGCAGCATCCTTCTCCTCAACCTCCCTCTTATTCAAATCGGATTAAATCCATTGTTTGCTTTATTCATTAGCAGTTTGAGGCTGTCACTAAGTTGTTTGAAGTTCAGGATCTTCTGCGACGTTTTCTTCGCTGAGGAAATCCATTTGTAACAAAGTACAGATCATTTAATGCCTTTTGGCGAGCTCGCCACAGAACTCCCTCGTTCCGTTTGCTGACTTCAAACGATTCAGAAATGGTCTCTGGGTTAATGACCCTTAAGAGAAGGGATCGCCGAACGTGCTTGGGTAGAAAAGGACAAAATACATTTCTTTTAGCTTCAGATCAAATGGATCGAAGAATAATTTTCAGAAGAGATAAATATGCGGTTTTCAAGGCTGATTTTATGCTAGTTTTCAGCTTTGTGTAGAATGCCCTGTCAAAAGCATTTAGAATCGTTTCTTATATGCCAATTTAACACAAAGTGTGATGGGCAAGAGTTTTTTAAAGGGAGTTTTTTTCTTTCATTTAATGTCGAAGATGATTTTAATGTCTGACATTTACTTCAGATCATGAATTTATATTCTTCCACTGCTTAAAGAATGTGAAAAGTTTAATAGTTAAATAATTTATCATATATGATCATGATGTTTCATGCGAGTGACCAAAACATCATGATGTTTCATTTGAATGATTAAATCGCATCTCATTATATTTCTTTCAAATGACTGATGAAATATGATGATTTACTGAAACGATCAAATAATGTCCCATGACGTTTGATTCAAATTTCTGATCAAGAAAAATGATGTTTCAATCAAATGATTGATCAAACACCATGATGACTCATTGAATTGGAATGGTGACTCATGATCACCATTCAAATGATTGATCAAACGGTCCATGACGAAAACATTTTTCAACTCCAGCAAGAGGAAGTTTCCTGAAGTATAAATATTCGTAGTAAAAAGTTAAATTAGTTTTCAATTACTTCTTTTTTCTCATAATAAATTTTAAGTCGAATATGGATTTTCTAAATCAATTAGGTTCATTCTTCAGTGAAAAGCCTTGCGGATGTGGCTTTCCATTTGACATAACATAATGCATTAAATCCTTTAATTTAGGTTTGTCAAACTTCAAAATGTTTGAGAGGCAGAATCGTCGATACCACAGGGCTTGCGGGTAATAATCATTGGTACACCATAGTGGATTTAGGGCCTAAATACACTGCTCACAAAAATTAGGGGATATTTCAAAATGAATATGAAGCGATAAAAAAAAGAAGCATTTGACTTGTTTTTATTAAACAAGCACATCAGAAAAGCAAACGACAAATCAAAGAAAGTTGTTCAATTATGCAAATAAGATGCAAAACCAACTTTGATGTCATTGGTGAAAATGCACTATATAAAAGGCTGAAAGTACTGGAGTATCTGCACGTTCCTCGATCTTGAAAGTGCACATCCTGCAATTTCCCAGCCCTTGCAATGCCCCTGCAACACGATTTGCCCGAATGCGAAGCCTGGAGAGCCATAGGACGTCTTGAAGATGGTCAAACACAGACGACAGTGGCAACAGCACTTGGAACATCCCAAAGCGTGATTAGCAGACTGTGGAATCGCTTTCAAGAGACTGGCACAGTACGAAGAAGACGGGGCAGGTTCGCCCATCTGCCACAACAGCAGAGATGACCGCTACTTGACCTTATTGGCAAGAACGAACAGGCGCAGCAATGCAACAGAGATGCGGGGACAGTTTCTTGCTGTCACTAGACGACGGATATGCACCCAGACCATACGAAATCGGCTCCATCGTGTTGGACTGCATGCCCGGCGACCAATGGTATGCATTCCGTTATCTGCTGAACACCGTAGAACCCGTAGAATGTGGGCTGATGAGCATCGTCATTGGACCCGTGATGAGTGGTCAACTGTACTCTTCTCTGATGAGTCACGGTTCAGTCTGCAGCCTGACAATCGTGTCCTGATCTGGCGTGAATGAGGAACACGGGAGAATCCACGTTTCATGCGAGAAAGGGACTCCTTCGGTGGTGGTGGAATCATGGTGTGGGCTGGCATCAGCATTGGTGGTCGTACCGACCTCCACGTCATCAAAAACGGATCGCTGACTACTGTCAGATATCGAGATGAGGTCCTGCACCCTATAGTGGTACCTTATGCTGGAGCAGTTGGAAACAACTTTCTTTTCATGGACGATAATGCAAGGCCCCACCGTGCGCATCTCGTCAACAACATGCTTCAGGAGGCAGGAATCGAACGCATGGACTGGCCTTCACGTTCTCCAGACCTGAATCCCATTGAACATGCTTGGGATGCACTGGGAAGACGTCTGGAAAACCGTCCAATGCCTCCCACAACACTTCTTGAGCTGGAAGTTGCCCTGGAGCAAGAGTGGCAGAGGCTCCCACAAGAACTGCTGGACATTCTGATCCTGTTCATGCCCCATCGCTGTCAGTGTGTTTTGGCAGTCTTGGGTGACCATACATCCTACTGAACAGTCAATGTGTGGCACTCTCATCCAGTTTGACATGTTTCTGTTCACCCCCACCAATATGTCACTTGCTACTCAATCACGACAATTGAGTTTGCATGTCATTTGCATAATCGAACAACTTTCTTTGACTTTCGTTTGCTTTTCTGATGTTCTTGTTTAATAAAAACAATTCAAATGCTTCTTTTTTTTATCGCTTCATATTCATTTTGAAATATCCCCTAATTTTTGTGAGCAGTGTAATTGTTACCGTAGGTCTTGTGATTCAAAATGATCAGTAGCTTAGAGACTTGTGAGACAATTAATCGGTAATTATAGGTACTTGTGGGCCAATTAATCGAGATAGTAGCGAGTGCTGGTCGAATTATTAATTAAATCTCTTTAAGAGCTTGGTTTCATACAATGTAAATAGGTAAAAATTCATCCAATGCAAATATGAAGTTGTTTTCATATTTATTTTTGTAGAAATTAATACATCGGTAAATAAACATGGATATTTTTATTGATGTATTAGTTAACAATAATTATAATTGGTTAGAATTATTGATGACTTAAAATAAAGTTTGAAGCAAAATATTTTATGTAACTGGGTGAATATAGTTTAAGTTCGTGGTTCAATTCATATTTATGAAATAAGAATTTAAACAACGGTAATTTGTGACCCGTAAATAAATTTAAAATTGAACTAACAAACAAATAACCACCAATAGTCAGACAGTGAATATCTCTCTTATACAGATTTTGAATAGTAACAACTAAAAAAAAATAAATTTCCCCTCAAGCAGCTGCTTGCCACAGAGGTCTGACAGGAGCCTGTCAGTTTAATATGTAAGAGAGAAGATCAGCGTGGAAAAGAGACCTCAGTAGAACAACACAAGAAACAAAACAATTAAGGCATAAAGAAATTACTCTTCCAATTTTGCTTATTCTAAATTCTTGGTTTAAAAATTCGGGCAGTTTACTATTCATATTATAAAATATTATCGTGAGCCTGGTAAAATAGTCTCACTGGCGACATCCCGCCCACTGGCCGCACTTAATTCAAATCGGAAATTCTACACACACTGTAAAAGATGCTTTTTTGCACGTACATTTCTCTTGAACTGAAACATGCATTACAGGAAGCTTGTTTTCTTCCTTTTTTTACCAGTAAATGTGGTGGAAACCAATTGCAAGGCGTTGTTATCCTAATGAAGAATAAAATAAATACCCCCTCAAGCAGCTGCTTCCCGCAGAGATCTGACAGGAGCCTGGCAGTTTATACGCCATAGTAGAAGGTCTGAGAAGATGGCGAGACATCAGCAGAAAAACGAAGCTCTACCAAAATATTAGAATTTCTATTTTATGTCAATGGGAATCTAACTTCGAAGCTCCATAGCTCCTAAAATATGCATTTAATTGGAAAATATGACTGAAGATAAATTAAAGATCATATTCAAATTTATTTAAATCTCTATTTTCAATAATATTCATTTACTATTTAAAGGGTTATGGAATCTGGAATATTTCACAACTGTAACGCGTCTTAAGAATTTATTTCAAAAATTAAAACTCAATAATTATTGTTTCAAACCGTATAATAACATAAATATACATGTTAAAAGTTTGCTTAATGATTACTTCAATATTAAACAATTATGAATGATTTTCGAAAAACGTAATTTTATTGTTAAATAGTTCAAATTCCATAACTTTTTAAATACTGAAAGAATTTTATTGAAAGTTGAGATCCAAACAGATTTGAATTATGATCTTTATCGTTAATCAGATTTTTCCACAAAATACATATTTTAAAAGTTACAGAGTTTCAAAAATAGATTCCGTTTCACATATCATGATGGGAATTCTCTAATACTTTAACAGGGCAGTGTATTTTTCGCCAAAATAAGAAAGGAATTAAAAATTTCTGCTGGACATTTTATATAGGACGGTAATGACAATTTTCTCGACACAAAATGGAGTTGAAATTGCGAAATGAAATCAAAAATTTTAACAAACTTTACAGTTCAAAGGTTATCTCATAAATCGTATCGCAACTCGAAGAGGAAAGAATGTTATGATAGTGTTCAAGTAAACGGCACCTTATTGTACATAATAGGCTTAATGGCCAAGTCAAGAAAATAAGTATGGAACGATGATATACTGGACGATTCTTAGGAAACAGATAAGCCTCCACGTCAAAGCTATCCAGTGTGTTTCAGGGTATGGCTCCCGTAAACACAGGCGGGTGGTAGTGGGGGATCCGCAGTTCCCAGGTTCAGTCCCATCTGTGCCAGCATTGAGATTAATCTCCACTAACCCTCCCCCCACCCTGCCCTCAGTTAGTAGAAGACACCGAAGGAGGTTGGAAAGGCGTTGTCGGATGGGACGTTAAACCGTGGTTCCGTGTGCACGAGAACTATACCTTGTGAAAAAAGAACAGACTACATGGCTTTGATGGGAAGCACCATCTGTTTCCTAACAGCTGTCCAGTGGGTCTCTTACCCCAACCTTCTCTGAGCCCTTGGGATCCTTGTGACCTAGCCATTTAGCCCAATGTGTGCAAAAAAGTGCCACTAAGAGCTAAAGCAACTCAATTTGTACACACGGCCGGTCCGCTCCGAGGAACGGTAATCTTTCCAAGCGTATCGGTGTCGCCCTTTACCCAGAAAGACAGAATTGGCGAAAATTTCAACATAGACCAACGAGTGAGGACTCTAATCTGTGAATATCAAGGGTGCTCCGGAGTGAGCCAATCCGGTCGTCTACTAAAGGATGACAAGAGATTAATAGGGGATGACAGAGTTATCCCAAGATGAGGTATAACCGTTGCATTGTACGCATTTTTCTTTTCAAGATTTTTCAAGATTTAACAAATTTTCGGTAATTTGGAAGTACGGTTGCAAATTTGAAACTTGTGAATATTTGGAATTTGAAACGTGTAGAAAAATATGAGTGGACCCAAAACTACATGGTTTTTCTCAGCCACCAAATGCAATTAAAACTAAATACAATAAAATATTCTATATGTATTCGTTCAAACTTCCCCTGTTAGAGAGGGCGGGGGTGGCTCAGTCGGTAGCGCGTCAGACTCGTAATCTGTAGTTCCCAGGTTCGAGTCCCAGCTGGGTCAGCGTTGAGATTTTTCTCCGGAAAATTCCCCGCCCTGCCCACGGTCAGTAGGGGACACCGATAGACTTATGAAGGCCGTCGGATGGGACGTTAAGCCTTGGCTCCGTGTGCCGGAGAGTCGTACCCTGTGCACGTTAAAGAACACGCTGGATGGCCTTGACGGGAGGCTACCATCTGTTTCCCAACAGCTGCTCCAATGGGTCTCCTCCCCCAACCTTCTCTGAGCCTTCGGGGTCCATGTGACCTGGCCATTTAGCCCATTGTGTGCAAAAAAGTGTCGCTCAGAGGTAAAACAACCCAACCCCTGTTAGAGGGCATTAAAAGCGGAAAATGAAAAAAATTCATTCTCTTCAAAAACAGACATCGCACATTCACCAGAAATGATTGCTATTCGCTAGTTCATTATTTATTTAGAATTTCATCACCGAAGAAAATAAAAAGGTTGAAAACATTGTATTAGGCGATTGTTTAGTTGTGGAAAAGAACTGCCAAACAGTAATTAAGTCTAGAAATGTAATCGGATCAGAAGGCGACTTCGGGGGAAGAAGACACACTGCAATGGCCAAGCGGTGGGCAATGCGGCCGAAAGCAGCAGCAGCGAAGCGTGGGAGCGGTCCGTCACGTAACGAGATGTGATGGAGCAGAAAACAGAGGGATTAGAATTGACAGGATGGAAGGAGAGGAAGGATTAACTTGAAGAAGGACTTCGGAGCTCGTTTCTTCACAGCAGCATGAAACATGGGGTGGCTTTTGGGCTCTCCCACACTACCAGATCATTTGTTTAGTTTGGTTGTTCGCTTCCATGAAGATCTGTTGTTAGTTCTTTTCGTTCGCAAGGAAATTAACCACAAGGAACAGAGAAATCGGCAGCGATGTGTGAACATTTTCTTACGCACATTCTTCTTTGGAATTTATTTTCTCGACAGAATATAAAGAGACTGTTTTTCTTTAAAACAAGATAACCTAAAATGGATTCAGTTAAAAATACATTCACAGATTTCCTGTTGATATATAATTCGAGAAATAATTTTGTGCAAAAATGAATTACGCCGATGATAGTGGGTTCGAATCCCACTCATCGGCAAAACTCATTTTTTCCACAAGATTATTTACTGAGATTCAGTTGGTTTATTTTTATCTTTGAATGGGAGTATTTTTACACACCATTAGCTGAACGTCTAGTCACAAAGACCCTAAGAACAACAGAGCTGGGTAGAGATGTTAGTTTTTATATTTCAAGGAGGTGGGATACAAATGAATGCATGGGGCCTTGAGAAAAAAATGTTATCCTTTCACTTCCCCCATCTACTACTCTGCCAGCAACTATGATCATAGGCCATCCTGACTTAAGTAATAATCATTTATTGGGAGACTGTTGCAATAAAATTTTGAAGAATTATTAAAATACTATCCCTCCCATGGCCGGATGGTTAGTGCGCTTGTCTAATATTCAAAGAGATCTGGGTTCGAGCCCCGGTAAGTCATAGATGCTTTTGTTGTCTTTCTGCTGTGGCCCCGCCATCCTCACAGATCTTAAGTATGGCGTATTAAACTGGCAGACTTCTCTGGCAAGCAGCTGCTTGAGGGAATATTTTTTTTATTGTTGAAATAGTGGACTCATGAACAGATCTTAAGATATTCAGACGAGATAAACTAAATGCCTCTTAATATTTCGTCTTAAATATTGTTTTGTAAACTAAGTCCTTTCGTTTATTTAAGTAAATTTGGTTTTTGAAATAAAAAGGCACAAAAAAATTCTGTCAATTCATGTCAAACTTTTCATTTTGTTTAACAATCACTCTAAATCTATTTATTGATTTTTTTCCCCTGTTTGTAAAATTCTCAGGATTTTTGAGTCCAGAAACCTCTGTATTGTTTGTTTCACATCATCTGAATTATTGAAAATTTTTCCACCTGAAAATTTTGAAGCTGGCAATATGATGGGGTCAATGTCAGGTGACTGCAGCAGTTTCCTTCAGCTCTGCTATCTTGTGTAACGTGACTCTTGCCACACGTGGTCACAATATACTCAAGAATAACTCCTTTGTCGGTTGATCAGCGGTGGTCGCTTGCAACTTTTCACTTAATCTTTCGACTTGATCACAACACAGTGCTCTAGTGATAGGTTAAGTTCCAATAATGGCAAATAGGTGACTCCTTTACCGTCCCACATAATCGATAATTTTACTTTTTTTTGAGGGGGGGGTTGAAAATTTCTCTTTCGCATGACTTATCCAGTCTCCGTTTTGTCCACCCAACGCCTTTTTCTGCTACCAGAGAACCTCGTTTTCGTGCCCTACAACTGTCCGCTCTAAAAATGGTCCATTAAACTGGCGATTGCACGTTAATGTGAAAATCGATATTCATTGCATTACATTTTCTTCAGACAACTGATGCGGGATCCATATTTCTAGTTTTTAACTTTCCCAAGCTTCAATGGATATTTTACACATCCATATAGCTAGCCAGAACACTATATCATCATCATCATCCTCAAGCAGCCATGAGCTACGGAGGTCCAACCAGACCGCGTAGTTTAATTCTCCAAGCATATCTGTCCTGAGCTACATCTGCTGCATCCGGCCACTGCACACCAATTCTAACAAGGTCCTGTTTAACATTGTCTGCCCACCGCATCCTAGGTCTCCCCCTCTTTCTGAGGCCCTTAGGCACACTGTTCATAACCCATTTCGCGAAACTATAATTATCCATACGGCAACATGGCCAAGCCAGCGGAGTCTCTCTCTGCACAATATGCTGCTTAAAGGAGGTTGCAAACTCCTTTGCCTAACCTCATCATTAGTTACAAAGTTAAACCACCTAATACCCAAGATACTGCGTAAAGCATCTAGTCTCTTGTTATCTTGTTTACAAAGTGTCCAAGTTTCACTACCGTAACTAACCCTAGAAAGAACCAAACTGTTATACAGTCTAATTTTAGTCTTTAGGTGTATACGCCTATTTCCCCACACTCTCCATAGATTCTTAAAAGTCCCAGTAGCAATCCCAATTCGTCTGTTAATCTTATGCCGCACATCACCAGTATCTGTTACATAGCTCCCAAGGTAATTATACTGTGACACCTGCTCAAGACTGCAACCATTCAGATTAACTGAATCAAAGCCTGCCTGACCAATTTTCATCACTTTAGTTTTCTCTCTGTTTATAACCAAACCTACTCTACTACCATTCTCATCAACAGCTCGAATGAAAGAGTTCAACTCATCAACATCATTTTCAAAAAGTGCTAAATCATGAGCATAATCTAAATCAGAAATTTTAGTATCTCCAGACCATTTAAAGCCAAAATCTTTCCCTTGAAGTGAATTTCGCATAACATAATCAATAACCAAACTAAAAAGAAAAGGAGACAAAATGCACCCTTATCGAACACCAGAAGTAATGCTAAACCAATTCCTACAAGCCTTACCAACTCTCATACACGACTCAGTGTTGTTATAGAGAGCTTTCATTATGTTAACTAACTTGTCTGGTATACCATATGATCTCACAATCAACCACAGATTATGACGATCAACAGAGTCGAAAGCCTTTTTGAAATCAACAAAGCTAGCAACTAAAGGTTTCTGTAACTCTAAATATTTCTCAAGAATCTGCCTAAGTGAAAATACCTGATCCACATATCCCCTACCACTTCTGAATCCACATTGCTCATCAAGCAATTGATTGTCAACCAGAGTCTTAATTCTATTAAGCACAATCATGGAAAGAACTTTACCTGGAACAGAGAGATTAGGCTGATACCTCTATAGTTATCACAAGAACTGCGATCATCCTTTTTGAAAATAGGGATAACACAGATTAGTTATTCTGTGGGGATAACGATAGCTCTGGTAAAATCCTTAGGAACCATGCCTTTATCATAAAAGATATTCAAAATTTCAGTTATCCAAGTGGTAACTAAAACATTCCCAGCTCTAAGCATTTCAGTACTAATTTCATCTACCCCTGGGGATTTATGTAGTTTCAGTTTAGAAACAGCCAAAATAACTTCAGATTGTGTTATAAGGCCAACATTAAAGCCACCAATGCATCTATCATCATTGCAAACAATGGGAATAGAACTAACCGCATTGTTTAGAATATCACTGAAATGCTCAGCCCACCTAGCCATGACAGAACTCACCTTCTATAACCTTACCTTGTTTATCCTTCAATCCCTGTATACCTGTCCGTTTTCTACCACACAAAACATTAACTATCTGGTACAACTCTCTGCTGTTGTGCTGTCTAACTGCTTCCTCGGCTTTGTCAGCCAAACCATCAAGCCAAAGATTCTTATCAGCAGCTAACTGATCTTTTACACGTTTATTACTTCTCTGTAATGCTTTCTATTAGTACTAGTAGGGTATTGATTAAAGACATTCCTGCAGTTCTTTCTTTCCGAAATAAGCTCAAGTGCCTTATCACTCAGATAATTCTGTCTCTTCTGCTCCTTTTTTCCTAAAAGAGTACTGTT
This sequence comes from Ryuthela nishihirai, assembly GCA_038380435.1. Taxonomy (NCBI): domain Eukaryota; kingdom Metazoa; phylum Arthropoda; class Arachnida; order Araneae; family Heptathelidae; genus Ryuthela; species Ryuthela nishihirai. Next base: position 6,206,850 of record JAWZYU010000013.1, read on the forward strand.
AGTGTCCAAAAAAGCCTGTTTAAAATGATCCCATTCTTCCTCAACTTCAGTAGTAAGCATACCATGACTGTCATAATGACTAAGTAACCTATCATGGTAAGCTTTGGCTATAACTGGGTCTTTCAGAGCTTCAGTATTAACCCATTTCTTCCCAGGGTTGCACACACGCAATGCGAAGTATTGCGTGTACGCAACACTTGGGAAGAAATGGGTTAAAGGTAAATTTTTTAACCTTAGCACAATACTTTTTAAGTTTAAGTTGCAAGACACTTTTAGCAACATAATTGTCAGATCCAAATTTCAGCTCCCCTATATGTCCTGGTATTCCTAACAGAACTAGCCCATTTGCTGTTAACTAATATATAATCAATCATATTCTTATGCAGCCCATCAGGTGAAACCCATGTGTACTTATGTATGTCGCGGTGTTTGTAATAAGTGTTAGTTATTCTGAAGCCATTGAGTTTACTTACCTGTAGGAAATGTTGCCCATTGCCATTGCAGCTACCAATATCAAAAGGGCCTATCACCCTCCCCAAAGGTCAGAGTCAGTACCAACTTTGGCATTGAAGTAACCTAAAACAAGGGTAATATCTCCTTTCTTGACAGAATTCAAAATATCCTGAAGTTGTCCATAAAATCTATCCTTCTCATCCTCATCGGCATCCTCAGTGGGGGCATAACAGCAGATAACATTTAAGTCTTTAATGCTTGTCTGAAATTTTGCTGTAAGAAACCTTTCATTAATGCACCCATATCCTAGAAGAGCATCACTAGCATGTCTGCTAAGGACACCCATGCCTTGGTGATGCTTTCCATCCTCCCTCCCTGAAAGGAGATATTCAAAGTTATTTTTAAGTATCTCACATTTACCTGTCCATCTGGTCTCTTGCAAGCCTAGAATATCTAGCTTATAGTGCTGGAATTCCTGCGTGAGGACATCAAGAGAATAATCTCTATATAATTTCCTCACGTTCCACGTTCCTGCAGAGAGAAAATGATTAGTAGGATTTTTAAAGAAACTAGGTTTATTGTGATAGGTAGGGCCAACAATATCAAACAGCCCCCTGATCGCAGGCATGGGGCAAAGACCTGTTCCCCCTCAGCTAAAAGGCTGAAGTCACCAATGCTGGTAGGAACTTCAGGCACCACCTTTTCAAATGGACTTTTTTAAGAGCCATATGGCCTGCCTGAGACACATTACTCCAGTTTAGGCTTGACGATGCCCAACTAGCTAAGTGAGGTTCAGGTACCTGCGAATGCCTCTGATTAGGATTATCCACCAGCTGATATAAGGTATCCCATGCCTCTGTTCACTTAGGGCTGGCAACCCAGAAGCAAACAGAAAACACAGCGGCAGATTCTCCCTCAACAGGGGCCCACCAGTGCAGCAAGTCCAGGATCAATAATCAAGCTCAAATCCATAAACAAGTCCAATCTAGCAGGTATAAATGGTCAGCACCAGGACCCTGGGAAGTTGACCACTCCTCAGCAGGGTTGAGAAAAAAGAAAAAAGTGACCATAAATGACCAGATCAGTAGGCCATACTGTACTGGCAGCCCTCTCCTTCCGTTCCCTTCCAAAAGAGATCTCTTTTGAAAGGTACTAATGGCCTGCACCACGAGAAGGCGGGGTCGGACATTAGGTGTTAGACCTGGCCGGTTCTGTGCGTCATCACTGGGAATTGGTACACAATTCTCCTTCCAGTTTATGCCTAGCTACCATTTACAGCGCAATTAAATAAATTTGCGGTAAACAAATTTTCTGGTTGAAGAAATTCCACAAAAACCCAATATGTGCTATTTTGGTGGCCTGCTACTTAATAATACGATATTATTCTCGTTCTTGTTCATTCCCGCCATCGACATTTTGTGAATCAGTTCTAGAGCTTAATAACATTTGATTTGCTTAATAATATGGACTATACTACTTTAGCCTAGTGACGATATTTTCAGGCAAAGCAGTGGTCAGGAAAATAGTAAGTAGTAGCAGACATGCTAATGAATTAACCCTTACGGAAACTCTCAAATGTATTGAGAAATGCTCTCATTAACACATTGGTTCCACTTCTTGCAAATTTAATAACGTTCTTTTAATAACATTCTTTTAATAACATTCTTAACTCTTCCTCTACCGAGCTCCGTTATTCTTGAGATCCTTGTGACTGGGCCCTTTGCTCATTGTTTAAAAAATAGTGTCAATGGAAGTTAAACCGACCCAACCTTTTTAAGCATATCTTGTTATTCCCACTAGACAGCCATTAAGATTTAGATGGGTATATTCCTTCAAGGCCATCCAGCGTGTTCTTCCAGAGTGAGGCTCTTCTTCACTCGGAACCACGGCTTGACGAAGTATCTGAGTGACATTGGCTTTTCCTAGGCTATCGATGCCCCTTTCTCATCGAAGGAGCACCAAGGATTAACGGAGAATATCTTAACGCGGGAACAGCGGGGACTCGAACCATGGATCCTCAGGTTATTAGCCTGGGGCTCTTCCAACTGAGACAACACTACTCCAAAGAAATATTAGGATATTTCCGTGTTATGTGAATGGAAAACCACCTAAGTTTAAATAAATAAATAACGATATTCCTCTCAATCATCTTGCCACAGAGGACTGACAGGAGCTTGTCAGTATAATACGCCACAGTAGAAGGTCTGTGAGGAAGCCTACACCTCAGCAGAAAAACAACACGTACTAATTTTAAAAATCGCCTTTTACCGAATATTTTCGTTCGAAATAAAATAAGGATTTCCACTAGATCAGGGGTGGGCAATTGTTTTCGTATCTACATTGCGCATGCGTAGTGACGTGGCCGTCCTAGTGGAAAATACAAGACGAATCTTCGGTCGCGCACGAGAAGGAAATCTCGGTTCAAGGCGGATTTTTATGTCTGTCTTGGCGGGCCACAAAAAACTCTTAGCGGGCGGCTATTTGCCCACCCCTGCACTAGATTCATCCAAATCTCCTGCTTTTCAACAAAATATTTTTATTAATTTTATGTCCTAACAATAATTCCTTTCGATTTCTTAAGTGGGGGGGGGGCTCAGTCGGTAGCGCGCCAGGCTTATAATCTGTAGTTCCCAGGTTCGAGTCCAGCTGAGTCAGCGTTGAGATTTATCTCCGCAAAATTCCCCGCCCTGCCCACGGTCAGTTGGGGACACCGATGGACTTGTGAAGGCCGCCGTGCGTCGGATGGGACGTTAAGCCGTGGCCCCGTGTGCGGAGAGCCATACCCTGTGCACGTTAAAGAACACGCTGGATGGCCTTGACGGGAGGCTACCATCTGTCTCCCAACAGCCGTTCCAGTGGGTCCCCTCCCCCAACCTTCTCTGAGCCTTCGGGGTCCATGTGACCTGGCCATTTAGCCCATGGTGTGCAAAAAAAGTGCCGTTCAGAGGTAAAACTACCCAATCCCATGTTGAGAACCCCTAATCTAGAGGCTATATTAGGCTTGTCCTAATTTCTCATACAACATGCAAACACTTACACAAGGATATGCTCCGCTGGTCTTAGGAGTTAAGTAAGCTAACCACTAGAACAGGTAGGGTCTAGTGATCTAGTGGTTTCTTGACAATATCACATATTTAAGCAACCGTTCAAGACCTGGTATGAAAAAATCCTTCGAAAATCGAAAAATTCATCAAAGTGAAACGCATTGCACTCTCCTCGCTCAACTAATAACTACTGAATATAAATGGTGCATGGATGGAGCTCGATTAGGTTGGCGACAAAATTTCTTCATGACTCAAGAAAGCTCCAGTTAATTTCATATTTCGCATTCAGTTTTTTCAATATTTTAGAAGTTATGAATATCGAATAAGAGTTAGTTGGAAACACAATAAATTAAAATTATGATAAATATATTTTGTTAAAAAAATTTTTGAAACTTTTCAAACCCACTATTTCTTAAGTAGCATACTATGTGCACCAACCGATTAGGATGTCCTACTGTAGGATTTGCCACTAATACTTAGACCTAGTGTTTCGCTCGCCATAGATACGCTCCACTTTAAAGTGAGGTCACTTCCGCTGTTGAGAATGGTCTCGTTTTTTTCACGCCAGAAAGTTTCGAACAGCTCAAAGCGTTTCCTATGTGTCCGTAATCAAGTCTGTGAATCGGAAGAAGCCAATTCATTTGGTGCAATGAACAGCAAAAGTATTTCGGATAGTTGGGTTGTTTTCCTCTGAGCGGCACTTTTTTTGCACACCATGGCTAAATGGCCAGGTCACATGGACCCCGAAGGCTCAGAGAAGGTTGGGGAAGGGGACCCACTGGAACAGCTGTTGTGATACCGATGGTAGCCTCCCGTCAAGGCCATCCAGTGTGTTCTTTAACGTGCGCAGGGTATGGCTCTCCCGCACACGGGGCCACGGCTTAACGTCCCATCCAACGGACGGCGGTCTTTCCAAGCCCATCGGTATCACCTACTGACCGTGGGCAGGGCGGGGGAGTTTTGCGGAGATAAATCTCAACGCTGACCCAGCTGGGACTCGAACCTGGGAACTACAGATTAAAAGCCTGGCGCGCTACCGACTGAGCCACCCCCGCCCCATTTCGGATAGTAAAAAACAAATTCTTTGCGGGGCATCTACCCAGAATAATTTGCTTCGGGCAACAAAATCATTTGATTGGTGAAAAAACAAACTAATTTTTCGAAACAAAAACTATTTTTTTAAATAACAAAAATAGCTTAATTGTACTGGCTGGTTTTGTTTTAGAGAAACAAATATATTTTATCCCCCCCCCCTTATTTCCCTTTATATTTTATTTATAGCTTATTTGCAGCAACTTTTAGATTATTCCATATCTCTCTATTGCTAGGGACGGCGCTGACAGGCTCTTGTTAGGCCTCTGTGGCAAGCAGATGTTTTATGGTCAATTTAGTTTACCTTTATTACAAAAAGTTGGCCACTGGTTTGAAAGTTGTGTCTGGAAATTCCTTCTTCTGACTTAAGGTTTGACTCCGTCGATCGTTAGGCCACCCTCAGACATAGATGGACAAAAGAACAACAACTTACCGTCGTCGCTGTCGCTGTTCCCCATTAGATCTGGGTCACAGTCTGAGTAATCCGTACTGCTCGGTGAGCTCGTGCTTTCAGGCTCGCTTGGCGGGAGACGCGTCGTCTGCTGTGGCGGTGGAGGAGCTGGCGGTTGCGGTTCTTCGGGCACCCCTTCGCCCTGCAAACGATGGTAGCCTTTACGGACACTGCGGCAGGAATCGGTGAAGGTGAGGCGGGACAAGGCGCCGTCCGAAGTGCTGCGGGGCGTCAGACATCGGTCTAAGGTGGAGGCGAATTCGCGGAGGGTGAAAGCACCTTGCAAGGGTGTGCCTACGGAAAAGAGAAATGATCAAATTCTGAAATTTATGCTTCATCTGCAAGTATGATGTAACTCTTAAAGCAAAAAGTGCACCTTATAACAATCGTTAACGTCGGAATAGGGGTCGCATAGAAAACTGAAATGGGATGGTGGGTCGCATAGAAAACTGACAGAATGGATGGCAGGAAACTGAAATGGAATGATGGGTCGCATAGAAAACTAAAATGGAATGGGGTGTCGCATAGAAAACTGAAATGGAATAGGGGTCGCATAGAAAACTGAAATGGGATGGTGGGTCGCATAGAAAACTGACAGAATGGATGGCAGGAAACTGAAATGGAATGATGGGTCGCATAGAAAACTAAAATGGAATGGGGTGTCGCATAGAAAACTGAAATGGAATAGGGGTCGCATAGAAAACTGAAATGGGATGGTGGGTCGCATAGAAAACTGACAGAATGGATGGCAAAAAACCGAAATGGAATGATGGGCCGCATAGAAAACTAAAATGGAATGGGGTGTTGCATACAAAACTGAAATGGAATAGGGGTCGCATAGAAAACTGAATTGAATGATGGGCTGCATAGAAAACTAAAACGGAATGGGGTGTCGCATAGAAAATTGAAATGGAATAGGGGTCGCATAGAAAACTAAAATGGAATGGGGTGTCGCATAGAAAATTGAAATGGAATAGGGGTCGCATAGAAAACAAATGGGATGGTGGGTCGCATAGGAAACTGAAATGGGATGGAGGGTCGCATAGAAAACTGACAGAAAACTGAAATGGAACGGGGTGTCGCATAGAAAACTGAAATAGAATTGGGGGAAGGTCGCATTGAAAACAAATGGAATGGTGGGTCGTATAGAAAACTGAGAGAATGGAGGGTCGCATAGAAAACTATAATGGAATGGCGGGTCGACAAAGAAACGCATAATCAATAACATCATGTATAACCAATTTAAAAAACATCTAAAATTAAATATAAACAATATAATTTTATTAAAATTATGTTGAATGAGAATTCGCTTCGCTGAAGTTAGACTTTTTGTCTCCGATGCATTTTTATCTCTTTCACCTATTTATTTGTCATCAGCAGTTCGTGAACCGTAGTTTGCGCAGTACTGACTTAGAATATTCCATGGCAGCTTAGTTTCAATAGTATTTTTAGTCAAAACTACTCCATAGGCATCCTGTGAGGCCTGGACCTTGCTGCCTCATCTCCGTACACCATTGCACACATGCAAATATTCGTATATTTGCTGCCTATGTAATTTTCTTTTAACAGTTTCGATGTAGGCTTTGTTGGCATCGCTGTACCAAAGCAGGATGGGTTGCGGGTGGTCTCAGAGAGTGACCTCGATTTTCAATCGTCCAGATGAGGGTGAAGGTCCTGCCGCTGCTGTAGCTAAGGTTACCGTCCCTCGTACTTGGAACCCAAAGGGTGAGGGATTGACGTAAGAAGGCAACTGCATGGGAGGAAGCCTGAGAATGTGATGAAAAGTCAGTTGTGGTTTCAACGTTGGTTGCCAGGGAAGGCTTCCACCAGAGTTAGAGCGGGAAGGAAGATAAGCTATGAAGAGCGCTCAAGAGAGAAATTAAGCTGACAATCTCCCTGATTAACGTTTCCTGGGGAAGTCAGTCAATTATGAAACTGCTCAGTGGTAAAAGAGTTCTTCTCTTCGCATAGTAGAGTTGTACAATGATGCAGCAGTCATAGCAAGAGCCAATGGGGAGCTATCGTGGGCTATTTGTAAATTTCTGTAATAAAACCTTCTGTCAATACCTCCATATCCGTGAAGTGCTCGACTTATTGGCGAAAGTGTGGACATTTTTATATCCAATCGGAACTCTATTTTCTCCAGTACAATAAGCAAGCAATATTTTTTCCCGTAAAAACAAACAACAGTGATGGATAAAAACAAAAATCGTCCACGTGATTTTCTCACCCCATAGCAGCATCACATGTGGGGACTTCCAAGGTGCATTTATAAAGAAGAAATCCCCACACATCCTAATTTGGCATGGTGGTCTGAAATGAACCCATAGATATAATACTCGTGTTTGCCATATGGAAGACCTATGAAAAAGATGAGACCGCAGCAGAAAGACAACAAAAACTTTATTTAACCAAACTTTTACTCAATAACATTCTAAAGAGGACGGTTCCCTTCTTTTTCTTTTCCGCCTCAACCCTTCACTAATCTCTGCCTACATATTATCTACCTCATCTAAATTGACATAAAACGTTATAAAAACTAAAAAAAACTTTTTTTTAAACCTCTGATAGAAGAGGAGTAAACAAACTTCCAATGTCTTTCCTCTAAACCTTATTCTTCCTGCAGTTGTCTCATGTTATTAAAATCACACCATGTGCTTCTCTTTTAAACGAATTCGATCTCGAAAACACTCCAAGAAACATTTTGTGAAAGGGTAAAAAAACAGAGACTACAAAACTCTGTAGAGTGTTTCGCGCCTTTCTTTCCTCCCCTGCACGCTGATTCTCTTGCCAGCCCGGTCACCTGTACAGCAACGGACGACTCTTAAATCTCTGCCACCATCGTATCTGAGCCAATATCGATAGAAAAACTACTAAGGAGTTATATCTTGTTTCAAATCTCATAAAGTGCACTTGAGAAGATTAGATCCTTGGGTTGTTGTTTACCAGGAGTAGAATTCAAAAGAGTAATACGTTGTGAAAAGGTGGCCTGGAAGCTAGAGATGGTTTCCAGATGAATAGAGGGATAGATTTGGTTGGCTTGCTCTCTTTCTTTCTCCCATCTATTCACTTGTTTTCGTTCCGTACACAAAGCAGTCGATTCCAGATGCACCTCTCGTCCGTAAATGGCCGAACTGATCGTCATCGTCGAAAGCACCAGACGTGAAAATTGTGAAAGAAAAGTTTTACTTTGTCTGTCAGACAGATCAATTTTCAGATCGAAATTTCGAAAGTTCACATTTGTGTGGCAACAGAAAAGAAAATGTGAGTCTTTGCTTTAATTCGCGGGGTTGGGTTGTTTTACCTCTGAGCGGCACTTTTTTGCACACCATGGGCTAAATGGCCAGGTCACATGGACCCCGAAGGCTCAGAGAAGGTTGGGGGAGGGGATCCACTGGAATAGCTGTTGGGAGACAGATGGTAGCCTCCCGTCAAGGCCATCCAGCGTGTTCTTTAACGTGCACAGGGTATGGCTCTCCCGCACACGGGGCCACGGCTTAACGTCCCATCCGACGGACGGCGGCCTTTCCAAGCCCATCGGTGTCCCCTACTGACCGTGGGCAGGGCGGGGAATTTTGCGGAGATAAATCTCAACGCTGACCCAGCTGGGACTCGAACCTGTGAACTACAGATTACGAGCCTGACGCACTACCGACTGAGCCACCCCCGCCCCAATTCGCGAGGAAATGCAATCTAATGCGATTACGGTTTTTTGTATTCAGAAAAAAAAGTACCTTAATGATTGTCCGTTTTAAAGCTTAAACGTTTCTGTTTATTAAAGAGATAAAAAATATTTTTTTGGAATGAACAAGTAATGATGAAATATTACAATTTACATTTTTAGAATCTCCGGATAGCATTAACAACGCCCTCTAAAGGAGGAAAAATTTACGGCAAAAAAAATATATGCAAAATTATGATAGAAATTCTAAATTTCGGTGGTAGAGTTTTGGGTTCTTTTAGCTCTGAGAGGCACTTTTTTGCACACAATGTGATAAAGAGCCAGGTCATAAATATCACAAAAGCTTAGAGAAGTTTCGGGTAGGGGACCCACTGAACAGCTGTTAGGTGACAGATGGTAGCCTCCCGTCATGGCCATCCAACGTACACAGGGTTGGGTTGTTTTACCTCTGAGTGGCACTATTTTTACACCATGGCTAACTTTTTTGCACGATGGGCTAAATGGCCAGGTCACATGGACCCCGAAGGCTCAGAGAAGGTTGGGGAAGGGGACCCACTGGAACAGCTGTTGTGATACAGATGGTAGCCTCCCGTCAAGGTCATCCAGTGTGTTCTTTAACGTGCACAGGGTATGGCTCTCCCGCACACGGGACCACGGCTTAACGTCCCATACGACGGACGTTAAGAACCTTTCGAACGGCCTTTCGAACGCTCATCGGTGTCCCCTACTGACAGTGGAGTGTGATTTTGCTGAGATAAATCTCAAAGCTCACCCAGCTGGGACTCGAACCTGGGAACTACAGATTACAAGCCTGGCGCGCTTTTTCATGCCCAAAGGCATTCCTTACTGGTCGAGGGCAGGGTGAGGGTTCAGGAGATACAAACCTCAATTACACATTGGCAGCAATGATTTGCCCCTTGACCACCAGGGGAAGTGCACTTTTTTTGCTTTAAGGGCTAAATGAAAAATTTCCGTTGTTTTTTATAGATACTAATAAAATAGTACTCTTCCAAGTTAGAGGGTGGGGAGGGGGAGCTGGGATGGCCCAGTCGGTAGCGCGCCAGGCTCGTAATATGCAGTTCCGAGGTTCGAGTCCCAGCTGCGTCAGTGTTGATATTTATCTCCACAAAACTCCCCACCTTGCCCATGTACAGTAGGAGCCACCTATTGGCTTGGAAAGACCGCCGTCCGTCGGATGGGACGTTAAGACACTCTGCACGTTAAAGAACATGCTGGATGGCCTTGATGGGAAGCTACCATTTGTCTCCCAACAGCTGTTCCAGTGGGTCCCCTCCCTGAATCTTCTCCGAGCCCTCGGAGTCCTTATGACCTGGCCATTTAGCCTATTGTGTGTAAAAAAGTGCTACACAGAGGTAAAACAACCCCACCTAACCCAGAGGGTGCTAAATTACAAAATATAAAACTTCTTTCTCTTTGGAAACGCACAACCCGTATTCCCAAGAAGCGACATGTTATTCTTCCTATTAACTTTAATAATTTAAAAAGCATTTGAATATTCCTGAAAATATATTATGACTGATGACATTTTCTGATACTTATATAACATGACATTAACAAATGTGAATCAAGAAACTAGCCGTACTGCGTGCACGTGGTCTGCTTAACCTGATAGTTAATCATAGTGGAAATTCATCAACCATGATGATGATAATAAGCTAATAATCAGTTAATGGTATATGCAAATCCCACTGCACTGTGCTTGACAGCGGAATCAGCCAGACGAGTACTATGTGACGAAAGCAACTTGCCTGTTAGGAATCATGGAGCGGCCCAGACACACATGCGCCGTAGCTACCTTTATTTCTGGTTTCCATCCATTATTCCAAACAATTTATGGTTTCAACACTTTTACCGATGATAGCCACGTTTCAATTCAATAACATCTCGTATTGAAACTTTGTCCTTTGATATTTTTATAGAAATGAAGAAAATCTGCATCTTTTAATATTTTGAGTTAATTTTTAGAACTGGCAACAGGCCAAGCGATTCAAAAGCTGCCAGGTTTGTAAAATAAAGGCGAGCAAGCCAATGGTAATTGGTCATCCCAATTTATTAACGACCGCTTCTCTTCAATTTTATATTTTTATTTTACTTTTATTTTTAGCATACAATGATAGGACCCTCTTAAGAAAGAATTGATAAGAGAGGGAGCGATAAACAACAGTTTTCTTGTCATATAATTGTGTGTTGAGTGTTCTTGTCATATAATTGTGTGTTGAGTGTTCTTGTCATATAATTGTGTGTTGAGTGTTCTTGTCATATAATTGTGTGTTGAGTGTTCTCGTCATATAATTGTGTGTTGAGTGTTCTTGTTATATAATTGTGTGTCGAGTGTTCTTGGAATATAATTGTGTGTTGAGTGTTCTTTTCATATAATTGTGTGTTGAGTGTTCTTATCATATAATTGTGTGTTGAGTGTTCTTGTCATATAATTGTGTGTTGAGTGTTCTTGTCATATAATTGTGTGTTGAGTGTTCTTGTCATATAATTGTGTGTTGAGTGTTCTTGTTATATAATTGTGTGTCGAGTGTTCTTGGCATATAATTGTGTGTTGAGTGTTCTTGTCATATAATTGTGTGTTGAGTGTTCTTGTCATATAATTGTGAGTTGAGTGTTCTTGTCATATAATTGTGTGTCGAGTGTTCTTGGCATATAATTGTGTGTTGAGTGTTCTCGTCATATAATTGTGTTTGCTTATTAATGTATCTGTTTAAATGAAAGTTTTGTCTGATATTTTTTTAAAACGTTTTAGATGCAAAATTGTAACTGTTCTCCAGTAAAGATATTGTTACGACAGATGAACGTGCTACAATGAACCCATGATAGATGTGTCATTAACGCTCGCATATGCTTCAACGTGACAATTACGTCATCAACTGATTGGAACGGAGAGGTACTTTGAATAATAAACATTGAGGAGTCGAACGGAAACTTTAGTTCAGTAGTAAAAAGAAGGACGTATCGTGTTGATGTTGTGTTATATTCTGAGTAAAAGGGTTCTTTATATTTGGTTCAAGATGAAGTCTAGTTCCATTGGGAAAAAGTCGTCAACAGGAAAAGTTTGGTTTTAAGTCCTCTTTTAAGAGAGATCATCGTCAGATGAAATATATTCCCGAATTTGGATTGTTTTACCTCTGACAGAGCTGGCATATTTTTGCACACAGTGGGCTCAATGGCCAGGTCACAAGGATCCCGAGGGCTCAGAGAAGGTTGAGAGAAGTAGACTCGCCGGACAGATATTAGGAGACATATGTTAGCCTCCCGTCAAGGCCATCTAGCGTGTTCTTTAACGTGCATAGGGTGTGGCTCTCCCGCACAAGGAATCACGGCTTTACGTCCCATCCGACGGACGGTGGCCTTTACAAGCCCATCGGTGTCCTTTATTGAATGTGGGGAGTTTTGCGGAGATAAATCTCAGCGCTGGCTCAGCTGGGACTCGAACTGGGAACTGCAGATAACGAGCCTGAGGCGCTACAAACCGAGCCATCCTTGCTCCAGCATATACCTGAAATGAAAGCTTTTGGGTAGGATATTCAAAAAGTACTTCAAATTATATTCTTTCCATTCTGCCCCCATGCGCGCTACAAAAGGGAGGTAAGTGTCACGGCTGTGGATAGTATATGTCAAATGAAAGCTTCTGAAGTGAGGAGTGTCATTCACTAATATACACCGATCATCCAAAACATTAAAACCACCTACCTAATATGATGTAGGTCCTCCTCTCGCTACCAAAAGTGCTCTCACCCGATGAGGCATTAGATTCAACGAGATGTTGGTAGATGTCGCTTGATATTTGGTACCATGACTGCAACAGAAGATCCCGCAGTTCCCATAAATTAGTGGGTGACGTTGTTCGTACCCGTTTCTCCATCTCAAACCACAAATGTTCGATAGGATTCATGTCCGGCGAATTTGGGGGCCATGGCAATAAATGGAATTCCTCATCATGTTCTAGGAACCATTCTTGAACCTTCTTCGCAGTGTGACATGGGTCATTGTCTTGTTGAAAGACGCCATCACCGCCAGGGAATACAGTCGCCATAAAGGGATGTACTTGGTCAGTCACGATGTTCAGGTAGGTGACAGCTCTCAGTGCTCTACAGGGATAATTGCCCCAAGTGTTCCCCAAGAAAATATTGCCCAGACCATCACACCCCCTCCCACAGTACATCCAGATGAGAAGGCTTCCGTAGGTAAACATCGCACACGAGCTCATCTGTCCACATGGTGTAACAGAAAACGGGATTCATTCCTCTTCCAGTTTTCTGATCCAATGTCGATGATTACGTGCCCACTGCAAGAGTTGATGATGGTGAACGGCTGTGAGCATAGGCACGCGAATGGGTCTGTGGTTGCAGACACCCATATCCAAGAGTTTACGAGGAACTGTTCGGACACATTGGGCCCTTTACCACAATGAAATTATGGGTAATGTCAACCAAAGTAGCCTTCCTGTTCCTGCGGACAAGACGAAATAGCCTGCGCTGACCTCTGTCATCAATGAGACGTGGCCAATCCACGCCTTGTCGACGGCTCGAAGTGTCGCCTGTTTCGGACCACTACTCATTGACTGTTTCGGATAACTACTGCATAGCATGAGCAGCCTACCAGCGTCGCTGTTTCGGAGATGCTCTTATCAAGGCGTCTTGCCATAACGATCTGGTCTTTGTCGAAATCAGATAAATCCTTTGCTTTTCCCATGTTAAGATGAAATACTGCCTGAGAGAGCTCCGACCCAGGTATTATCTATATCATTCGCGACCTTGGCACGTGACACTGATTGGCTGCACGCGCGCTTCTTTACATAACGCAGAGGCGGTTTTAATGTATTGGCTGATCGGTGTATATATATATATATACTGTATATTACATAGTTCAATTTAAATCAGTTAATTCTCCCGAACAACACCAAAGAAGTCTGCTAGAACAGTATAGAGTGATATTATTGGTATCTTTATGTACAGACAAAACACTAAGCCTCTAGTGGATTTCTAACTTGGCATTTTTGGCTGAAAAAAAAATCGGAACACTTTTCTTTTTTAAATCTTGCTTTACAAAAAAACAACTTTTTTTCCACGTTTTAGCGGAAACAAATCGCTTTTAGCTTTTTCTTCTTTATGATATTGCAGAAAAAAGGGCAACTGCCTGCAGTTATTTATATATTTTAGCGTGAACGTAAAGAAACTTCGGGTATTAGATAAAAGATGTTATTTTGACTTCTTTTTTCTTTTTTTAGATGCGCTGCTTGGGCATCCTCAAGAGAATCTGAACGTATTTCTTTCCTATATTTTTTTATCAGAAAATAATAATCCTCATAAAATTGCAGTGTAAAAGAAACGCCTCTTTATAAAGCCTTCATTTGTAAAAAAAAATGTTCCCCAGAATTCTCATTTCTTTTGCTACTGTTTGTTTTCTAAAACGTGAATTTATTTCGAATTACTTTTGTAGTTCGAAAAACAACGATTTTCTCTAAAGCTTCGCTTTATGAATAAGTTTTTTCATCAAGTGATTTTTTTTCCTGGTCTCTTGTACAGTCGCTCAAAAAAATATCCGAACACTATGGTTGATTACGGAATTCAGAAAAAATATCTGGCAACGATTTTTTTTAGAAATTAGTGATCTGGCAACCTTCGTGTCACGTGACACGAAGGTTGCCAGATCACTAATTTCTAAAAAAATCGTTGCCAAATATTGAATTATGAATTATGGCTGCCACAAATGCACAGAGATTTCATTGGAGTTTTACCAGATCTTTCTTGCAGTGCTTTAGCTTAGAAAAAAAATTAATTATAGAATCTTACGAAATATTTGCAAAAATCGTGTTTGTCCAATTAAACAAGTGTGAAAATATTCACCCATCTAAGGTTACCATGCGTCCTCCAAAAGGAAGATATGTCCTCCTTTTTCACCTCATGTCTTTCCGGAATTTTGGATAAACATGAAATGTCCTCCTTTTTACTCGTAACATGTTTCAAATTAAAATTAAAGCACTCTTTTTTTTTGTTCATTCCGTTTTTTAAATTTCTTGAGCCTATGACTGTAACAACATTTACTGTAAATGCAAATCGTGAATGCCAAATTAACTCTGCTAATGTTGCAAAAGTTACTGAAGAGAATTTTTGCATTAGAAAATTGCAGAAAATTTTACTTCCGCCCACGGATAGATGGAACTGCGAAAGTTGAGAGGCAGTGTTTTTTGCTACATAAAAGACAATGAAGGAGTTAAGAACTATTCCTAGTTTGTAGGAGCCTTCTCAGCCAAGAGTCAAGACCTAAATCTCTGCTGATCATCACCTCAGTCAGAGTTAATCGAAAGAGAAATTTTGCCTCCTGCAACAGTAGATATTTACTAAACATTATGCCACTTAAGGGAAATTAACTCTTGATTGCGTATCAAGTAGGAATCACTGCTGAAATCTGACTGAAGTAGCTGTCAGCAGTGATTTTGACTCAACTGTTCGTCGGTATTTGATATAAAACTTTATAGACATTTAACATTAATAGAAAAAAAATTATTTCACAAATTGAAAGCATGTCCTCCTTTGTCCTCCATTTCTAGCTTTTTTGTCCTCCTTTTATAAGATTGGCATCTGATAACCCTGCACCCATCAGCCTCTCGGACTCTGCGTTTCCTGGTTACGCTCCAGTTGCTCTACCAGGTGAGGTAAGGCGTGGGTTGTTGGGTTGTTTTACCTCTGAGCGGCACTTTTTTGCACACCATGGGGTAAATGGCCAGGTCACATGGACCCCGAAGCCTCAGAGAAGGTTGGGGGAGGAGACCCACTGGAACAGCTGTTGGGAGACAAATGGTAGCCTCCCGTCTAGCAGATCCAGCATGTTCTTTAACGTGCACAGGTTATGGCTCTCCCACACACGGGGCCACGGCTTACAGGGGACAGTTAAATGTAAAATAGGACATTAGGCACAAAACTTTTTATTCCACAATTCTGTTCCAAGCTAAACACGGACAATTCTAACATCTTCAGAATTACACTTTGGATTACCCACTAATTAACTGAACCTTTTAGAATTTTTATTTTAAAAGATTTTAATAAACCCTTCTAAAACGAATTAGCCTTGTTTAGGGTAGGGTTGCTTTACCTCTGAGCGATATTTTTTTGCACACCATGGACTAAATGGCCAGGTGACATGGACCCCGAAGGCTCAGAGAAGGTTGGGGGAGGGGACCCACTAGAACAGCTGTTGGGAAACAGATGGTAGCCTCCCGTCAAGGCCATCCAAAGTGTTCTTTAACGTGCACAGGGTATGGCTCTCCCGCACATGGGGCCGCTATTTAACGTCCCATCCGACGGACGGTGGCCTTTCCAGGCCCATCGGTGTCCCCTACTGACCGCGGGGAGGGCGGGGAGTTTTGCGGAGATAAATCTCAACGCTGACCCAGCTGGGACTCGAACCCAGATTACAAGCCTGGCGCGCTACCGACTGAGCAACCCCCGCCCCAGCTAAGGCGTGGGATATTCACATCTGCTTAAGCAAAGTTGTTTTGGTCGATCGTACCATGAAGCTTTACCATGTAGTTCAATGTGTCGGGGCGTCCATGCGATATTTTATACCGACGATGAACCAAGCAGGCCCCGATTTCCCGTTAGATGCGTTATGAAGTAGCCTAGCAGCGCCAACGTAATAAGAGTGACGTCATTTAAATGCTGTAATTTGCTTATTTCAATAACAACTAAATTATGTATCTTTCTTTAATTTTAACTAGTTGCAAATATCCATGGAAACGATTACTCCTTTCAAAGTAATCTCTATCCTGACAATCGAAAAAACGAACTTTTGAAAGAATACGTATTGTTAGGCAGTACACTATATTATCAAACGTAGTGGAATACTTCCATATTATAGGAATGGAAACCCATAGTCAAAATTCCGTAACTTTGAAAATAAACCCTTTTACAGAACCCAATTTTTTAAAATTAAATTAATTTTAATAAATAATTGTTATAATATTAAAATAAATTCTTAAAAACAGCAACACCGGAGTTAAATATTTCAGCTTCCAGAAATCGTTAAATAAAAACAAATATTGCTAAAATTCTAGATTTAGGGAATTTTTGAAATTTTCCATTTTTTTTTGTGGCATTTCGCTACAAAACACTTGATTTAAAGTTAAGGAGCGTTGAATATAGTTTTCCATTCGCACAACGTGGAATTGCCCCAATATTTACCGATGGGCTTGGAAGGCCGCCGTCCGACTGATGGGACGTTAATCCGTGGACCGTGTTCGGGAGAGCCGTACCCTGTGCACGATAAAGAACACGCTGGATGGTCTTGACGGGAGGCTACCATCTGTCTCCCAACAGCTGTTCCAGTGGGGTCTCCTCCCCCAACCTTTTCTGAGCCCTCGGGGTCTTTGTGATCTGACCATTTAGTCCATTGTGTGCAAAATAATTGAGACCATGGTACGAAAGATGGAGAGTCACCGTAAAGAAGAGGAGAGGGTCGAGAAACAAAAGCGCAACAGCAGGTACAGAACACAAGGAGATAATTTGTGAATTAGAATGTGAAATTATAAAGATAGAGACAGAGCGCAGGGATAGGGTGTCGCAGATCCAGCAATGTGGAGGATGCATGTCACTTGATGCAGTTGGAGGTTCAAGGTAGGAGGAAAGAAAGAGAAGTTAGAATAAGAGAACAAGAGAGAAAAAGTAGAATAAGGGAATATGACAAAATAACATAAGGAACAAGAAAGGCAACATAGAAGAGTAAAGGGAGCAAGAAAAGCAGGATAGGATTAGGAAAGACGAATTAGATTGAGCTCGTTAATTGGAGTTGGCTAGATTGCAACTGAGGCGAAGCAGCTCAGACTCAGTCGACAATTTAACATCCTTGGCTAGTAGGAAGGGAGTCGGCTCCGAGCTCTGGGAATTTTATGGGCTACATGAGTGTTCCCAGATACTGGAACATACAGTGGGCAAGCCTCCACAAGTGGTTGTTGATAGTGTTTTCCTGGATTTTGTTTGGAAAACTGATAACTTTCCAGCTAGACAGGGGGCGGGGGTGGCTCAGTCGGTAGCGCGCCAGGCTCGTAATCTGCATTTCCCAGATTCGACTCCCAGCTGAGCCAGAATTGAGATTTATCTCCGCAAAACTTCCTCCCGTCTCCACTCCCGCTCCTTCGGTCAGAACCAACTTACATTAATAGTTAACATGATATTGTATGGAAATTCAAAATCTTCATTAAGTTTATATAAATCAAAAATTTGAAATATATTCACCCAATATTTAAAAATTATGAAAAGTGGAATATTTAATCAACAATCCTGAGAAATTTTTAAAAAATTGATGATTGTTAAAGGAATTATTTACATAAATCTTTAAAATATGCGCTTATTGTTTTAAATGATTTGAAATAAAAATTCGAACTTTAATTAAATCCTAATGAAAATTCTTATGTTTGGCATTGGCTATTGTTAAATATTCAAACTTCCATAATATTTTATATAAAGAAAATTAATAAAATACAGTGGACCTTCGTTATAGCGCTGCTCGCTATACCGCGCACTCGGTTATAGCGCGGGCGATGTTCGCGATAAGTTCAAACATGTTTATACAGGTCCGTGCGGCGTTAGTGAGTATCGCATTTTATTGTTACTGCGTATTGAGTAATTGTGTATGTATTGAGTTCCTGCATGTATTTTGAGTAGTGTTTAATTATTGTATGCATGAGTAAAATAAAAGCTTACAGTGTGAAATTTATTGTGTCGCCACCGCGCCGCTCGGTATAACGCGGTTCACCTTATAACGCGGGTGTTGTTTCCCGCCCGACATGCGCGTTATATCGGGGGTCCACTGTACCATTCAAATTTCCACAGATATCTGACAGGAGCCTGTCAATTTAATACGCCATAGAAATCTGTAGGAACAAAGCGAGCCTCAGTAGGAACAAAAACATCAAACCTTATCCGGGGATCAAACCCAGGTCCCTTGGATCAGGTAAATATATATATATGATGACAAGATCCACTAGTTCCGCCTGAAGCACTCCCAGTATGGGGAAATGCCATATTCACCACTATCAACTGTCAGGGCAAGACGTACCATACAGATACAGCTCATCCCCGACTACCTAATGGCGGACAGTACTATAGGAGTAAAGCTCATCCATCGGTCAAAACCTAAATTTAATCTATGTCCCGGACCGCCACAAACAAGGATATAGGATCCAAGTTGCCTCTGCTCCCGTGACTGGTACTCTTATTGCGGCCCTTCCGTCGGGGCCCTGTCCAACATGACACAGACCTAGCCAGCAGGGCCCTCAACTTCTTCCATCTTAGCCTGTCTGACCCAATCCGGTCAGCAGAGCCTTCGACTTCATTTGGGCCCTCAAGTCCCAACCCCCCAACCTCGACAAGGTGGTCCCGTATCGGTGGGTGGGTCCCTCGGATCAGTAGCCAAGCGCGCTAACCACTCGGCACTGAAAGAATATAGTTGAAAAAGTGAGATTTAGATACCACTGGATTAGAATCTCTAATCTATCGCCAATCATATTTTACCATAGAAAACCTCTTTTAGATATTACATAGAATCAAATTTGGGTTTGCACTGGGATAACAAGTTTTTTTTTTGACAGTGTACAAATCCTAACAAACATTGAGAAAATATTTTACATAATTTCCAAGCAGCCATAGGTTGCAGAGGTACAATAAAACTGTAATTTAAAAATTGTAAAAACTGTAATTTAAATTAATTCTCCAGATGCTTCTGTCCTGAGTTACACCTACTGCATTTCGATCTGTAGCAACATACTACAAACGATACTACAAACCACATCTTAGGACTACCCTTTTTATGAGGCCTTTAAACAGATTGTTATAACTGTTCCTGCTAATCTGTGGTTATTCATACGGAAGATCATCATATTAGGTAGGATCAGAGATCATCATATTAGGTAGGTGGTTTTAATGTTTTGGCTGATCGGTGTATGTCCAAACCAACGCAATCTCTATCAGATGTTACTCAAGGGTGGTTGCTGACTCCTTGGTTTAACCTCACCATTACTTACCTGGTCAAACCACCTAATGCTTAAGATACCAAGTAAGCATCTAAAATCTAGATATCGTAGGTGTAGCAAATGCTTACTTGCCCCCTCCACTTCTAATAGCTCTTTGTGCTTATTAAAAAAGGTGTGCTTGTGCATCTGAAACTATGAACTATTGAGATTCGATGTGCTCCCCAGAATCCCACTCCTGCAAACTTCTCGGCGATTTGAGGTGCTTTGGAGGAGCAATGGAGAATACTACCCATAGTGCTGCTGGACATTCTTATCAACAGCATGAGACATCGCTGTGAGGCCTTCATAGCGGTAATAGTTGACCACACTCCATTTTGAACTGCTTGGGCTATCTAAGTTGAAATTCACTTTTTATGCATATGTATTTGTGTATAATTTTAGGAATTTAAGCATTATTCCATTTTTGAACTGTTATTCTTACGCCGAGTGTTTATATACACTTCTCTTCCGATTCGTGCAACGGATGGAAAGGATATTAAAGAAAACAGGGATTTTCATATTGTTCCTTAATTTAAGGAATCCAGGGTATGTAGGCTATTTTACTCTGATTATGAATTCAAACAGATGCGCCATTCTTTAAAGACCTTAATCTAAGTATCATGCATTAAAGGAGAATCAATATGCTCCAAGTCTTTCCTAAGGAATACATCAAGATGTTTGTAATTCAATGACAGTCGCAATTGTGCCCATGCCTTGGAAACAAATCATCTTCACCGAAAGGTCGTGTCTGCGGGAGATGATGATCTCGCGCATCCTTCTGCTCCCTAAGCAACATTCTCACGAACGAGGAGGCTGCAGCACCGTCGGCGATTCGGGCGGTTAGCAGCTCTTGAGGCGGCGAAATCAGAGGCAAAGAAGTACGTTATCACCAGTTAGAAACATTTGATCAACGAAATCAGAGGCAAAGAAGGTATGTTATCACCAGTTAGAAACACTTGATCAACGAAATCAGAGGCAAAGAAGGTACACGATCATCGGTTAATTAATACTTTATGAA
Organism: Ryuthela nishihirai; assembly: GCA_038380435.1. NCBI lineage: Eukaryota > Metazoa > Arthropoda > Arachnida > Araneae > Heptathelidae > Ryuthela > Ryuthela nishihirai. Next base: position 6,227,625 of record JAWZYU010000013.1, read on the forward strand.
CGAAGTCAGAGGCAAAGAAATTAAACGATCACCAGTTAATTAATACTTGATAAGCGAAATTAGAGGCAAAGAAGTTATAAGACCACCAGTTAATTAAAACAGATTAGCGAAATCAGAGGCAAAGAAGTTAAATTATCACCAGCTAATAATACTTTATGAACGAAATCAGAGGCAAAAAAATTACGCGATCAAAAATTAATAATACTTTATGAACGAAAAGGGAGGCAAAGAAGTTACACGATCATCAGTTAATTAAAACTTGATCAGTTAAATCAGAGGCAAAGAAGTTAAATGATCACCAGCTAATAACACTTTATGAACGAAATCAGAGGCAAAGAAATTATGCGATCACCAATTAATAATACTTTATGAACGAAAAGGGAGGCAAAGAAGTTACACGATCATCAGTTAATTAAAACTTGATCAGCGAAATCAGGTAAAGAAGTTAAATTATCACCAGCTAATAATACTTTATGAACGAAATCAGAGGCAAAAAAATTACGCAATCACCAATTAATAATACTTTATGAACGAAATCAGAGGCAAAGTTACACGATCAGTTAATTAAAACTTCATCAGCGAAATCAGAGGCAAAGAAGTTAAATGATCACCAGCTAATAATACTTTATGAACGAAATCAGAGGCAAAGAAGTTACACGATCATCATTTAATTAATGTTTGATCAGAGAAATCAGAGGCAAAGAAGTTATATGATCACCAGTTAATAATACTTTATGAACGAAATCAGAGGCAAAGAAGTTACACGATCATCAGTTAATTAATATTTGATCAGAGGCAAAGAAGTTACCCGATCACCGGTTAATTAATTCTTGAATTGCGAAATCACAGACAAAGAGGTTACGCGATCACCAGATAATAATACCTGAGTTTTTGATTACCATTTAGCAATACTTGTGGTATAGAGAATCAGAAAGTGTTGCGTGATTACCGATTAGCTACACTTTGGACAACGACATCAGAGGCAAAGAAGTTGGGTGATCACACCAACACTTGAGGCAGCGTTATCAGTTATAAGGAAGTTGCATGATTACTGGTTAGCTATGCTTGAGGTAACGAAATCAATGGCAGAGAAATAATGTCATCATCAGCTAATAATACTTGAGGTTGATAACAAGAGGCAAAGAAGTTGTGGCAGCGAAATCATAAGGAAAACACGTAGATATTTATTCTCAACGCTTCAAGCAATGAAATCAGTGGCAAAGATGTTGCACCGTCATGGTTAGCAGCACTTGAAGCTGAGAATGAGCTGCAAAGAATTTACTCGATCACCGTTAGGAGCGCTTCAGACGGCAAAATCGGGGCAAAGAATTTTTTCTCTCTCGATCACCGTTAGCAGAGGCAAAGAATTTTGTTCAGTCACTGTTCATGGCGCTTGAGACAGAGAAGTCAGAGATAAGAATTTGTTCAATCACAATTAGCAGTGCTCAAGACAGTAATATCAGGGCAAAAAACTTTTCTCGATCACCATTAGCAGCACTTGAGGTAGTGAAATCAATGACAAAGAATTTGTTCAATCACTGTTGGCAGTGCCGAGACAAAGAATTTTGCTCGATCACTGCTCGCAACGCTTGGGACATTGAAATATAAGCCAAAGAATTTTTTTTTCTTGTTTTCTCCCCCCCCCCCTCGATCATTGTTAGCAGCTCTTGAGACAGTGAAATCAGAGGCAAAGAATTTTGCTCTACACACAGTTCAGAGAGCTTCGGACACTGAAATCAGGGGCAAAGAATTTATTCGATCACTGTTCACACAGCTTGAGACAGTGAAATCAGGGACAAAGAAATTTGCTCGAACACCATTCGCAGCAGCTTGGAACAGTGAAATCAGGGGCAAAGAATTTGCACGATCACTGGTTACCAACCCTTGAAGTTGCGAAATCAGAGACATACGAGCTGTATTATCACCGGAGTCGGGTTATCGATCCCGGAGCATTGCACTGCGCAGATCCGATGCAATCCTTCCTCCATCCTTCCGGAAGTTTCCAGTTTGTAGTCGACCACTGGACCGGAAGTGACGGTAACAGGAAATGGCAACATATGGCATACATTCTACCATGTCTTATCATCGGCAGAGTTATCTTTTTTTCATCTTTTCGTTTCACTGTGAGTATCTTGCAGAGCTGCACCATCACCTGTTTGGAGAGAGAGAATCGGACGCTTGGAACTTTGCCGGGAGGATGGAGAACATAAGACGGAATTCGATGCATAAGATTACAGTCGTGAGGATGGAAGCTGGTGGATGATCTCTATTAATAGTTGAAGAATGAAAACTTCTGTATAAGTGAAAAGAAAAGATATATCAACGATGGGATCAAAGAAGTGAAAGCAAGAAAAAATCGGGATTTTTTTGTCGGCATTATTAGATCGTTGATAAGAATGATAATACTCAGGAGAGGATTACAACGGTTAGATCAGCGGTTCCTAACCCGTTTGAGCGTAATTCCCTCTCCCTATCAAAGTAAAAATAATACTTTAGCAAATAAACTAAAGCAATTTTTCCCCAAATATTACTTTCTAATGGCCATTTTTACCAAGTATTGTTTTCTAAAGGCTCTTTTCACCAAATATTATTTTCTAATGCCCACTTTTACCGAGTATTATTTCCTAAAGCCCCTTTTCACCACACATTTTCTAATGCCCACTTTTACCAAGTATTATTTTCTAAAGCCCCTTTTCACCACACATTATTTTCTAACGTCCACTTTTACCAAGTATTATTTTCTAAAGCCCCTTTTCACCACACATTATTTTCTAATGCCCACTTTTACCAAGTATTATTTTCTAAAACCCCTTTTGATCAAATATTATTTTCTAATGCCCACTTTTACCAAGTATTATTTTCTAAAGCCCTTTTTCACCAAATCTTATTTTCTGATGCCCACTTTTACCAAGTATCATTTTCTAAAGCCCCTTTTCCCCACATATTATTTTCTAATGGCCACTTTTACTAAGTATTGTTTTCTAAAGCCCCTTATCACCACACATTATTTTTTAATGCCCACTTTTACCAAGTATTATTTTCTAAAACCCCTTTTGATCAAATATTATTTTCTAATGCCCACTTTTACCAAATATTATTTTCTAAAGCCCTTTTTCACCAAATTTTATTTTCTGATGCCCACATTTACCAAATATTATTTTCTAAAGCCCCTTTTCACCAAATATTATTTTCTAATGCCCACTTTTACCAAGTATTATTTTCTAAAGCCCCCTTTCCCCACATATTATTTTCTAATACCCACTTTTACCAAGTATTATTTTCTATTGCCCACTTTTACCAAATATTATTTTCTAAAGCCCCTTTTCACCAAATCTTATTTTCTAATACCCACTTTTACGAAGTATTATTTTCTAAAGCATCTTTTCACCATATATTATTTTCTAAAATCCCTTTTAATCAAGTATTATTTTTAAGCCCCCTCACCTAATACGATTTCTAAACGCCCGCTTTGCGAAGTATTAATTTCTAAACCTTTCCCTTTAAGAAGTATTGTTTTCAAAAGCCCCCTTTCACCAAATATCAATTTTCTAATTCCCTCTTTTACGAAACATTGTTTTCCAAAGCCTCTTTTAACCACGTATTACCGATGGGCTTGGAACGGCCGCCGTCCGTCGGATGGGACGTTAAGCGTGGCCCCGTGTGCGGGAGAGCCATACCCTGTGCACGTTAAAGAACACGCTGGATGGCCACGACGGGAGGCTACCATCTGTCTCCCAACAGCTGTTCCAGTGGGTCCCCTCCCCCAACCTTCTCTGAGCCTTCGGGGTCCATGTGACCTGGCCATTTAGCCCATGGTGTGCAAAAAAGTGCCGTTCAGAGGTAAAACAACCCAAACCAAGTATTATTTTCCAATTGCCCACTTTTACCAAATATTATTTTAACACCCCCTCGTGGAAATCAAAATAATATTTCCTGCATAAAAACTAGTTGAAAACTATTTGTAGATGGCGTTAATGTTCCCGTTATCAGTTTGCAAAACCAAAAGACATCACAAATTTATGAAACGCCCCAGTTTAGGAACATTGAAATTCACAATGACTGAACTAGTAGTTTCGAAAGTGATTGTAATAGATTGTTGACTTCTCAGTAGCCTTTTTACACAAAATGGACTAAATGGTCAAGTCATACCCAGACCTCGAGGCTCAGAGTTTTGCCACCTGGGTGACGCATGGGTATCAGGTTGGTTCGCGGTGAAACCGCAATTGTTGTTGTCTGAGTTATTTTACCTCTGAGCGACATTTTTTTGCCCACAATGACCCCGAGGGATCAGAGAAGGTTGGGGGAGGGGATCCACAGGACAGTTGCTGGGACACAGATGGTATCCTCTCATCAAGGCCATACAGCGTGTTTTTCAACGTGCACAGAATATGACTCTCCCACAGATGGCTTAATGTCCCATCCGACGGACAGCTGCTTTTCCAAGCCCATCGGTGTCCCCTACTGACTGTGGACAGGACGGTGGAATTTTGCGGAGATAAATCTCAACACTGGCCCAGCTGGGACTCGAACCTGCAGATTACGAGGGTGGCAGGTAATTATGGGGGTGCTTATTTCCAAAGAAAATAAAGTTTTTAATTTTCTACATTTAGAAATAAAAAAAGGGGAAATTCAAACAATTAGAGGATTGTAAAAATTATTAATTTAAAACGCATTTTCCATTAATCCCTTAGACACTTCAGACCTTGTGTACATTAAGGTTTGTAAACAAGATTCTTACCACTGACATTGCTGCTCTTAACTATCCAAACTTTCATCATCATCATCCTCAAGCAGCCAAGGGCTACGGAGGTCCAACCAGAGCGTACAATTTAGTTCTTTAAGCATATCTTTCCTAAGCTACATCTGCTGCATCAGGTCACTGCACACCTAATCTAACAAGGTTGTTTTTGGCATTGTCTGCCCACCGCATCCTAGGTCTCCCCCTCTTTTTGAGGCCTTTGGGCACACTGTTCATAACCCTATTCGCCAATCTATAATTATCCATACGGGCAACATGGCCAAACCAGCGGAGTCTCTCTCTGCACAATATGCTGCTTAAAGGAGGTTGCAGACTCCTTTGCCTAACCTCATCATTAGTTACAAAGTTAAACCACCTAATACCCAAGATACTGCGTAAGCATCTAGAATCAAAACCATCTGGTTTCCTGTTATCTTGTTTACACAGTGTCCAAGTGTCACTACCATAACTAACCCTAGAAAGAAGTAAGCTATTATACAGTCTAATTTTAGTCTTTAGGTGTATACGCCTATTTCTCCACATTCTCCATAGATTCTTAAAAGTCTACAAGTTCTCTCCTTAAAAGCGTTAATTCAAAACAATGGATGATGGGCAAAATGCAAATATCACTTTTACAACAGAAAAAGTATTTGTTTCATTATTTAAAAATAAAAAGGTGCTTTTTTACACACCCCTCTGAGAAAGAGGACAGACTGTTGCTGTCATCTCTTAACACCATACCACCAAAATTTCTACCATAAACAAACCACTTACAACATTTGTTACAAGTTTCGCCTTTTCTATATTTACTGACATATAACGATGTAAATTAAAATTTCTTAAGGATTTCAAAAATACGAATTATAATACTTCATTAGTAACAATGCAACTAAAACGAATTTTCCAATTATCTCTTAGAACAAGCTGCGTTTTCCACCCACCTTAGAGAGGAAGGGGCCAACTCATTGTTGCCAAAGGAAACTTCATGATCGTCACATTCCACCACCTGGGGCGGGGGTGGCTCAGTCGGTAGCACGCCAGGCTCGTAATCTGTAGTTTCCAGGTTCGAGTCCAAGCTGGGTCAGCGTTGAGATTTATCACTGCAAAATTCCCCGCCCTGCCCACGGTCAGTAGGGGACACCGATGGGCTTGGAAGGCCGCCGTCCGTCGGATGGGACGTTAAGCCGTGGCCCCGTGTGCGGGAGAGCCATACCGTGTGCACGTTAAAGAACACGCTGGATGGCCTTGACGGGAGATTACCATCTGTCTCCAAACAGTTATTCCTGTGGGTCCTCCCCCCCAACCATCTCTGAGCCTTCGGGGTCATTGTGACCTGGCCATTTAGCCCATGGTGTACAAAAAAGTGCCGCTCAGAGGTAAAACAACCCAACAACCAACAACCCCATCCCTGACTGCACCACTGAAAAGATTGGCGCCTACGTTTAGTGCCTACTAAGTCGACAGAGTTTTTGTAACGACAGATTATGGTTGTTAGAGAAAAGATGAGCTAAATTTATTTCTTGTGTGTATATTTTCAAAATGTTAAAAAAATCACCTTAATTAAAGATTATTGTTTGGGGAGGAGAAATGAGGATCTTGGATTATTGCAAACTAAGGAGGTCAGGACCCTTCAAATGATACATCGTAAAACACAGAAGGGAAAATTCAGCAGTGCTTCTCAAATTGTGGGCCGCGAATCCCTAGGGAGAGGTGAAGCTTAAATCAGGGTGTCACGAGATCTCAGAATCGACAGAAGTGTTATCAACATCAGTTTCAACTTCAGCAGAGCCATTTACGATGATAATATCAACTGGAGGTAAGAAACGTCATAACAAAATTGGAAAATATTTTTCTGATTATTCGAAACTTAGGCTCTTAAAGTGTGAGTCGCCACTCCCAAGGATGTCTGCTAAAAGCCGCCAATCAAGAACTGAAGCCAAATGTCGAATGCTTTCAGCTAAATAGAAGCTTCTGACTTCACTCGGTCAATGAACGTTCAAGTTTCCTGATGAAGTTGACTTCACTTCTCCGAAACTTTTCATCTTCTGACAGGCTTCGCTAGTTCAGCCTCGGGTCACATGTTCACCTCCCCCTCATCATCATCATCACCCAATTTCCTTCATCTGTCGCACAAAGAGTCGGAAACAATCCCCTTGATGACCTTTGAACTGTTTTCGTTCCGTAATTCCCTTGTTTCAAGAGCTGCGAGTCTCACAGCTGGATATGACGAACCAAGTGGGAGACAGTCGCCGGGTATCGATTCAGCTGCTCTCGAATGAGGCCATCGCAGCCGCCTACTCCTTTCAATGACTGCTAAAGGGGAAAGGGACTCGACGCAGCAGCACGCAGGAGGTTATTGAGCGACGATTTGAAAAACGAGCCTACTTGGGTTCTCAGGCACGTTTTCTTTTCGCTGCCGACGACGGATGTGAGAATGGCTTCTGAACACCTGCGAAGAGATCTCGCTTCTTACCACCTGGCGATGAAAGATCCTTCTGGCCAAGACCCGCATCTCTAAGGATGAAGAAGAGGAAAAGTTTAAATGTGGAAGCTTAAAGTGTTCCGGAACACGTGATCTCATGTGGAAGATTTAGATATGGATTCTGAACACTTGTGAAGAGATCTCGCTTCTTTAGCACCTAGCGACGAAAGATCCTTCAAGTGATGAAGCCCATCTCTTGAGATGAAGAAGAGATGGAGTTTAAATATGAGACATGTTGGATGGGATCTCTTTTCCAAATTTGGCCCTCCAATTGTATCTCCTATCCCAAAGTTGTTCTGATCATTTAATCTCCTTCCCGAATTTTAATGTATGTTTTCATTTCCACCCCTACATAATATTCCTGCTCCCAATCGGTCACCGGAATTTTATCCCAAGCTCTCCCGGAGTGTTGGATTCCCTTACTGAATAGATATCTGGCTTACGATCTCATTCAATACTCTGTTTTAACGTTAATTCCTCCTCACACATAAAACTAGTTTTGGATCTCCTTTCTCATTCGTCCTGCAATCTCTAGTGGATCCTCCCCAACCCTATCCATAATGTGGGTCTTTTTTCCGAACTTTATATTTTCCTCTTCAATCTTACTCTAAGCCTTGAACTTTCTTTCCCAATATTGCTATAAGCTTTGGATCTCCTTCACTGCTCTTGCCCTAAGAGTTGGTTTTCCTTGCTCACTTTTCTCTTAGCTTTGAATCTGCTTCCCTAACATTACCTCTGATCTTGCTCTGAGCTTTGTAATTCCCTTCCCTAGCCTTACTCTAAGCTTTGGACCTCCTTTCCCTAACCTTACTCTAGGATTTGATATTTTTTCCAGCCTTGCTATATGAGCTTTAAATCCCATTTCCCTAACCTTACTTCCATAACCTTATTTTGACTTTTCCCTTCCATAACCTTATTTTGAGCTTAAAATCCCCTTTCGGTAATCTTATTGTGAGGTTTGAATCTGCCTCTCTCAACTTACTCTGGGATTTGATTTCCCCCCAACCTTGCTCTGAGCTTTGGATCCTTTTCCCTGACTATTCTTTGAGGCTTGATTCTTCTACCAACTTTGCTCTGATTACTAGGTCCCCCTCCTTAACCTTGCTGTAATCATTGGGTCCTCTCCCTTAACCCTGCTCTGATCATTGGGCCCCGTTCCTTATCCTTGCTCTGATCATTGGGTTCCCCTCTCTTAACCTTGCTGTGATCATTGAATCCCATTCCGTAACCTTCCTCTAATCGTTGAATCTCTTTCCCCAACTTTAGTCTCAGGTTTTATCTTCTTCCCGAATCTTGCTCTGACCTTTAGCCGCTTCCCCTAACCTTCTTCTGAACTGTGGATCACCCTCTACAACGTTTCTATGAGCCTTGTAACTTGTGTATTCTGTTCCAAAGAAAGCGTCGTTGAGTGGTAAAAACCTTTCCATCCCAAAACGTCAGTCTACCCGACACATTATTCAGTTGAATGATCTTTTTTTCCCCTCTCTCCAATCCATAAGTTGTTTCCTTTCTTCCTTTAATCATATTTCTTTTATAGGATGTAAATCCTCCAACGAAACAAGATCACCATTCTGCTCAGCATCTTCCCTCCTCTTTTTTTCGTCCTCGAGTATCCTCTGCTCTTCATCTGGTGTCTCCTCCTTCCTGCACTTCTTCTGCGCACCAAGGAGGGAGGCAACGGCTGCAAGGGGCTTCAGCTACTGATGACAGTTGGTCTCTCACGTCCTCCATTGATCTCTTCCGCATCCCTTCTCGTGGGATGCAGGATCTTCGGATCGACGACACTTTTCATCAGAAGAATAAACAAGGTAGCAAAGAGGATTGGGAAATCGGATTGCTTCTCACAGGCTCAGAGAGAGGGAGTGAAAGCAGAGACAATTTCGACATTAGGGCCCGATAAAACCGAATGAGACATTGCAGGAGAGAGAGTAATGTGTCTTTTCAAGACTTTAAGAATGTTTCTCCACTGCCAAGTCTTCGATCCGATGCAGCTGTTTGTAATGGAGAAATGGTTTAGGGACATTAAAAATGCTGAAGCATTGCGATCCATGTAATTATCCTACAACAAAACGTTGGAAGTCAGTGTTTCTCAAACTGTGGATCGCATCTAGATGCGGTTGAATATGTAACGTATAAAAAAACTTAGTTCATTGTAAAAATGATGGTTAAAGCTCAATATGTTATAAACACATGCTTCAGTAACTAAATCACACGGTACAAGTCCCTTTTCCGCTCTGTGACAACAGAGAGAGCGACAGTAACACTTCCTATACTACATGATATGAAAATGTTCGCCTCTATTCCTCCTCACTCTGAAGTATTCTCAGCTAAGCGGCGGGAGTGAAAAGTAGCCACATATACTTTTCACTCCCGCCGTTCGGTAAACGGCCACTCCAGGTGGCTTAGTTTACCAGAACTTTCTTGTGCTGCACCCTATACTGTTCTCTGGATGGGGCATTCTGTTGGGAAAATATTCATATCTCGATTCAAGTTACTTTCAATCTCCATTAAAGTTACTTTCAATCAAGATTCAAGTTACTTTCAATCTCCATTGAAGTTACTTTCAATTCAGATTCATGCTATTTTCAATCTCGATTCAAGTTGCTTTCAATCCAGATTCAAGTTATTTTCAATCTCGATTCAAGTTACTTTCAATCCAGATTCAAGTTACTTTCAATCTCGATTCAAGTTACTTTCAATCTCGATTCAAGTTACTTTCAATCTCGATTCAAGTTGTTTTCAATCTCGATTCAAGTTGTTTTCAATCTCGATTCAAGTTACTTTCAATCCAGTTTCAAGTTACTTTCAATCTCGATTCAAGTTGCTTTCAATCCAGATTCAAGTTATTTTCAATCTCGATTCAAGTTGCTTTCAATCCAGATTCAAGTTATTTTCAATCTATATTCAAGTTACTTTCAATTTCGATTCAAGTTAATTTTAGATTCAAGTTAATTACTAGATTAAAGTTTTTAATCTCAATTCAATTCTTATCTCGATTCAATTTACTTACAATGGTAAAAGAATGCATGGGACAAATTCAATGAATAGTAAAAGGGGGCCTCGAACAATTTCATCAATGCTAAGGAGGGGTCGTGAAAATGTCTGTCAACAGTAAGGGTGACTCGGTGAGGGGTCGTGAAAATTTCTGTCAAAGGTAAAGGAGGTGGCGACAGGAAAACGTTTGAGAATCCGTTATCATAAGTTAGCTTTTATCGTTTCCTTTAAGATGCTTGGTTACTCAGTTTTATGAACTTTGCTCCTCAAAACTAAAATGTGTTTATTCTGAAATAGATTTCTTTGAGACGATAGAAATTAACCACTGTGGGTGCAGGTCAGTCTTTATTTACACAGAAAGAAATTACGAATGAAATGTAAAGGTAATGAAAACTTAAAATGGGATGGATTCGTTGATTTTGTTTCAGTTTTGACCGGTACTTTTTGTCCTTACATTACTCAAAAACGACCAGGTCACAAGATCCCCATTGGATTGAATTGGATTGTTTTACCTCTGAGCGGCACTTTTTTGCACACCATGGGCTAAATGGCCAGGTCAAAAGGACCCCGAAGGCTCAGAGTATGTTGGGGGAGGGAACACACTAGAACAGCTGTTGGGAGACAGATGGTACGAGCCTTGCCCGCTACCGACTGAGCCCCCCCCGCCCCCCACAAGATCCCCAAGAAATCAAACTTGGGCAACAGGGAGAATACACCGGTGAGACGTTAGGAGACAGACGAAGCTTCCGTCAAGGTCGTCTATCGGTTTCTTTAACGTACAAAGTGTATGACTATCCTGCAACGGGGACACGAATTAACGTCAAATTCGACGGGCGGCGGGATTTCGAAACTCAACTGTGTTCCCTTTCACGTCGAGGAGAGAACGAGAGTTAGCAGTCACAAATCTCAAATGATGGCACACTTGAGACTCGAACCTGAGACCTACAGATTATATGCTTTGCTCCCTACCGGATGAGACAACCCTGACCCTAGGCCAACTGGCAAATATCATTCCGTTGCCTGGTAATATGCAAAATGGGCTTAATCTGTGAATCGCTTACCAGTGGAACTCGATGATACTGGTAGAGGGCATTTCGAATATATTCGAAACGATCTCATATTATCAGCTACTACGATTGCCACTACTCACAGAGGAGGCGGGAGTGGCTCAGTCGGTAGCGAGCCAGGCTCGTAATCTGCAGTTCCCAGGTTCGATTCCCACTTGGGTCAGCGTTGAGATTTATTTCCGCAAAACTCCCCGCCCTGGCCACGGTCAGTAGGGGACACCGATGGGCTTCGAAAGGCCGCTGTCTGTCGGGTGGAACGTTAAGCCGTAGCCCCGTATGCGGTCAAGGCTGGAAGGCCTTGACGGGAGGCTACCATCTGTCTCCCAACAGCTGTTCCAATGGGTCTCCTCCCCCAACCTTCTCTGAGCTTTCGGGGTCCATGTGACCTGGCCATTTAGCCCATGGTGTGCAAAAAAGTGCCGCTCAGAGGTAAAACAACCCAACCCAAACCAATGCATATTCCGAATCATCCAGCTGTTTCAATTATTTAACATCAGAGGGTAAGAAAATTAAAAAAAAGTAAACTGGATTTGTTTGAGGGCATTCTCCGTGTATTCTAATATCCAATCTATCACTGCTTCAGTCTACTTATGATCGAAATTTAGACATTCCTCTTAAAATAAATAAATTTAAAATAAGCAATGCCAGAGCAAAGAGGCAGAAGATAACTTGTCTCTCTCCATCCCTCATCGTCACCACCACAATCCATTACTTCTATCTCCATCCAACGTCAACTGACTGCTTTTTGATGTCTCGCGATACATTCAAATATTTTTCCGATTTGAAAACATTATTCTCGAGTCAGGGAGTGGCAGCATCAGGTGGCGGTGACACGACTGCCACCTCCTACGCAAAAGGAGACTTTCCTCCTCTTCCTCTTCATCTCGTGCAGCAGCACCTGATCCTCTCTCCATTTGGAAGTCAGAAAAGGCAGAGAAAGGGACGAGGACGACCTCCGTATTGACTGTCGTCATTCGAGCCAGCCAATCATGGAACTCCTTCTGGCTGCCTCTAGTGAGGTTTTTGAGCTTTTCGAGTGCTTCCAATATCTTCCAGGAAATTGAAACTGGAAGGTGATGGAGATTCCCGGAGGGGAGATGAGTATGTGGGGATGTGAGTCAGAGAGAAACTGTGACGTCATTCATACCCAAACAGTCTATGTTTTCATCTCCCTTCCTTTTCAATAGCTTTCGGAACATTGTAGGAAGAACAGAAAGACCATTCTTGGTTTGGAGCTGAAGCCAGAACTTTATTTGGAAAAATATCTTTGAATAAATTTCATTTTCATCACTTCTTAGGTATTCATTTTTGAATGGAAAGTTAGCATATGGAATACTTTATAGTTTCAGTGACGCTGCCAATGGTGTAATTGAAAGAGATCCGTGCTCGACACATTTTTTTTCCCTGCTGCTGCTTTTTCCACACCTTTTGATCACATGCTAGTTGTTCTAACATTCTAGATATTGGATTAACACTTTTTTTATTAATAATAAGATTTGGGTTGCTTTACCTCTGAGCGGCTCTTTTTTCACACAATGGGCTAAATGGCCAGGTCACAAGGACCCCGAAGGCTCAGAGAAGGTTGAGGAGGGGACCCTCTGGAACAACTGACTGGGAGACAGATGGTAGCCTCCCGTCAAGGCCATCCAGTGTGTTCTTTAACATGCACAGGGTATGGCTCTCCCGCATACAGGGCCACGGCTTAAAGTTCCATTCGAAGGACGGCGGCCTTTTCAAGCCCATCGGTGTCCCCTACTTACCGTGAGCAGGGTGGGGAGTTTTGCGGAGATAAATCTCAACACTGACCCAGCTGGGATTCGAACCTGGGAACTGTAGATTACGAGCCTGGCGCGCTACCAGCTGAGCCACCCCACACACCAAATAATTTCGGCATTTTCATTCAATTTTAATTTTTTTAAATTATTCTTTTTCTACCTTTTTAACAACTGGATCGACCGAACCGGTGCGAACTGGTTTCCCCAAGCATCCCAATAGCAGGGGTTAAAAAAAAATGCGCTCCATACTTTACATGAAAAATTAAAAAAAATGGTGGCAGCGAGCCCTTAAACACACACGGATGATTATCAACAATTCCAACAATGAAAGAAAATAAAAAAATAACAGTCGACATTGCCTTACGACACCGCAGCCCGTAAACTGTTTCTGCCAAATGCCCTTGGCCAGACAGTCGCCATTGTCAATCAACTGTCCGACAGCAAATGGTGGAGGTCGGCATCTGCAAGGTCTCGAGAGCAAGAGCCACAATCTAATTACCTTACACCAACAGCTGATCTTCTGTTTCGGGGCCAACCGGGCTATAGATCATGTTGATGTGCTATAAGCCTTCCATCCCACCAGCGAAGTGATTCACTTACAAACAGTCCTTTGCTCTGCGGGAGGGAGACATTGCCGTGAAGTCATTGTTGTCACACACCGGAGCCAGCGGCAGAAACTGTCGCATGACATTGCTAATGGAGTTGCTATATTAATAGGAGAGGACGTCGCTGAAAGGTTGCACTCTTTTCACCCTTGGGGATAGAGAAGTTATGGAAGCACTGCAAATGAAAAAAGGAGACAATTTTTGTTATTTGCGATGGCATTAAGGTCAATTATCTATCTAGGTTGATGATGTATACGAAAGCTCCTTCAGCTTGCTATGTCCTGTGGAAATGATTTCGACACAGATAATTGGTCTGCCTTTTGGATGCGAATCAAAACGGGTTCTCGAAGTATCACTGCCAAAGCCATGGAGATTTTTAATTCACTTTCAGGTTTGGGTTGGGTTGGGTTGTTTTACCTCTGAGCGGCACTTTTTTGCACACCATGGGCTAAATGGCCAGGTCACATGGACCCCGAAGGCTCAGAGAAGATTGGGGGAGGGGACCCACTGGAACAGCTGTTGGGAGACAGGTGGTAGCCTCCCGTCGTGGCCATCCAGCGTGTTCTTTAACGTGCACAGGGTATAGCTCTCCCGCACACGGGGCCACGGCTTAACGTCCCATCCGACGGACGGCGACCTTTCCTAAGCCCATCGGTGTCCCCTACTGACCGTGAGCAGGGCGGGGAATTTTGCGGAGATAAATCTCAACGCTGACCCAGCTGGGACTCGAACCTGGGAACTACAGGTTACAAGCCTGGCGCGCTACCGACTGAGCCACCCCCGCCCCATTCAGGTTTGGCATATCGTTCATGAATTTTTTTGTGTGGCGATTTAAAAGTTTTTAAACTAATTTTATATTTTAAATTTTAATTTAAATTTCTGAGGATATCTGATTCATGGATTGTGGATTAGGTGATCTTCCAAAGAACTTTGAGAATTGGGAATTAACGTCCATGTTAATGACGACTGAACATAGACAGGATCATGGATTGACGTTCTTTTAAAGACGTTTGAGAATCGGGAATTAGACATTTATGCACACAGAATTATGGATTCTTCAAAAGACATTTGGGAATCGGAAATTAAATGCCAATGATGTATGGCACACAGAATCGCGAATTAGACGTGTCTGGCTTGGGTTGGGTTGGGTTGTTGGGTTGTTTTACCTCTGAGCGGCACTTTTTTGCACACAATGGGCTAAATGGCCAGGTCACATGGACCCCGAAGACTCAGAGAAGATTGGGGGAGGGGACCAACTGGAATAGCTGTTGGGAGACAGATGGTAGTTCCCGTCAAGGCCATCCAGCGTGTTCTTTAACGTGCACAAGGTATGTCTCTTCCGCACACGGGGCCACGGCTTAACGTCCCATCCGACGGACGGCTGCCTTTCCAAGCCCATCGGTGTCCCCTACTGACCGTGAGCAGGGCGGGGAAGGTGTATGGCAAAGACCGCCTTTGAAGCATTGAAGTCCCATTGAGCTTGGGGCGGGGGTGGCTCAGTCGGTAGCGCGCCAGGCTCGTAATCTGTAGTTCCCGGGTTCGAGTCCCAGCTGGGTCAGCGTTGAGATTTATCTCCGCAAAATTCCCCGCCCTGCCCACGGTCAGTAGGGGACACCGATGGGCTTGGAAAGGCCGCCGTCCGTCGGATGGGACATTAAGCCTTGGTCCCGTGTGCGGGAGAGCCATACCCTGTGCACGTTAAAGAACACGCTGGATGGCCTTGACGGGAGGCTACCATCTGTCTCCTAACAGCTGTTCCAGTGGGTCCCCTCCCCCAACCTTCTCTGAGCCTTCGGGGTCCATGTGACCTGGCCGTTTAGCCCATTGTGTGCAAAAAAGTGCCGCTCAGAGGTAAAACAACCCAATCCAACCCATTGAGCTTCTCTTTCGTCTGAAGAAGCCTGCTTACTGCCTTAAATTCGGTTGGTTTACCTCTGAGCGGCACTTTTTTCCCACAGTATGAGCTATATGGCCAGGTCACAAGGCCCCCGATGCTTCAGAGAGGGTTGTGGAAAGCAGACCCACTGGATAGCTGTTGGATACAGATGGCAGCCTCCCGTCAAGGCCATCCAGGGTGTTCTTTAACGTGCACAGGGTAGGGCTTTCCTGCACACGGAGCCATGGCTTTAACGACCCATCCAGCAGCGGACGGCGGCCTTTCCAAGACCATCGGTGTCCCCTGCTCACCAAAAGCAGGGCGGATAATTTTGCGGAGGTGAATCTTAACGCTGGTAGCGATGGCCAGACAATCGCCATTGTCAATCAACTGTCCGACAGTAAAAGGTGGACTGTTTTGTGACGGACAGTGGGACTCGAACCTGGGAACAATTTGGGCTTTCCTGAAAAAGATTTGCTTACCTTCTAAAAAAAATTATTGCAATCGCAAGCTTTCATTTCACATACAATTCTTTAAAATAACCCCCCCCCCCCTCACCACCACCATACACCGGAAGAATTTCCTTTCCCCCATTTTCGAGAGAAGAAAGGAAAGTGCGCGATTTGAGGTATATCGTGATACGTTTTATTTCCTTTCAGTATTTCTTAATGGATTGGGTTGTTTTACCTCTGACCGACAATTTTTTTCTCAATTTCAAATTCATTTTCCAAAGTATCATCTATACAATTATTTTACATAAAGGGCTAAATGACAAAGTCACGAGGACCCCGTGTCAAAAGTTTTCATTAAGAAGGGCTTAGTAGTCGATAGCGCTCCAGGATCGTAATCTGCAGTTCCCAGATTCGAGTCCCAGCTCGGCCAGGGTTGAGATTTATTTCGGCAAAACTCCCTTCCCTCTGTCAGAAAGGGGACACCAATGGGCTTGGAAAGGATACCGTCCGTCGAATGGGACGTTAAGCCGTGTTCCGTGTGCATGAGAGCCATACTCTGTGCTCGTTAAAGAACACGCTGAAAAGCCTTGACGAGAACTTCTGTCTCCTAACAGCAGTGTTTTCCCTCCCCCAAACCTTCTCTGATCCCTTTGGATCCTTGGACCCTGCCATTTAGCCCATTGTGTGCAAAAGAGCGCCATTCAGATGCAAAACAATCGACCTGAATCCTATTCGGAGTCTTGGGATCTTTGTGACTTGTTACTTATCTCATTTTTCAGTAAAGCTGCCGCTCAGGAATGAAGAAGAAAATGTGTCTTAAATTGACAAAATCTTTGGCAGCATAATTAACTGTTCACAGTATTGAGAGCTTGAATGAAATCATTTCCTTAAGCATCGTTTTTTTTTCCTTTAGAATATAGCAAATAGCTGTTTAAACATCAGAGACCATTAACACCAAAATGCGCGTGGCGCTAATAACGGAATTAATTCTTCGGCAATAAAATCTATTCATTCGTTCTTCCGTCAAAACAATTATTCCAACGTCTTGCGCTTCATTCCTAAAATCGAAGATTGCTCCAAATGCTTTTACTCTTTGTGAACGCTTTTCCATTTTTTATTTTTCTATTCTCTGGGGAATTAAAATATCTCTTCGTTTTTAATCGTCTGCCGCTTCCTGAATAAGAAAACTAAAAAAAATTAAAAAATAATCCATTAAATGAAATCGTTCTTTTAGATAAAAATTACTGGAAAGAAAAGGAAAAGATGTAGAGTAGAAAAGATTCCTACTAAAAAAATTCAGAGGAAAGCAACCAATGAGAAAGTTGCAATCAATTTCCAGCTGTCTCTTTTCCTCGTCAAAGAAAGAATTTCTCATTTGGAGAGAAAATTGACTTTTTTTTTAGAGATAGAAAGAATCTCTGCTCTAATTCTTCGAGCCATTCCCGCTCATGGGAACTTCGTTAAAACATTGCCACTAACCTTTCTTTAACTTCCAGTCCAGCACGCGCATTCGAAAACTTTAAACGTGTTTTTGAGCTGAGATGAAGGTCAGAGCTCTCGGCTTTTCTTTTTCTGACTATTTCACTTGCTTTGCGTGATTTCAAAATTTTCAGAAAGATTCCCTTTTCCCTTTTGAAAAAAAAACAGAGAGACAACACGCAGTATAGAATGCAATTGATCTTTTTTTCCTTTTAGGTGTTCCTTGATGGGTTGGGCTGTTTTAATTCTGATAGGAGCTGTGTTTTGCACACAATGGCCAAAATGACCGGTCACAAGGACCTCCCAAGAGCTCAAAGAAGTTTAGTGAAGGGGATCCACTGGATACAGTTAGAAGACAGATGGAAACCTCACGCCGTCAAGGCCACTCGGATTTTTTCTTCGGCGTGCACTGGATAAAGCTCTCCTGTACGCAGGTCCACAGCTTAACGTCCAATTCCATGGACGTCGACCTTTCCAAGCATATCGGTGTTCCCTCTCTGATCTAGCGCAGGGTGGGGGGTAGTGGAAATAGCATTTCTTAAGTCGATTGGCAGTTTAGAAACAATTATTCGTCAACATTTACAGTTCAGAAAGATCTGTGCCAAATAGATGTCCCACTAACTGACAGAACAGCAAAAAAGGGCTAAAGTCGACTTGTGCAAGGAGATGCTGGCAATGTTTGAACCTAGTGACCCCAAACGGTTAACAGACATTGCCACGGGTGATGAGACGTGGTTTTATTACTACACAACTCCTAGAAAGATCC
The DNA here is from genome assembly GCA_038380435.1 of Ryuthela nishihirai. Classification (NCBI taxonomy): domain Eukaryota; kingdom Metazoa; phylum Arthropoda; class Arachnida; order Araneae; family Heptathelidae; genus Ryuthela; species Ryuthela nishihirai. Next base: position 6,245,859 of record JAWZYU010000013.1, read on the forward strand.
AACTACGTTTGGGTTACCGAAGATGATCCGCGTCCACAAATTTTCCGACAAGACTTTCACTCGAGGAAGAGGATGTTCACAATTTTTCTCAATTCTCAAGGAGTGGTAGCCGTGGACACCTTAACTGAAAAAAGGACAATAAATGGCCAATACTACACCAACACTGTTTTGCCCAAATTGGTTAAGGAGATGAAGGATCAGCGTCCAACAAACAGCTCCCCCATCATGTATATTCACCCGAACTTGCACTATACGATTTTTGGTTTATTTCCAAAAATTTCAAGGATGCAAGGCCAAAATCTATTTTTTTATCTATATTTTTATCATTGCAAAATGCGTTCATTCAGAGTTGCGTAATAGTCCCCTACAGAAGAGTACCACCAAGCGTTCCAGAATTGAAGTAGACGTCTGGAGGGGAGTACTTTGAAGGACAGTAAAAGTTTTGTTGAGGTAAGTCCAATGGTTCTGAAGATGCATGTCAAGAACGTTTTGAACGGCTCTCGTAACAATAATATATAATCCATGCTCAAAATTATTTAGTTAAGTACAGTCGCTCAAAAAAGTATCCGAACACTATGGTTGATTACAGAATTCAGAAAAAATATCTGGCAACGTTTTTTTAGAATTAGAAATAATCTGCCAACCTTCGTGTCACGTGACACGAAGGTTGCCAGATTACTAATTTCTAAAAAAATCGTTGCCAGATATTTTTTCTGAATTCTGTAATCAACCATAGTGTTCGGATATTTTTTTGAGCGACTGTACACATAAACTGTTAATAACGCAACAACACAGCAATAAATCGAAATGTGTCATTAACAATTTCAGTTGAAACGCTAAAGAGTAACCCTATATTCAAAAAGGAGATAATAGGCTATTTACTTGAAATAATTAAAACGCAACTTTTTCCACTTATTTCACAGAGCTTTAAAAGAAGAAATGAGCCCTTGTTATCTTACTGATATTATTCTTGAATTTTAGTGTGAAGAAGTTTCATAATATAATCTCACCTAAGATTCCACTAAAATGCATCAGATGGCCCGGGTGCGAATTAAAATGATGAGCCGCAAATAAAAGTTATAGAATATATTTTTTCAATTTCAACATATAACTTAAAAAAGCTTTTTAGGAAAGAAGGCTTGGCTATTGGTTATTTTTTAATAATAATAATAATTTTATTTCCATTTTATTTTGGAGTAAAAAGATGTTATGATAGTTAATATAATACAATTCACATAAAACAGAAAAGGAACATTAAGTTAAAAAAATTCAATACAGAATTTGACAAGAGTGAGCACTTTAACTTTTCAAAGGAAAGAGTAAACCGTTTCTATAAATTTCTGTAAATCCTTAAATATAAATCTATTGATATAAAAACTAAGCGTGAAAGGATTTCTTGCTCGGCGTGCGAAACTGAATCATCTCGTGTCGCTCATCGCAAGGAATCATCCATAGTGAAATAACACAGCGATTCACGGAAATACATGGAGTCATTCTTCATTACAAAAGTCCTTATTGTCATCCAACCCTCGGCTCATAAAAAATATAACCAATATACTAACCCTGATTCATTTTATGCAATGTTTTGAACAAATTTTTTTATGCACGATTTTTGCCAACTCCTAGTACTCATTAAAACGTATCATAGTTTGTTGATTCTTTAGAAGTAGTTTTTCCCCCAGTTTATTATGCATCAGAAATGAATGTTTTCGTTTTTAAGAAGATAATTTTTATGCTGCTCTATAAAGAATATATTATTTTTCCTATTGGCTCTTTTAAGTTTGAGTTGTAGGAGCCTCTTATAGTCATTTAAAATTTCTTAATTAATACAGTTTATTAATAGAAACAATCAACAGTTAAAAATTGCATATATATCTATACAATTTATTAATATTATTATTTATTTATTATCGCATATTATTAATGTTATATTATTTAAATTATTATTTATTTATTTATTATCGCCAATTATCAATGTCGTATTACTTATATTATTTATTTACAATGCAATATTGAAAAAACGACAAATAATGAAAATATAATATTTTATATAACATTACTATAAAGTATAATATTAATAACATGCAATAATAAATAAATAATAATATAAATAATATACGATAATAAATAAATAATAATAAATAATATAATATGAATAACATGCGATGATAAATAAATAATAATAAATTATTATTTTTATATTATTATTTATTTATTATCGCACATTATTAATGTTATACTTTATAACAATATTACATAAAATATAGTATTTTCCATTATTTAACATATTTTCAATATTGGATTGTAATTTGGAATAACATGAGGAATCAGAATATTAAGAACCTCTATGCATATAAAAAACTTTAATTACATTTCTGTTTCATTGCGCTTTAATGAACATATTAAACGATCTTCTGAAAAAACAAAAATTTTGCAAATTACAAAATTAAATTAAAAATAGGGTTTTTTTCGTTTTGTGCTATCAGATTAAAGAAATGCGATATTAATTTCCAAAGGAAGTGTTGTCATTATGTACAGTCGCTCAAAAAATATCCGAACACTATGGTTGATTACAGAATTCAGAAAAAATATCTTGCAACGAATTTTTTTTAGAAATTAGTGATCTGGCAACCTTCGTGTCACGTGACACGTAGGTTGCCAGATCACTAATTTCTAAAAAAAATTCATTGCCAGATATTTTTTCTGAACTCTGTAATCAACCATAAAAAATACCCCTCAAGCAGCTGCTTGCCACAGAGGTCTGACAGGAGCCTGCCAGTTTATATGCCACAGTAGAAGGTCTGAGAGGATGGCAGTGTTCGGATATTTTTTTTGAGCGACTGTATCATATAATAGTAATAATAATACAATAACTTAATAAAAATATTATAAGTATTATTATTAATATTCATTAATAGTATTTTATCGTGAGATATTAACGATTTTTCTGTCTTAATTTAACTATTAATTATTAATCAGCGAATTAATAATTAAATGTAATTAACTATTGACTACTTATCCCAACAAGAGACAGCTAAAGTGATTGTATAAGTAAGTTTGATGAAAGGGATACGGGGAATAATTTTTCAAAACATCTCTGAAAGGAATTTCAGTGTGAGATGAGAATTCGGGAATCTCAAGGAAAAAGAAAAACCTCTGATCATTAAATCGGCAAGTGCCCAGAGGAGGATCATTCATTTGCGTCGATCATCGGATCCTCGAGTCTCTCTCGTTAGCCGCTTCTTAATTCATAATTCCCAAAGGCAATGAAGGCGGAATTTGCCACGCAAGAAGACATTCCTTGCGGAAATTGCATTCCTGAAATGCATGCAAGGATCTTTTCCTCTTTGCTCCCTTCTTAGAAGAGCAACCTTTGACCTTTGGTCTTTGCGAGCACTTAGGTACCAGTTCGGTGCAGAATCTTTCTTCGGTCGTCGTGAGAACAGCGGCAGCCGGTGACGATGCCCGCCGCCGCCGCCTGCGTGCGTGCACATGGTTGGTTGACTAGCTTCGAGAGTGTGGTCGGAAGCTCTCGTTCCCTGTTCTTCGTCGACCAGCTCACCGAAGCTCTGTTCTGTGGTGGTGATCTCCATTTTACGGCGTATGAGGAACTACATGTTCACACCGGAGTGGATTAGGAACGGGTTGGGTTGTTTTACCTCTGAGCGGCACTATTTTACACACAATGGGCTAAATTGCCGGGTCACATGGATCCCAAAGGCTTTATTCATATCATGTTAGTTGTACAAAAGTTTAAACAAATGACCCGCAAAGCATCTGCTTATCTGCAGGAGAGAAAAATAATTAACGTTACATGAAAATACATAAGATATAGTTTAAAACAATGTCATCGAATTATGTGAATTTCAGTGGAAGCTCCATTGTGGTGGTTCAAATTTTTATATTAAATTTAGTTCCTAGAAGAAAACTTTTAGTCTTATTTTTGATTTCTTTAAATTTGTTTAATAAAATAATTTCCGTTGGCAATTGATTGAAAACGTAAGGTATTGTATATGCCCTTGTACATTTCCCGTAATTGTTTAATATTTTTGGAATTTGGAAATAATTTTTGGATTGTTTCTTTGTATTTTTCCCATGAGAGATTTTAGATTTAAATTGATTGCCAAAAAAATATTTTAAAGTGATGCTGTATTTGTAAAGGTTGTGAAAAGAGAGTATGCCCAGATAATTTAGTCTTTCTTCGCTATGATAAAATGAATTTCTTAAGTTGTATGGGATTATATTTTTAGCAATGGATGATTGAATAGTTTCTATTTTCTTTATATTTGTGAGGTTAGTTGAGCCGTACTGTCAAACCATAAGTCAATATAGATTCACAGATAGCTTTGTAAACCAAAATACATGTATGTGTGCTTGCAACAAATCGTAGTTTGTAAAGTTTAGATGCACATAGACCTAATTTCCCTGCTAACTTTTGAATATGTGTATTCCATCGGAAGGTTGTGTCCATGTAAAGTCCAAGATATTTGTGGCTCTCAACACTCTCAATAACATCACAGTCGCAGCAGTCAGGGTCATGATTTATCATGTTGTGGGGACACAAGGGTTCGTGGTTTTTAATTGCATAAGATGAAAGATCATAGTATCCTGGTGAATGAAAGCTTATCCATTTGGTTTTTTCTGAGTTTATGTAAATACGATTAATGTTAGACCAGTTAACAATTTTGTTAAAATCATCCTGTGTATCTCGGACTGCGTCTCCTATATTGTGATTCACGTTAACCAAGGCGGTGTCATCAGCATATATATATATAAGGAGAGCCCTTCAGTTTAAGGTTAGCTAGATCATTAATATAAATAATGAATAAAAGCGGACCTAAAATTGAACCTTGTGGAACACCAGTGTACACTGTTGTCTTCTCACTAAAAACGCCATTAATTTTGGTAACATGCACTCTGTTTTTTAAATAATTTTCAAACCATTTAAGGGTAATACCTCGGACACCATAGATATACAATTTTTGAAGTAAAATATCGTGATCCAACGTATCAAATGCCTTACGAAAGTCCAGAAAGATAGCAGCTGCTTTTTTTCCGTTGTTTAAAGTTCCATTAATGACGTCAGAAAACTCCGTTAAAAGTGTAATTGTATTTTTACCTTTTTGGGAACCATATTGCTTTTCACTAATAATATTATGTTTTTCAAGAAATTGGCTAGAACATTAGCAACATATCATACAAGTATTTTGTGAAGAACGGGTAATATGGCAATGGGCCTATAGTTAGTGCAATCGGATTTAGTTCCACTTATGTAAATTGGTCTTAAAATAGCAATTTTGAGTTTATTAGGGATGTTTCCTGTAGATATGCTTTCATTGATAAAGTTTGTCACGAGATCAGCTAAGGAGATTTTGCATGCTTTAATGTGCTTTATGTGTACCTAATCATATCCACATGATTTTCTTTCATTTAGGTCACTTAGAATTTTGAAAGTTTCGTGTTTTGAGATGGGAGGAATAAAAATTGAGGGAAAAGAAGGTTGGATATGTTTAGGAACTGTAGAGAGATTCTGTATACGGTTATCGTCTCTAAGATTGACAATAATGTCTGCAAAGGTGTTGTTAAATTTCTCTGCTGCTCGAGTTTCAGACGTATCTTGTGGCATATTCTTCATGATAAAATCGTCAATGGCAGTTTTAGGTTTATTGTTGATAATTTGATTGATGAGTTCCCAATTTTGCTTTGGATTATTTTTACAACACTCAAGTTGTTTGAAGTAATATTTTTTCTTTTCCTGGCTAATAAGGGACGTGACTGTGTTTCTTAAGTTTGTGTAATAGTAATTTAAAATTTCTGTTTTTCTTGTTATTTTTATAATCAATCCAAGCCGAGTCTCTTTTTCGTATTAAGTTTATTATTTCCTGATTTATCCAGTCTTTGCTACAATTGCGTTGTTTATTTTTTGAGCCATCCGATAGTTTATTAATTTTGTTATTGTTAGCAATCGCCGTATTTTTTTTATGAATGCTTCATAAAGTACGTCTACTGGTTCTGAATTTGGGGTTTCGTTTCCAGTGCCTCTGTCCAGCCAGTTTGTTAGACTTATTTCGTTGCATATGTTTTTATGATCTAAGATTGTTTTCGTGTTAAAATTGCTGTCTAGCTTTTTAGTATGATTGGACGAATTCCCAAGTTTTTTTTTCCCTCAAGTTGCCGCAATTAAGTAGTGGTCTGGGATCCTACTGCAAAAAATCATTGAATTTGTGTCGAGTTTAATGTCAAGTCGGACGTTAATGTGATCAATGCATGTCTGAGAGAGAGTCTGAGAGATGTCTAAAAACTACAGATTACGAGCCTAGCGCGCTACCGACTGAGCCACCCTAGTGGTTTAGGAATGGGTTGGTCAGCCGGTAGCATGGCAAACTCGGAATCTGCAGTCTCCAGGTTCAGGTCCAAATGTTCAGCTTACGTTGAGATTTTTCTCCCTCAACTCTCGTTCTGCCACCGATGAGAAAAAGAGAGCTGATGATGCTTGGAAAAGTTGCCCTAAGTCGGATTGGGTTGGGTTGTTTTACCTCTAAGCAGCACTTTTTTTCCGCACAATGGTCAGGTCACAAGGACACCGAAGGCTCAGAGAAGGTTGGGGGAAGGGAACCTACTGGATAGCTGTTGGGAGACAGACGGGAGCCTCCGGTCAAGGCCATCTAACGTATTCTTTAACGTGCACAGGGTATGGCTCTCCCGCACACGGGGCCACGGCTTAACATCCCATCCGATGGACGGCGACTTTTCCAAGCCCATCGGTGTCCCCTAATGACCGTGGGCAGGGCGGGGGAGTTTTGCGGAGAAAAGACTCAACGCTGACCCATCTGGGACTCGAACCTGGGAACTGCAGATTACGAGCCTGGCGCACTACCGACTGAGCCACCCCCGCGGTGGTGGTTATGGTGTATTTGTGTGTTGGTTGTCCACCCGATAGATGGCGGTCTTTCCAAGCCCATCAATGTCCCCAACTGAACAACAGCAGTGTGAGGAGTTTTGTAGAAATAAATCTCAGCTGGGACTCAAACCTGGGAACTGCAGGCAAGGAGTCTGAAGTGCTACCGACTCAGCTACACCCGTCCCGAAATTAATTTAGAGATAGAAATTGGTGAAAAATCTACGCATGCCTAAATTTCACACTTGCCTGATCGCCTCAAATGAATATCACCGTAGTGAGCTTCATTCCTTCCTATTAATTTAGAGATACACTGAACTACACTGGCTTCCTTAAAATAAGGAAAAATTAGAAAAATCGCGATCCTCACCAAACTTGTTCATGTAACCAGTAAAGTAATGCCGAGTATGTAAATTAGTCTAGGTTGCGTCAGTTTGCGTAATCGGATAACCCATCCGACAGACGACGGTCTTTCTAAGCCCATCGGTGTCCCATACTGACATAGGGCACGGCCGGAGTTTTGCGGAGATAAACCTCAACGCTGACACAGCTGGGACTCGAACCTGGGAACTACAGATTACGAACCTGGCGCGCTACCGACTGAGCCATCCCCGCCCCGAGTGCTACAGTGTGGCAAACAAATAGATTTTGCAGGGTACCTGAATTCAGCTGTTCTCAATCGGGAGTATATAAATTAAACAATGGAGGATTTACATCATTAAACTTTCAAAACAACATATTTCATTAACGCTGCCCGCACCTTGAACCTTACCGTGAACTTACCACCTATACGTAAATCCAGCACTGTTGCCAGGTTGTATCCTAGTTGCAATTGTTATTCCACTCGTTTTGTATGCAACAGCTATTTTGTGATGGAAGCAAAAATTGGGCTCTGAAAGGTAAGTAGGAAGGGGAATGGGAGGAGGGTTGGGTTGGGTTGTTTTACCTCTGAGCGGCACTTTTTTGCACACCATGGGCTAAATGGCCAGGTCACATGGACCTCGAAGGCTCAGAGAAGGTTGGGGGAGGGGACCCACTGGAACAGCTGTTGGGAGACAGATGGTAGTCTCCCGTCAAGGCCATCCAGCGTGTTCTTTAACGTGCACAGGGTATGGCTCTCCCGCACACGGGGCCACGGCTTAACGTCCCATCCGACGGACGGCGGCCTTTCCAAGCCCATCGGTGTCCTCTACTGACTGTAGGCAGAGCGGGGAATTTTGCGGAGATAAATCTCAACGCTGGCCCAGCTGGGACTCGAACCTGGGAACTGCAGATTACGAGCCTGGCGCGCTACCGACTGGCCACCCCCGCCCCAATGGGAGGAGGACGCGAAATGTTGGAAATGAACAAGGGCTCTTTTTTCGAAAACGTTCACAGTTGGGTTGGGTTATTTTACCTCTGAGCAGCACTTTTTGCACACAATGGGCTAAATGACCATGCCACATGCACCCCAAAGAGCTCAGAAAAGATTAGAAAGGGGAACCCACTTTTTAGCTTTTAGGAGATAGATGATTCCGTCAAGTTCATCCAGCATGTTCTTTAACTTGTGATGGTGGTGGTGGTATGGGGGTGGCTCAGTCGGTAGCGCACCAGGATCGTAATCTACAGTTCCCAGGTTCGAGACCCAGCGTTGAGATTTATCTCCGCAAAACTCCCCACTCTGCCCTCGTCACCAGAAACGACGGAGGGAACTTGGAAAGGCCGCCGTCCGTCGGATGGGATGTAAAGCCATGGCTCCGTGTGCTGAGAGCCATACTCTATTCATGTTAAAGAACACGCTGGATGGGCTTGACGAGAGGCTACTACCTGTCTCCTAGCTGTCCAGTGGGTCCCTTCCCCTCCAAATATGTCTGAGTCTTCGGGGTATTTTTAAACTGACCATTTAATCCACTGTGTACAAAAAAGTGCCACTCAGAGGTAAAACAACCCAAAAGAGTCACAGTGATTAAGAGCCATTCCTTCAAACACTAAAAGCCAAACAAGAGCAAAAAGCAATTAGAAATTTTTCTTCCTCTCACAATAATGGCCATGCGAAAAGAAAAATTATTAATCATTTAAAGGTCACCTGCAGAGCCTGAAATTTGATTATTAAACTTTCGAAGTAAGTTGCTTTCTCATAACCACATTAACAATGAAACTGTGTCAGTTTGCAAGAAATAATCAAGAAAATCTCCAAGGCAATCGAGGATTAAGAGATAAGAAAATAAAGCTCTTGACTCAATCGAAAAGCTATTCTTCATTCTCCTATTTTCCCAAAAGGATCGCTTTTAGCAGAAGACGAAATGAATACACGGCAATAAACTTGATTGTACTTTGATAAAATAAAAAATAAACAACAAATTATGAACTGTAAAAACTCAACACTTAACTTACTCTTTCGTGAAATTAATAAAAATGAAGCAAAAGTTTCGGGCAGATATTATTTTCATTTTAGTCCCTGCAAAAAAAAGAATTCAGCTTCTTCAGAAGAAATACAGTCCGACACTTGGGGGGGGGGGGGGGGGGGCTTAGTCGGTAGCGCGCCAGGCTCGTAATCTGTAGTTCCCAGGTTCGAGTCCCAGCTGGGTCAGCGTTGAGATTTTTCTCCGCAAAATTCCCCGCCCTGCCCACGGTCAGTAGGAGACACCCATGGGCTTGGAAAGGCCGCCGTCCGTCGGATGGGACGTTAAGCCGTTGCCCCGTGTGCGGGAGAGCCATACCCTGTGCACGTTAAAGAACACGCTGGATGGCCTTGACGGGAGGCTACCATCTGTCTGCCAACAGCTGTTCCAGTGGGTCCCCTCCCCCAACCTTCTCTGAGCCTTTGGTGTCCATGTGACCTAGCCATTTAGCCCATGGTGTGCAAAAAAGTGCCGCTCAGAGGTAAAACAACCCAACCCAACCAGACACTTGAGGGATCAAATAAATCGTGCATCAAGGTCTTAAAACCATAAGAAAGAATTCCATCTGACAGGAGGGGAACAAGATAACTTTGTAACTTGAATTTTTTTTTATTTTCGCAAACGACAAAAAAGCCTCAATGAAACACAAACATAGATTAAAAGTCTATGTAAAGTCAATCCCATCCAAAAAGGTAAGTTGTTGGGTTGTTTTACCTCTGAGCGGCACTTTTTTTGCACACCATGGGCTAAATGGCCAGGTCACAAGTACCCCGAAGGCTCAGAGAAGGTTGGCGGAGGGGACCCACTGGAACAGCTGTTGGAAGACAGATGGTAGCCTCCCGTCAAGGCCATCCAGCGTGTTCTTTAACGTGCACAGGGTATGGCTCTGTCCCGCACACGGGGCCACGGCTTAACGTCCCATCCGACGGATGGTGGTCTTTCCAAGCCCATCGGTGTCCCCTACTGACCGTGGGCAGGGCAGGGAGTTTTGCGGAGATAAATCTCAACGCTGACCCAGCTGGGACTCGAACCTGGAAATTGCAGATTACGAGCCTGGCGCGCTACCGACTGAGCCACCCCGCCCCCAAAAGGGTGGGGGGGGGGGTCAGTCCGTAGTGCACCAGGTTACTAATTTCCTGATCCCAGGTTCGATTCTCACCTATGTTAGTGTTGAGATTTATCTTCGTTAAACCTCATCCTTCCCTAAGTCAGAAGGGGAACACCGATGGGCATCGAATGTTCGGAACATGCCTATGAGATGCCGGCGAGACCCTTATGCGCAAATGAAGCCTTCTGAGAGTGAATCGTCAATATGCGAGAGCTTGGATTGAGTCTTCGACCGATCGCCACATGCATAGAGTGCAATGTGCGTACAGTGCAATGGGTGCATCTCGCACAACATCATGGAGAATCAAATGACATGAAAGACAGATACAGAACCAGCATGCTGTACCACAGGACTTGAAGACTGCATGCTTCATAGGAGGGATATTCACGACCTCCATAGGAGGTCGTGATACGACAGTCGTGAAACACACAGAATACAGCACAGTTGTGAACACGACGCTATTCACGACTGTGCTGCAGAGTGATCTGCAGACCACTACAGGTACCGTGGTCTCCATGCAAACCATTAGACAACGTTTGAATGACACAGGAAAGAGGAAAAGGTGTCCAGTCTGGCATCTGCCATTGTAGCGACATCACCAGTTACACCATCGCCACTGATGTCAAGCAAGACAACATTAGAGTTATTGGATAAAGGAAAGTGTTCTTCGCAGATGAGTCCCGATTCTGTGTCGGCATGACAGATGGCCGTTTGCATGGCATCGTCAACAACATGAGAAAGGCTATTCCTTTTTGTCATATAGCTCCCCACTGTGGTAAATGTGGTATTGCGGCGAGACACGTTTCTGGCGAGCTAATGGCAAGACGTTACATCAATGACATCGTTAATCCTGTGACAAGACCTTTCCTTACCACCAAGCCTGGACTGATTCTGAGGCAGGACAACGCCACCCCACACATTGCACGTGCAACGACGGACAGTCTCCAAGGTGTGGACCTTCTTCCATGGCTGCCGTACTCCCTGGACTAGTCGCCCATTGAGCATGTGTGGGACCTTATGGGTCCCCTACCTTTTCAAGCTCCCTACGGTGGCGAACCTGCTACAGTAGTAGCAGTTCAATGCGATCCAATTAGATGCTGTTTGGAACGCCATACCTCAGGACACCATTAGCCAGCTGACTAATGGAATGCCTATACGTCTATAGGCTTGTATAACACCTGAGGTCAGCCTACTATAAACTGATGAATATACGTATTTTCGTTCTCACGTTCCATTTTTCGATCATTTGCCTCACTAGTGTCATAGCTACCATCTTGTCAGTTTCGGGCATATACATCACTTCCCCCGTGGTGTTGCGATTTTCACTTTGAGCAGTGTATAAGCTATTCAAGCTGTCATGGGGTTTATAACCTCATCCTGCTGACCGAGGGTTAGCGTGCTTTAGTACTGACTAAGGGTTGGGTTGGTTTACCTCTGAGCGACACATTTTTTGCATACAATGGGCTAAATGGCCAGGTCAAAGTATCCTGAAGTGTCTAAAGGTTAGGGGAAAGGGACCCACTGGACAGTTGTTGGAAGACAGATGGTAGTCTCTGTCAAGGCCATCCAGCATGTTCTTTAACATGCACAGGGTATAACTGTCCGCACAAGGGGCCACGGCTTTATGTCCCATCCTATGTATAGCAGCCTTTCCAAGTCCATCGATGTCCTCTATTGACTGAAGACAGAGCTGGCAGTTTTGCGGAGATGAATCTTAACATTTACTCAGGTGGGACTCAAACCTGACAACTGCAGGTTATGAGCCTGGTGCACTACCAACTGAGCTACCCCTGCCCCACTGACTAAAGAAACCTGAATTCGAACTCTGGATAGGGTGTAGATGTTTTTCCTCTTTGTTGTCTTTCTGTTGAAGTCTGCTGAGATCTCCTCTATGTCTTATTATACTGAAAGTTTCGCGCCAGGCTCGTAATTTGCAGTTCCCAGGTTCGAGTCCTAGCTGGGTCAGCGTTGAGATTTATATCCGCAAAACTCCCCGCCCTGCCCACGTCCAGTAGGGGACACCGATGGGCTTGGAAAGGTCGTCGTCCGTTGGATGGGACGTTCAGCTGTGTCCACGTGTGCGGGAGGGCAATACCCTCTGCACGTTAAAGAACACGCTGGATGGCCTTATCAGGAGGCTACCATCTGTCCCCTAACAGCTGTTACAGTGGGTCTCCACCCCCAACCTTCTCTGCTCCTTCGGGATCCTTGTGGTCTGGTCATTTAACTCATGGTGTACAAAGGAGGCAGAATTATTTAAGTGATAAGACACTTGAGCTTATTTCAGAAAGAAGGAACTGCAGGAATGTCCTTAATCAGTACCCTACTAGTCCTAATAGAAAGGATTACAGAGAGCTTAATAAACGTGTAAAGGATCAGTTAGCTACTGATAAGAATCTTTGGCTTGATGGCTTGGCTGACAAAGCTGAGGAAGCAGTTAGACAGCACAACAGCAGAGAGCTTTACCAGATAGTTAATGTTTTATGTGGTAGAAAACGGACAGGCATACAAGGATTGCAGGATAAACAAGGTAAGGTTATAGAAGGTGAGGATTCTGTCATGGCTAGGTGGGATGAGCATTTCAGTGATATTCTAAACAATGTGGTTGGTTCTATTCCCATTGTTTGCAATGATGATAGATGCATTGGTGACTTTAATGTTGGCCCTATAACACAATCTGAAGTTATTTTGATTATTTCTAAACTTAAACTTCATAAATCCCCAGGGGTAGATGAAATTACTACAGATGTGCTCAGAGCTGGGAATGTTTCGGTTACCACTTGGATGACTGAAATTTTGAATAACTTTTATGATAAAGGGATGGTTCCCAAGGATTTTACCAGAGCTATTATTATCCCTATTTTCAAAAAAGGTGATCGCAGTTCTTGTGATAACTATAGGGGTATCAGCCTACTCTCTGTTCCAGGTAAAGTTCTTTCCATGATTGTGCTTAATAGAATTAAGAATCTGGTTGACAGGCAATTTCGTGATGAGCAATGTGGATTCAGAAGTGATAGGGGATGTGTAGATCAAATATTTTCACTTAGGCAGATTCTTGAGAAATCTTTAGAGTTTCAGAAACCTTTGGTTGCTAGCTTTGTTGATTTCAAAAAAGCTTTCGACTGTGTTGATCGTCATAATTTGTGGTTGATTGTGAGATCATATGGTATACCAGACAAGTTAGTTAACATAATGAAAGCTCTCTATAATAACACTGAGTCGTGTGTGAGAGTTGGTAAGTCTTGTAGCAATTTTTTTAGCATTACTTCTGGTGTTCGACAAGGGTGCATTTTGTCTCCTTTTCTCTTTAGTTTGGTTGTTGATTATGTTATGCGAAATTCACTTCAAAGGAAATATTTTGGCCTTAAATGGTCTGGAGATACTAAAATTTCTGATTTAGATTATGCTGATGATTTAGCCCTTTTGGCAAATGATGTTGATGAGATGAACTCTTTCATTCGAGCTGTTGATGAGACTGGTAGTAGAGTAGGTTTGGTTATAAACAGAGAGAAAACTAAAGTGATGAAAATTGGTTGGGCAGGTTCTGATTCAGTTCATCTGAATGGTTGCAGTCTTGAGCAGGTGTCACAATTTAATTACCTTGGGAGCTATGTAATAGATAATGGTGATGTGCGGCATGAGATTAACAGAAGAATAGGGATTGCTGCCGGGACTTTTAAGAATCTATGGAGAATGTGGAGAAATAGGCGTATACAACTAAAGACTAAAATTAGACTGTATAACAGTTTGGTTCTTTCTAGGGTTAGTTATGGTAGTGAAACTTGGACGCTGTGTAAACAAGATAACAGGAAACTAGATGCTTTTGATTCTAGATGCTTACGCAGTATCTTGGGTATTAGGTGGTTTAACTTTGTAACTAATGATGAGGTTAGGCAAAGAAGTCTGCAACCTCCTTTAAGCAGCATATTGTGCAGAGATAGACTCCACTGGTTGGCCATGTTGCCCGTATGGATAATTATAGATTGGCGAATAGGGTTATGAACAGTGTGCCTAGAAGCCTCAGAAGGAGGGGGAGACCTAGGATGCGGTGGGCAGACAATGTCAAACAGGACCTTTTAGAATTGGTGTGCAGTGGCCGGATGCAGCAGATGTAGCTCAGGACAGATATGCTTGGAGAATAAACTGCGCGGTCTGGTTGGACCTCCGTAGCCCATGGCTGCTTGAAGATGATGATGAGGAGGATGATGTGATGTGCAAAAAACTGCTGCTCAGAGGTAAAACAACCCAACCAGCTGACAGGTTCTTGTCAAATCTCTGTAGCAAGCAGCTGTTTCAGGGACAATTTATTGTTTTTTAATCCCCTTTTAATTACGGTTTGTCATATCCCCTGGTTCCTCTCCCCCTGGATTCGTCCCTGATTCAGAATAACTCTCAGCGACGATGACCTCTAAATGAAGAAATGAGTGAACTTCCCACTTTGAAATCGTGTGATAGCTTAAATTATATATTTCTACATATATGAGCAATCTCTTGCATCTTGAAATGTAAGAGACAGCTGAAGTTTTTTCCCAAGTCACATTTGCATAAATCCGTGTAATGTTTGCCATCACAGGAGCCGAAGCGAAATAAAAACATAACACGAGTTTTTTGGGGGGGAGGAAAAAAAAGGGCTTTCATCTAATAGTCGTTGAAAAGAACTTCAGCGATGATCGGAGCTCACCGTGAAGGAATGACTATAACGTTTCGTTTCTGCTATGGTAGAGATCAGCCGTTTCGACCGCGACTCAGTGTGCATCTTCAGGCTCGTCTGCGAGGAACAGACACTACTCGCCGGAGCAAGAAGGCGCGCACTCAGCCGGTGAGCCCTGTGATTGGTCAGCGGGCTGGAATGGCGATGAAGCCATCAGCGCGGGAAAGGATCGGCCTGCAACTATCACAAGTTTCACGAAGGCAAATATTTTATCTGCGTCTGCTTACAGAAGTACGTGAAATAACACGGAATCATAAAAGGGAAAGAGTTTAGGAGAAAGGATTTAAAATGTAACAAGGATGAAAAGTGGGGGAGAGGGGAGACGGGTTGGGCGAGAAACAGCTGTCCGGAGAGGAAGTGGAAAATTTCTTTGCTCAAAAGAGGATCTTGAAATAACTTTTCCTTACTGAATAATAGATGTTCGTAGTCACTATCGCAGATTAAAAAGCACGGAAAATCGGGATTTAAGGGAATTGGAGTTTTCGTAGTAACGTTGATAAAAAAGGACGATAAGTACGAAGTAACCTTGTTTAGGAGAGTACAAGATGAATTGCATGGGTTTTGAAACTGATTACATGGAAATAAAGATATAGATGTTGTATTGTTTTTACCTATGAGCAGCACTTTTTTGCACAGAATGGGATAAATGGACAGGTCACAAGGACACCAATGGTTGAGAGGCCAGGGAATCCACTGGACAGTCGTTAGGAGACAGATGGTAGCCTCGCATCTAGGCCATTCAGCCTGTTCTTTAGCAGGTGCTGGGTATGGCTCTCCTGCACACGGAGGAGGGGGTGGCTCAGTTGGTAGAGCGTCAGGCTCGTAATCTGCAGTTCCTAGGTTCGAGTCCCACCTGAGTAAGCGTTGAGATTTTTCTCCGCAAAACTCCCACTTTGTCCCTCGGTCAGTAGAGGACATCGTAGGGCTTGGAATGGCTGCTGTCCATAGGATGGGCAACTATACCCTGTGCACGTCAAAGAACATGCTGGATGGCTTTGACGGGAAGTTACGACCTGTCTCCCAACAGCTGTCCAGTGGGTTCCCTTCCCCAGCCTTTTCTGAGCCTTCGGGTCTTTGTGACCTGGCAATTTAGCCCATTATGTGCAAAATAAGAGCAGCTCAGGGGTAAAACAACCCAACACTATTACACACGGACCACGGCTTATCATACCGTGCGAGGACGCCGGCTTTTCCAAGCCCATCAGTGTCCCTTTTCTGACAGAGGCAGGGTCCGATTTAGAGGAGATAAATTTCTAGTCTGGTAACAGCTCCGACTCGACCCTGGGAATTGCCGAATGAGTCAACTCCGCTCCTAAAGATATAGAATAGCAGATATACCTAAAGTGGAAGGGACTGAAGCAAGGTCAGTAGGAGGAGCACACACAGGATTTTGGCAACAGGGCAGGCAAAGACAATAGAAATTAAAACCGAAAGCGAAACAGGTGAGAGCAAATGCCTCAGAAAAGTTTTATCAAGGGTGGAAGGAAATTGGGTTTTACCTCCGAGCTGCAGTTTTTGCACACAAGGGCTAAATTGCCAAGTCATAAGGACCCCTAAAGCACAGAGAAGGTTGGGGGAAGGGAACTCACTGGACAGCTACTGGAACAGTGTGTAAACTTGCGTGGATTAGGTCTCCTAAACCTGGCATCACAGCTTAACGTCCCATCCAATGGACGGCGGCCTTTCCAAGACCATTGGGGTCCCCTATTGGCCGCCGGCAGGCGGGGTGTTTTGCGGAAATAAATCTCAACGCTGTCCCAGCTGTGACTCGAATGTGGGAACTGCAGATTGCGAACCTGGCGTGCTACCGACTGAGTCATTCCCCCCAGAATGCAGGATGATTATAACTGATCTGAGCGGTTTCAAAATTTTATTTAAACAAAAGAACAAATTGAAAGACATGCAGAAGTATATCTTACACAATTAGGAACAACTCAAAAAGTTTTCGTATCTTATTAAATTTCAACGAGTGCTCTGTTTGTTACTCTGTTCTGTTGCCTATCAAATACACCGCTGTTCAGAATTTAAGGAAGTTCAACAAAACTGCAAATATTTCAATAAATTAAATAATTTAAACGAAAGTTTCAGAGGATATTTAGCGTGAAATAACTCACAGTTATCGGCTATTAAATTTGCATTTCTCAATGCGGAAGACTATAATAAAAAAAAATAATAAATACCCCCTCAAGCAGCTGCTTGCCACAGAGGTCTGACAGGAGCCTGTCAGTTTATATGCCAAAGTAGAAGATCTGAGAGGATGGCTATGCGATATGCAAAATAAGCTGCCGAAAAAGCAGCTTCAGGAACGGGAGATTCTCATTTCAGATTAAGAGCGACTTTATCGAGCGTTTCGGATTACAGGTTGGTTAAAATGCATGGAAAGAAACGTTTGGGCGACGATCAGGGAATTTTCTGTTGCAATCCAATATAATTCCACAAATGAGTAACCTTTGGCGCTCATTATCCAATCTACGTACTACTGTAAAACTGTGGGGGAAATGTTATACTACATTGGAAATCCAGTCATTTGCTCTTAGCACCTCCCCACTACACGATTTTTTTCTAAATCCTGGCCTAATGTTATTTATATTTTAAACCAGGCACGTCATTCCAAAATTTAGTGAAGAACCACTAAAAAAAAGAAACTATATTCTTAAAGAGCAGAAGGAAAAATTTTCTAATTGAAAAGAAAACCATGCATTTCAAATAAGCAGGACCGGATCTGGGGGGAAAGCCCCCCATTTGAGAATGCTATAACGGTAATAGAGTTTTTAATAGAGTCAATAGAGTTTTTTTTTTAGGTAAAAATTATTTTTGTTGTTCATGTTTCATGAATTTTT
This sequence comes from Ryuthela nishihirai, assembly GCA_038380435.1. NCBI lineage: Eukaryota > Metazoa > Arthropoda > Arachnida > Araneae > Heptathelidae > Ryuthela > Ryuthela nishihirai. The sequence continues at coordinate 6,263,797 of JAWZYU010000013.1, forward strand.
CGTATTTTTTTTTAAAACGTCAAAAACGAAGGGGAAGAGATTTACACTGCAATGAAAATCCAGTCAATTGCCCCCCCCCCCCCTCCCTGTTGCCTTTTTCCGACTCGATTGTATCGGTTGTTCCCTCCCCTACTACACACACCTTTATTTTTTTTTTTCTAGATCCGGGCCTGCAAATGAATAATTAATTGTTAAAATCGTTTAGTTTTTACAACTAAAAAAGTTTGATAAAAAAAAAAACTAGAAGAAATGAGCCAGATTCAGTATATTGATTATTTGTTTTACGAACCCCAAGTTCTTTGGCAATGAGCTGCATTGTAAGGACTTGTTTTAAACCTAAGGTGTAAAGAGCTTTTGTCTATGACAGCCTCTAATGTCAACCATCTATGAAAACTACTCTGTCGAAGATTGGCAACATGAAGTTATAATGGAGTGTTGCTTGCCGCACTCCTAAAATAATTCGACCAACCACACAACGCAGAGGAAGCAAAATGATTTGATTTTTTTGGCATGAAGTCTTGGAAGCATGACTTTTACCAAACTACCAAAATTCCATTATCCTTATTCATGAAACTTTACAGAAAATTGTCTCTTGATATGCTACAAACGAAAGCTTGTTCGCTTCGTGAATTAGTAATTCGTGAGTTTCAAACTGGTTCAACATCAGGTTAGTTCGCAACGTCGTTTTGTGTCAAAATTTCACTTCTCTTTTAGCAATAAGGTTCCAACAAATTTAATATTAACCGATTTAAAGCGGCAAGACAAATTAACTGACAAAATTTTGTCGAGAGAAACTTATCATAAGACATTTACGAAATTTTCTCCGCTACGTCGCTTGTAAAGCTCGAAGACCCTGCGGCCGATTCCCGCCTTTAACATCTTCCGCGCGATCAAGACGGCAACGTCTCGTGGGGGGCATTCCGTTGCAGCGCGTTTTGCTGGTTTTGCGGACTCCAGCTCGCTAATTGGACCGTCAATTGGCCGGAGATAGACTCGACAGGCGGCAATTAGCACGCGCTCGCTCGTAATACGGGTAGCATTCTCCCGCCACTGGTGTGGAGTGGTGGCTCAGCTGGGAGGGAGTGGAAGAAGTGGCCTGCCACTATCATGGCGGGAAGTCTCCGTTTTGTTTTCAGTGTAGCTGAATTTATAGACAGGATTATAGGAAAAATTTGTGTCTAAGTGAAAGCAGACAAATTTTAGTTATATATCTGCTGTTCATTCTCTATTAATCGGTTAGGCATATATAACCTTTTGACGAAAGACATTTTTTTTCACTTAATTGTCATTCAATTATGAGTCAAGATGCGGCTTGGAAATAGCGGCAAGAACATTTACTTATTCATAGCTCAAGGGAATACTTAAATCAGCGATTACCAAAGTAATATTAAATGCAGAGAATTGCTACTTGCTACAATTAGAAAGAGTAGCATGTAAAACTTCCGTTCCATCTAAAATAAATCAGCAGAATAGAGGAAAGTTTGGCCGGTGTTGAGACCTTACGTAAACAAACTGTGCGACATAAGCAAGCCTTTCCTAGTATCAATGCATACAGGTGTAACTGCTATTAGTTAATTTTTAGGCCTCATTTTTAGGCATGTGGATAACATGATGACAAACAGAGATGTACGATCCTGTATCTCCAATGCCAAATAAACGCCACTGGTTAATTATATAAATGTTTATAAATAAATACGAATTAGCAAAAACATTATCGATGGAACATTTTAATAAATTTAACTCCAAAATGAAAATGCTATTTCAGTCGGTAATTGGCTGAAAATCGCTATCTTCTAATACCTACGTTATCATCACTACTTATGCTAAGTCAACAGTATATTTCCAAAATCTTCTCCACTTATTACATCGACTGCCACATTTCAGAAACCGTGTGGCCTTAATTTACCAAAGTTTCACCTTAATAGTAAATATTTCTTTTACTTCCACGATATGCTTTAATTTGCCGTAAATAATTTCGTCTCCATATTATTATATCCTCTAGTTTAGTTAAAGCAGCTTTGCCAGTGCAAAATCTAAATCCGTATTTGTATAATAATGTAAGACTAAAATTAGGCAAATCAGGATCTGAGTTTATTGATATTAATACTTCGCTTAAATTCGGCAGTTTTAACCTAGATGAGCTGTTGCTCTTGCGTTACTAAATCAATCCACAAGCAAATATATGAATACTCCACTCATCTGCATAAATGTACATATATATATATTGTTTATGTGCATAAATGTTTCTAATAAATATAAATAATCAATAAATTTCTTAATCGAGATATTTTCGTGATTCGTTAAAATATTTTAAATTACTCACTAGAAATGCATATTTTCGTTTTTAAGTACAGAATTTTTCCTGCGGCTCGTTAAGAATAGTTTCTTCCTAGTGGCTCTTCACTAAATTCGGGTTAGAGGGCTTGCTTTAAACAGAACTGTTTGCAAGGAAGAAAGTACTAAAGCTCGATATTCCAGGACCGTTTGAATAGAATTGTTGCGTTTGAATAGAATTGACTGCTTTTTAATAGAATTGTTGCTCTACTATATTTGTTTGGTGATCATTATAGTGTATTTGTGTGTGGTGATGGTTATGGTATATTTGTGTGGTGATGGTTATGGTATATTTGTGTGGTGATGGTGCACATGTGTGGTTGAAATGTACTTGTGTGATGATGGTTTTGGTGTATTTGTGTGGTGATGGTTGTAGTGTATTTCTATGGTGATAGTTATGAAGTATTTTCAGTTTTTCCCTCCTCCCACGAAAAAATTCTAAGTGAGCAAAGAAATTTAAAGATTAAGATTTAAGATACGAATTCCTGTTCGACTAAATTGTTTCCAACCTGCTTATTATTCTATTAGATGTACTTAAAAACTTACTAGCATTGCATATAAATATTTTACCTATATCTATTTTTTTAATACCATTTATTTTTATCCTCATCACCTTCAAATGTCGTAATCTGTAGTTCCCAGGTTCAAGTCCCAGCTGGGTCAGCGTTGAGATTTATCTCCGCAAAATTCCCCGCCCTGCCTACGGTCAGTAGGGGACACCGATGGGCTTGGAAAGGCCGCCGTCCGTCGGATGGGACGTTAAGCCGTGGCCCCGTGTACGGGAGAGACATACCCTGTGCACGTTAAAGAACACGCTGGATGGCCTTGACGGGGGGCTACCATCTGTCTCCCAACAGCTGTTCCAGTGGGTCCCCTCCCCCAACCTTCTCTGAGCCTTCGGGGTCCATGTGACCTGGCCATTTAGCCCATGGTGTGCAAAAAAGTGCCGCTCAGAGGTAAAACAACCCAACCCAACCTTCAAATGTCCCCAAAATATTAATTTCTGATAGGATTATAAGACAATATTTGAAATTGTCAAAGGATGCACATACAAAGAATAATGAAAAAAGAGAACCAGTGATTTAGTGTATTCATTAATGTGCAAAGAGTACGGCTACCTTATCATAGGTTTGGTTATTTTACCTCTGAGAGAGACTTTTGTACACATAATGGGGTAAATGGCAGGTCGCAAGGCTTTCAGGGGCGACCACTAGACAGCTCTTACGGCAGATGAAAGTCTCCAGTCAAGGCCATCCAGTCTGTTCTTATGTGCAAAAGGTATGGCTCTCCCACACACAAGTTCACGGCTTAACTTCCTATCCGACGAACGGCTGCCTTCTCAAGCCCATTGGTGTCCCATTTCTGACCGAGGGTAAGGTTGATGTTAGCGGCGAATAAATCTGAACGCTCGCCCAGTTGAGACTCGAACCTGAAAACTTCTGATTGCATGCTACCGATTGAGCCACCGCCTCCCCCCCCCCCCCCCAAGTAGGGGAAAGGAATCCACTCGATAGGCGTTAGTAGAGATATGGAAGCCGTTATCAAGGTCATGTAGCCCTTATATAATATATGCACTATCCTACATATCTACTCTCCTACATATGCGAAATCGGCAGTGTACCATCTGATGGACGGTGGCCTTTAGAAGCTCATTAGTGCCCATTACAGTTGGGAGAGGAGAGCTAAGAGAGAAAATATCAATAAAGCACAACTAGACGACTTGAACCAGGAATAATTAGATTACCAACCAAGCTTACTACCGACTGAGCCAACTCCGGTCCCTCTTACCACAACACCACGACTTAATATCCCATCTAACAGACGACTGATTTTTTTTCAAACCCATCACTATCTTCTTTCTGAATGTTGCTCAGTCTGTAGCGCACAGGGCTTGTAATCTACAGTTGTCACTTTCGGATCCCACCTGTGAAAAAAAAATAATTCAGATTTATCTCCGCAAAACTTCCCGCCCTGCCCTCGGTCAGCAGGGGATACCGATGGGCTTCGAAAGGCTGCCGTCCGTCGGATGGTACGTTAAGACGTGGCCCGTGTGCGGGAGAGCCATACCCTTTGCACGTCAAAGAACAGGAACTTTGTTCAAGAACAGTGTGCTGGGAGACGGATGGTAGCCTCCCGTCAAGGGATGGCCTTGACGGGAGTCTACCATTTGTCTCCTAGCAACTGTCCAGTGGGTCCTCTTCCCCCAACCATCTCTGTGTCCCATAAGGCTATTTAGCCCAATATGTGCAGAAAAAATGCTGCTCAGAGATAAAACAACCCAATCCAACTGAATACAAAATGCGTATACATGGATGAAATCTCGTGACTAAGATCCTGGCTGCCGTTGAACTTCCTTCATTCCTCGAACTTATTGGATAAGGAAAGGAAATGAAAGAACTGAGCAATTAACCTCTTGGCTCTGAGTACGAAAGAGAAACCCCATCTGAAATGTCATCTTTCCCCCACTCAACTGATACGCTCCCATGATAAAAAAAACTCTCCAACCCTGGCGAATATCGTTGCTATTCATCATCGCTGGACGCCAGAGATGTCAGACTCTCAACAACAAATCTTTGCTTTCATTAAAAGCCGAGTCTTACATACTTGGCGCCAATCCTCTTCCTTCCTTCACGCTGAGCAGACGCTCTCCGAAGGTGTCCATGACACATCCGATCTGCAGCTGAGAAAAAAATAACATCGCATTCCAGACGAAAGTGGCGTCTCCTTCTGCCCCGTGCCTTGACATTCCTGAGCGAGGAGACGTCTAACTGAAAATGTCACAGAACCACAACACGTCATCCAAACAGATGCTCTTTAGCCCACCTCGACAAAGCGCAGCTGCTATCTTTGCAAACTTTCTGATGTCTTAAAAAAAATATTACCAACAACGGAAGTGACCTCGAAGCAAACTGGAGTGTATGATTTGCACACGCTCTCTCTTGCTGTGAGGCCACCTTCGTTGCTAGTAATGGTTTGTTTTAAGACGCCAGAAAGTTCCAAGTTTGCTGTGAGACCACGTCCATTGAGAGTAACAGTTTGGTTCTGAGACGCAACGTGTTTGAAATGTTCGAAATGCTAAACAAGTGGAAACTCTTTCGGTGTGGCCGTATCCAAACCCCAGGTGTTTCTTACGCTGATTCCTCAAGTCTCCTAAGTTTTGACAATTCTCAAAGACTTATGCACCAAAGTTTTCCACCTCATCAGCAAGCAATGCTTCTCTATTCCCTGATTTCTTTCATTTCAACTTGTCCTGCATTTGGTGACTTCTCTTCGCCATTTATCTCATCTTTTTTCTCTCTCTCTGCCATCTTCGGTTTCTTTTCTTCTTCCATAATCTTCCCGTCAATCACCATCATCATCATCTGTCACCGCATTTTAGTCGTTCCACATTTTCTTCTTTTTTTCGTCTTCTTGACTTAGCTTGTAATTCCTGTCTTGCTCTGAATTTTTCTTTTTTTTTCCACTTTCTCCAACTACTCCGTTCTTTTTTCTTTCCGTTCCGGTGCGTCTCTCCCTTTCAATTATCCTTTTTTTTTTATCAAACCTTCCCATCGATTCGTTTACGTCATACCCGAGGAGAAGCTCTGAAAGGTTCGCTCAGTGGGTAGCGATACAGCTTCATAACCTAATGTTCACAGGTTCTAGTCCCTGTTGTGCCCATGTTGAGATTTTCTCCACTTAACTACCGCTCTACCCATGGTAAACAAGGCAATGGCGATGAACTGAAAAAGACCACCGTTTGCCCGATGGGACATTAAGCCGTGGTCCGTGTGAGCTATACACTTTTTCAAATTGTGCATTTCATGCGCCGTCTAGCAGAGTAGTTTACTCGCATCAAAGGGATTCGAGCCCCGAGTAAGTCATGAATGTTTGTGTTGTCTTTCTGCAGAGGTCTCACCTTCCTCACAGAACATTTCTATGACATATTAAACTGAAAGGTCTCTGTGGCAAGCAGCTGCTGGCCACAAAAGCCTTTCAGTTTGATGCATTTTTCAAGAACTTTTTTAAAGACCTCTAAGAAGGAGGAGGAAATGTTATACTGCAAATATGCAGTCTCTCCAAATCCAAATCAACCAAACCACAGATTTGGTTTGGTTGATTTGGATTTGAATTTACTTTTTTTCGGCTTGATTGAGTTTCTTCGCTCCCTTTATTTTTTTCTAGTTAAGGGTCAGTGTACAATAATTTAGTAACAAACTTTATTTTTATGAATAATAATAATAAGTTACAATATTAAAAGAAATATTTGCAACACATGAACAATTAGGTGAAGAACATTATTCATTAATCCCATGTTTACGGTATATTTCCTGTACTTCTACTGAAAATTTGCCTTCTTCTGTAAATTTCTTTTGAGAAATATTAAAATTTACGACGGCTGATCTGGCAACAGAACTGAAAAGATTTCTAATTTCGTAAAAAATTCTGCGAAACGTCTCAAATCATTTGATACGTAGCATTTTTAGCAAAATGTATTGCTGACAGGGCCAGAAACAAATGAGGGTAGGTTCAAAGCAATTTTAACAAGCGTTGATGTTAAATCTTTGTGTACAATTTGTAAACCGTTAACCGTTTAAAATTTTAGAATCCAGATTTTCTTGTATATTTGAAATTTAGCATCTTCATGCAATGCAATGAAAATAAACTTTGATATTTTGATAACTGTGGTTTGCAATTTCATGATCATTTCTACATTTCAGTAATAATTGTAACAACAATATGTGAATCTGCAGGCGGTACCTAAGCGTTCTTATTGAATTCCTTTTACTTGAAACCCGATTTTTGTGATGTTACATATGAAATGAAGTGTAAAAAGAAATAAAAAACCCTTTATCGAATTAGAACTCAATGACTGTGTACAAAATTGAACTTTTCAAAATTTACTGTATGAGAAATATAAATGGAAGACTATAAGTGTTAAAACAAAAAAAAAGTACCGTTTTATAAGTGTCTTATTTGGGGGTGGCAAGGAGTGGTGAATTGAAGGTTGGGATGCTTTACCTTTGAGCGGCACTTTTTTGCACACCATGGTCTAAATGACCAGGTCACACGGGCCCCGAAGGCTCAGAGGAGGTTGGGGAAGGGGCCCACTGGAACAGCTGTTGGGAGACAGATGGTAGCCTCCCGTCAAGGCCATTCAGCGTGTTCTTTAAAGTGCACAGGGTATGGATCTCCTGCACACAGGGCCACGGCTTAACGTCCCATCCGACGGACTTTACCAAGCCCATCGTTGTCCCCTACTGACTGTGGGCAGGGTGGGGAATTTTGCGGAGATAAATCTCAACGGTGACCCAGCTGGGACTCGAACCTGGGAACTGCAGATTACGAGCCTTGCGCGTTATCGACTGAGCCACCCTCGCCCCCGTGAATTGAAGGCTTGTCTCCATAACTTTCAAACCCACACTACGTCACTTGCTACGCGTGTTAAGGAACACGTTGCTTGTCTTTGATGGGAAGCATCCATCTATCACCTAACAGCAGTCCAGTGGATCCTATATTACTCTACGTAATTCTGAGCCTTAAGGATCATTATAACCTGGTCATTTATATCATTGTGTGTAAAAAGAAATGTAATTCATAGGAAAACAAGCCAAAATAATTTACGTATTATTCAGATTTGGTTTGATTGATTTGGATTTTATAGCACAACAACAATTAAGACTATGCTGCTCTAAATAAGGTGTTATTACACTGCTCGACATAGAAAATGTCACACCAGGAAGTTTTTATCGGAGCGCCATGCAAATAGGTGGATATGTGTCGACAATCGGGTTATGGAAATGAGTGCTGTTGCGAACCAATCACGTGATAGGGAAGGGAAATAACGGCAAAACGGCTCGGCGTAGCTAAGTTTGGCTGTCCTCACCTGGCTATGTGGACCACTGCATCAGAGTGATTTCGGTGGCGAAAGCACGTGTAAGGAGAATGCCTGGGCGACATCATCGAGAATCCTACCATCACATTGACACCTTTACCAGAGGCTTCGTCATAGGGCTGCATACGAGTGGTTGGTCCCTGTGTAACGCATCGGGATTCAGCAACTGTCTGTCGAATTTGGCGACAGTTGCTGGTGAAAGGTAACGTACATTGCTGTAGTAGGACTGGTGCACATAGGTGGATGTCCGAACGCCTCGATCACGGCATTCAATAGCAAGCAGTACAATCGACAGTAGATGACATTCGATACAGTGTACAGGCAGCTACAGACTTCCCCGTGTCAACATGGACTGTGAATTGCAGATTAGCTGAGGCAGATTTTGCACTCTCTCCAGCCATTGCGACAACTGCTACTCACCGCAGCACATCGCCACAACAAGGTTGCAGTGGTGTTGTACCAGAGGTGTGGTGAGACGAATGGAACCATATTTTATTCAGTGACGATTCTCACTTCTGTCTCAGTGCCGACAATCGTTGATTGAAAGTCTGAACGTGTCACCGGTCTGATCTTGCTGCCATCCCGTGAGTACCATACGGCTCCTCAGCATGGTGTCATAGTTTGGGGCACTATCAGTTTCAACAGCCGTTCACTGCTCATACGCATAGTGGGTACAATGACAGCACGACAATACGTTAATGAGATACTACAGCCCGTTTTATCTTCGTGGTATCCCTGACAGTGGCGCACCCAGAGGGAGGGTAAGGGTCCCTGGCACCCCTCAAAGGAAAAGGAAAAAAAAAACACTAAAAAATTTTCCAAAAATCTTTTCCTAATTGAAATTCATTTTTTATATTTCTATTGTGTCGTGTCTTCTATTTCTATACTACTCATGAATTAGCGGTCACATAAGGTGGGAATACCCTATAGCTCTTGGGAATCACGGCCACTGTGAACACAAGGCGCCCGAATCGGACGGACAGAGCGCTACTTCGTTTGCCCGAGCCGGACCAGAGGGCCCCTCGCCCCCCCCCTCCCCCCAAGATTAAATCCTGAGTGCACCACTGATCCCTGATGCCCAGTTTCAACACGATATCGCCTGCCCACACACTGCCAACATCAGCAGACAGTGCCTACAAGGTGTCCAGGTGCTTCATTGGCCAGCGATCCCCAGACTTCTTCCCAATAGAGAACGTGTGGGATTTCATTGGCAGACGACTTCACGATTCTACACGACCCTCTGGCAATGTCAATGAATTAATGACAAAGGTCAACGGCGCATGGTTCGCGATCCGGAGACTTTTCCACTCGATGCCGTGCCGTGTTGCCGAATGTATAGCCCAGCATGACGGTCATACGACCTACTGACTCAGGCCGCATTATACTGTCTCCTCGCCCATCGCATTCATGTAATTCCACAGAAATTAAACCACTTCTTTTTCACCTACTTGTCTACATGTGTGATAAGTTTCGTCTCATTTCGTGCATTCCTTCATGGTGTGGCATTTTGTATGTCGAGCATTACAAAAGAAAATAGAATTATTCAGAAAACAATTCCTCAAAGTACAAGAAAAACAATAAAGAAACGATTCGTTTCCAGCATATTAAATTTTCAAAGTCTGTCTCTCCCCATTTTGCAAAACTGATATATTCAACAAACACCTTTTTTCTTCTCTCTTATTACATCAGGCTATAAAAACCAGGCAATCCTAAACAATCAACCAACCAAAATCAGTTGTGTGAAACTCTCATCCACGTTGGGTTGGTTTTACCTCTGAGCTTCACTTTTTTCACACAGTGAGTTAAATGGCCAGATCATTGGGTGGCATGATGAAGGTTAGCGGAGATAAATCTCAATGCTGGTACCGTTGCAACTCGCGCCTAGAACTAAAAATTACGAGCCTGGAGAACTACCCACTGAGCCAAGCCCCACCCCAAAGGGCCAAGGTGGTTTCTGGCACTAATGCTAGAAGTTACTTTTCAGCTGCGACAGCAAACCTTAATACTTCTCAGTTATCACTGGTGCTTGTTGGTCTGCGCATGCGCATTATCTAAAAGCACTAAAGTGGTTTCAGGATCGAACTCAGGTACGATTATAAATAAGGACATTAGTTTTTAACACGAAACTGGGTGGCATTATAATATTCGTAAACGACATTTTTGACTCGTGTCATATAAATTTTAAGCATAGTCGAATAATAAGCAAACACCACAGAACTATTAGTATCCATGGAAACCATTGGTTTCTAGTTAGATGGTGATACCTGTTATATTTTGATTTGGAATAGTAAAAGTTACAAGGATCCCAGAAATTAAGCTCATAATATCTTCTGAATTCCAGGTCAATAAACCTCTCACTGTATACTATCCAAACGGACGTACCTGAGAGTGCTCTGGATAAACCCCTCCCCCACACACAAAAAAAAATCCAGTAGTCTTTTACAAAATCTCAGACTTGTCTCATCATCATCGTCATCCTGAACAGCCATGGGCTATGGAGGTCCAAGCAGACCGTGAAATTTAGTTCTCCAAGCACATCTGTCCTGAGCTACATCTGCTGCATCCTGCCACAGCACACCAATTCTAACAAGGTTGTGTTTTTGGCATTGTCTGCCCACCAAATCCTAGATCTCCCCCTCTTCCTCAGGCCTTTAGGCACACTGTTCATAACCCTAATCGCCAATCTATAATTATCCATACGGGCAACATAGTCAAACCAGTGGAATCTCTCTCTGCACAATATGCTGCTTAAAGGAGGTTGCCGACTCCTTTGCCTAACCTCATCATTAGTTACAAAGTTAAACCACCTAATACCCAAGATACTGCGTAAGCATCTGGAATCAAAAGCATCTAGTTTACTGTTATCTTGTTTACAAAGTGTCCAAGTTTCACTACCATAACTAACCCTGGAAAGAACCAAACTGTTATACAGTCTAATTTTAGTCTTTAGGTGTATACGCCTATTTCTCCACAATCTCCATAGATTCTTAAAAGTCCCGGCAGCAATCCCTATGCGTCTGTTAATCTTATGCCACACATCACCAGTATCTGTTACATAGCTCCCAAGATAATTAAACTGTGACATCTGCTCAGAACTGCAACCATTCAGATTAACTGAATCATAGCCTGCGTGACCAATTTTCATCACTTTAGTTTTCTCTCTGTTTATAACCAAACATACTCTACTACCAGTCTCATCAACAGCTCGAATGAAAGAGTTCATCTCATCAACAACATTTGCCAAAAGTGCTAAATCATCAGCATAATCTAAATCAGAAATTTTCGTATCTCCAGACCATTTTAAGGCCTTAGAAACTCTCAAGCCTTACCAACTCTCACACACGACTCAGTGTTATTACAGAGAGCTTTCATTATGTTAACTAACTTATCTGGTATACCATACGATCTCACAATCAACCACAAATTTTGACGATCAACAAAGTCGAAAGCCTTTTTGAAATCAACAAAGCTAGCAACCAAAGGTTTCTGAAACTCTAAACATTTCTCAAGAATCTGTCTGAGTGAAAATATATTATCTACACATCCCCTAACACTTATGAATCCACATTGCTCATCACGCAATTGCCTGTCAACCAAATTCTTAATTCTATTAAGCACAATCATGCAAAGAACTTTCCCTGGAACAGAGAGTAGGTTGATACCGCTATAGTTATCACAAGAACTGCAATCACCTTTTTTTGAAAATATGGATAATAATAGCTCTGGTAAAATCCTTAGGAACCGTGCCTTTATCATAAAAGATATTCAGAATTTCAGTCATCCAAGTGGTAACTGAAACATTCCCAGTTTTAAGCATTTCCGTAGTAATTTCATCCACCCCTGGGGATTTATGTAATTTAGAAATAGCCAAACTAACTTCAGACTGTGTTATAGGGCCAACAGGTAAATGCATCTATTATATATTGTTGTGAATTACAAAATGGATAGGCACTGAGCGTGAGTATTAATAACTATATTTTAAAACCAATTACAATACAATGTAAATTGTTACAAAGAAAATATAGATGAAGTACCTTATAAACAAATTAACTACTATCATGCATAAGTCATTAATCTTTTTGTACAGAGTGCACAATATCAGCTCTGTCTGTTCTACTAAATACTACCTCTTCACTTAGTTTATCATGTCACTTGAATATCTTCAGACGTAAACAAACTCTCGTCCTGTGCTAGTTCACTAAACTTTTCCCACTAGCAAAACAAAACGACCGCCCGCGCACACATCACATAAAAAATACTTATTTTCACTTAACGCGCACTGACTCAGACCATCTGAACGTCCTTTCAGATCTCGCAACTTTAACACACTGCACTGTTCTTCTTCTAATTCTTCCGAATCGTTCTCAGTTCCTATTCGTTGGCTAATTGAATCTCACGTAGAAGCACACACGAGGGCTCCAGTCACGTTAAGTCATGAAGTCACTGCTGCTCGTTCATCTGTCGTAACAATACGTTACAGGGTAATGCATCTATCATCATTACAAACAATGGGAGTAGAACTAAGCACATTGTTTAGAACATCGCTGAAATGCTCAGCCCACCTTGTCATGAGAGAATCCTCACCTTCTATAACCTTACCTTGTTTATCGTTCAATCCCTGTATGCTTGTCCGTTTTCTACCACACAAAACATTAACTATCTGGTACAGCTCTCTGCTGTTGTCCTGTCTAACTGTCTCCTTGGCTTTGTCAGCCAAGCCATCACGCCAAACATTCTTATCGGCAGCTAACTGATCCTTTACACGTTTATTAAGTTCTCTGTAATGCTTTTATTAGGACATTCCTACAGTTTTTTGTTTCTGAATTAAGCTCAAGTGCCTTAACACTCAAAAATTCTGCCTCTTTTGCTCCTTTTTTCCTAAAAGAGTACTGTTAGTTTCCAAAAAAGCCTGTTTAAAGTGGTTCCATTCTTCCTCAACTTCAGTAGTAAGCAAACCATGACTGTCATAATGACTAAGCATATATCATAGTAAGCTTTAGCTATAATTGGGTCTTTCAGAGCTTCAGGACCTTTAACACCTTTAAGATAATGGTCAAATCCAATATCAGCTCCCCCTGTATGACCTGGTATTCCTAACAGAACTAGCCCATTTGCTGTTAATTAATCAATCATATTCTTATGCAGCCCATTACCACTTATGTATGTTATGCCATTATGTATGTCGCGGTGTTTGTAATAAGTATTGGTTATTCTCAAACCATTAAGTTTACTTCTCTGTAGATGATGCCTATTGCTATTGCAGCTGCAAATACCAAAAGCGCCTATCACCCCTCCCCAAAGGATAGAGTCAGTACAAACTTTGGCATTGAAGTCACCTAGAACAAAAGTAATTGCCTATTTTTTTCAAACTCATCGGCATCCTCAGTTGGGGCAGAACAACAGATAACAGTCGTCTTTAATGCTTGTCTGAAATTTTTCTCTAAGAAACCTTTCATTAATGTACTCATATCCTAGAAGAGCATCACTAGCATGTCTGCTGAGAAGCAAACTTACGCCTTGGAGATGCTTTTTATCTTCCCATCCTGAAAAGGGAAATTTAACAAGTCGAGAATATCTAAATTATAATGGTGGAATTCTTGAGTGAGGACATCAAAAGAATAATCTCTGTTCAGAGTCCTCACATTCCAACTACCTATTAAAACGGTTAGTGGGATGTTTAAAGAAACTATGTTTATTGAGAGAGGGGATGCCGACAATATCAAACAACCCCCTAATCGCAGACATGGGGCAAAGACCTTTTCCCCCACTACTAAAGGCTGAAGCCATCTACACTGGAAGACTTCCTCCAATGTTGAATTTGACGATGCCAATAGAAGCAAAGAGTTCAGATGCCTGCGATGACCTCTGCTCAGGATTATCCACCAACTGATAAAAATATCCCGTGAATCTATTCATTTGGAGCTGTCAACCCACAAACAAACAGAAAACACAGCGAAAGATTTTTTCTCCACTGAAGCCCACAAGTGCAGAAAATTCAGGATCCATATTCAAGCTCAGAGTCTTATTTCAGTGCAGTAAGTTTATAAGGTCAGCACCAGGACACTCTTTCAAAAAGTGATTATTTAAGATGTTTCCGAGTTCTGTATTTCAGCTATTAACATAACACGGAACTGTACTTAATAAAGTGGCTGCTGAGTGTTTATCTATAACAATAAATATTTCCCTGACAGCTAGATAGACCTCAAACACTTAAAAAAATCTGAAATTGTAATTTTACACTTTTTCTCCCAAGAGAAATCTATCTTACCGTACGTTTCTATACGCTTTGTTTACCTTCGTCTCCCCACTCTGACGTCAAAATGCCTAGTCAATGACGTCAAAAAACGTGGCACCACCCTTCCTTTATCCACCTTGTATCGAAATGGCCAGTCTCGAAAATTAGACTCAGAACTCATCGCTAATTGCTTCTATTGATAGAGCTTTTGTTATTAGTTCTCGGATTTTTTTCTCCCCGTTTCGCGCTATTGATTTGAAGTGACTTGCTCGTTTAGGGATCTATTACGAGGAATGACATTAACAGTGTTAGGAGGAACACTTGACCACCACCTAAACTCGAGTAATCACGAAATTGCGTTAAAGCCATTTCGTTCCTATCTCCGCAGTCATCTACATCTTGGGATTAGAAAACTGGCAATAGTGTGAAAGGAATGTTTGAAGTAATGATAGATAGCACTCGTGCCCGTTGCTCGTGCCTTGCAAAAAAAGCTTTCTACGAGATTATTAACCAAGTGTTCGGTTAGCACCCAATTTGTTAAGTTTAATCATTGCAGATGTGTTTAGCTTGACATAAGTATAAAAACACAAAGACAAGCGACGTCAGGCTCAGTTGTTAATCAATAACCTTAAGGTTCTTTTCCCCTTACTTACACTACCGTAAAATCTCGAGTATAATATGCACAATTTTTACTCATTTTAGCCCGCTAAAATGGGGGTGCGTATTATACGCGTAGAAAAAATACGTCATTTCCAATATTGAACAGTCACAGGTACAGTTGTGAGACATTTGTTGCAAGACGCATTTCGCACTCTTGGCAACAGCGCACCGCGACCGCGCCCCCTCCTCTTGACCTTTTGAGTAGTGGGTAACCCTAAAAGTGAATTCGAGGAAATGTTATACTGCAGCAGAAAAGCTGTTAGTAGTAAAATATGCAGAACTTGACGGCAATCGGGCAGCAAGTCGTCATTTTTCCATTAACGAGTCAAACATTCGATTATGGCGAAAAAACTAAGAGGCTTTGGGTTGGGTTGTTTTACCTCTGAGCGGCACTTTTTTGCCCACCATGGGCTAAATGGCCAGGTCACAAGGACCCCGAAGGCTCAGAGAAGGTTGGGGAGGGGACCCACTGGAAGAGCTGTTGGGAGATAAATGGTAGCCTCCCATCAAGGCCATCCACCATGTTCTTTAAAGTGTACAGGGTATGGCTCTCCCATCCACGGGGCCACGGCCTAACATCCCATCCGACGGACGGCGACATTTCCAGGCCCATCGATGTCCCTTACTGACCGTGGGCAGGGCGGGGAGTTTTGCGGAGACTAAGAGGCGCTGCAAGTGTTGCCTAGTAAGAAAAAAGCGAATCGTAGGTTACCACAAAGTTTCCTAGACCTAGAAAAAACATTAATGGAGTGGGTAGTACATAGGAGGCAACAGGGCATCTGTGTTTCATGCATTGGAATCAGACTTAAAGCTCTGGAAGTTCAAATATATCTCTTACGGGCACAACAGAATTTAAAGCGTCATATGGATGGGCAGTTCGTTTCATGACACGGCATGGTCTTTTAGTTCGTAGAAGAACTACCATAGCGTTTTTTTATTAAAAGTTTAAGTTTTGTTAACAAATGTTTTATGCAATTTAAAATAAAATATTGTTGCGGATCACAAAAATGGATAGCCACTGAGCGTGAGTATTAAAAGCTATATTTCAAAACCAAATTCAATACAAGGTAAATTGTTACAAAGGAAATATGGATGAAGTATCTTATTAACAAATCAACTATTAACATGCACAAGTCATCAATCTTCCTGCGTAAAGCACACAATATCAGCTCTGTGTATTTTACTAAATACTACCTTTTACTTGATTTACCAGGTCACCCGAAGATCTTCACTCGTAAACCAATTCTCGTCCTGTGCTAATAACTTTTCACACACTAGCCGAACAAAAAGACAGTCCGTGTAGACATTCGAAGTTAGCCATAAAAGTTCCCACTTTTATACTTCCGCGTATACACAACACATCAAGTTACTTCTTGATACTTAACGATAAAAGATCCCACTTTTATCCTTCCGCGTATACACAACACATCAAGTTACTTCTTGATACTTACGCGCGCTGTCTCAGAACAGCTCACCGTCCATTTTCGAACTCTCCGACCGTTACAATACACAACGACCGTTACAATACACAACGACCGTTACAATACAAAACCGTTAACGCTCCACTCTTCTTCTCCAAATTCTCCCAACGTTCTTATTCGTTGGCTGAAACTTTTTGCTTTCGGTTGCCAGATTCCTTCTGTCGTAACACTGCCCCCTTCCTAGGTCTTGTTCGTCCCGAACAATTCTGGATTCCAAAGTTTCTTCAGTTCTTCGATGAAACGGGGCCAAACGATCCACGTGAACCACCTTGCACTTTGTAGCTGGACGTCGACGAATGCGATATACCACGTCATTAATCCTGTTAACTATTGTATATGGACCTTCCCAAGGTTTCTGAAGTTTTGGAGATAGTCCTTTCTTTCTATGTGGACTGTATAGCCAGACAAGATCTCCTTGATTGAAAATAGTTCCATTTATTTTACTGTCATATCTTGTTTTGGTTCTGTCACTTGTTATGTCGATGTTATGTCTAACGGAGTGATGGATTTCTTCTAGTCGTTGTTGCAATTCTTGTACGTATTGTGGAGTGGACACAGGCATTGTTTCGGGCCGACCATATAAAAGGTCACAGGGAAGACGTAACTCTCTTCCAAAAATCATCATGGAAGGTGTCTGTCCAGTTGTCTCATGCACTGCCGTTCTATATGCCAGCAAAGGAGTGGTACATGGCGATCCCAGTCACGTTGGTGGTCGTTCACAAATAATGCTAAATGCTGAGCAATTGTTCTATTGAACCTTTCAACCATACCATCCGACTGAGGGTGTAAGGGAGTTGTTCTGGTTTTCTGAATGCCTAATAGTTGACAGATGCCTTTAAACACATTGGATTCAAAATTCCGTCCTTGATCAGAGTGGAGTTGTAAAGGTACTCCATACCTACTAATGAAGTTATTAACTATCATCTCAGCCACTGTTGTTGCTTCCTGGTCTTGGATGGGATATACCTCAGGCCACTTTGTGAAATAATCCATTACCACTAATAAATATCGATTTCCAT
The DNA here is from genome assembly GCA_038380435.1 of Ryuthela nishihirai. Lineage (NCBI taxonomy): Eukaryota > Metazoa > Arthropoda > Arachnida > Araneae > Heptathelidae > Ryuthela > Ryuthela nishihirai. The sequence goes on from JAWZYU010000013.1 coordinate 6,281,401, forward strand.
CATCAGTTCTAGGAAACGGACCCATTACATCAATGGCTATTCTTTCAAAAGGGGCACCAACGTTATACGTCTGCAGCTTACCCCGACTCCTAGTCTTAGGGCCTTTCTTTGCTGCACAGGCTTCACATTGCCTACACCATCTCTCAACGTCTGCCCTACTTTTCAACCAATGAAATCGTTCCCTGGCTTTGGCTAATGTCTTATTAACACCGAAGTGTCCTCCAGTGGCACTATCATGTACATCTTTCATCACAAGTTCCACTCGGGATCGAGGAAGGATTATCTGCCAACGGATCAGCCGTCCAGTGGGATTCTCCCATCTTCTGTATAATACTCCGTCTTTCATTTTTAAGGAGTCCCACTGTGCCCAGTAACTTTTAGTAGTTGGACTATACCTCGAGATTTGCTCCCAATTAGGTCTTACATCAGATTTTTCAATCAATTCTAATATTGGTTTTATGTCTTCATCATCTAGTTGAGCCTTCCTGATTTCAATTGGATTCCAGATGTTAGGGGTGTCATTGTTTGTTTGTGTCGATACTATTTGTCTTATGGGCATTATCTCTTTAGTTCCAAATTTCAGTTCTGCATTATAGCAATGTTTACAGTAGTCAATGCATGGGCGCCTGGAAAGAGCATCTGCATTCTTATGCATTTTACCACTTCGATGTTCGATGGAGAAATCGTATTCTTGTAACCGTTGTATCCACCTAGCGATTTGTCCTTCAGGGTTTTTGAAGTTTAATAACCATCTAAGTGCAGCATGATCAGTACGTATAAGGAATTTCTGGCCATAGAGATAATGATGAAAATGTTCTATTGCTTTTACTATTGCTAACAGTTCTTTGCGTGTTACACAGTAATTCCGCTCTGGTTTGGATAAAGTTTTACTAAAGTATGCAATAACTCTCTCTTGTCCGTCTTGTTCTTGTGAAAGCACAGCACCAACTCCTGTGTTACTTGCGTCAGTATCTATCACGAATTGTTTTCCAGTTTGTGGGTACGCTAGCACTGGTGCTGTGGAAAGAGTTTTCTTTAGCTGTTGAAAGGCTATATCGCATTCGGTGGTCCACATAAACCGTTGGCCCTCTTCTGTCAGACGATGTAATGGCCTTGCGATGTTGGAGAAACCTTTGACAAATCTTCTATAGTAGGTGCAAAGTCCAATAAAACTACGAAGTTGATGAACATCTTGTGGTGGAGGCCAGTCTCTTACAGCTTCTATCTTACTAGGATCAGTCTTAATCCCTGCTGTAGTGATCACATGACCAAGGTAATGAACTTCTTGCTGGAACAGTTTACACTTTGTCGGTCCCAATTTTAACTTGGCTGCCTTAAGTTTTTCAAATACTTGACGAAGATTTCTCAAATGTTCTTCAAAAGTTCTTCCAAGAACTATGATGTCGTCCAAGTAAACCAGGCAGACCTCCAAAGACAAACCTTTGAGCACTGACTCCATTAGTCGCTCAAATGTGGCAGGTGCATTACAAAGTCCAAATGGCATCACCTTAAACTGCCAAAGTCCATTCCCTGTACTGAAAGCTGTTTTCTCACGGTCTTCAGGACGTATACCAACTTGCCAATAGCCGCTCTTTAAATCTAATGTTGAGAACCATTCTGACCCAGATAAAGTGTCTAGTGTATCGTCAATCCTGGGTAAAGGAAAGGAATCTTTCTTTGTTACGTCATTTAATCTGCGATAATCTACACAAAATCGTGTAGATCCATCCTTTTTCTTGACAAGAACTACTGGTGATGTCCAGGGACTCTGTGATGGTTCTATAATGCCCTGAGCTTCCATGTCCTTTATGAGTTGTTCCGTCTCCTCTCTTTTTGCCAATGGAAGCCTTCTTGCCGGCAGATGGACTGGAGGAGAATCACCAGTGTTGATTTTATGTTCTGTCAGGTTAGTACGACCATAATCATTTGATGTGGCAGAAAAAATGTCAGAAAATTCTTTTAATAAGTTCTCGGCCTTAACAGCTTGGTTTTCAGTTAATATTTGTCTTGTTTCTCTCCATAATTCAGTAAGATGAGATGGGATGTCTGTATGATTTTGATGTGAATCGGTAACTTCTATTTTATTTATACTTGTTACACAGGTAACAGCTTCACATATTGCTAATTCCTCACCTTTTTTTAACATTCTGCTGGATTTGTTACAGTTCATCACTCTGATAGGGATCTGTTCTTTATCTATTCTGACTAAAGTCCTTGCAACCAGGATATTATGAGCCAAAGCTCCTTTACCAGAGGCATCAGTAACTGCCAATCGGAAGGCCCCAGAAGTCTCCGCCCGATGTCCACGGACTATAACTTCACTTTGTGCTGGGATCTCTGTGTCTTCCGTCACTAATATTGGAGTTACGCTTGATAAAGAATCAGACGTCCGGCTAAGCAGAGGAATCTCTTCTGTCTCATAGATGAGTAGGTTATCACTGGGTCTAATGTTGAATCCATGTTTCTTAAGAAAATCAAGGCCTAATATGCATTCGTCGTAGATGTCAGCGATGTAAACAGGATGGCGAACCAGACAGCTACCAACTCGAATATTAAGTTCTATTTTTCCATGAACTTTTGCACGATCTCCAGTGGCCGTTTGTAGGCTTATTCTAGACTGTGTAGTATTCAAGTTTGGGTGAGGTATTATTTTCTTTATTATATCCGTTCTGAGTAAAGTTACATTTGCACCAGTGTCGACTATCATACGGCAAGGCATTCCATTTATGGCTCCATCAGCTACTAATCCATTATTATCGCCATGTAATGTTGAAACGTGGGCGACTTCCCCTGGGGCCAACCAATCAACAACCAGCCTTTGCCTCGCAAGATTGACTAATTTTCTGTTTCCCTGATCTTGTTGTCTAGTTGATGGACTTGGACTCCTCATTCGTTTCCTAGTGCAGTTGGTACGAATGTGTCCGGTCTTGCCACAATTCCAACACTGGAGGTCTGTTGTAGGTTTTGAAGAACCTTTTATATCTTTCAAAACGGATAGTATGGCTTTGGTTAGTTCTTTCATTTCATTATCCTTTTCTGCAGTTTCTTCTGCACTCACAAATCTCACTGCACGTTTGTTCGCTCGGGAGGAAAGCCTGGAGCACTCGTATTTCATAGCATGTACCACAGCTGACTTTAAGGATTCACCTTCCAACATCCTCAGAGATTGCTGAGTGTCAGGGTCAGCAATAGCATCAATAAATTGTAATTGAGCTAAATTATCTTGAATTTCTGGTGGACAGTTACTATAAGCCAATCTAGCTAGACGCTCAATATCACTAGCAAGCTCTTGCAAAGTTTCACCATTTTTCTGCATGCGATGTTTAAATTGAGTCACGTAATATTGTTTTAAATAACTATCACCAAACCTTAGTTCTAATGCAGAAACTAGACTTTGATAATCAAGTCGTTTTTCTTCTGGAACAGACTGCAAAACTTCCGCAGCAGAATTTCTTAAGGAAGCTGCAAGAAAACTGGCCTTTTGGAATTCATTCCACTCATTGGCTGTAGCGATAACTTCGAATTGTGTTTTAAATACTGTCCAAGATGATTGACCATCATATGTAGAAGGTTTAGTTGTATTTTTAGCGATATGTGTAATAACATTATTTCCACTAGAATTATTATTATCACAGGCAGAAGGTAACATTTCATTTCTCAAAATCTGAAACTGGCGTTCACAATCAGTTTTTACAATTTCAATTTCATGTTTATAATCTAACTTAACACTATCAAGATCATCTTTTACACTATTTAGTTCGGTCATAATGTCCTTACACTTATCAGAAATCTTATCAATTTGAGAAGCCACTTCAGCTCTCATCTCAGTATTTTGTGCCGCTATTTCGGCTTTCAAATCATCTTTTTGAGAAACTATCTCCGTTCTCAACTCATTATTTTGTGCGGCCATTTCGGCTTTCAAGTCATTACTTTGACTTTTAATGTCATTCATCTGTGTAGCCATATCGGCTTTCAAGTCATTATTTTGACTTTTAATGTCATTCATTTGTGTAGCCATATCGGCTTTCAAGTCATTATTTTGATTTTTAATGTCATTCATTTGTGTAGCCATATCGGCTTTCAAGCTATTTATCAACTTTACTAATTCATCCATACTTCTAGTTAACGGCATTCAATAAATTATCCCACTTCTGACACCAAATGTTGCGGATCACAAAAATGGATAGCCACTGAGCGTGAGTATTAAAAGCTATATTTCAAAACCAAATTCAATACAAGGTAAATTGTTACAAAGGAAATATGGATGAAGTATCTTATTAACAAATCAACTATTAACATGCACAAGTCATCAATCTTCCTGCGTAAAGCACACAATATCAGCTCTGTGTATTTTACTAAATACTACCTTTTACTTGATTTACCAGGTCACCCGAAGATCTTCACTCGTAAACCAATTCTCGTCCTGTGCTAATAACTTTTCACACACTAGCCGAACAAAAAGACAGTCCGTGTAGACATTCGAAGTTAGCCATAAAAGTTCCCACTTTTATACTTCCGCGTATACACAACACATCAAGTTACTTCTTGATACTTAACGATAAAAGATCCCACTTTTATCCTTCCGCGTATACACAACACATCAAGTTACTTCTTGATACTTACGCGCGCTGTCTCAGAACAGCTCACCGTCCATTTTCGAACTCTCCGACCGTTACAATACACAACGACCGTTACAATACACAACGACCGTTACAATACAAAACCGTTAACGCTCCACTCTTCTTCTCCAAATTCTCCCAACGTTCTTATTCGTTGGCTGAAACTTTTTGCTTTCGGTTGCCAGATTCCTTCTGTCGTAACAATATTGAAAAGTTATGGGCGTATTATATACGAATTTACATTTTACCAGAAACTTTCGGAATAAACTAAGCATGCGCATTATACACGGTTGCGCATTATATACGAAATTTTACGGTATTTGACTAGAAAAAAAAATGACTGGATTGAACCGGAACGAACCAGAACTCCGTTATTTTTAGTTCTCTTTTTTTAAATCCGTTTTCACTGAGTCGTCTATCCGTTAGTAGGCATTTAATATTTTGTTTTAAGAGATTAAAACAAAATATTTTTTGGGTTTAAAAAATATTAATACAAAATGTCAAAAATCAAAACGAAAGACGCCTATGCTCGGTATTAGGTGGTTGAATGTAATCGTCTATTGCCAATAGCGATTTACCTCTTCTTCCCTGAGAGGATAGGACGATGCATTTGTTTTTTTCAATCGTTTAAATGTTGTATGGACAATCAATCTTATGGCCACCGCTCTTTCCAAACCCATTATTGTCCCCAATGGTGTAGCAAAGTTAGTATGGCCCGGGTGGAATCTATGTAATAATATAAATAATATGGTGAAGCTCCTTCACGCCCCCGCAACGCATCAACTATATTATATGTAGTTAAGGAAAAAGAGGTAAAAAGAGGTGCCTTGTAAAAAAAAGCCTTGAGGCCAGCCACCTTCTGAAAACACTTGAGGGTAGGCACCTTCTGAAAAAAAAGAGAGAGAGAGAGCCTTGAGGCCAACCACCTTCTGAAAAAAGAGCCTTGAGGCCAGCCACTATCTGAAATAGAGAACGGATGTTGTTAAAAATTCGTTCTCTATTTACTTCTCTATTCGCCACCTTCTGAAAAAGGGCCTTGTGTACCACCCTTTTTTTAAAGATAGGTACAACTCTGATTGATAACACTCTTCTGGTGGTACTCATTAAAATTAATTTAGGGGTACAGTTTATTTAAAAAAGATAGATTTGAAATTGATGAGTCTTATCAATAGTAAAAATTCTACCACAACAATGACGAGTAAATTTGTTTGATGACAGAATTATGAGTTGTGCGAAAAACTTCGTAAGTCATGAAATGACCCAAAATGGGAAGGAGACTAATGAAAGGCGGAAAAAGTCGTGGGCCGTGCGTGGGGATCTTATCGTATCTGCGGGTGCAGTTGCACAATTATAGTTACGCTAGTGATTGTCCCCTTTTTTCAATGAGGGTGGGGTGTGTGTGAAAAGTTGGAAGTGACGGCTTTCCTCTCAAAAGCAGAATGTTTGGTAATCCTAGATTTTATAATCCCTAGGATACTACATATATTTGGACAAAGCGATACGGACTAGGGGTTCAAAATATAAATGTCATTGTCAAATTGTAAGTCAAACAAATGTAAATAATATGTAAATTATAGAGTAATGTAAATCGTTTTCCATTATATAATTTAAAATTTAATTAATAAATGATAGAAAGTCTAATTTTGTAAAGTTATCTATTAAATATATTTATATATATTATATGGATTTCAGAGTTGGGGGCGCCATATTTGTGACCCCATCTCATCTCTTTTCGTCTCTGATAATTTTAGTAGGGTCTGTAAATAGTAGTTAGGTAGTCACTGGAAGGAGAGCTATGCACCAATCCCCTGTGATGATGCACGAACCGTCCAGGCCTATTACCTGTTGTCCGACCCCGCCTTCTCGTGGTGCAGACCGTTAGTACCTTTCAAAAGAGATACGCTCTTGCGGAAGGGAACGGAAGGGTAGCGCTTGCCAGATCAGTGTGGCCTACTGATCTGGACTACTACGTATATTTTTCTTTTTTTCCTACCCTGCTGAGGAGTGATCAACCACACAGGGACCTGGTTCTGACCATATACACCTACTGGAATTGAATAATGACTCTGAGCTTGATTATGGATCCTGAATTTGCTGCACTGGTGGGCTTCTGTGGAGGGAGAATCTTTCACTAGTTTCTGTTTGTGGGTTGACAGCCCCAAGTGAATAGATTCAAAGGATACATTTTTATCAGCTGGTGGATCTGAGGCTATCGCAGGTACCTGAACTCTTGCTTCTACGGGCATCATCAAACCTACATTGGAAGAAGTCTTCCAGTGTAGATGGCTTCAGCCTTTAGTGGTGGCGGAACGAGTCTTTGCACCATGTCTTCGATTAGGGGACTGTTTGATGTTGTCGGCATTCCCTCTCTCAATAAACATAGTTTCTTTAAACATTCCACTAACCATTTTCTCTCCATAGGTAGTTGGAATGTGAGGACTCTGCACAGAGCTTTTTCTCTTGATATCCTCACACAAGAATTCCACCATTATAATTTAAATATTCTCGGCTTGCAAGAGACCAGATGGACAGATAAAGGTCAGATTCTTAAAAATAATCTTAAATTTCTCTCTTCAGGGAGGGACGACAATAAGCATCACCAAGGCGTGAGTCTGCTTCTCAGCAGACACGCTGGTGATGTTCTTCTAGGATATGAGTGCATTAATAAAAGGTTTCTTACAGCAAAATTTCAGACAAGCATTAAAGACTTGAATGCTATCTGCTGTTATGCCCCCACTGAAATTGCCGATGAGGGTGAGAAGGATAGGTTTTACGGACAACTTCAGGATATTTTGAATTCTGTCAAGAAAAGAAATATTTCCCTTGTTCCAGGTGACTTCAATGTCAAATTTGGTACTAACTCTGACCTTTGGGTAGGGATGCTATATCTCTTTAGTATTGGTAGCTGAAATCGCAATTGGTAAATTCTCCTACAGCGAGATAAATTTAATGGTTTGAGAATAACTAAACTTATTGCAAACACCCCGACATACATTAGTACACATAGGTTTCACCAGATGGACTACATAAGAATATGATTGATTATCTATTAATTAACAGCAAATGGGCTAATTCTGTTAGGAATACCTAGTCATATAGGGGAGCTAAAATTGGATCTGATCATTACCTTGTTAAAAATGTCTCTGAACTTAAAAAGTGTTGTGCCAAGGTTAAAATAAGTTCCTTTAACACTGAAGCCCTGAAAGACCCAGTTATAACTAAAGTGATTATGACAGTCATGGTTTGCTTACTACTGATATAATACTTATATCTGATATATATATATACTTATATCTGATCTACACATCCCCTACCACTTCTGAATCCGCATTGCTCACTGGTAAAATCCTTAGGAACCATGCCTTTATCATAAAAGATATTCGAAATTTCAGTCATCCAACTGGTAACAGAAACATTCCCAGCTCTAAGCATTTCCGTAGCAATTTCATCTACCCCTGGGGATTTATGAAGTGTAAGTTTCGAAATAGCCAAAATAACTTCAGATTGTGTTATAGGGCCAACATTATCTTAACACCATGCAATTGGTGTATTAAGGCCACCAATGCATCCATCATCATTATAAACAATGGAAGTAGAACTAACTACATTGTTTAGAACATCACTGAAATGCTCATCCCACCTAGCTATGACAGAATCCTCACCTTCTATAACCTTACTTTGTTTATCCTTCAATCCCTGTATACCTGTTCGTTTTCTACCACACAAAACATTAACTAATCTGGTACAGCTTTCTGCTGTTGTGCTGTGTAACTGCTTCCTCGGCTTTGTCAGCCAAGCCATCAAGCCAAAGATTCCTATCAGCAGCTAACTGATCCTTTACACGTTTATTAAGCTCTCTGTAATGCTTTCTATTAGGACTAGTAGGGTATTGATTAAGGACATTCCTTCAGTTCTTTCTTTCTGAAATAAGCTCAAGTGCCTTATCACTCAAATAATTCTGTCTCCTCTGCTTCTTTTTTTCTAAAAGAGTACTGTTAGTGTCCAAAAAAGCCTGTTTAAAATGATCCCATTCTTCCTCAACTTCAGTAGTAAGCATACCATGATTGTCATAATGACTAAGTAACCTATCATGGTAAGCTGTGGCTATAACTGGGTCTTTCAGAGCTTCAGTATTAAAAGTAAATTTTTAACCCTAGCATAACACATTTTAAATTTAAGTTGCAAGACACTTTTAACAAGGTAATGGTCAGATCCAATTTCAGCTCCCCTATATGACCTGGTATTCCTAACAGAACTAGCCCATTTGCTGTTAATTAATATATAATCAATCATATTCTAATGCAGCCCATCGGGAGAAACCCATGTGTACTTATGTATGTCGCGGTGTTTGTAATAAGTGTTAGTTATTCTGAATCCATTGAGTTTACTTACCTGTAGGAGACGTTGCCCATTGCCATTGCAGCTACCAATAGCAAAAGGGCCTATTACTCCTCCACAAAGGTCAGAGTCAGTACCAACTTTGGCATTGAAGTCACCAAGAACAAGGGTAATATCTCCTTTCTTGACAGAATTAAAAATATCCTGAAGTTGTCCGTAAAACCTATCCTTCTCATCCTCATCGGCATCCTCAGTGGGGGCATAACAGCAGATAACATTGAAGTCTTTAACCGTTGTCTGAAATTTTGCTGTAAGAAACCTTTCATTAATGCACTCATATCCTAGAAGAGCATCACTAGCATGTCTGCTGAGAAGCAGACCCACGCCTTGGTGATGCTAATTGTCGTCCCTCCCTGAAAAGATAAATTTAAGATTATTTTTAAGAATCTGCCCTTTATCTGTCCATCTGGTCTCTTGCAAGCCGAGAATATTTAAATTATAATGGTGGAATTCTTGTGTCAGGACATCAAGAGAAAAAGCTCTGTGCAGAGTCCTCACATTCCAACTACCTATGGAGAGAAAATGGTTAGTGGGATGTTTAAAGAAACTATGTTTATTGAGAAAGGGAATGCTAACAATATCAAACAGCCCCCTAATCGCAGACATGGGGCAAAGACCAATTCCCCCACTACTAAAGGCTGAAGCCATCTACACTGGAAGACTTCCTCCAATGTAAAATTTGACGATGCCAATAGAAGCAAAGAGTTCAGGTTCCTGCGATGATCTCTGCTCAGTATTATCCACCAGCTGATAAACATACCCTGTGAATCTATTCACTTGGGGCTGTCAACCCACAAACAAACAGAAAACACAGCGGAAGATTTTGCCTCCACAGAAGCCCACCAGTGCAGCAAAATCAGGACCATAATCAAGCTCAGAGCCATAATTCAGTCCATTGGGTTTATATGGTCAGCACCAGGACCCTGTGGTTGACCACTCCTCAGCAGGGTAGAAAAAAAGAAAAGTAGCCACAGTTGTCCAGATCAGTAGGCCACACACTAATCTGGCAGCCCTCCCCTTCCGTTCACTTCCACAAGAGAGTATCTCTTTTGAAAGGTACTAACGGTCTGCACCAGGAGATGGCGGAGTTGGACATTAGGTGCTAGGCATGGCCGGTTGTATTCATCATCACAGGGGATTGGTGCATAGCTCTCCTTCCAATGACTACCTACTACCATTTACAGACCTTTGGTTGCTAGCTTTGTTAATTTCAAAAAGGTTTTCGACTCTGTTGAACGTCATAATTTGTGGTTGATTGTGAAATCATATGTTATACCAGACAAGTTAGTTAACGTAATGAAAGCTCTCTATAATAACACTGAGTCGTGTGTGCGAGTTGGTAAGGCTTGTAGCAATTGCTTTAACATTACTGCTGGTGTTCGACAAGTGTGCATTTTGTTTCCTTTTCTCTTTAGTTTTGTTATTGATTATGTTATGCGAAATTCACTTCAAGGGAAAAATTTTGGCCTTAAATGGGCTGGAGATACGAATATTTCTAATTTAGATTATGCTGACGATTTAGCCCTTTTGGCAAATGATGTTGATGAGATGAACTCTTTCGTTCCAGCTGTTGATGAGACTGGTAGTAGAGTAGGTTTGGTTATAAACAGAGAGAAAACTAAAGTGATGAAAATTGGTCAGGCAGGTTGTGATTCAGTTAATCTGAATGGTTGCAATCTTGGGCAGGTGTAACAGTTTAATTATCTTGGGAGCTATGTAACTGATAATGGTGATGTGCGGCATGAGATTAGCAGACGAATAGGAATTGCTGCCGGGATTTTTAAGAATCTATGGAGAGTGTGGAGAAATAGGCGTATATACCGAAAGACTGAAATTAGACTGTATAATAGTTTGGTTCTATCTAGGGTTAGTTATGGTAGTGAAACTTGGACGCTTTGTAAACAAGATAACAGGAAACTAGATGCTTTTGATTCTAGATGTTTACGCAGTATCTTGGGAATTACGTGGTTCAAATTTGCAAGTAATGATGAGGTTAGGCAAAGGAGTCGGCTACCTCCTTTAAGCAGCATATTGTGCAGAGAGAAACTCCGTTGGTTTGGCCATGTTTCCCATATGAATATTTATAGACTAGCGAATAGGGTTATGTACAGTGTTCCTAAAGGCCACAGAAAGAGGGGGAGACTTAGGATGCAGTGGGCAGATAACGTCAAACAGGACCTTGTTAGAATTGGTGTACAGTGGTCAGATGTATCTCAGGAGAGATATGTTTGGAGAACTAAATTGCACAATCTAGTTGGACCTCCATAGCCTATGGTTGCTTTAGGATGATGATGATGAATTTTAGTAGATGGCCTTTAATACACTGATTCCGAAAGGTGGTTTTGAATTTCATAGAGGCAGTCATTTTTACCATCTCGGCAGAGCAGTGGTATCACGTTGGATAAGTGTCACTTCAGCTGTCAGAGTCTGGGTTCGAGGCCCGACATGAATGTGTTTTCGTGCATATGTACTTTGTAACAAGCCTGATAGCGCATCTAGGTTATCTCCGTCCTTTGTGTTTAAAAATACACAATACAAAGATATTTTGTTTCAAACCACTCGATTGGCAACGTAGACTCATGAAATATTTACATCGGATACTTCTATATGTTAAATAGCATATCCACGCATCCGGACATGCTGCATCACACAGCGATTTTCCTTTTTTTTACTTTTATCTGCATTTGCAACTTGGCCACATAAACTAAGCCCCCTACTGAAAGAATAAAAAAAAACACTACAAATCTTAAGCTGCTGCGGTCAAACATCTCGAATATCAGAAGCTTCCTTCCTGCCTACGACATTCGCTTGTATTTTTCCCTCGGTCTTCTTACTTTTCCTCATTTCGTCTTTCGCCTTTGCCCTTAACCACATTTGTCTGAGCCAAGGAATAGAGCAAACAAAAAAGTCCCCAGAGACAGCGCAACCTATGGATTCTGCTTTTGTCCTGAGGACATCCAACTGTCCACACCATTACCCTGGAGACGTTTATTGCAGCAAACTTGTCACCGACAGCTGCGGCCACGTGCCCACTCACGTTGCCAGAACTTCGATGCCCAAAACACTGCGGCGTCTGCTAAAGCGTTGCCTCCTCCTTCTTCGTCATGTTGTTCAGTTTTTTTATATTTTCGTTTGGGGTGTAGTTGGTTGTAATTTAAACTTTTATTTAAATGTAGTGTCCAGAGCCAACTTCAACTTCATTTTTGTTGTCGCGGTATTTTATTTATAATATCCGTGAACTAATAATAATATGGCGAAAATAGCTTTTAACAAGAAATAAATGTAAGAAAGGTAAAAAAAATTATGAAATATTAGAAATCAGTTTTTTAAAGTATAATTCGAAAATAGTTGGTGGTCCTTGAAGTTCAAACTGTTGAGAGCTCATTGTTTTGCTGAAACTGAAAAAGCTCTAGAAAATAGTTGTTTCTATGTACGGTGTATTTATGTTCGGTGTTTGTGATGAACAAGACTAAGCAGTGGCGCAATCAGGTATCGAAGGGGTGGGGGGGGGGGGGCGCATAGTTTTAGCGAATTATCTTTAGGCTTTTTTTTCTTTAGAGTTGCTCGTATGCTGTGTTAGGTTAGCGATCGCGCTGCGGTGGACGGAGAATGAAAAATAGTACGTTTTTTCAAGTTTAATTTCGCTCTAGTATAGTCTTGATTTGCGTTAAGTGTAAATATCATTAGCAAGAATAAGACTAATCAACATATTGGCAGAACATGTCATAAAAGTAGATGTTCTCATTCCTCCCCTCCTGCAGTCTCTTGATGCACCAGAGGTATTACTAGATGCACCAGGGGTATTACCAGGGGTATTACTATATTCTTGATGCACCAGGGGTATTACTAGTATTCTAGTAAGAGGGTGGGCATTGCGCCTTCCTCCTATATCTGGACCAGGGGGTCGAAGAGAAAACTGATGGGAAATTTTCAACCTCAAAAACGCTTATTTAAAAAAGATAATCTGAAAAAGCCATTATGAAAGAATAATTTTCTTATACATCGGGTGGAAGTAATGCTTATCATTTTTGTATTTTAATGAGTGAAGTAATTGACATGCAGGTCACATTTCTAAAATAATTTTCGACATGGCCAGGTTTTTGGTTGCTATCGTTGCAAGTACATACTTCCATTCAAAACTAATAATACACAGAGTAGATACCTCTATTCAAAACTAATAATACACATACAATAGACCGGGGGCGGGGGTGGCTCAGTCGGTAGCGCGCCAGGCTCGTAATCTGTAGTTCCCAGGTTCGAGTCCCAGCTGGATCAGCGTTGAGATTTATCTTCGCAAAATTCCCCGCCCTGCCCACGGTCAGTAGGGGACACCGATGGGCTTGGAAAGACCGCCGTCCGTCGGATGGGACGTTAAGCCGTGGGCCCGTGTGCGGGAGAGCCATACCCTGTGCACGTTAAAGAACACGCTAGATGGCCTTGACGGGAGGCTACCATCTGTCTCCCAACAGCTGTTCCAGTGGGTCCCCTCTCCCAACCTTCTCTGAGCCTTCGGGGTCCATGTGACCTGGCCATTTAGCCCATGGTGTGCAAAAAGTGCCGCTCAGAGGTAAAACAACCCAACCCATACAATAGACACCTCCATTCAAAACTAATTATATACTCACACACACAGTAGATACTTCTATTCAAAACTAATAATACACACAGTAGATACACCCATTCAAAACGACTCATTGTAGAGTTATCTCATGATATATTATGCATAATTTAATTGATTGTTCAAAGTTGGTTTGTTCAGATTTGTGATTTTCGCTGATTCAGGAGTCGATTTGACGAAAGCGCAGATTATTTTTCTCTTTCAAAAGAAAAGAAGTAGCAAGCATATCGTTCAGCCCACAATTTAATTATTTTAATCAATTTTACATTAATGGAGCAATTTTAAAAAATCGAAAAATTCCAAAAAATTTGAAGAGAATTTCGTTTCAACTCGAAAGCTGTTTCCTGAATTTTAATGTTTTTCTAAGTATAGCTAAGATTTAGAAAAGATATGTTTTTACGCATCAAAGAGCAGCTACAGTGTTTAGTATCTCAAATATATCGATGTCGCTATAATGGGAAATTGTCAATCGAAGTTCCTGGGCTTCGCGGCCTATGTTAATTAGGCAAAAAATAAAAACTAAACCTGTAAAAAATTTTATTATTTTATCAGCAAATTTGAAACTTAATTCGAGTAGCACAGAATGCTTTTTAGGATCGTACGTTAGAAATCCCTCTTCCATTTAAAAACGAAAATGATCTTAGCTATACGAAAATAATCCAGAAATAATACTCAACATTCATTGTCATAAAACGCGTTTTAATTCTAAAATTTAAACCCCAAAAAGTCACCGATTTGGCACTATATCCGGAGTAGACTTCAATTATATCGTATTGCATTTATTTTCAATTTGTCACTGTTTAACCGTTTGTTGTAAATATGATTAATTATTACTAGTTAATAGTTGAAGTTATTAATCGTACGGAAATTACTAACTTACTGCTAAGTGCGAGATACTGCGAGAGAGTAAGTTTAAGAAGCAAACTAGGTCACAAGGACCCCTTAGGCTTAGAGAAATTTGGGGGTAAGGGATCCACCGGAGCAGCTGTTGGGAGACAGATGGTAGCCCTCCGTCCGGGCCATCCAGCGTGTTCTTTAACGCACACATGGTATGGCTCTTCCTCACAGAGAGCCACAGCTTAACATTCCATCCGATGGACGGCGGCCTTTCCAAGCTCATTGGTGTCACTTACAGACTAAGGGCAGGACGGGAGATTTGTCGGAAATAAATCTTAACTCTGGCCCAGGTGGGACTCGAACCTAGGTTGGGTTGGGTTGTTTTACCTCTGAGCGGCACTTTTTTGCATACCATGGGCTAAATGGCCAGGCCACAAGGACCCCGAAAGCTCAGAGAAGGTTGGGGGATCAGAGAAGAAGAAAGAAGGTCAGAAATGGTTGGGGCATCAGAGAAGAAGAAAGAAGGTCAGAGATGGTTGGGGGATCAGAGAAGAAGAAAGAAGGTCAGAGATGGTTGGGGAATCAGAGAAGAAGAAGAAAGAAGGTCAGAGAAGGTTGGGGGATCAGAGAAGAAGAAAGAAGGTCAGAGATGGTTGAGAACTGCAGAATACGAGCCTGGTGCGCTACCAACTGATTCTACCCCGCTCCTCCATGAAGGGAGGCGTTAGAAAGGGTCGAAAAAAAAGGAATGGGGAGAGGGGTAAATGATGCCATCGACCCCGAAAAAAGTAAATGGGAGCGAGGGTTTGGATTTCCATTGCAGTATTTCCCCCTCAGGTCTTCGACGTTTTTTTTTTTTAAACGCGTGAAGTATGCACGAGTTTAATCATTTTTGCTTTCGTTATCCTTACTAGTATTCTAGTAAGAGGGTGGGCATTGCGCCTTCCTCCTATATCTGGCTCCGATCTAGACAATATTTTGCTGCGGGAGAATGTCTTAAATTGCACGCAGATTCTGATATTTTGTTTCGTCCGTGAATCAGTTATATCATAAGGCGAAGGTTTATCTGTGCCTTTGCAAGAACGCATCGCCTCTAACGACGAACCTTTAAAAGCTGCGCTGAAACACGAACTCCCTTGAGGAAAACAGTTGCGGACGACTACGAGGTATCGTCGAAGTGGACAGAAGCTCCCAAATGATACTTTGGTTGCTGCGCTTGTATTTCCGTTAAGTGACCGGTGGGCTTTTGGGAATCATCTTTCCTTCTTCGTCTCTAACTTCTCTAGCTTCCCTCTCCGTTACTAGAAAAACTGCTGCTATACGATCGAATGGTAAAGAAAATCACTAGGCCTACTTTTGATAAACTCCGTGTTGCACTTTAGTTGGGTGTTTTACCTTTGAGCGGCACTTTTTTTTGCACACAATGGGCTAAATGGCTAGGTTACAAGGACCCCGAAGGTTCAGAGAAGGTTGGGGGAGGGGATTCACTAGAACAGCTGTTGGGAGACAGATGGTAGCCTCAAGTCAAGGCATCCAGTGTGTTCTTTAACTTGCACAGGTACGATTCTCCAGCACATGGGGCTATGGCTTAACGTCAGCAAAATATTGTCCCTGCGGCCTTTCCCGTCAAAGCCATCCAGTTTGTTCTTTAACGTGCACAGGATATGGCTCTCCAGCACAAGGAGTCACGGCTTAACGTTCCATCCGAGGGACGGCGGCCTTTCCTAAAAATTTAAATCAACTTTGAAGACCAATCGGTGTCTCCTACTGACCGAGGGCAAGGCAGAGAGTTTTGCAGAGATAAATCTGAACACTAGCCCAGGTGGGACTCGAACCTAGGTTAGATTGGGTTGTTTTACCTCTGAGCGGCACTTTTTTGTACACCATGGGCTAAATGACCAGGTCACAAAGACCCCGAAGATTCAGAGAAGGTTGGGGGAAGGGATTCACTGGAACAGCTGTTGGGAGACAGATGGTAGCCTTCCGTCAAAGCCATACAGCGTGTTCTTTAACGTGCACAGGATATGTCTTTCCTGCACAGGGGGGCCATGGTTTAATGTTCCATCCAACGGGCAGCGGCCTTTCCAAGTCCCCTACTGATCGTGGTCAGGGCGGAGAGTTTTGCGGAAATAAATCTCAACACTGACCCAGCTGGGACTCGAACTTGGGAACTGCAGATTACGAGCCAGACGCGCTGCAGACTGAGCCACCCCCGCCCCTATTTAGGAAAGGAATTCGTTTGACAGCTTTTACGAAATATGGAAATTTCATATCAAAGCCATCCAGTGTATTCTTTAACGTGAAACGGTATAACTCTTCTAACCAAGGATGGCTCAGTCGGTAGTGCGTCAGGCCAACACCTCCTACAAGAGAAGGCCGTACAACTACGTCACAGAAAAATCACGACGTCTAGAGCCCCTATATACCAGGCCGACCTATCCGCCATTCTTTTGCCAACTGGTGACGTGACTTAGTGTTATAGTGAATGCAGCCGCCGTGTGCGCCGCAGTTTTTCGAATCCTTTCTATATAAAAAATAATTATTATCGGAAGATATTCAGCTGCGAATTGTCTAAACAACTATAGGAACAATTGCACAGTGTTTAAATTCCAGGCTGATCCAATTAAATTAAAAAAAAGCGGGTTGAAAGAATTCGACAGAGAACGTGCATTAGGCTTACAGCGTTCTATAATATATACTTCTGACTATTGCTTCTGTATTTTAATGATAATTTATATGTATATCGATTAGTAATATGTAGATGAATGATAGCTACATTTAAATTAGTAGTCATTTATCATTTACGATTAAGTTTAGTTTGGTTAATATCATAAAATATGCATGCGGCAAACTTCGATTGTGACGGCCGTAACCCTCCGCTTCCCGTGCGGGCATACCGAGATCGGCGACTACCGTAGTTGCTAAACGCCGATCGTCGCTGGTCGGCCTGGTATATGGGGGCTCTATAAGTTATCAGTTTTCTGTGACGTAATTGTATGGCCTTCTCTTGTAGGAGGTGTTGGTCAGGCTCGTAATCTGCAGTTCCCAGGTTCGAGTCCCGCTAGGGACATCGTTAAGATTTATCTCGATAAAACTCCCTGCCCAGCCCTCGGTCAGTAGAGGATACCGATGGGCTTGGAAAGGTCGCCGTCTGTCGTATGGGACGTTAAAGCCGTGGCTCCGTGTGCGGGAGAGCCATATTCTGACACTAAAGAACACGCTGGATGGCCTTGACGGGAGGCTACCATCAATCTCCCAACAGTTGTCCAGTGGATACCCCCCCCCCCCAACCTTCTCTGAGCCCTCGGTGTCTTGTGATCCGGCCATTTAGCCCATTGTGTGGAATAAAAGTGCCGCTTAGAGGCAGAACAATCCAACTCTCCTAACCTCAACTTAAAATCCCACCGATGAAACAGCGGCCATTCCAAATCAATTTTGTTCCCTTTTAGACCGTGAACGTAGCAGAGAGGGGCGGGGTGGCTCAGTCGGTAGCGCGCCAGGCTCGAAATCGGCAGTTCCCAATTTCGAGTCCCAGCTGGGTCAGCATTGAGAGTTATCTCCGCCGATCTCCCCGCCCTGCTCACGGTCAGTATGGGACACCGATGGGTTTGGAAAGGCCGCCGTCCGTCGGATGGGACGTTAAGCAGTGGCCCCGTGTGTGGGAGAGCCATACCCTGTGCACATTAAAGAACACGCTGGATGGCCTTGACGGGAGGCTACCATCTGTCTCCCAACAGCTGTTCCAGTGGGTCTCCTCCCCCAACCTTCTATGAGCCTTCGGGGTCCTTGTGACCTGGCCATTTAGCCCACGGTGTACAAAAAAAGTGCCGCTCAGAGGTAAAATAACCGAACGGAGCAGTGATTATTGGAGAAAAGCTCAACCTAGTCATAGTATGGGCACGAACCTGCGAGCATCATCTTACGCGCTACCGATTGAGACATTCTCTCCCCCCCCCCACCGTCGAAGAAACAACTAGCATTGCAGTGGATTGAGGAATCGACTTCCCGTCATATATCTCCGGAAATGAAAAACAGATTCAAGAAAATTTACATCAGTTGTCTAAATCTAAACGACAATTTGAGGAAAAACGAATTTTATCAAATCGGACAGCATTTCTTTTGTTCTCGGTCCTTTTCTATCAGTTTTGTTTTCCCATTGATCCTGACCCGATAGTGAACGACGACACGACCAAAAGAAGATTACTTTTTAGCAAATGAAAAGGATTGTTTTTAGAAAGAGAAAAAAAAAAAACCAGAAAAAAAAATCGACGAAACCTAATAAGCAAATCTGAAAAACCTTAAATAACCAGTATGATGAAACTTGCACTGTAAGGAAAAGAAAATTCCGCAGAAATGTCCTTTTGCAACCACGAATGGCTCACATGGCAGCGCGCCATACTCGTGATCCGAAGTTCCTAGGTTCGAGTTGTACTAACTCTACATTAACATTTTCTCCGCTGACATCTGCTCTGGTCTCTGAAAAGGTGCACTTAGGGATTGATAATGCCGTCGTCCATTAGATGGATACTATAAGCCGTGACCCAGTGGGCAGGAGAGCCATACGCTTTGACACATACTGAACGGCCATGACAGGAGACTTCCACTTCTCTCCTAACTTCAGTGGTTTCCCTTCCCTTATCGTATCCTGTGTCTCTGGGATCCTTGTGACCTGGCCATTCAGCTCATTCTGTGCCCAAAGTGTCGTTCAGAGGCTACTCAACCAGCTATAGGAAAAAAATAGATTTACATAAAAAAAACTGTCAATATAAAATTGCATACACTTTTTAATAATCCTTTTGAGGGTTTGTCTTTGAGCAAAATTAGATTATTTTAAGCACAATGGTACCATTGTGCTCAAAATGTGTGCGCTTTCAGTGGTTCATTGTGTGCGCTTTCAATGGACCATTGAAAGTGCACACAGTTCCCAAGTGGGACGAGGGTGGCTCAGTCGGTAGTGCGCCAGACTCGTAATCTGCAGTTCCCAAGTTAGAGTCCTAGCTGGGCCAGCGTTGACATTTATCTCCGCAAAACTACCTTCCCTTAGTCAGTAGGGGACACCGATGGACTAGGAAAGGCCGCCATCCGTCGGATGGGACGTTTAGCTGTGGCACCGTGTGAGGAAGAGTCATGCCCTGTGCACATTAAAAAAGACACTGGATGGCCTTAGCGGGAGGCTGTCATCTGTGTCCTAACAGCTATTCCAGTAGGTCCCTCCTCCCCAATTTTCGGGGTCTATATGACCTAGCCATTTAGCCCAATGCATGAAAAAAGGGCCGCTCAGAGGTAAAACAACACAACCCTGTGCCCAATTTTCTGAGACTACATTTCATTGAAACGAATTTTGAAGTATTGCTAGTGGTCATCTCTCTCAGCTGATGAAACGTAGCAGCTATGTTTTGCCATACAGTTCGTATCAACAAACGCTTCTCCCTGTCTGTCGGAATCTTTTTTTTTCCTGCATTTCCCACGACTGATGGACTTTTCTGAGACCATTTCTATTCTCCATACAGTTGGGATATTGTGCCCTGTTGATTTTCCTCTGAGTTCCATCATCTCTGTTGCGGATGCTCCTGCCCATCGTTCTCTACGATTTGCCCCCCCCCCCCCCCCCCCAATTTCGAAATCAGTCAGATCAGCCACTTTACCCATGTCGCACTTGACTTTGCTTTCCAAAAAAATAAGTTATCTTTTAAAGGATAGCCGATAGCTGAAACATAACATTCAATGTGCCAGGATCAAATGACCCCATAACCATTTTCATCTGATGATCGCCAATAAGGCCATGAGTCAATACAAAATGTAGTACATCAAGCTATGGTGAAACCCCGAAGGGTTATGAAAAGAACATGTAGGAACAGGAGCAGAAAGCAAGAACTAAACAAAAAGGTATCCATATCGTAGATCAGGGATCTTGCTCTTTTGTTTGATCCTGCTCTGATGATTGCTTATTTGTTTGATCCTGCTCTGAGGATCGAACAAATAATGCAATAAAGAAGAAATTAAATCATGTGGGTTTGAGTCAGCATCATCAAAGAAAACCTTCGAGGTGTTCTTAATAAAGTTATATATGTGTTCAACTCCAAGATCGTGATGAATTCGTCTGTTGGAGACGACCCAGGGAGCATTTGTAACCTGTCGTAGCACTTTGTTTTGGTATCGTTGTAAGCAACGAATATTTGTCTTGGTCGTATTCGCCCAGACAGGGGCAGCATAAGTCAATACCGGACGTAACACAGAAAAGTACAGAAGTAATTTGTGATCGATTGAAAGGATCGAATTTCAACCCAACAAGGGTCCAAGTTGACATCGGATGATGTTAGCTTTATGAATGATATACTTAATGTGGTCGTTCCACTTCAATTTTTGATGTAAAATCAGCCCTAAATACTTTGTAGTCTTTTACCAAGGAATAGGGTTATTAAATATATATAAACTGCCGTCACAAGAAATCTTCTTCAATGAAAATAGTAGCGCTGAACTTTTGTCAGCGTTGATCCTGATCTTCCATTTACCGTACCATTTTTCAGCCAGGTTTAGACCTTTCTGCAGCCTGTCTATAGCTGTCGAAGACCTCAGAGATGGAGAAAGTATACCTATGTCGTCTGCGTACATTGCATAAAACAAACGCTCATGCAAGGGAAAATGATGCATGTAGATAGAGAACAGAACAGGGCCAAGAAGGGAACCCTGTAGCCTGTATATTCTAGACTGAAGATAGACTCTCATTGACACATACTTGAAAAGTACGGTGATGTAAAAAGGATTCGATAAAAAAGAATCATCCCCGATGGGGCCTATGCCCTGACGAGCTTAGAAATCAGCCCATCAATCCAAATCTTGTCGAAGGCCTTGGCCACATCGATGAAGGCAGCAGCTACGATTTCCTTCTTGTTTAAGGATTCCGTTAGTTTTCCAACGACTCGTAAAATGTGGTGATCCGTTGACATCTTTTTCCGGAAGGCAAATTGTATATCCGGAATCACCTGATGTTGAGAGACGAATGTGTGTATTCGATTCAACATTATTCGTTCCAACAGCTTACTCAGACAAGACAACAGGCTAATCGGACGGTAGCCACTTGGAAACTTCTGATTTTTCCCCGGCTTAGGGATCATCTTGATCTTTGCTCGTTTCCATACCTCAGGAAAAACTCCATGTCTTATAAGGACATTAAATATAGAACACAAAAATACAATTGCATTTATGGGTAAATTCCTGATCATGTCATTTGTAACCAGATCCAAGCCTTATTTCGCCTTAGCTTCCCGATTGCTGCCTTAATCTCCTTAGGGGTAGTGAAAGGTGTCAGACTTGTCGGACGCTGATAGAAATGATGTATTTCATCTTGTACTTCTCGTTGAGTAAAATCATCCGACAAGTCAGAAACATCCTGGAACTGGGTGACCAATGTTGAGGCAAAAGCTTCAGCTTTCTCAGCATCACTATATACCACCCCCTTTTCACCATGTATAGGAGGGAGATCATTTTTAGGATTTTTAAGCCTCTTTGTAAAGTTCCAAATAGAATTATCATAGACAGATAGGTTTTTGATCTTATTTTTCCAAGAGGTTGCTCTGAATTCTGCGATATCTGTTCGAACTCTGTTCTTGAGGGCATAGTACATATTTTTATCTGCAGGATACCGAAACCTTTGTCACCGATGCCTGGCTTTGTTTTTGGCCTTGATAATTTCAAGTATGTGGGAAGGTAACTTAAAATAAACCGGAACCCTTTTCCTCGTATAACTAGCCTCCCTCTTACATGTATGAAGAATAGCAGTGAAATTTTCAATCTCAGCCTCAATGTTGTGGAAATGCGGAGAATTGCATTTACCTTTGAGAGAAGCGTGAACAAATTCTTTGTAAACATCCCAATTTGTCGAATTGGAAACAGGAGGAGTTGCCACATTTGATATGGAGAGCTGAAGAGAGATCGGTATGTGATCCGAGTTTAGCGATTGTATAGTATCAAGAGTGTAGGCCGGAAAAAAAGTGTCCCAGAAGGACTATATCAAGCACATCTGTCATGTATTTTGGGTTGTACGGAAAATAAGAGGGACTGGAAGGCGCATCCACAATGATCCCCTTACTAGTAGAATATTCAAGCAGGGTGCGTCCATTAAATTACACCTTCGACAATTCCGAGCAGTATGTTT
This sequence comes from Ryuthela nishihirai, assembly GCA_038380435.1. Classification (NCBI taxonomy): domain Eukaryota; kingdom Metazoa; phylum Arthropoda; class Arachnida; order Araneae; family Heptathelidae; genus Ryuthela; species Ryuthela nishihirai. Next base: position 6,304,028 of record JAWZYU010000013.1, read on the forward strand.
GGAGTTGAGGTCACCAGCAAGAATTGTGGGACAATCGGTTTTAATGATCCAATCCAGATCACAGGACGCAAAATAATATTTGAAGGCTTATAACCAGAAATGATGGGGCGGGGGTGGCTCAGTCGGTAGCGCGCCAGGCGCGTAATCTGTAGTTCCCAGGTTCGAGTCCCAGCTGGGTCAGCGTTGAGATTTATCTCCGCAAAATTTCCCCGCCCTGCCCACGGTCAGTAGGGGACACGATGGGCTTGAAATAGGCCGCCGTCCGTCGGATGGGACGTTAAGCCGTGGCCCCGTGTGCGGGAGAGCCATACCCTGTGCACGTTAAAGAACATGTTGGATGGCCTTGACGGGAGACTACCATCTGTCTCCCAACAGCTGTTACAGTGGGTCCCCTCCCCCAACCTTCTCTGATCCTTCGAGGTCCTTGTGGCCTGGCCATTTAGCCCATGGTGTGCAAAAAAGTGCCGCTCAGAGGTAAAACAATCCAATCCAATCAGAAATGATGTTTAGTTTTAGAATACTAGTCTGAGGAATAGAGATGGCAGTTACTTCAATGGAAGCCACTTCAGGAAGCAGATAATGGAAGTGTGGAATACAGCTCTTGACAAAAATGGCTGTCCCACCACCTCCATTATGTATATCTTTTAAAGGTATGGGTCTTTACGACTTTTATAAGACTTCGTAGTGACGTAAATACTTACGTCAGTAAGAAAATTTGCATACTTTGGCATCTTTCATGGTACTTCGCACAAGACGCATTTCGTAAAACTTTGGCTAGGCAATACAAACTCTAGGAAGCAATTGAAAGAACACAAATCTGAGTAAAAGAAACGCAAATTAAGGAATTTTTAGCGACGCTTGGTTTCGTGAACGCAGTATTTTTTCTCAATGTGCAAGTCATGACGAAATATTCTTAACAAGCCTTCCAGCAAATGAGAAATGCGCTAAGAAAGGAGCGTCTAATGCAATTAATCTGCATACCATTGTTCCAGGCAGAATTGCGGTGGATGAGTGAAAGCCTGAAAGAATAACTTCCCAGAAATTACGTGACTATGGCAAAATTTCATTAAATTGTTTTTGCGTAATTACATTGTGTTGTAATTTATTATTTTTAGTAATTAAAATGGCGTGGTTTGGAACAAGTTGGTATCGCGCCAGGCTTGTAACTACAGTTCCCAGGTTCGAGTCTCGACTATGCCAGCGTTGAGATTTATAATAAATAAAATAAATACCCCCTCAAGCAGCTGCTTGCCACAGAGGTCTGACAGGAGCCTGTCAGTTTATATGCCACAGTAGAAGATCTGAGAGGATGGCAGGACCTCAGCAGAAAAACAACACGAACATCCATGCCTTACCCGGGGCTCGAACCCAGGCCCCGTAGATCAGTAGCCAAGCGCGCTAACCACTCGATTTATCTCCGCAAAACTCCCGGCCATGCCCTCGGTTAGTAGAGGACACCGATGGGCTAGGAAAGGCCGCCGTCCGTCAGATGGAACGTTAAGCCGTGGCTCCATGTGCGAAAGAGCCATACCCTGTGCACGTTAAAGAACACGCTGATGGTCTTGACGAGAGGCTACCATTTGTCCAATGGGTCCCATTCTCCAACCTTCTGTAAACCCTTGGGGTCCTTGTGACCTGACCATTGACCCATTTTCTGCAAAAAAGTGCCTTTCAAAGATAAAGCAATCCAACCCACCTTGTGACCTTTCCATTTAACTCATGAGTTAATGAATGACATAGCAAAAACTCAGAGGTAGAACAACCCACTTGCCTACTTTTTAAAAAAAAATTAATGTCTATTGTGACTATCACAGAAGTGAGTTCCACTGCATCATAGCATTATATTAATTTATCTGCAATGGTGTCGAGACTGAATAAAGGATATTGCAATGTACCATAGTTTTGTGCATACTCTGGTATATTTTTCTCGCCTTTCCTCAACTGATCCCGCCCTGCCCTCGGTCAGTAGGGGACGATATGGGCTTGGAAAGGCCGCCGTCCGTCGGATGAGACGTTAAGCCGTGGCCCCGTGTGCGGTAGAGTCATACCCTGTGCACGTTAAAGAACACACTGGATGGCCTTGACGGGAGGCTACCATCTGTCTCCCAACAGCTGTTTCAGTGGGTCCCCTCCCCTAACCTTCTCTGAGCCTTCGGGGTCCTTGTGACCCGGCCATTTAGCCCATGGTGTGCAAAAAAGTGCCGCTCAGAGGTAAAACATCCCAACCCAACCTCAACTGACGAGAGACAAAGGATACTTTGTATCAGCTGTTCTGATTGTCCTGATCAGAAGCCATCGCAATTACCTGAATCTTGAAATTAGTTCTTGCATTACCAATCCTAAACTGTTCTCAGACCATTGCTTATTGGCACTCCAAAAAGTGGAACGCATTCTGATGGTAAAGAAATCCAATAATTGAATGAGTTCCTATTAGAATGATGGGTTCAGCTCTAATTAACAAGAAATTGGTATTTTCTTCCATGCCAGCGATTAGGAGGCTGATATTGGCCACCTTCTTTCTCAACAAATCTGATTTCTTAAGCAAAAAAGAGCGGGGATGGCTCAGTCGGTAGCGCGCCAGACTCGTAATCTGTAGTTCCCAGGTTCGAGCCATCGTGCTGAGCACCGGGACTTCTTGCCTGTCTTTACAGATGGCTCGAAGTCCGGCACATCAGTGGGATCGGCCATGGTCTGCTGTGATGTAATCATTGCAGACCAGATCCCACTGCAGTGTTCCATCTTCACTGCAGAGTTGCACGCTATCAGCCTCGCCTTGGACCACGTGGTGGCTAAGCATCATCGTCGGTGTGTGCTTTACACCGACTCGCTTAGTTCGCTACAGGCTTTGATCTCGGTGAGGCATCGGCCTCACCCTGTTCTCTCCAAGATCCGCCAGCAGCTCCATCGTCTGGCAGCCACCACCACGATTCTCTTCTGTTGGGTGCCCGGTCACGTTGGAATCAGGGTAATGATTTGGCAGATTCTGCTGCCAGGTCAGCCACGCCCCTGTCCGACTCTCCGTTGCCGGTTCCCTATCTGGATTTCCGGCAGCGTTTTACCACCGAGCTCCGGGCACTGTGGCAGAGATCTTGGTCAGAATAGCTTACGAACAAGCTCTTTGAGATCAAACCTATCGTCAAACCATGGCAGTCTTGTTACCGCAGGAATCGCAAGGAGGAAGTTGTACTTGCTCGGCTCCGCTTAGGTCATTCCTTTATTACTCATTCTACGGGTGGACGACGTACCTCTTCTACGCGCGGACGACGTACCTAAGTGCGAGTTTTGTGACACCATTTTAACTGTGAGGCATATTTTAATTGAATGTCCCGCTTTTACCTTTGAAAGACATATTATTTTTAACTTTCATAATTTTATGTCCGAGCCCCTTACGCTCGGACACTTGTTATCTGATGATTGTTGTTTTAACTCTGTCTTTAAATTTTTACATTACACTGGATATTTTACTAGACTTTGATTTTACACCTTTAAGCGTTGTGTATATAACCCAGGTCGCTTACACCTGGGTTATTTTTATATTGAACTTATTTATACATTTGTTTTTGTTGTCCTGAAAATTTCTTTTTATTGTTTTACATTTTTCTTGTTGACTTTTTGGTTTATTTTTAAACTTGGTTGAGGGTTAAACATTACTTTTATCTCTTTTCTTTTTGGACATTCGTTTGGCGCATTATAGCCTTAGTTGCTAATGCGCCAATAAACCCCAATCAACCAACCAATCCCAGGTTCGAATCCCAGCTGGGTCAGCGTTGAGATTTATCTCCGAAAAATTCCCGGCGCTGCCCACGGTCAGTAGGGGACACCGATGGACTTGGAAAGGCCACCGTCCGTCGGATGGGAGTTAAGCCGTGGCCCCGTGTGCGCGAGAGCCATATCTTGTGCACGTTAAAGAACACGCTGGATGGCCTTGACAGAAGGCTACCATCTGTCTCCCAACAGCTGTTCCAGTGGGTTCCCTCCCCCAACCTTCTCTGAGCCTTCGGGGTGCATGTAATCTGGCTATTTAGCCCATGGTGTGCAAAAAGTGTCGGTCAAAGGTAAAACAACCTAGTCCTACTTAAAGCAAAAAAAAAAACCTACACCCCATTTTATTCTCACAGTAACTTGGTAAGTGAGAACTCTTAACGGAGATTATTCTCTGTATGTCCTCGCACAGGAATTCCTTTGTGGTCTGGACATTTTAGGCTTGCAAGAGACCAGAATAATAAATGTCAGATACTTAAAAATATCTCTTGATTTTTTTCTTTTCAGGACATGAAGATAGTAAATGTCTACAAAGTGTAGTTATACTTCTCGGCAAGAATGCCAATGATGTTCTTTTGTTATACGAATGTATTAATGAAAAATTTCTTACAGCTAAATTTAAAACAGGTATTAAGACAAGGGTCTGTAAATGGTAGCTAGGTAGTCACTGGAAGGAGAGCTATGCACCAATCCCCTGTGATGATGCATAGAACCGGCCAGGCCTAGTACCTAATGTCCGACCCCGCCTTCTCGTGGTGCAGACCGTTAGTACCTTTCAAAAGAGATACTCTCTTGTGGAAGTGAATGGAAGGGGAGGGCTGACAGATTAGTGTGGCCTACTGATCTGGAAAACTATGGCTACTTTTTTTTCTACCCTGCTGATGAGTGGTCAACCACACAGGGTCCTGGTGCTGACCATATAAACCCACTGGACTGGACAGATATATGGCTCTGAGCTTGATTATGGATCTTGATTTTGCTGCACTGGTGGGCTTCTGTGGAGGGGAAATCTTCCGCTGTGTTTTCTGTTTGTTTGTGGGTTGACAGCCCCAAGTGAATAGATTCACAGGATATGTTTATCAGCTGGTGGATAATCCTGAGCAGAGGTCATCGCAGGCACCTGAACTCTTTGCTTCTATTGGCATCGTCAAATTCTACATTGGAGGAAGTCTTCCAGTGTAGATGGCTTCAGCCTTTAGTAGTGGGGGAACGGGTCTTTGCCCCATGTCTGCGATTAGGGGGCTGTTTGATATTGTCGGCATTCCCTCTCTCAATAAACATAGTTTCTTTAAACATCCCACTAACCATTTTCTCTCCATAGGTAGTTGGAATGTGAGGACTCTGCACAGAGCTTTTTCTCTTGATGTCCTCACACAAGAATTCCACCGTTATAATTTAGATATTCTCGGCTTGCAAGAGACCAGATGGACAGAGCTTTTTCTCTTGATGTCCTCACACAAGAATTCCACCGTTATAATTTAGATATTCTCGGCTTGCAAGAGACCAGATGGACAGATAAAGGTCAGATTCTTAAAAATAATCTTAAATTTCTCTTTTCAGGGAGGGACGACAAAAGGCATCACCAAGGCGTGGGTCTGCTTCTCAGCAGACACGCTAGCGATGCTCTTCTAGGATATGAGTGCATTAATGAAAGGTTTCTTACAGCAAAATTTCAGTCAAGCGTTAAAGACTTGAATGTTATCTGCTGTTATGCCCCCACTGAGGATGCCGATGAGGATGAGAAGGATAGGTTTTATGAACAACTTCAGGATATTTTGAATTCTGTCAAGAAAGGAGATATTACCCTTGTTCTTGGTGACTTCAATGCCAAAGTTGGTACTGACTCTGACCTTTGGGGAGGAGTAATAGGCCCTTTTGGTATTGGTAGCTGCAATAGCAATGGGCAACGTCTCCTACAGGTAAGTAAACTCAATGGATTCAGAATAACTAACACTTATTACAAACACCGCGACATACATAAGTACACATGGGTTTCACCTGATGGGCTGCATAAGAATATGATTGATTACATATTAATTAACAGCAAATGGACTAGTTCTGTTAGGAATACCAGGGCATATAGGGGAGCTGAAATTGGATCTGACCATTACCTTGTTAAAAGTGTGTTGCAACTTAAACTTAAAAAGTGTTGTGCTAGGGTTAAAAAATCTACTTTTAATACTGAAGCTCTGAAAGATCCAGTTATAGCCAAAGCTTACCATGATAGGTTACTTACTCATTATGACAGTCATGGTTTGCTTACTACTGAAGTTGAGGAAGAATGGGATCATTTTAAACAGGCTTTTTTGGACACTAACAGTACTCTTTTAGGAAAAAAGGAGCAGAAGAGGCAAAATTATCTGAGTGATAAGGCACTTGAGCTTATTTCGGAAAGAAAGAACTGCAGGAATGCCCTTAATCAATACCCTACTAGTCCTAATAGAAAGCATTACAGAGACCTTAATAAACTTGTAAAGGATCAGTTAGCTGCTGATAAGAATCTTTGGCTTGATGGTTTGGCTGACAAAGCCGAGGAAGCAGTTAGACAGCACAACAGCAGAGAGCTGTACCAGATAGTTAATGTTTTGTGTGGTAGAAAACGGACAGGCATACAAGGATTGAAGGATAAACAAGGTAAGGTTATAGAAGGGGAGGATTCTGTCATGGCTAGGTGGGCTGAGCATTTCAGTGATGTTCTAAACAATGTAGTTTGTTCTACTCCCATTGTTTGCAATGATGATAGATGCGTTGGTGGCTTTAATGTTGGCCCTATAACACAATCTGAAGTTATTTTGGCTGTTTCTAAACTTAAACTTCATAAATCCCCAGGGGTAGATGAAATTACTACGGAAATGCTTAGAGCTGGGAATGTTTCGGTTACCACTTGGATGACTGAAATTCTGAATCTCTTTTATGATAAAGGCATGGTTCCTAAGGATTTTACCAGAGCTATTGTTATCCCTATTTTCAAAAAAGGTGATCGCAGTTCTTGTGATAACTATAGGGGTATCAGCCTACTCTCTGTTCCAGGTAAAGTTCTTTCCATGATTGTGCTTAATAGAATTAAGAATCTGGTTGACAGGCAATTGCGTGATGAGCAATGTGGATTCAGAAGTGGTAGGGGATGTGTAGATCAGATATTTTCACTTAGGCAGATTCTTGAGAAATGTTTAGAGTTTCAGAAACCTTTGGTTGCTAGCTTTGTTGATTTCAAAAAGGCTTTCGACTCTGTTGATCGTCATAATTTGTGGTTGATTGTGAGATCATATGGTATACCAGACAAGTTAGTTAACATTATGAAAGCTCTGTATAATAACACTGAGTCATGTGTGAGAGTTGGTAAGGCTTGTAGCAATTGGTTTAGCATTACTTCTGGTGTTCGACAAGGGTGCATTTTGTCTCCTTTTCTCTTTAGCTTGGTTATTGATTATGTTATGCGAAATTCACTTCAAGGGAAAGATTTTGGCCTTAAATGGGCTGGAGATACGAAAATTTCTGATTTAGATTATGCTGATGATTTAGCCCTTTTGGCAAATGATGTTGATGAGATGAACTCTTTCATTCAAGCTGTGGATGAGACTGGTAGTAGAGTAGGTTTGGTTATAAACAGAGAGAAAACTAAAGTGATGAAAATTGGTCAGGCAGGCTGTGATTCAGTTAATCTGAATGGTTGCAGTCTTGAGCAGGTGTCACAGTTTAATTATCTTGGGAGCTATGTAACTGATAATGGTGATGTGCGGCATGAGATTAACAGACGAATAGGGATTGCTGCTGGGACTTTTAAGAATCTATGGAGAGTGTGGAGAAATAGGCGTATACACCTAAAGACTAAAATTAGACTGTATAATAGTTTGGTTCTTTCTAGGGTTAGTTATGGTAGTGAAACTTGGACACTTTGTAAACAAGATAACAGGAAACTAGATGCTTTTGATTCCAGATGCTTACGCAGTATCTTGGGCATTAGGTGGTTCAACTTTGTAACTAATGATGAGATTAGGAAAAGGAGTTTGCAACCTCCTTTAAGCAGCATATTGTGCAGAGAGAGACTCCGTTGGTTTGGCCATGTTGCCCGTATGAATAATTATAGATTGGCGAATAGGGTTATGAACAGTGTGCCTAAAGGCCTCAGAAAGAAGGGGAGACCTAGGATGCGGTGGGCAGACAATGTCAAACAGGACCTTGTTAGAATTGGTGTGCAGTGGCCAGATGCAGTAGATGTAGCTCAGGATAGACTTGCTTGGAGAACTAAATTGCACGGTCTGGTTGGACCTCCGTAGCCCATGGCTGCTTGAGGATGATGATGATGATGATGATTAAGACAAGCCGATAATGAGAGTGGTAATTGATAGGTTTAGTTATAAAAAAAATACCCCCTCAAGCAGCTGCTTGCCACACAGGTCTGACAGAAGCCTGTCAGTTTATATGCCATAGTAGAAAGTCTGTGAGGATGTATATACAGAGAAAAAATTTAAGTCCTGAAAATTTTAAGGTGAACGATGCTCCACCAATGTTTTTCAATGATTGTTCTATGAAACAGGTTTCTTATTACCTATCTTCCAATTTCTATATTTTTAGCCCTCTTGGTCCTTGTGACTGGCCATTTAGCCCATTGTGTGCAAAAAAAAATGCAGCTCTGAGGCAAAAACAATCCAATCCAACTTATAAAATCTAACTTTAGCTTTGTCTTTATAATTAAAGTTAATCACAAAAAATACGGGACTATAAAAAATTATTTTGCTCTTTTAAACGGAAAGTTTTTTTTTTTTTCATTTCACTAGGCTTAAATTCGAGAATCTCTGCGAGCGCCGATATTTCGAATCCCCAATACTTGAATTTCTTCTGGAACACCTCGAGCGTTCACAACATTCTTTATCATTAGCTGAATGCGTTCGGTAAACAGGGAAGAGTTTTTTGACGTCACGGCTTTAATCCTTAATCTTTTAATCTTAGTATTTTCGCCTCTTATCAAAATGTTTAGGATTATGCTGCTGAACAGTCTCTTACAGAAATGTGAAACGTAATGCTGCCCAAATAAAGTTTGATTATGAAAATGATACTGCTTTCATAACTTTACTAGGTAACAACTACATTTTTTGTAAATGACAAATACAAGAGTTGTTTTACCTCTGAGCGACCCTTTTTTGGCACACAATGAGCCAAATGGCCTGGATGCAAGGATACAGAAGGCTCAGGGAAGATTGGGGGAGGGGACCAACTGGAACAGCTGTTGGGAGACAGATGGTAGTCTCCCGTCAAGGCCATCCAGCGCGTTCTTTAACGTGCAAGGGTATGTTTCTCCGGTACACGGGGCCACTGCTTAACGTCTCATCCGACGGACGGCGACCTTTCCAAGCCTAACGTCCGATTCTCTATTGATCGTGGGCAGGGAGTTTTGCGGAGATAAATCTCAACGCTGGCCAAGGCGGGACTCGAACCTGGGAACTGCAGATTACGAGCCTGACGCGCTACCGACTGAGCCACTATCGCCCCACAAAAAAAATTTTACTGGTACATTACTAAGCGGACAAGTATATTATGTTTAGCTAAATCAAAGGAACAAAATATTTTATAATCTGAAGTCACTGCTGAACTTCTGATGCATAGAACAGCAGTGACTTCGATCTTAGGATGACTTGTGATAAGACCTGTAGAAACTCGAAGTATGAAGTTTCTAGTACTCTTCTCTGTCCTCTTTACAGAGGTGGATTCATGGGCCGCAGGTTCCTGAGCTCAGTCCTTTTTTTGGGGGCCTATTCTTTCATCTATGACTAAGTCAGAATATTGGAATTTTGGGGGCCCTCAGACGCACATACATCTGCACACAGGGAAGTAAGGAGACCACGGGACCCCCCCCCCCCCCCACTCCCGAAAATCCGGTCGTCTTATACGAAATCTCAAAATTATTTACCTGCTCCGAAATCCAATCCAGGTGTTTTTGTTCATTTTATTTTAGCCCATAGTATATTATATCCGACACTAAAAGTAGATTTGAAAAATAGCTATGAAATTTTATTCCATACAGAATATCATTTCAACCTTCCCTGCACGGTGGAATATTTTAGCAATTATAAAACCGTACTCAAGTTGTATTCTCAGATCCCTCCCCCCCCCCCCCCCAAAAAAAAAAAAAACTAAAAATTCTCTCTTCCTGAAAGAAATAGTCGCACCTTCACGAAACTAAATTCTCAGATCCTCCCACCTCGCTTCACCCAACCCCAAAATTTTTTTTAAACAATCCTTGATACGTTCCTGATACCTTGGGTTGGGTTGTGTTGTTTTACCTCTGAGCGGCACATTTTTTCAGACAATGGGCTAAATGCCCAGGTCACAAGGACCCCGAAGGCTCAGTGAAGGTTGGGGGAGGAGACCCACTGGAACAACTGTTAGGAGACAGATGGTAGCCTCCCGGCAAGGCCATCCAGAGTATTCTTTACGCTACACGGGGTGTTGCTCTCCCGCACACAGGGCCACGGCTTAACGTCCCATCCGACGGACGGTGACATTTTCAAGCCCATCGGTATCCCCTACTGACCGTGGGCAGGGCAGAGAGTCCCTGATATCTATAAATTTAAATCCTCCCCTGCCTATATGTTGAAAGTCAAAATGTTTCTTTTCGTTATCTACGGAAATTTTAGAAGAACATTTTATGTTCATCATAATGAATGTTTGCAAATTAGAGGTAGATTTGAAACAGTAACCGTTACTAAGGTTTCAGAAATTAGTTTCGAGATATTTTTAAATCCAAATTTTCAGTTAAGAAACCTCGGACCGTATACTATTTACAGTTTAACGATTATCTGAGCTTGATAAAACAATCTTGTCAACCATATATTTTACACTCTTGATCAAATGCTAAAAAGAAGTTGAAATAAGCGACTGAACTTATGCTTAGTCGGATCTAGGGGAAGAGGGACCAAGGGGGACATGCCCTCCTTTCTTCGGGAATTCTATTTAATAATGGGGACAAAAAATGAACTTTCTACATATTTCACACATTTCCAAGCAAGCTTCTAAAGATCTTTAAAACGGAGGTGAAAATATTATACTGCAGTCAAAATCCAATCTCTTTCCTCCCCCTTCGCCCCCTCTACCGGCTCGATTGCCCCCCCCCCCCTTTATTTTTTCCTAGACCCCGTCCTGTGCTTAGTATGGTCACGGATCACATACAGGGTTCACTCTTTCTCGGTTTGACCAGAAGTATTCAGGTTCCAACTCCTGCTCCGTGGTCTAACGAAGAGATTTTCGGATTCTTTTATATGAAAATCTCATTATCGTTTTTTTTTTAACTCAATTAATAGTAAGATATGGAAGCGTAGCAGGATTGCCATATACACAGTCGTATCAAAATAATATGACCACCTACCGTGGTATATGTATGGTACGTGGTCATATTATTCTGATACGACTGTGTACGCTTTGCATGCAAAGCTTACCTCGATCATCAGTGATCGGCATGACATTATTTTTCACCAAAAGTTTCATTTTTTTAACGTGAAGAGTTAGCGGGTTGTTCGGTTGTTTTTCCTCTGAGCGGCACTTTTTTTTCACACAATGGGCTAAATGGCCAGATCACATGGACCCCGAAGGCTCAGAGAAAGTTGGGTTGGGTTGGGTTGTTTTATCTCTGAGCGGCACTTTTTTGCACACCACGGGCTAAATGGCCAGGTCACATGGACCCCGAAGTCTCAGAGAAGGTTGGGAGAGGGGACCCACTGGAACAGCTGTTGGGAGACAGATGGTAGCCTCCCGTCAAGGCCATCCAGCGTGTTCTTTAACGTGCACAGGGTATGGCTCTCCCGCACACGGGGCCACGGCTTAACGTCCCATCCGACGGACGGCGGCCTTTTCAAGACCATCGGTGTCCCCTACTGACCGTGGGCAGGGCGGGGAATTTTGCGGAGATAAATCTCAACGCTCACCCAGCTGGGACTCGAACCTGGAAACTACAGATTACGAGCCTTGCGCGCTACCGACTGAGCCACTCCGCCCCTCAGAGAAGGTTGGAGGAGGGGACCCACTGGAACAGCTGTTAGGAGACAGATGGTAGCCTCCCGTCAAGACCATCCAGCGTGTTCTTTAAGGCGCACAGGGAATGGCTCTCCCGCACACGGGGCCCGGCTTAACGTCCCATCAGACGGACGGCGGCATTTCCAAGCCCATCGGTAGAGTTAGCGGTTCAACTAATTTACGACAATAACGAAAATAATGTGGATGCCATGCCCTCCCCTTTGAGAGCTTAATCAATTAAATTTTAATATATCCTTACTTTCTGTAATCTAGATTTTTTTCTTTTACTTTCTAAGTTAGTTTTTTTGCCATCTCAACATTTCCTGGTTTATGGTTTATATTTCCCTTTCTGTTTTGAGTGGAACATAGGACAGTTGTCTGACTCTGATTGGCTCAGGCTGATGAAGTAATTTTGCAGAGTTGAACCATCGTTTCTTGTAAAGTTCATTTTTAGTGGGGGGAAGGGTAAAAATCTAAATTTATATTGCAAAATTATTTAAGAGGTTATATGTGGAAAGTATAATAAACTGTTAAATTTTTTGGCAAATTTTTTACCGATTTAAATGAATTTTTATTTTATATTTTAATTTTCTCAATCGACGATTTTTTCAAATCAAACGTCAATCGACGTTTTTCATTATATCTTGTCGTATGTCGTAAACAAAGAACTGTAATCGTAACCGTGCGCCACGCATGAACTCCATTTTGAATTTGGCTCCAGGGCCTCGAATTGCTTAATTCGGCTATAAAAGAAACACAAAATTCGCAAAAACCGGAGCAAAAAATAAAATCTTTGAATCTAAAGCAGGAATGAATTAAGGATGCTTGGGCTTCGTGTGGTTCTTGGCCATGAACGGCAGATAACTGACGGTTTCTTCCCCCATTCACATTTAAGTCACATTGTAGGTTTTGCTCTCAATTATATTTTGATGACAGTTTCATTTTTTATTGGGTTTCCAAACAATCAAATGATACAGTCGCTCAAAGAAATATCCGAACACTATGGTTGATTACAGAATTCATAAAAAATATCTGGCAACGATTTTTTTTAGAAATTAGCGATCTGGCAACCTTCGTGTCACGTGACACGAAGGTGCCAGATCGCTAATTTCTAAAAAAATCGTTGCCAGATATTTTTTATGAATTCTGTAATCAACCATAGTGTTCGGATATTTCTTTGAGCGACTGTACCTTGACGAAAGCATGTATAAACAATAAATAAAAACCCTTCAATATAAAAACTTCTATTTTGAAGCTAAATCGATAATACAATGTTACTTACCATTGTCACAGACGCAGGGCGTAATCGCCTTTTTATCAGCAACTTTCTTGCGCCGAAAGAGCCAAAACATTTTGATCTTTGTACAGCTGCTTCAGATGCAGTTGTTTTCTCCTTTGGTGTTGCTTGAAGTTCTTCAGCTTCTTATTAGTTCGCAATCGCTGGAATGGTTTCAGGCACGAACTACAAGCTTATTAGCTTATTATAGCACAAGCTAGAAGGGAATCAAATTGTAAATGAAAGCAGTTCTGTGGCGAGAAAGATTCACAGTCACTGAAATTGCTTTGGTGAAGTTCGTAACCCAGTCCCCTTCCTTGCAACTTCAAAGAAGCTCAAATAGTGAAAAAAGGAAGAAATATCGTCTGTGTACTGTTTTTCTCTTACAGATGGTATGACCACGAAAATTGCTCACGTATGTACATTTCTATGGTGGGATTTGAGGTAGTTGAAATGATTTACGGCTGAGACCGAAGAACGGCAAACTCGAGCCTAATCCATCTGCACACAATGATAAGCGAAACAGCACTGATTTATCTCTGAAGTCATTTAAGTGAAAGAAATTTCTTATTTTAAGTTCCTCTCTTACACCATATATATATCAGCTGGGTCCTAGAATAGATAAGCCACTTTCTGAAGATAAATATGCAATGTGGCAACCCTGAAAAACCTTTCAAAGAGTTTTTCAAACCGTTTTTCCTTTTCCTTTAACGGAATAAATCCCTGCATATTAAGCAACACAGATCAAATCCATTGTGTGGAAGTCTTTGTTTTTAAATTTGTGTCTGTGTATAGTATTTCAACTTTGGTTTCCTTCGGTTAATGCCTTTATCACCAACGCTTCTGAACCAATATTCGAAAAAGCACTTTCCTATGTTGCCATATTGTTAATTGCATTTATTAATTGTTTAACAAGTTATACTTTTCAGTCTCCTATAATTTAGACGCTGTCAAATGGCAACACAAATTGCACTCAGAGCTTCCAATTGAGGTGTAATCGTAATCTTCAATCGATGATATCGTATGCCTAAGTATTGATGGAAGATGTCAAATATTGGTCCCTTTATTTGTTTTTCTTTGAACATGCGATCTTCCAGTTTAAACTCTTTATTCTTCTGAGTGTCTTCAGACTTTTATCAGTTTATTTACATCAGAATTATTTTTCCAGTTGTTAATCTACAAAGAAAGTGAGTCACTTTGGGGGAAAATTACGATTCTCTCATGAAAGGTTGAATAAAATGTTTCTGCAAATAGCAAAGAATATTGCCAAGAAAACGTGTAGCAATAGTGGAAAGCTTTGAAGAGTTTTCTTTGTGAGAAGATCACAACATCGATCCAATAAGAAGTAGATGCGTTTTGCAGTACCTCAATATTGATTTTTCATTAAAAAATATAAGCTTTTCATTTATCTCATCATGTCTGCATTTCCTAAATATATGAATAAATTAGGAAAGTTCTTAATTCGTATTAGTAATATTGGCGATAAAATATCGTCAAGGCAAAAAAAGCAAAGTACAAAATGGTGTAGCAAATATTTGTAGAAAGCTTTTACTGTTAAAGTGCATTCACAATAGGTGCAATTCTCAAGCTATATATAAGCCTATTTATCACTAAAGTTGCCCCTACAATTAATGTGGAAAATCACATGCGTTACAGCAGGGTGCTGTCATTTAATTCTCTCTTTTGACAGTAAGATACGAAATATGGATGAGATCTTGATCATATCAGTCAACTTTCTGATTAAAAATACTCGAACAAAATCAGTATTTTCAGTCCCTTTAGGTTCTAGTCAGTATATTCGCTTAAAACTCCACGAACAGCAGAAATCGAAAACACACTTATCCATTTCCATAATAAACTTCAGTGACTACAGAATGTTAAATACCATTGACTTATTGACCGAACATTTACCAAAATTCTGTTGCCATTCTCGTAGCAAACGACGTAAGGAGGAATGTCGTACGGAGGACGTGAGCGGGAACTCGCACGTGGCCGCAGCTCTACTGCATCCGGAGCTCACTGCCTTACCGGACTGGCACATAACCCAACCGAGAGCCGCTCTCCACCTGTACTCGATCGGGGCCGTCGTGAAGGATGCCGTCGCAGTCTCTGCCTGCCTCTGCGATTGCCGACGTTGCCTAGCAACAAGCCGGAGCCCTACACCTGCTCCCTCTAGCGTTTGTTACGCACCAGCATCGATGGCTTCTTCAAATAATCCGTTTTGCAGGAGACGATTCTGGCAATCCGGCTCTTTCACACTGAGAAGAGGTTCGGTACTACGTAACCTCCGGCGGAAGTGACGGTAGTCTGTCGTCTCGCGCGTGATAGGCCCATGCGCACGTGCACAGAGAATTGCACGCTCTCAGAAGTTGTCAAATAGGGGAAAGGGAGGGGTAAAAAGAGTGTAAGAAGGTGCTAAGACTCATATCACTTATGTAACATTGTTTCGTTGATGGAGTCCTTTCCTTCTGCGAGAGAGCTTAGGGAACATGATGGTTAAATTGGATTCAGATAAATAAGAGAGGAATGCCTTTTCTCACTTGCTGGGGTAGGAGTCTCGAGTGAAGGAAAACTCAATAAGAACTGGTACGTCAGAGAAATGCAAGAGATATGGCGAACTATCCTTCTGTAATGCGGGCTCGATTGCATTTCCAGCTCCTGGTGGTTTTGTTTAGAAAATCAATTGAAGATAGCGGTTGGGTGATCATGTATACTTTCAGTGAACTATGTGCAGAATTCAGCATCAGTGGCGAAGCGTGACGCAACTGTAAAAGCAATGGGTTGTTGGGTTGGGTTGTTTTACCTCTGAGCGGCACTTTTTTTGCACACCATGGGCTAAATGGCCAGGTCACATGGACCCCGAAGGCTCAGAGAAGGTTGGGGGAGGGGACCCACTGGAACAGCTGTTGGGAGACAGATGGTAGCCTCCCGTCAAGGCCATCCAGCGTGTTCTTTAACGTGCAGAGGGTATGGCTCTCCCATACACGGGGCCACGGCTTAACGTCCCATCCGACGGACGTCGACATTTCCAAACCCATCGGTGTCCCCTACTGACCGTGGGCAGGGCTGGGAATTTTGCGGAGATAAATCTCAACGCTGACCCAGCTGGGACTCGAACCTGGGAACTACAGATTACGAGCCTGGCGCGCTACCGACTGAGCCACCCCCGCCCCAGAAAGCAATGGGTGATCCGCCAATTCATCGCAACGTCAGTTCACTGTATTTTATGGAAAAATTATATAATTGTTGCATTTTATGGAAAAATTATGTAATTATTGCATTTTATGGAAAAAAATTAAATAATTGCATTTTATGGAAAATTACATGATTAAAAATTATATAATATTTAATGGAAAAATGTGACTGAAAATAAATTAAACATCATAATGAAATCTATTTAAATAGTTCAGTATTTAAAGAGTTACGGAACCTGGAATATTTAAGAAAAAATTCTCTTTCATAAAAGTCATTCACAATTGCCTAATATTGAAATATTCATGACGCAAACTTTTAAAATGCATATTTAATTATTAAATGGTTTGAAACAATACTTATTATTTAAGTTTTAATTAAAATCTGAGGGAAATTCTTTGGACGGATGTTTTACCATTCAAAGACTAAATTATTCTCTCTAAAGTTCATTTGAACAATCTACAGATGCAGAAAGTCAATAAAACTACACCATATACCACTGTGATGAATGATGCGCGATGAATGATGAGCGATGAATTGACGCTGCGATGAATGATGAGTGATGAATTGACGCTGCGATGAATGATGAGTGATGAATTGACGCTGCGATGAATGATGAGTGATGAATTGAAGCTGCGATGAATGATGAGTGATGAATTGAAGCTGCGATGAATGATGAGTGATGAATTGACGCTGCGATGAATGATGAGTGATGAATTGACGCTGCGATGAATGATGAGTGATGAATTGACGCTGCGATGAATGATGAGCGATGAATTGACGCTGCGATGAATGATGAGTGATGAATTGACGCTGCGATGAATGATCAGTGATGAATTGACGCTGCGATGAATGATCAGTGATGAATTGAAGCTGCGATGAATGATCAGTGATGAATTGACGCTGCGATGAATGATGAGCGATGAATTGACGCTACGATGAATGATGAGTGATGAATTGACGCTGCGATAAATGATGAGTGATGAATTGACGCTGCGATGAATGATGAATGATGAATTGACGCTGCGATGAATGATGAGCGATGAATTCACACTGCGATGAATAATGCGCGATGAACTGACGTAGAACCGAAGCAATGAAGAAATAATGAGCATGCGGAGTTGAAGTTCTCATAGGTCATCGATTGATACGTCATTGAACTATGAGATAAGTGGAAGCGTAAACTGCGCATGCTCACAGTCTCCTCTTTAGTGTCCGATCATTAAACAAGCCCTATAATCAACTTTTTCTTTTGTATTGTTACAGAAATTAAGATTAAGTGTCAAATTTTTGTTGTTAAGACAATTTTTTCAGAAACGCAAATTTTTTACACTATCAACTATTTTGTTGAATTAAAAATGTTTAAATTTTTTTAAAAAACTCAAAGAACCAGCTATTGTTTTTGTCGTTTGTGAACATTCAGCTTTTATTTGTTTTGGAGATAAATAAAAGTATTCTTTATTGGGCTGGATAGGGAGAAACAAAATGCGATTTTCGCTTTCTGAATCTTCGATGGCGCTTAAATTGAAAAATGACAGATTTGAAACAAATGTAAAGCATTAATTAAATGAATTTCAGTACAGTTGATGTTACGAATTCCATATTTAGACCGAGATGGCCTGAGATTTATGAATTTGATTAAGGATATTAAATAAATTATCTTTCAAGCAGTTGCTTGCCACAGTTATCTGGCTGGAGCCTGTCAAATGCCATACGCCACAGGGCAGGTGAGGCTTCAGCAGAAAAACAACGCAAGAAAGAAAACATCGATGCTAAATGGCCAGGTCATGGTAAGGGCCCCGAAGACTCAGAGATGGTTGGGAGAAGAGGACCCACTGGACAGATGGTAGCCTCCTGTCAAGGCTTCCAGGAGGTTCTTTAACGTGCGCAGGATAGGCTGTCCTGCAAACGAGCCACGGCTTAACGTCCCATCCGACGGATGACGGCTTATCCAAGCACTGAACGAGGGCAGGGTAGGGAGTTTTGCGGAGATAAATCTCAACGCTGGCCCAGGTGGGACTCGAACCTAGGAACTACAGATTGCGAGCTACCGACTGAGCCACCCCTTTGTACTTCCGGTTTACTGTTGGGATGGACAAAATAGCACCAGACAATTTCTTTATACTTAAAGTGCAAGTGAATAAGCTCGGGTAAAATATTTTAATTTCTATACTTGTGGAAAGGAAATATTGGTGAGTCCGAACTAATGGGGGGCGGGGGTGGCTCAGTCGGTAGCGCGCCAGGCTCGTAATCTGTAGTTCCCAGGTACGAGTCCCAGCTGGGTTAGCGTTGAGATTTATCTGCGCAAAACTCCCCGCCCTGCCCATGTTTAGTAGGAGATACCGATGGGCTTGGAAAGGCCATCGTCCGTCGGATGGGACGTTAAGCCGTGGTCCGTTTACGGGAGAGAATTGACTAAGGATTTTACTGCCTCTGCACGTTAAAGAACACGCTGGATGGCCTTGACGGGAGGCTACCATTTGTCTCCCAACAGCTGTTCCAGTGGGTTTCCTCCCCCAACCTCCTCTGAGCCTTCGGGGGCCGTGTGACCTGGTCATTTAGCAAATGGTGTGCAAAAAAGTGCCGCTCAGAGGTAAAACAACCCAACCAAACTAATGGATGTACTTGTAATTTTCTAATTTAGGAATCTTTCAAAACCCTCGAATTTTTTAAGTACTGTTTTGCTCACACTCCATCAAATCCTACAATTGATGTGTGATCCAGGAAATTACCTTGATTTTAGCAGCAAAGAACGCATCACGGCCTAAAATTGTACCGCCCTAAAAATACTCTAGGGAGGTCATAACACAATCATTAGGCATCGTATAACCCCCTCCCTCCCCCCAGACACGTACCCAGGATTCAGTTTCAAGGGGAATTTAGTTTTAGTATTCCAGAGAATTTAGTTTCGGGGGGGGGGGGGGGGGGAGGGCAAGTCTGAATATAAGACTTGAGTAGTTTTATATTCCACTGAACAGGAAACGTTAAAATGACATTCTATAGGGAATAAGATTTGATAGTTTTTTTTTAATCTAATGTTGGTGTCGGATATAAAATATGGGACTAAAATAAATTTATACGGAGATAACTGTTCTGGATTTCAACGCAGGTAGAAAATTTTGAGGTTTCGTATTAGACGGCAGAATTTTCGGGGTGGGGTGGAGGACTCACTGGTCTCTCCTCCCCGGGTACATCTGTATATCCACACCCCTTAAATTCTCTATGACTTATAAGCTCTGTATTGCTCACACACTTTCAAATCTCACAAACATGAAGAGATTCCACATTCTTCAAATCGTAAAAGTTTGAGTATTCTACTGCTCACACCTTCAAATTCCTCAAACACTAGACTATTAGTGGTATCACCCCAATTTATGAACAACGGGTTATTTACAGTTGTAATTGGGGTGGCTCAGTCGGTAGCGTGTCAGGCTCGTAATATGCAGTTCCCAGGTTCGAGTCTCAGCTGGATCAGCTTTGAGATTTATCTCCGCAAAACTTCCCGCCTTGCCCACGGTCAGTAGGGAACACCGATGGGCTTGGAAAGGCCACCGTCCGTCGGATGGAACGTTAAGCCGTGTGCGGGAGAGCCATACCCTGTGCACATTAAAGAACACGGTGGATGGCCTTGACAGGAGCCTACCATTTGTCTCCCAACAGTTGTTTGTTCCAGTGGGTCGCCTCCCCCAATCTTCTCTGAGCCTTCGGGGTCCTTGTGGCCTGGCCATTTAGCCCATTGTGTGCAAAAAAGTGACGCTCAGAGGTAAAACAACCAACCAGTTGTAATTTATATATTTCACGATCTTCTGTACGTAGTGTTCTTTTATATCTGTTTTACCACTTTTTTATTACACATTTTCCTAGATTTTTAACTTAAATGCGAAACAAATTAAGTAAAATCCCATTTTTAAGAGTCAGTAGGAAGAACTCACCTGCAGTTCTCTTTAAAAGGATATTTGTTTCAGTCTAAAAAATGGCAATAACTTCTCATTATTCCAACAGTATTTCTATTTGCTTTTTAGACAACCATTAAGCTTATCAACACTGTTTCTGGTACCGGTTTGGCGACATGCACCAGGCACTACTATATCGTCCACATTTCAAATCCAACGAGTTTTAATCACTGTATGGCACCACACTCCTTCGATCATGTCACTAAGGGACGGGGTTGTTCACAGCCGGAAGCGCGCCAAGATCGTAATCCGATGTTTCCAAGTTCGAGTCCCAAATGTGAGATTTTCTCCACAAATTCCATTCTGCCCTCGCTGGAAAAAGGGACGCCAACTAGAACAGAACATCATATTAGGAGCCTGGCTACAGGACATCATATTACGAGCCTGGCTACAGAACATCGTATTACGAGCCTGGCTACAGAACATCGTATTACGAGCCTGGCTACAGAACATCGTATTACGAGCCTGGCTACAGGACATCATATTACGAGCCTGTGTACAGAACATCGTATTACGAGCATGAGTACAGAACATCGTATTACGAGCCTGGGTACAGAACATCGTATTACGAGCATGGGTACAGAACATTGTATTACGAGCCTGGCTACACAACATCGTATTACAAGCCTGGCTACACAACATCGTATTACAAGCCTGGCTACACAACATCGTATTACAAGCCTGGCTACAGAAACATCGTATTACAATCCTGGTACAGAACATCCTATTACGAGCCTGGCTACACAACATCATATTACGAACCTGGTTACAGAACATCGAATTATGAGCCTGGCTACAGAACATCGTATTACGAGCCTGGCTACAGAACATCATATTACGAGCCTGGCTACAGAACATCACATTAGGAGCCTGGATACAGAACATCACATTACGAGCCTGGCTACAGAACATCACATTATGAGCCTGGCTACAGAACATCGTATTACGAGCCTGGGTACAGAACATCGTATTACGAGCCTGGGTACAGAACATCGTATTACGAGCCTGGCTACAGAACATCGTATTACGAGCCTGGGTACAGAACGTATTACGAGCCTGAGTACAGAACATCGTATTACGAGCCTGAGTACAGACATCGTATTACGAGCCTGAGTACAGAACATCGTATTACGAGGCCCTGAGTACAGAACATCGTATTACGAGACTGAGTACAGAACATCGTATTACGAGCCTGGCTACAGAACATCCTATTACGAGTCTGGCTACAGAACATCGTATTACGCCACTGACTGAGTCAACCTCCCCAACCCCATGTACACAAAAGTGTCCTCTAAAACAACTCAACCCATTTTTCTGTGCTTTCTTACTTTTTTTTAATACTAGCACCTTTTTAAAGTCTAGCAAAGAAAAAACTACACATTTTTTCTTCCAATTCAAAAGTGTTTACATTTACCAATATCTTACCGATATCGCCAATTTCAATGAATTATCCGACTGACGGGAGAATTATTTGTCTTCATAATCTGCTTCGATAATCTCCTTCGCTTAATTTTCGATTTGGAGTTGAAACTTTTCCAAAGAACGTCTGTAATGAGAATTTAAACCAGGTAGCAGGCTGCTTCTAAGAATGGATTGGCTAATGCGAATTTAAGCACTGAGGTACATAGTGTGAAGTGTATATATATATTTTAGTTACTTGCCTGTCCCAAATATCACTGCTTTTGGTGAAAATGTGAATTTGTTAACATGGTACGAATTCTTTCGACTGACAAGGAAAACGAAATTCGCATTCTCACAGTCCAACATCTTACTCGATTATTCAGCGACAGTAGATACTTCGTTGTAGAATTTCTGCAGCAAATTTTGCAGCAGCGTGTGTAAGTATTTTTCACTCGGAAATAAATTCACTGGTTAACAATAATTAAGTCGCAATCCCATGTTATATCAACGATAAGGCAATGTCAAAGTTAAAACCTCTAAAATAAGTTTTCCGTGGTAATGACTGAAGATAAAAATGAAGAACTCTATCAAATATGGGGTGGAGGTGGGCTCAGTCGGTAGCGCGCCAGGCTCGTAATCTGCAGTTCGCAGGTTCGAGTCCCAGCTGAGTCTGCGTTGAGATTTATCTCCGCAAAATGCCCTGCCCACGGTCAGTAGGGGCACCGATGGGCTTTGGAAATGTCGACGTCCGTCGGATGGGACGTTAAGCCGTGGCCCCGTGTATGGGAGAGCCATACCCTCTGCACGTTAAAGAACATGCTGGATGGCCTTGACGGAAGGCTACCATCTGTCTCCTAACAGCTGTTCCAGTGGGTCCCCTCCCCCAACCTTCTCTGACCCTTTGGGGTCCATGTGACCTGGCCATTTAGCCCATGGTGTGCAAAAAAAGTGCCGCTAAGAGGTAAAACAACCCTACCCAAACCCACTACTTAGTTGATGCATTGATGATTCTCAACGATCACTGGCTGACTGAGTCATTAATCACTTATGAATCAGCCAATCACGTATGAGATCATACTCTTGGCAATAGCTAAGGAATACATACAATCCAATCGATTTGAACAGTTAAAAGTTTAAACATTTTTTCTGAATCCTGTAAACAAAATGGTTGTTTCCTTGCATACACTTAAATCACAAACCTTTAAATTAATCGTTAAACTTTTTCGGATAAATGTTTCTTCGCTCATTTTATAATGCAAAACAGAAATTAGTGTTAATCACGGTATTGAGCTAAGGCGTTCCCATAAGAAATCACTTAAGTATTCCATAATTGCTCCATATTGGAGAGTCCAAAAAACGTTTTAAGGGGTAATGGAAAATATAATTTAAAGTCGTTCGCCCCAGAAAAAGAATAACGATATGTACGTTTTTGTTGGCTTCACTGATTCCAGAATTGCATAGTTATATTTATCGTAAATTATGATTTATTTTAGGTTGCAAAAATTCGATAACAATCCATTTTATTTTTTACTTCCCGAAAAGTGCGACAGAAGCAAAGAAAACTAACATTTATGATTGTGGCATTGGGAAATTCCCGCCATTTCCATGGGAAATGAGATGACCTCGGAAAATGGTGAACGTGACAAACGTACTGGTTGACCTCGAGAGATGACGGTTACGGATCAACTGAAAGTTGGTTGATAAGTGTTTTCTTCCTTCCGGTGTAGAGTGATGAATTATATGTCCTTACCCTCGGCTTTGGGTAAAATCGTTAATAACACAATATTATCAGATATATTGGAAAAAATATTTCATTTGCTGAATTTAATTTCTGCCTACAAAAATTAAATATCCTTCTAACAATTGCATATTAAGTATAAAAGCATACTCTGTGAATTTTTCTCCAATTTGCAATTTCACGACATGGATTGGGCGGGAAATTTTGCGGGGATAAATCTCAACGCTGACCCAGCTGGGACTCGAACCTGGATTACGAGCCTGGCGCGCTACCGACTGAGCCATCCCGCCCCCACGACATGGAATGGGTGAGGGTTAGGCTAGTAATCTACATTTCCCAAGTTCAATTTCAATCGTTCCAGCGTTGAGATTTATCTTCGGTATAAACACCCACCCTGTGTTCGGTCAGAGAAACACCGCTGGGCTTGGAAAGGCCGTCGTCCTTCGGAATGGGAGGGTAAGCCACGGCACCCTGTGCAGGAGAGCCATATCTTGTGCACATTAAAGAATACGCTGGATGGCCTTGACGAGAAGCTTCCCTCTCTCTCTCCTAATTGCTGTCCAGTGGGAAGGGAACCCATCCTCCTTTGGGGTCTTTCTGGCATGGTCATTTAGCTCATTGTACGCAAAAAAGTGCAGCTAAAAACGGTTGTTGTTTTTGGTTGTGTTTTAGTTCTCAGCGGCACGTTTTGCACATATTGGCCTAAATGACCAGATCACAAGGACCCCGAGGGCTCAGAGAAGGTTGGGAGAAGGGTTTCCCTGGGGGGACCCAACCCAACGCTAGCCCAGAGGAACTCGAACCTGGAAACTGCATAATAGGAACCTGGCGCGCTACCGACAGTGAATCCGCCCTCGTGTGAAGAAGAACACGGCCTTGAGAGGCTATCATCTGTCTCCTAACATCTGTTCAGTGTGCCTCCTTCTCTGAGCTCTTGGGGTTCTTATGATCTTATCTTTAATCCAATGTGTTCAAAATAAGTACCGCTCAGGGGTAAAACAACCCAATCTCTGGCGGATTTTTTTTTTTTGCCAATTCATACCTGGATTTATTCATTTAAATCAGTGTCTCGCAAACTGTGTGCCGTGAGAGATTCCAAGTGTGCCCCGAGAGATTTTCAAATTGACACTAGATATTCCAAAGATTTCATTTTGACTTGACTTGTGTTATCGACGTGCTTTAATATCGACGTGCTTTAATAAAAATCTTTCAGATTTTATCAACTGGGATCTTGTAAGTATTTATCAAGCTTTTTCCAAATTTTGGTATTAATTTTTGATTATTTCAAGCCATAGAATGGACAAATATTTAAAAGAAACACCGAGTTATGATTAATTATATTTATTATTATATTTATTTTAAATAAAATGCATTTAACGAAACTTCAATTTTCCTCTTTTTACGTAACCATCAAAAATTCTTTTTTAGGTGTGCCGCGGGAAAAAAAAATAGATTCAGTGTGCCGCGGAAAAAAAATTAGATTTAGTGTGCCGCAGAGTAAAAAAGTTTGCGAGACACTGATTTAAATAGTTCGGATTTGTACTGTTTGGTAGTAGATAGGTATACATATACTATAAAGGTATATTGATCGTAGAAATAATTCTGGTTACGTTGCTCTTTTCAGAAACGGCACTTTTTTTTGCTCCATTTTGTTCTAAAAATAGATTCTCAAAAGGTTTCAGAAGTTTTGTTTGCCGGAATGCAGCCGAAAGATTCCTTCAAAAGCCCCTTTGACTTCTCACTTCTGAGATTTCATATTGAAGGAAGACAACAGCACTGTCTTTATCGATGCATCAGTGGATAAGCTCAGAGCACAAAAAATATACTTAGTGGATTTCAGAGTAAGTGAAAAATCACGAATGACATGAGTGGGAAAAATCTTTACTTTCCTATATGAATAAGCAACGGAAAATTGTCGTATCAACGGAACATTTTCTCTCATCCTTACTTTTTGGAGAAAATTTTTTCCCTAGACAAGAAACAAGCATTAATGGTTCGGTAAAATCAGAATATTACTGATATTAATTACTTGTGAATCGACCGATTGTCTTTGAGAGCTATCAATGCCTCAACCGTGCAGTCTGACTCCAACGAATTGTAAACATCTGTTCAGAGACTAAAATAACTCTCAGTGCACACTTTGGAGTGGGTTGTTGAGTTGGGTTGTTTTACCTTTGAGCGGCACTTTTTTGCACACCATGGGCTAAATGGACAGGTCACATGGACCCCGAAGGCTCAGAGAAGGTTGATGGAGGGGGATCCACTGGAACAGCTGTTGGTAGGCAGATGGTAGCCTGCCGTCAAGGCCATCCAGCGTGTTCTTTAACGTGCACAGGGTATGGCTCTCCCGCACACGGGGCCACGGCATAACGACCCATCCGACGGGCGGCGGCCTTTCCAAGCCCATCGATGTCCCCTACTGACCGTGGGTAGGGCGGGGAGTTTTGCGGACATAAATCTCAAAGTTGACCCAGCTGGGACTCGAACCTGGTAACAACAGATTGGGAGCCTGGCGCGCTACCGACTGAGCCCCCCCCCCCCCCCCCCCCCACCGCCGCCCGCCCCTCTTTAAAGTGGGAACGACTTGAATAAGATTTAATTATATACTCTAAAATCATTTATGAACTTTTGTACTTCAATCTCGAACAACCTTTCCTTCACACAATCAATAGCAGGACTAGACAACACGTGCTGTGTATTTACATCCTACTTGCAAGAGGAGATTCCAGATACCATTTCTTTGTTTATAGAATAGGAATAATAGTTAAAATTTGCCGCTTTAAAACTGGTTTATTTGTAATGTTATTTTTAAATCTTTCTTGACAAGCGGTTTAAAACCGTTACGTAAAGGTCACTTGAAATTTAAAGGTATGAAGAAAATTTAATTTGGTTCAGTTGGAAAATCAGTACAAAAAAGAATCTTATTTTTGGTTTGAAGCAGTTTCTTTTAATGAAATTTTTGAGATGTAGTTGCTAACCGTGCTGCAATATGCCCGTGTTACATATGGTTGCCCGTGCTAACCATATGTAAATAGGTAAACACGTCGGTTGCGTAAACAAACATTTTGATCTTTTTTTCGTGTTTCTATGTAATGCAATGGAAAGGCACAAAAAAAAACGAAAAAGCAAGTCAAAAACTAACGTTGTCTTCGTTTCCGAGATTAATTGAATGTTGCCACGAAATTCATAACGAACTTTATTTTCATATTTAGTCCAGGGGGAATGAAAATCGTTCATAAATTAAAGATGTTAGAATAATTGAAGTTTAAAATGTTTCTTTTCATGATGCAACTTTATTTGCCTTGTTTACTAAAAAAATTATTACTTTAAATAACTTGCCAGGAAAATGCTGACATTTTCAATAATGTGAAAGCGTTTTATTATGATATCAAAAAGAAATAGCAACGCAAATATTTACAAGACGTTGAATACAGCGTTGGTCGAAGATCATTTAGATTTTAATGAAAATTATGCATTACGTAAATGAATTATTGGCAAGATTTATTAAAATGGTAAAAATTTAAATAGGAAAATTCAATCATCGTCACTATTTCTTGAAGAACATGGTGAGAAAGCACGATTTTGAAGTTCACAGCTTAGATCGGAGTTCTTAACCTTTCTGATGTCCCTTCCCCCCATAGTGATATATGAAAATATGTGATATATGCGCCCTCATTTACAAGTCTCTTTGCTTTTTTTTTTGTAAATAAATGAAAAGAAAAAATCCGATTTCCAAACTTTACTCTCGCATTCCTGGTTAAGAATGCCTGGCTTAGATTATTTAGTGAATCATTGATATATACAATTATACATTTAAAATGCCAAGGAGAGCAGATTTTTTCTCCCCTTATCCCTCCAACATTTGACACATCCAAGTGGTTACCAATGGCATATGGGGTGGGACTGGCTCAGTCGATAGCGCGCCAAGCTCGTAATCTGCGGTTCCCAGGTTCGAGTCTCGTCTGGAGCAGCGTTGAGATTTATCTCCACTAGACCCCCCCCCCCCCATCCTGCTCCCCGTCAGTAGAGGAACCGATGGGCTTGAAAAGGCTGCCGTCCATCGGATGGGACAGTAATGTAACTATGCCTATGTCATGCCCACGTAATTTTATCACGTGGACAAGACTTTATGAAGGGAGGACTGTCAACCACCATCGCCTTCCATTTTATAGTGACATTTTCGACCAACCTCCATATTGTGGCATTTTTCTACGTTCAGAACCTGCTGAGGAAAGCCTTTGCCACTGGCATAGAACACTCGCGACGGATCTGTTGGACCCCTCAGTATCAGAACAGAGGCTACGTGACCCGGCGTGGTAAACAGCAAAATACCATAATAAATAATAATAATAAATACTCCTCAAGCAGCTGCTTGCCACAGAGGTCTGACAGGAGCCTGTCAGTTTATATGCCAGAGTAGAAGGTCTGAGAGGATGGCAGGAACCTCAGCAGAAAAACGACACAAACAGCCATGCCTTACTCGGGGCTCGAACCCAGGTCCCTTAGATCAGTAGCAAAGCGCGCTAACCACTCGGCCATATGGGTGCATATATCGCACCTCGGCCAGTCCAACCAATGGGCATCGTCCACGCCGGGTTGGCGAGGTGACCTCTACGAGGGGAGCGAGCGAAAAGGAACAACGGAAAATTTTGAAAAACGAACAGTCTCTTCTCGTCTGGGCCGTGTGGTCGACAGCAATGATCCTCTCCAGTGAGCTGAGCAGTTTTCCGAAGTGTGTGCAAAGAATGTTCGGCGGAAGCGCTAAGCAGCCCGTGCTCCCAGCGACTTGACTTGAGGCGGCCAGTCCAGTGGCGTCTTCCCGAGAGACTTCTGACTTGACGAGGTAGGGGGAACATTCTTACTAATATCTGGTTTCGCTTTTCCACACGAATGTGTTTCTGTGAACTGTCTCACGTTGTCCCGAGTGGGACCATAAACTGCTAAAGACTGTTCACCTTTGGAAACTGAATTTAAGTAGCTTATGAACTGTGCTGCGCTCTCTGTGGTAATCCCCGTAAATTGAGAAGTGTTGCGCCGAGGGCGCCTGATGAAATTGTCTAAAAGTGGGAACGACCTGTGTGTAAAATATCTGAAAGTAATTTTGTTAATAAATGTTGTATTTTGTTGTTAACTGCAGAATCAGCTCAGTTGTCATTTTGTTAAATGTCTGTTCATTTGAATATTGGGTCAGGGAACTGCCTAGATTTGGCAGCAAGTAAACGCATCACGGCCTAAGTGCGTGTGCCGCCCTAAAAATACTCAGGGCTGGTCACCACACCTGTATAGTATGTAAGCCCCCTTGTGCATAAGCCATGGACCCTGTGCGTGTTAAAGAACTCACTGGATGTCCTTGACGGGTGGCTTCCATCTGTCTCCTAACAGTTCTACAGTGGATTCCCTTCCCTGAGCCCTTGGGGTCCTTGTGACCTGGTCATTTAGCCCGTTGAGTGCAAAAAGCGCCGCTCAGAGGTAAAACAACCCAACCAATGACATAATATGAGTAGCAAATAGAGAAACTCTTCAAGCATAGATGCTATGAGACTTCATAGCAAAGATGCTGAGACTGCGCAGTTGAGCTTCAACAGTTTTTATACGTCAAAGCAGGGCCGAATTTCGCATAAAGCACGTTTGGCACTTCTCTATAGACTTCATTATTCTAGTGTTAAAATAAAATACTCCCTCAAGCAGCTGCTTGATGCATGCCACAGAGGTCTGACAGGAGCCTGTCAGTTTAATACGCCATTGTAGAAGGTCTGTGAGGATGGCGGAACCTCAGCAGAAAAACTACACGAACATCCATGCTTTATCCGGGGCTCGAACTCAGGTTCCTTAGATCAGTAGCCAAGCGCGCTAACCACTCGGTATTATTCACCTAAAACAAAAAAATTGCATTCTTTTCAGGTTTTAAAAGAGTGAAAAACTATTTACAAGGATCTATATTTCAAGAGCGATTAAATGCACTCTCTTGATAATCTAAAGTGAATTTTTAACGGATATAGATTGTAAGAATGTGATTTGTTCATTCACAGAGCTTGGAAAGGGGTACAAAAATATTGAAAAAATTAGTACTTTAATTTATATATGCTACTGTATATTCAACATTTTTAATTTTATATAATATTAAATTAATTTGTATAGAATTGACAGCGAAATCGTATGATGTATTTTCGTTAAAATATATACACATTTCGATACGTTTTTTCCTCTATGGTTGCAAAAATGAATTAAAAAAATTTATAATACGCTTTCTTAGAAAACTGGAAAAATGACGGTGCTCAAGGAAACTCGCATTTCCAAAACTTTATGAGCATCCGCGTATATTATCTATTTAATAACCGTTAAAGTTTTACAAATGCTTGAGGTCTGGTGTATGTTTACGAATACATAAAAGGAATCAGTCTGATGCTTTATTAATGACAAATAATTCTCTAAAAAATATACTCTGAGAAGAAAATTCCGTATTTCATAAAAATATGTTACTAAATATTAGATAAAATTTATCTGAATGTAATTTCATAAATTCTTCTGAGTTAATTTTGCTCTTTTAAATGCTGCTGTCCTTGTCTAGAGAAGTTATAGGATTACACAACTACTTCCCTTGACATTTCACTCTGTAAATTTTTCTCGTCACGACTTAAATTTTCACAGATTTAATTCCAGTTTTCTACGCAGCACTCGAGTAATTTTTTGAACTTATATTTGCTTCGTCACCAAAAAAGATTGCTTCGTTCGCATTAAAACTTTCAGAATTTTTAATATGTGACTTTATCCCAAACTATATTCTTCTTTTCAAAGTAAATACCATCATTTAATTTCCAAATTAATTTTTTTTCATTATCTAATACTTCATTAACTCGTGCCAGACATCAATAATATAGTAATACCTACAGATATTATCCGCGTTAATTCAATATTTTACTCACGGTTTTATCCTCATTAACATTAATGTTTTTTCCGCATCTGCTCAAAGCTCTAGTCATACATATATTGACAGGTGATAGATAGGTCATTGACTTCTAAAGACTGTTGCAGCGTCAAACTGCGCAGTCGCGTAGTCCCTTCAACTCATGCTATGCTCCTAGTGATTATCACTGCTCAATAGAAATACCATACACAATGACAACTCGAAAACAGCCATTTTTTTCTACCAATTTTTTCCCTTAAGACTAGACATTTCTGCTTACCATAATATTGAAATCCAAATCTCTCTCAATTGCTACCAAAACATGCTCAATATTCAGCCTCTGGATTAACACGGTAAAGAAAAATTTATTGAACAGTCTCATGAATAATGCAGATTCATGATTAATACATGAAGCAGAAAATCCCTCCTAAGTCGAAGTATGCCACGATAATATGACATAATCATAAATTCTGTCCGGAAATGGTCGTGCACATGATCCACATGCTATACAAACCCTGAATATGGCAACGTAAACATCTACATTCGGAAATCGAACTCTGTTCGTGTAAACTGTTACTTGTACAATTTCAACAAGAAGCAATCAGAGCAGTGTGATTGACCTCTCCATTTCAAGCCAACACGCAACCAAAGAAGACCAACTGCAAAGCTATCAATTCTGGCTCAAGAACTAATCGATAACCAAAAAATGTAACTAACGCAAAATCTCCTCAACAGTCACTAGGTTGTACAACTACATAAATAAAGGTTTGATTCAAGAAAATGGTTCCTTAACTGCTGAGAGGGGGACGTAACGATTGTTAAGAACGTCGCTAAACGCTGACAGGAGAGATATAGGAAAAAGTAGTTAGTACAGAAGAAATGAGTTTTAACTTCTAACACCGAAGTGGATTAATGTCTGGAAAATGGCTAGAGTAATCTTTATTACCCTCACCTAGGGACAGACACATACTCAGGATTTAGTTTCGGGTGGCGTGGTGGGGAGGGGCCAGATTTTAGTTTCGGGGGGGGGGGGGAGCGGAGACAAAGATTTTAGTGGGGTTTCCCAGTTCTAAAATATCCACCGGACAGGAAAGGTTAAAATGGTATTCTATATGGAATAAATTTTTATTGTCTTTTAAATCTATTTTTAGTGTTGGACATATATTATGGGGATAAAATAAAATTTTACAAAGACCCCCGTTTTGATTTCAAAGCAGTTAGACAAGTTTGAGGTTTTGTATAAGACGACCGCATTTTGGAAGTGGGGGGTTCGGAATTCCCCCTCCCCTGGGTACGTTCCTGCACAGGGAATCGGATATATGTAGAAAGAACTTGTCAATATTAGAATCAGTGGCAAGTAAGCGCTAGAGCTTGATAGACGTTGTGTGAATTCCAAACAAGCCTTGTGTGGAAACATCCGAAGCACAGAGTTCTATATATACTAGAGATAGAACTATGCGCTATTGGACGCCATGGATGCGCTATTGGACGCCATGGATCAGTAGGGAGGTAATATCATGGCCGAATAGTTGGGCAAAGCACCAGAATCGTAGCTCAAGTACATGCAACAGTTTAGATTCCTACGTATCTATGGAAATACCTACGTATCTAGGAATTATATGAATATATATATATATATTTTTTTTTTCAGATAAAACTCAAAGTATCAAGTTAATTAGGTGTAGGCACTTCTTATACAAATATATTTTACAGTTGTAAAACTTTTCATAAAAATAAAAAGTATTCCTAACCTTTTTGCATACCATTTGTCACTATGCTTGTCAAAGTAGATGTTTCAATCAGCTGCCTAACTTAAGAATCGATCATAACGGGTTCTATTCAGATGAAAGTTAGGAGGTGAGGAGTAATATAGGTCATGTAATATTTTCATATTCTCTCCTCCTTATCCCAATAAAAAAATTTGATAATTTCTTTTGCGTTTATGTCTTCCATATGCTGTTGAGCCGTCCCATGGCCGAGTAGTTAGCGCACTTGGCTACTGATCTAAGGGACCCTGGGTTCGAGCCCCGGATTTAAGGCATGGTTGTATGTGTTGTTTTTCTGCTGAGGTCCTGCCATCCTCTCAGATCTTCTACTTTGGCATATAAACTGATCAGGCTCCTGTCAGACCTCTGTGGCAAGCACCTGCTTGAGGGGGTTATTTATATATTTATATATTTATATGCTGTTGCAGATCGTAAATAATTATGTGTTAAATGAAGGCTATGCTGTGTGTATTGCCGTAGGATATAAAACATCATTATTCTCTGTCATCTCGCCAAGTCTCATAGCGTAGAGGAAAGCCACCATTGTTTCCATCAGTGCTCACACATCTTAACAATTTGTTCCAAGTGAAAGTTCATTGTACATTAATATTCCGAAAAAATGTGCGGGTGGATAGATTGGGTTGTTTTACCTCTGAGCGGCACTTTTTTGCACACCGTGGGCTAAATGGCCAGGTCACATGGACCCCGAAGGCTCAGAGAAGGTTGGGGAGGACCCACTGGAACAGCTGTTGGGAGACAGACAGTAGCCTCCCGTCAAGGCCATCCAGCGTGTTCTTTAATGTGCACAGGGTATGGCTCTCCCGCACACGAAGCCATGGCTTAACGTCCCATCTGACGGACGGTGGCCTTTCCAAGACCATCAGTGTCCCCTACTGACTGTTGGCAGGGTGGGGAATTTTGCAGAGATAAATCTCAACGCTGACCCAGCTGGGACTCGAAACTGGGAACTACAGATTATGAGCCTGGCGCGCTACCGAATGAGCCACCTCCGCCCCCAAGGTGGATAGGCTTCCGTTAGAAAAAGCTCATAGGAAATAGAAGGTACTGAATATATGTAATGTCAATAAAGTCATTACCGTGGTAACTAGGAATTCAACCCCTACCCTTTTCCCTCCACTAGTCACAAGTGCCCTTTTTACAGTAAACTAAGGCAGACCCATAAAAAAGAGGTGTTGTGCCCCTTACATATGCTCTCTGCACGGCACTGGTCATTGCATAGTACATATATAAATACAATACAATGAGACATACATATATACACAATGAGAATTTTGTTCATTATTTATTTCAATGTTATATGAATGGAATAATTTAGAACTTTTAAAATACGCTTTGTATCAAAAATTGTTGTTGGAGTAAAGATAATATATCTATTTGTCAGTCTTTGGCAGCCATAATACATCGGGAAATAATCAGAGATTCTTCAAGATTTCACAGAGTGCTTCTGTTTGTGTTACGAGTTAGAATTGTGTCGAATTCTAAGACAAAATTCCGATAGGGGGATTTGTTACAAGGAAAAATATTTACTTGTAGTTTCCTACGAGAAACGGTAATCGCCGCTAAATCCGTTGTTGCCATTTACTGCTACCTAACTGTTAACATAAACCTCATAACAACATTTAAATCTGCTGCCGTTGCCAGATCTCCCATGTTCATGGGCCATTATTATGGCATTTCACGTTGCAGAACGTTGCAGTTTCCATGAACGTGGGCCATTATTATGGTATTGTATCACGTTGCAGGTAAGAACTTAATTTTGTAACCAACAATGAGTTACACAGGGAGAACCCGTTACGAAATTTGGGATAATGCGATCAAGTGTCTCGGTAACCACAGTGTACCAAAATCTACTGAAACGGAAACAAAAATCTCGATAATTCATAATTTGCGTAGAAACGAAACCACGGGGCTATTATGAGAAAATTCGCTGACGTCCGTCACGACCTGTGCAACGCTGGGCAATTCTTCGTGTTGAATCTGTGCCCAAAGAGGTCTGACTTGGGCTGTTTAACTTCTGAGCAGCACTTTTTTTGCACACAATGGGCTAAATATCCAGGCCACAAAGGCTCACAGAAGGGAATCCATTGGACAGCTGTTAGGAAACAGATGGTAGCCTCCCTTAAGACCACTCAGCATATTCTTTAAGGTCCACAAGGTATGGATTTCCTGCATATGGGGCCATAGCTTTACTTCCCTTCCGACGGATTGCTGTGTTTCCAAGCCCATCGATTTCCCACTTTCTGACCGGGGACAGGTGTTAGAGAAAACAAACCCAGGGTGAGACTCGAACCTGGACACTATAGATTAATAGCCTGACGAGTTATCGACTGAGCCATTGGGCTAATATAATCAGAGTTGAATTATCCCAATGGCATGCCTGCCATTATAATACGCCATAAAGATCTGTAAGGAAGGCGAGCCATGCTCAAGACCGGGTCCTTTTGATCAGTAGCCAAGCACACTAACCACTCTGTCACCAATCGGATCATAATCTAATATATAAAGAAGAAAGTTTGTTTGTTTGTTTGTTTGTGTGTCTGTTCGCTTCTGCATGTTATCCCCTGGAGGCTTCAAAATTTGCATGAACTTTCCCTTCACTCAGGGGAAGAATATAGGCTATTTGCAAACCTGCTGGGGTCAAACAAAATTGAAG
The DNA here is from genome assembly GCA_038380435.1 of Ryuthela nishihirai. Classification (NCBI taxonomy): domain Eukaryota; kingdom Metazoa; phylum Arthropoda; class Arachnida; order Araneae; family Heptathelidae; genus Ryuthela; species Ryuthela nishihirai. The sequence continues at coordinate 6,338,701 of JAWZYU010000013.1, forward strand.
AGGGCGGGTTTGAATTTCTCAAAATCCCCATAGACTTAGCATTAATGGTTAATAGACTTAGCATTAATGGAAGTTATTCGAAATAACTGTTCCCTCCAATAAATTTGAAATAATGAATGCATCAAACGAATTTCTGATTTCACGTGATTAAACATTAATGGTTGCCACCAATAAATTTGAAATAATGAATGCATCAAACGAATTTATGATTTCACGTGATTAAACATTAACGGTTGCCACCAATATATTTGAAATAATGAATGTATCAAACGAATTTCTGATTTCGCGTTACTCATTATTCGGTTTGTTGGGTCGCGAACATCTGGATATTGAAGTCGTTCTAATTAAGCAAAAGCGGAACACGAGATTCTTTGTTGAAATGGAAGCTTCAAAACCAAAATTCGTATCAGAAGTTAAAATCATTAATTTAATTTGAAAAATATGCAAAGGCTAATAAAAGTATATACAAATAATTAATAAATGTTTTAAATATTACATTGAGTAATAGATAATTTTGTTTAAAAATAAATTTTTTTGTATCTTTACATTTTTTTAAGCACCTTAGAAGAAAGTTAATTTTCTTTTGCTATAAAGTTACATATGCCTGGCAAATCGTATCCGAGGTACTTTGACGGGTACGAAGTGATTTGAAAAGTTCGATTATCTGAGCGAGGAAATTCCGGTTTTGGTTTAGAAACTTCTGACGTGGGGAGGATAATGGGTTCCTCGAACTATGTCCATTTCTTTCCTCCCCTAAAAGAGAGGGAGAAATTTTTAACTGGAGGGGAAAGAGATCGATCGTAATGATATTTATGCCAAATGAAAGCTTGCGACGTGGGGAAGGCCATTTACCACACATACCGGCCACTGAATTAGACACCTTCATGCAGATGTACGTAAACGTCATTTGCATAGCGTATATGCAAAATACGTGATCACGTGCATCATCACGTGTTCTAGGCAACTATTTAAGACTGCTGCTCGTCAGTAATCATCAGTAGTGTTGATCACAAAGGGAAAAGCAAAGGCTCTTTCGGGGTTCGATGAAGGACTTATTTTGAGTGCCCATCTGGCTGGAGCGACGATTTTGGAAACCAGAGCTGACTAGTTTACAAAAGATGAGATATCTCGGGTTTTTAATCAGTGGAAAAATAACCCACATTGCTTGTCTAAGAGACGTAAGTGTGGCGCGACGACAATCTGTCAGGAACGAGATCGCTGTCGTCTGAGAAGGCTTGTACGGAGAAACAGGACTTCCTATGTGCAGCAACTGACCGAAGCATTCAATGAAGGCAGTTCCCGACCCATATCTCAGCGAACTGTGCGCAGGGAATTAAAGAGGATCGGTATTAGCAGTCGCATGCCTATACAACCACTGATTTCTGCGAAGAATCAGAAAGTTCGTCTACAGTGGTGTCAGAAACACCGTGACGGGACACTGGAAGACTGGAAAAAAGTCATGTGGTTCAACGAGTCGCAGTACACCTTGTTCTGTGCCGATGGTAGGCAGAGAGTTTGGCGGCAGCCCCATGAAGCAATGGACCCAGCTTGCCTTGTAAACACAATTCAATGTTCTGGAGGCGGTGTCATGGTGTGAGGCACGTTCTGTTGGTACGGAATGGGTCCTCTGATATTTCAGGAAGGTCGGGTGTCCTCCAAGGATTTTCTGAATATTGTTGTCGATCAAGTCCATCCTGCAATGTTGATTTTTTATCAATGTGCATGACAGTGATTTCCACCATCTTCCCTGGCCACCACAAAACCCGGATCTGAACCCCATTGAGAATGTATGGAACATGTTAGAAGAACAGATCTGGGAGCAAAGTCCTCTTCCGTCAAATCTGAGCCAATTAAAGGACTGTCTGGTGTACGCCTGGTGTGCTGGAGATGTAAAGGCACTACAGCATCTTGTGGAATCTATGCCAAACTGCATACGTGCTCCAATTCGGGATAAAGGAAGTCCAACTCGGTATTGAATAAAGGTTTCTAATTCAGTGGCCGGTGTGTGTATATATTCGAAAGAGTTTCAGACCCGAGCAACACCTGGTAAATCTGCTAGTAAGGGATAAAAAGGGATCACAATAAAATTTAAATTATGATTTAGCACAGACGGGTTCTAATTCTTCTTCGGAACTATCAAATCGTTTTAGACTTTAATCTGTATAATAATATCTACATATCAAAAGACGATAAAGTTTGCGCTCTTCGTAAAGCAGATTACTTGTGTTGCCAGATTCCCGTGTACATTTATATAACAAAACACAAACAGGCAAGGAACATTTCGGTACTATCAATCTCATGAGCAAACTCCACAGAGCACTATCTTTAATCCCTCGCAGGCCTAGTTCTAGTGCCATCGAACACAATCTGTCACTTTACTCCGTACACTGCCGCAAGCCAAGTTAAATATAGGGACTTGGTCGATCGGCTTTAACTATTCTGACAAACTGTTGCTTGGCGAAAGACGTGATCCACTATCGGGGATTTGTGGCAGGGAAAGAAGAAGCGGCCGAATCGCGGTGGCTCTAATTAAACGTAAGCTTATCAGGCTGCAGAGAAGTGGAGAACGGAAATCATTCCTGAGAGAACAAGATGATGAAATCGATTTCTCGGTCTGTTATTTCGATAACTCTGTCGTGCTTATGCAGTGGGGAAAACTGAAAGATACAGTGTCGACGAGTTGTAATGTGTTGGCTGCGATATATCATTTAGAATTCAATTTTCAAGATAATTTTCAAGATAATCAAGTCATTTCATTCAGTGGCAAGACTTAGAAACGATTTTTAAGTAATGGTCAACCCTGATTTGAGTTGAGCTACCTCTGTAAACAAGAAGATTTTTTATCTCTTAAAACGAAAACGTTGAATGTCTATAATAGAAATGCAGACGACAAGAGAACGTAATAGCTTGTTTTTCGAAAATCTGATTTAAAAGTTGTTTTATTTGTTTTCGCTTGCAAATTCCTGACTGTTGAACTTATCCTGTACCGTACTAGATCTCTCTCGTTCACATACGATGAGCTTTGTGTTATTTTTCTCTCAGAAGAGTGCTAACATCGTTAAAATTGCAAAGCCTTCATGTTTAGAAAGCCATCAAGTTTCTACGTCATTAAATAAAGAACATCAGTACATAGCCCATATACCTTTGTTTGATATAGAATGATCATATTCAAATACTAAAAAAATTTTACACTTTAGTGTCGTTAAACGATGATATTCGAACTATAAATGATTGAGAAACTAATAATAGTACCTATTTTCTATATATTTCTATATAGCGAATAACTAATAGTAGTATCTATTTTCTATATATTTCTATATAGCGAATAACTAATAGTAGTACCTATTTTCAACCCAAAAACGAGTTTCTCATTTATCCTCAAAAAAAAAACGTGGCATTTTTTTACTCCACTAGGGATGAGATGGCAATGATGATATCGAATATATGGTAAGGAATTTAAATGAAAAATATAGAAAGTGTGCAGCAAACGTTAATTTTCACAGAAAAAAACATGTGTGTGGAAACAGTCATATGGAATACCTACAGAAAGATAAAAAAAAAAATACTTGTTAGAAGTGATTAATTTAAATATTTAGAATCGCATCTACAGACTGATGATTCAATTTGTACATACGAAATAAGATAGTACAAGGGAAAATCGGTACTAGAATGTTGATTTCAGTCGTATGATGCAAGAGAATAAGAAAATCTACGAAGAGACGATTTAATCTCCTTATATCAAAATGTTATTTTTTTAAAAGTATTATTACCTTTGTTTTTCATCAGCATTTGAAAATCTGGCCTCTTAACTCCGTTTCCAGGCCCGGACCTAGAAAAAAAAATGGGGGGGAGGGAACGACGCAATCGAGTCGGGAGGAAAGGTTAAAGGGTCAAGAGACGGGTTTACAGTGCATTACAATATTTTCCCTTTCGTTTCAGAGGTTTTACAAAATTTCATGGAAAATGCGTGAAATATGCGCAAGTTTAATAATTTTTGGCCTCCGTTACACTTACTATTATCCTCGAGATTTTTCTGTTTCTAAGTATAAATGATCCACCAGGTCCGAATATAGAAAATGTTTAAGGGGAGCCAGGTGATTAGAATGGAAAGGAACGCCGTTGCGATATATCTTTGTTGTCTCTCCTTTGTAGTATTTAATCTTAAAATACACTCTACTTATAATTTTTTACTTCAGCCGTTGTAAGTTCATATTTGACAAAAGTAGATGGCAGCACTAATCAACAAAAATTCTTCCTTCACCATTCTTCAACATTTTAACTCCTATTTAATTTCTTTACAGTAAATTAAATTATTCTTCTATCCTGCTATAAATAACTGCAAATACTCAAAACGTCTGTTCAGTTACATAATTCATATTAACCTGTCACTTAGTCTCTTTCTCTCCTCTTCCCTAGCATTCCCCCCCCCCCTTTTTTTTTTTTCAGGTAAATTTATCGGGGAAAAATTCCCTATTTTACCCCTTTTTTCCATTTTATTTTCCGGAGAAATTTACCCGGAAAAAAGGGGAATGCCAGGGAACAGGAAAGAGACTAAGCGACAGGTTAATGCGCATTATATAACCTGAACAAAGGGTTTGACAGTTTACAGTTATTTATAGCACGATGGAAGATTAATTAATTTACTGTAAAGAAATATTAAATAGACACATACAGAGAGGTAAACAAATTTTCTTTTTTAATATTTCATGGCGTTATCAGCAACTTAGGCTTAAATTTTCAAAATGAATAATGAAAATGGAGTTTTTGGACCTAAGTAGCCAGCTTACCCCGAAATTTCTTGTGATCAAAACGTAGGCATCACGAGAAATATTCAACCACAAATGAGAAGTGTAATAATAAAAGCAGAAAACTGCTTTTAAATGCTACCATAGGCATGTTGTATAAAGATATAGAGCATTTGCAAACGGAAATATATAAAGAACATGTCTTTCTAGGCCGAAATCTCGATGCAACAAAACTTGACCGTACCCTAGGTGAAACAACGTATAGATAAAACTATCAGAGAGAAAATGATTCGCACCCCTTGACCCCCGCCCCCTAGACACAGCCCTACTGGAATACAATTAACCGAAATTCAGCAACAAGGCCTTAATAGAGGGATTAAATTATCATACCCGGATAATATATCATCTCCTAAAGTCATTTGTGCGTTTAAAAAATATTATTAAAAACGTACCCCTCGTCTAAAGGGATTAGATACGGTTGGTACTGTTCGGTGCTACTGAACATTCACGACATGGGAACTTTTAAATACTGCAGCAATACAAGCGCTGGACAGGTTAAGGGAGCTGAAACAAAATCCAATAATAAAAATTGTAATGACAGATAAAACGTCTGGAATGTTGATAATGACAAAAGAACGATATGAATTAAGATAAATGCAGATTATTCTAAAAGTTAACAATTAAAGAACTCGCAAATTGTACGAAAAAATTTTTGCACGTAGGAACGTGTAAATTGTACGTACTACGTGCAAATTGTGCGAAAATTTGCAGCAATAAAAACAAAGATCTGTCCTACCCAGGGCTGGACTTTGACCTTCTGAGGCCCAAAGCTATGTCAAGTTTAAGAGGCCCCAAAAAATTAAAAGTCGTAATTTATATATTTATTCTGACTAAAGAGATCGTTAAAAATAAACATGAAACTGGTGAAAACCTTTATTATATATTATAATTATTCATTTACAACTACTAATACATTAATCTCCGCAAGATTCCCTGCCCTGCCCTCCATCAGTAGGGGACACCGATGGGTTTGGAAATGCCGCGGTTCGTCGGATGGGACGTTAAGCCGTGACCCGTGTGTGGGAGAGCCATACCCTGTGCACGTTAAAGAACACGCTGGATGGCCTTGACGGGAGACTACCATCTGCCTCCCAACAGCTGTCCAGTGGGTCCTCTCCCCCAACCTTCTCTGATCCCTCGAGGTCCATGTGACCTGGCCATTTAGCCCATGGTGTGCAAAAAAGTGCCGCTCAGAGCTCAGAGGTAAAACAACCCAACCCAACTACTAAGACAACTTCACAACAGCGACACAATAAAGGTTGAAATGCATTTTTTGATGCTCTTTATATCGTGAGGCCCTAAGATATAGCTTAGTTAGGTTATGCGTAAGTCCGGCCCTGGTCCTACCGAGGCAATAGCAACACGTGCAAAACCACCAACTTAGAATGCCACAATTATTTTGCAAAGTTAAAACTCATAAAAATAGAGAACCATTTCGTTCATTAATAAATGCAAGACATGCTCCAATTAGAACTAGATCGAGGCTTTGTTCAGATGGATGCAATCAATTTTTCCACCTACGAAAGATACGTTGACTTCCGGACATCCAGTTAATCGACAAACTCAAGATCGTACATCCTTCATCTTCCAGAACTGGACCACTTTGTAAGGGGGTCGAGTGGACCCCTATCATCTGGTCATACGCAATATTGAGTAGGAGGGGGCTGAATGGAGAGGGGGGGAGGGACCCACACAATAGTGACGCAAGCGACCCTACATGTTGCGAATGGACATTAGGCTGCAGGCCACCCTGAGGTAGATGAAAAAAGGTGAATGAAAAGTCCAAACAGTGCCAGGGATGAAACAAAATGCATAAATAATGAAGTGAATATCCTTGCTGTTCTCGTGAGGGGAAGCTAAATGGAAGGGGCTAAAGGTGGCAGATATGGGCAAGAGAAAGTGAAAAAAAGAAAAAGGAAGAAAAAAAAACCACTTCTCCCCCCTAGGGAGGAAATGGGGGAGTAAGGAAATAGGGGCGGAAGGTAATAGGGGAAAAAGAGAAGGGATGACTTCTTTTCCCTTAAAGGGGAGAGGGCTAAGACAAACTCAAGAATGTTGGTATTACACCAACTACGAATCTATGATCTTCGATGTTGAAGCATTGTATCCCAATACGCCAATAGATTTGGCATTGGGGATAGTTTCAACTACTATGGAGAAAGCGAACTTTTCCACAATCCAAAGACAACTTGACATTATGCAGCATTAAAGTTTACCATAGGGAAAAATTATTTCACTGTGGAAAACCAGGTATATCAACAACTATATTAAGTTTCAATGGGGAATCCCTTATCTGTACTATTCTCTGACATCGTTATGCGTAATATCGAAAGATTGAAGGAAAGAAAATTTTCATTTCTAGATATTCATGGGGTATATAGAAAACCAACATATTGCTGCACCACTATACCACCAATGTCATTGCCTTGCTAAAATAGGTAGCCTTTTATATTATGTTCAACAAGGACCTGAAATACTCTTGAAATCAAGGGTTATTGCAAAAAGAAATAACTTATATACACCAGCAGAGCAAGCAGGTAGGATATTTCTACCACTTATATTAGGATGAAACACGAGAAGACAAAAAAAGGAACAACCATCTCAACCAACCCCCTACACAACGGAAGCAAATTAACTATACCAAGCCTGTCCATATGTATATGTATTAGCAGTGTATCAGAAAATTAAAAGTATTATGGATGAATATAAATTTACAGTTCCTTATATTGTATTCAATACAATACGGAATATTGTGTAAACGATGGCAACAATATGCGGGATTATCATATCTCAAAGAAAATAAGGTTTTTTAAAAACAAGTGAAAGAAACTGAAAAGGCTGAAAGTACCAGCTAGCATCGAGAGGACGTCACCAATTTCTAAACAACAGGCAACTCCACATCTGCAACGCGCAAGAAAAGTGCCTAGGTGACGTCAACAGCCCCAAGAAGAATAAAAGAAGCTCCAAGCACACAGCCGATTTACTTCAACAGTCCAGCAGATTCTGCAAATGGTGGAGATTATTGCAGAGAACATCAACGGAGAGGAGACCGTCGCTACTATTTTTTCAGGTGTTGCCAACGCATTTCAAAATAATCGCTACTACCTTTTCAGATGTTGCCAACACATAATGAAATACTTTACATTCCAGCCGCATGGAAATTACTTTTGTGGGATTATCATATCCCAAAGAAAATAAGGTTTTCTAAAAACAAGTGAAAGAAATTTATATTTCTAGATATTCATGGTGGGGTATGTATGGTATATTCATATTCATCTATGGTATATTCATGTTCATGACAGGCATCATGGTGGTATATTCATGTTCATGACAGGCATCATGGTGGTATATTAATGTTCATGACAGGTATCATGGTGGTATATTCATGGTGGTGTCATAATGTGTGGATAGATGGTCTCATTTTCAAATCAATTCAGATTAAGTCCCCAATTTCAGTGATGAAACTCATTCATTCCTATTTTACAAAGAGAACATATAAAATCTAAATTAGCAATACCCTCTCCACTGAATGAAGGCTGATGATATTGCGCTGTTTGCTCCCTCAGTCTAACAATTCCAGTCAACAGAATGCAACGTGGCTGAATAAGTTAAATAATGGTATTCAAGATAGCGTATTAAAATGAATGCTGACAATAGTCAGTTAGTTTTGTTTATATACAAGAAAACTGACAAATTTCAACTACTTAAGATTTTTGACAACGGTATTCTAACTAATCCTTTGTCTAAGGCAGTGGTTCTCAACCTTTTATGCTTCACTTACGCCCTGGAAATGTGTATGTAACTGGCGTACCCCTTATATAGATAGATAAAACTATAGTTATAGTATAATAATGTCAACTTAGTGACTTTGTTACTAGATCTAGCGACTTTTGAACTCTCACGGCATACCCCCAAAAATTTTACCGCATACCCCCAAAGGGTACGCGTATCCCACGTTGAGAACCCCTGGTCTAAGGCTGTTAAGTATCTTGGAGTTGAACTTAATTGCAAACTCAGTTGGACTCAATACATTAATGACCTAGTCAGGAAAGCACAAATAACTCGAACTCGCCTTGGATGACGTTGACAACGTTTTTCAGATACCACGGAATTTTTCTAATACGATTCGCATATATAGGGGAGGTGGTGCAGACAGTGAGAGAATGGGAATTTACCTAGATAAAAAAGGGGAATGCCACGGAACAGGAAAGAGATTAAGTGACAGATTAATACCTCGATGGTCAATACGAATTATATAACCTGAACAAATTTTTGACCATTTATAATTATTTATATAAGTATAGAAGATTTTGCACTCCTGCCTAGTTGCATCAAATGATGATTGGTAAAGACAACTGTTTATGCAAAAAAGAAATGCAATGAATATATTCTTGCTTTACAGGAACAGCTGAGAAATATTTGCGCCCCATCAAGTAGCATGTATTTATGCTTGGCACGGATTGTGGACCAGATGTTCCTAGATCAATTTTCATAAAATAAAAAATTTCGACTTATAAAGATCAACAAACTTAACTGAGTGTATTAATTGTTACCAAAGCAAATAATTTTTATCCAATGCAAATTATTACCAGATCAACATTTCTATGGTCTTAATGAGTTTGTACCGTACATTTCTGAAAGTATGAACACATAACAGATGTTCTGGTATGATTGAGCAGGAATGACCATTAATCTGTTTCATCAAAAATAAAATGAAACTTTTACTTTGATGTAATGGGTAATATGGCTGCAACCCTTATGTCCTTGATGACTTAATCCGCTCAGTTTGACACTATACTAGACTTTCTTCAGACATTTATGGAAATTTTGTATTTATAAGCCAAATGTTACATTATCTGACATTTGTACTTATGTTTGAACGAACTAATATAATGTTCATGTTTAAATAAAACAAATAAATATTTTATTTAAATCTTTGTGCAACAACAACAGCAAATATTGCAGACTTGGATATCCCACCTCACTGTTAGTATTAGAATAAATTCCACCCCACCAGCAAAGAGGACTAAATGTTGTTTTTTAACATACACTACAGGAAATAAAAAATGCAACACTTGCAAGAAGTTATGCAAATGTGACGAAATTTATGGAGATGGTAGTATACAGGGTGAATCTGAAAAAGTGGGCAAAACTTTACGGGGTGGTAGAATGCAGCTATACGAGCAATATTCGTCATAGAAAGTATGGGCGGAACGCAAATGGCGAGCCGCTAGGTGGCGTTGGAAATGGTATAAAAGGGTCGGTCCTCGCACCCAACGGCATTTCTACCGTGGATTGCCGAGAGGATGGCTGTTTATACTAACCACGAAATGGCGGATATGCACTTTGTGTACGGTGCGGCGGACGGGAATGCAAGTGAGGCACAGAAAAGTTACCGCGACCGGTTTCTGATGAGATGCACTCCAGATCGGAAAACCTTCGAGCGTTTGCATCGGCGGCTGTGTGGAACAGGATCCTTCGCCGCGGCCAAGCAAGACGCAGGGCGTGAAAGGAGTGTCAGGACACCGCAACTTGCAGAGGACATTCTGCGTAGGGTGGAAGAGCGACCGGGATGTAGCACGCGAGCGGTTTCCTGTGCAGTACACGTGTCCCAAATGTCGGTTTGCCGTGTGCTACAGGAGGAAGGAATGCACCCCTATCGTACGCAGAAGGTAAAAGCGTTATCACCGGCGGACTATCAGCCACGTGTCGATTTCGCACGTTGGTACCTCCAGCAGAATGCAGCGCAGCCGGATTTTGCTGCACATGTTCTGTTTACAGACGAGTGCACTTTCACCCATGAGGGCGTTTTGAATACCCACAATTCACACACGTGGGCATCTACGAACCCGCATGCCACACGTCCTCATTCGTTCCAGCAAGCGGTTCTCCGTAAATGTTTGGGCAGGGATCCTCCATGACCATTTGATTGGCCCATACCTCCTGTCACACCGTCTGGACGGCAAATCGTATAACACATTCCTACGAGAGGTGTTGCCGGAGCTGCTGCGTCACGATTCCAACACCCAGCAGGTCGAGAATGTGGTTCCAGCACGACGGTGCACCTGCACACTTCAGCTTAGATGGGCGGAACACTTTACATGCAACGTTCCAAGGGCGATGGATTGGTCGAGGTGGTCCCATAGCTTGGCCACCAAGATCACTGGATCTCTCGTGTTTGGAATTTTTCCTGTGGGGCCATATGAAAAGCCTAATCTACGAGTGCCCCATTGAAACCGATATAGATCTAGTCGCCAGGATCGCCGTTGTTGCCGGCGATATTCGGGAAATGCCTGGTGTCTTCGCAAATGTGTGTCGGTCCCTATCCCGCAGGTGTGAAGCCTACATTATAGCTGGCGGCAGCTCTTTTGAGCAATTTCTTTGAGCATGTACCTCAATTACATTCCTGTTAATAAAACGTTTTCTGAAGTATCTCCTCTCCTTCTTGTGTTCATTCTTTAATTGTGACAGTGGAAAACTACCTTTTAACTTCTCACCGCTTGCATTACGACCATACATTCTATGACGAATATTGCTCGTATAGCTGCGTTCTACCACCCCGTAAAGTTTTGCCCACTTTTTCAGATTCACCCTGTATAGAAATGTATTGGAAATGATTAGGTTTGCATGATGGTTGAAGCGATTTAACAGGCACGAGCTGACGTCACATGTGTGGAGCAGCCAAATACAGATAAAGGCAACCAGAGCTCCCTGGTTAACAAAACGTTGTGGAAATTGTTCTACACTGCTCAAGATGCCCTTACACAGACGTCAACAGCCATTCCAATACTTAACAGACTTTGAGCGTGGAAGAATAATCGGCCTTAGAGAAGCTGGTTTGTCGTACAGAAATTGGCCAATCTTGTTGGCTGCAATCCTAGCAACATCGTACACATATGGCGCCAGTGGGTTCGAGAAAGATCCAGAACGTGCCAACAAGGATCAGGGAGATGATGTATGACCACGGAGAGACAGGACCACCATTTGCGACACATGGCATTGCATTTGCGAGCCTGTCATCCGGCATTTCGTTTGCCTCTCACATCTGCTCACATGCAAACACATCTTCAGTGGTATTGCCTAAGACAGAACTAGAAAGAACAAGAGTGGAGTACCATGGTGTTTAGTGACGAATCTCATTTTTGTCTTGGTCAGCACAACATTAGACATGTTTGCCGTCATCCAGGAGAAATAAATGTCATCCAGTGTGTGTGTTATCATCACACAGCTCCAGCACCTGGTGTGGGGTACCATTAGTTGGACAACTTGGTCAAAACTGGTCATCATAAGGGGGATATCTACTTGCCCAACAATGCGTTACCAACCGTTTGCAGCCAGTTACCGACCTTTTACCAGCAAGATAACACCCGCCCCACACAGCCTGCATTAGTCTGCAGTATCTATATGAGAGAAACGTTCAGGTACTACCATGGCCAGCACGCTCGCCAGACCTTTCACCTATTGAACATGTCTGGGACATGATAGGCCGTCAGCTCCAACAACACCCAAGAGATGTACCAATCACTGTCACTGAAATGGAACAGGGATTTTGCGCTATTTGGTATTACATTCCTCAAAAGGACATTACAAAGCTGTGCGATAGCCTTCCCCGCCATGTTCATGAATGCGCTGGCAGTTCAACATCATATTAAATATACCACTTACTGGGTAAGTAAAGTGGTAATTTTCCATATTTTTTTTCATAATGTAATCAATTGCACATCTCAGTGTATGCTAACAGCTGCCTGCGTTCCAATAAAATGGCATTAATTCTTCCAGGAGTTGATTTTTTTTTTCTTTAGTGTAATTTCAATGTACATGCAACACGTGATTTCAATGTTACGATTGAAATTTCAGAGACAGTGGAATAATAGCAGTGTAACCTATAAAAATAAAATGAAGGCTAACTTTCTTTACTTTTCTTTTTCTGTTGAAATGTAGCAATCAACGGACCAATAGCACCGAGATTTGTGACACAGAGCATCAAGAAAAGAAAAGAAAAGAGCACAGAAGGCAACATGGAAAGGATATTATCATTCCGTGAGAATAGATTGGAAAAGTGGCCTGTGCCAAATATGTAAAAAGCCAAATGTTATTTTTGGTTTCTTTATATTTTACACATTTTGCTACTTTACATTATGGTTGCAAGCCTGGTAGTTCCCTAACTAAGTGCACTCATGAGAATCTGCATCAGCCTGTTGTGGAAAATATTTGAAAAAAGCGTACGAGTGATCAAACTGGACCAGAATTAAAAACCTGTTTCAATGTATTTTCCAATATATAAGGTGCTCGATATTGAAATTGCCCCATCCAGTAGGAGCAGTCGGATTTGCATGCAAGGCAAAATGTGAGAGCAGGCAATGGCATAACTGAGGGGGGGAGGGGTTAAGAGGGCTGTCGTCTGGGTTGCCATAATCCAGAGAGCAGAAAAATAAAATTTAAGAAGCAAAAATTTCAGATTTTTTTTACTCATTTTGGGGATTTTGCGATTTCCCCCCTTTGCTGCCTCAGTTCAGAGGGCAGCAAAAGGGATTCAGTTCAGGGGATTCACTGCAGTATACTGGACTATGGGGGTAGCAAAACTACACACTGCAGTTCACCGGATGGGGGAAGTAAAATTGACAGGCTGCAATTCACTGGACTATTGGGGCAGCAAAATTGACGCACTGCAGTGCACTGGATTATGGGAGGTGACAGTAACCGTCACTCTCCCCAGGCAGCAAATTACCGAGTTAGACCACCGAGAGCAGAGCAGTTATATATACAAATGACACGTTTCCATGACAAAAAAGACATGGAATCTGCAGATCAGAACAAGAATGCTGAAAATGCTGCAAACGCTGAAGTTATCTGCAAATACCTAGGAAAGAGTGTTCATAGCGATATTCTGCATTGAGTTTTTTTAACAATATTCGTTTTTCTGTTTTATGTGAACTGTATTGTAATAACTAACAAACCATCTTTGAACCTCAAAATGAAATGGAAATAACAGATAATAATCATAATAATATCCTCGTTGCTACGCGCCCAGCTGCCCTCGTGCTGTGTGGTGTTCTGACGAAGTTGCCTCGTGCAGCCGTAGAAAAGAAGAAAGTCGTCCCGTGACCAAGTGGTTAGTGCGCTTGGCTACTGATCAAAGGGACTTGGGTTCGAGCCCCGTGTAAAGCATGGATATTTGTGTTGTTTTTCTGTTGAGGTCCTGCCATCATAGACTAATGGTACTATGGCATATAAACTGACAGGCTCCTGTGAGACCTCTGTGGCAAGCAGCTGCTTGAGGGGTATTTATTTATCTTTTTTTTAATTTTATATTGAGAACGAAGTGTAGAAGATTCCACAACGACCATTTCACCAATGATATCAGCACCTTTACACATTTGAGTGTAGTCGGATTGCAGGCCTGTATGAAGTTCGATGTCTGCAGTATCAAAGCGCATGTGAGCCATGATGCAAAGTCTGTGAATGCAAATTATCACCAAACTAGAGTCCATTTAACCACAATACTCGGGCTATTAATTATAATTCTTTTTTGCAGATCATTAAAAATGTATTGCTTTTTGCGTATAAACTTCTAAAATTATTACTGTTCTCTGCTATATTTTTTAGAAAAGTAATTGAAAAGAATTTTTTAAGCAAATTTGAAAACATATTCATTTTCAATTCTAATTTGTCAGTAGTCTTTTCCCAGCATTGACAGCAGAAAAAAAAATTTGCATATATTCGTCGTATTTTTTGAAGTTCATATGAGTTCACTTCTATTATTTGTTGTATTAAGGTTTTTAAATGTCACGATTAGCAGAATCTCAAGTAATGCAGATCTTGCAAACCGAAGCATACTAAAGATAATATAGATTAAATAATATAATACACTGACTGAAACTTGCTGTAACATGTTAAGTTCTATAGAGAGACATTTTTGCTAATCAGTAACGCAGAATTCATCTCGCGATTTGGTTTCTATTTGAGAGCGACACTTGTATTTTCAAATGAAATGAAATAACAAGTGGTGAAATAACATCAAATTTTTTATGCTCCCACTTGTTATTTCCAAATTACATCTACATTTGTTTATTTTTTCTACCAAAGCCCTTTGTTTCCCTACCTTCTTGGTTGCACTTCCGTAGTTCGTGAATGCTTGAGCTTTAATTAAGGTAGAAGAAAATGGCATCAATTCAGTTGTATTGGTGACGTCATGACTTCAATGGTTGATAGGAGGGCGGAGATGTGTTTTAAGGAATTAAATTGTCGTTATGATGCTTTGTAAATGATTGTGTTAAGTATAATCTTATTCTAGGAATTGTACATTTCATAGTTATTTCTAATTATATAACCTATCTGTGTTAGGTTCTTCTGCAATATCAGTGTGGGATTGCTGTTGCAGAGTTGCAACATCGGGAAAAAAGGCTAATTTCAAATGGGTAAGCATATTGTGTTATGTTGTCAGTTATTATTCATTGTAGCTGTCATTCAAACGTTTCTTAATATGCATATTAAAGAGTTTTTTTGACATATTTAGTTGTGATTAATTTCCTGTGGCATTTATTGCTCATATAGTTCCGCTTTGACACTCCTTGAATGTCATTGAAATGATACGTATGCCACAATTCAAAAATAGTTTATGAATAAAAAAAAATCTTATATTTTTAGTTATTGTTATTTTTATATTGTTAATAATATAACACATGATATAAAAATAATGAATGCTAATCTGCACAGAATGACATCACAATTGTAAATAATTCACTCGTAATAATTTTATTGATTTTTTTTTAAGGTTCTCAGCAGTATAAGGTAGAAGTGCAGTTTACAGTTTTCGGCTGCCATTCTTTTGCGCAAAGTAGCAAAACTTTTTTTGTTGATTCCCACAACCTTCCATATCCTACCTCAAACAGCAGTTTCTACAAAAAAGATTTTTTTTTGTTACTGTTAAAACGATAACTTGAGATTACATCAAATGCAATGTAATATTACCATGGTAACTGCAACTTGCATTATAAACAAATGCAACGTAACTGAAAAATTCCTCACAACCACGAATTACTAAAAAAAGGGTTGAACAATAATACAGATCACAGTCCTTGGCCGCCATTTGTTTTTGACACAATGTAATAAAACGGTCCTTTTCAATGATTCCCACAACCCCCCCAGACTCTAACCCAAGCAGGTTTCTAAAAAAGATTGTTTATTCATTACCATTACGTCAAATGCAAAGTACCATTAACATGGTAATGGTACCTTGCATCATAAACAAATGCAAAGTAACAGAAAATAAAACACGATTCCACTAAAAAACATCCCTCACAACCACAAACTACTAAAAAAATTTAAAAAAACAAACAAGACAAAGCACTTGTCTTCCCA